>CM037095.1:65015820-66215820 GCA_020916435.1 Oxytropis ochrocephala
TGGTTACCAATAATTGTAAGTTTCTAACTTATACATTACATTATTTTGTCAAAAAGCGTATTCAACTCAATTTAACAATTAACTAATATTATGTTTTGTAGTGTCCTAGACAATTCAATAACATTGATTATGGAGTATTATGTCATGAAATATATGAAGGACATTATTACCCAAAAGAAAACCACTATCCGTCGGGTATCTACTTATAATATATTTTTATATGATTTACGATTTAATAATGGTTCTTTCCAATATTTAACCATTTCAAATCTAATTTTATTTATTTATATAATTTCAGTATTTTTACGCGATTGTAATTGCAGGACATACTCTCTGAGCGATGCTTGCTGTGAGCTTAGGGAGAATAGTGCGATTATGTCTCCCGTTTTTAAAAGTTTGATTTGGATACATATAAGTTAGCTAGCTAGTTTTTGGTTCATAATATTGTAACTTGCAATTGATAGCTTGTTTTGGATACATATGAATTAGATAATGAAACTTCTTAGCTATTTTGTTTTGGTTCCTCTTATGTAATTTGTTTACATATATATAATTTGGTTCCTCTTAGCAATTTGATTACATTATGTATTGGATTGGATTGGTACATGCAGGTAACTTGTAAATATAAAAAGGAAAACACACAAAAGCAGAGAAAAAATTAAAAAAAAAAAAAAAAAATTTAGGCAATATTAGTAACTTTTAATGAAGCGTGGGTATTTAATAACACAAATAGGCAATATTCGATTGCTTTTAATGAAATGGCTGGGTATTTAATAACACAAATAGGCAATATTAGTAACTTTTAATGAAGTCTTTGGTATTTAGGAACACAAATAGGCAATATTCAGTAGCTTTTAATGGCCCAGCTGCGTATATGGGGCAATATTGGTAGCTTTTAAAGCGCGCTATCTGAGGCGCTTGGGCAATATTGGTAGCTTTTAAAAAGCGCTGCGTATTTGGGAGGGCGTGTTTGGCAATGGGTGGCGATTTTAGAGAAGCGCGCCCATTGTTGGAGTGGAATAACCGGCGCCACGTTGGCGGCGCTCAAAAAGCGCCCATGGATAAAAACAACTTGCCCATCTACTAGATGCATTTGTAGTGGATACTTACCCATCGAACCGATTCGATGGTAAAGTATCGAGTAGTGTAAATTATGTTGCACACCCCAAACTTGTCTCATAGTGGTTCGATGGTAAAAAAAAACAAACTAGATCGATAGATAAACTCGAACCACTTGCTAATGAGACATATTTGATGTTATTTTTGCACCGTTAAAATAAATCCAAGCGAGGTTGTCACACTTCACTCTCGTTCTCATATTTGTCTCAATTACACGCCAAAAGAATTTGGAATGAGCGGTATAATTATAGTTAAAGTCTACAATGTCGAATTTATTCGATAAATTCATTTTAAGAAGTCTACTTGTCAATGATGGTCGAACTCGGGTACCACGTGGGACCTTACCTTCTAATCTGCGCTCCATCTCATTTTTCTTCCTATTTTTATCTTTGTGTAAATTCATTTTTTTGTCTTACGTTTTGTTAAAAATATGAAATTGGAATTACTGTCCATTACGATCGATGCGGTGGGTTCGAACTTTAAGTATCAAAGCGATTTAATAGTTAAGTATCAAACCATCTCAAATATTAGACACACCCCATGTTCCAATTAATTTTTACAAAACTCGATAGTTTGCCATCAAAGCTGGTTCGGCCAGTTAACTATCGAACCTTCCTAAAATTCAAAAAAAAAAAAATGTGCGTATTTTGGGAATATTGAGGTTGGGTAGTGTGTGATGAGTAGGTGGGGAGTCCAAGAAGTATGGGCCTTAAGAAAAATCAACACAAAAAGAAAAGAATGTTGGATGAAAATGAAGTCTAGAATGTTGGATGAAAATGAAGTCTAGAAGCTAGTTTTGAAACGATTCCAGAATTTGAATCATGTAATTATCATTCAAGATTGAGCGAGAACACTAGAAAGACCTCTAGCTTCAACACAAAACACATGTTGGAACCTGAGCCTTCCTTTTATTCTTTCTACTCTACATGTTTTTCTCTAGTCTCCATGAGGAAGACTATGGCTAGCTAATGAAAATTCAACAGGTCTTTTAGCTCCATATTGGTTGTGGCAGCCACCAAATCACGGCTATTCCAACTAATACCGTCATTTGGAGGGTGGGGTGTGGTATGGCCCGCCTCCTCGGCCCTTTGTTGTAGAAACCAATGTGAAAAGAATCAAAATTACCTTGAAAGGGTGGCACAGAATCTGCCTCATTGTGTGTAAGCCTTTAGGTTTGTTACTACTTTTAGGCTGTAGATTTAACACCATCGAGTTGTCTTCATTGTGATTGAATATCTCAAAGTTTCTTTTTCTAAAGCGCAAAGAAGATGCTAGAGTCTAGTGCGTGAAGGGTTCTTACGTGATCCTTGATCGATTCATTTTGATGCACATTCTTCCATGTTTGTGCTTAAGCATTTTATGTTTTGCTTTGGTTATTTTTATGTTTTATAATGTTTTCTAATTTAGTTTATTTTTGGTTTACTTTGATTTCCGTATTTTATTTTCAGCTTTAGCAGCTTCACGGAAAAATTCATAACTTGAGCTCTGAGTATCGGATCGTCGCTCTGATATGCGTTGAAAAGCTAAGAAAGAGATACAACTTTGCTGTTGAAGCGAAGAGCTGATTCGGAATGAAGAAGTCTCAAATAAGTCGTTGAAGTTCCAGAATTAATAAATATTTAGTTTTGGGCGGGCTTTTTACGTTTTTAGACCGGTTGGGTTAGAACCGAATCCCTTGTGCACCTATACCTAAGAGCGCGAGGGCTGTTCAGGGGTTAGTTTTCTTTTCGTTTTCACTGTTCACAAAGAGGATATTGTTTGAGCGATTTTTATGGAGAACTAATCATCGAGTTGATCTGCTGTAAAGCAAGTTTCCAACAGCGCTTTGAGGTTTTCACTTAAAAAAAGTTTTTAGCGAAAACAAAACAAAACACAAACAAATGCAAAGAAAGCAAATGTTTCCCTCCCCACACTTAAAACAAGCATTGTCCTCAATGAAAGGACATAACTATTAAAGTAGAGAAGGACGGAAGAACTCCTGATCAAGTTGCGGTGTAGTTGGCGCTTCCAAAGCTCCTCTCTATGTTTGCATCTTGGTGCCAGAACTTTCATGGAATAGCTTTAGGCGCTGCCCATTGACCTTGAAAACTTTGTCGATTGCACCCTTGCACTTTTAATCTCTTGCACCATGATGGAAAACATTAGTAACAACAAAGGGCCAATCCATTTGGATCGAAGTTTCCCGACCATAAGCCTAAAGCGGGAATTAAGCAGATAAAACTGTTGG
This sequence comes from Oxytropis ochrocephala, assembly GCA_020916435.1. NCBI lineage: Eukaryota > Viridiplantae > Streptophyta > Magnoliopsida > Fabales > Fabaceae > Oxytropis > Oxytropis ochrocephala. Next base: position 65,019,167 of record CM037095.1, read on the forward strand.
CCAGAGAGAATTCCTTCCTAGAAATCATTTTATCATGGAAGTGCTTAGTTTTCTCTACATTTTACTTGCTTGTTGATTATGTTTCAAAGTGGGTAGAAGCCATCCCCACTAGGACTAATGATTCTAGAGTTGTTGCAGATTTTGTCGAGTCTAATATTTTTGCGGGGTTTGGAATACATGCGAGCTATCATAAGTGACCAAGGCACTCATTTACGTAACCGCACCATGGAAGCTTTGTTCGGAAGTATGGAGTTGTGCATAGAGTGTCAGCGCATATCACCCACAAAAACTAATGGGCAGCGGAGATCTCGAATAGGGAGATCAAGCAGGTTTTAGAAAATGGTGCGGCCCAAGCGAGGAAGAGGCTGAGCCACCGTCTAGAAAGCGCACTTTGGGGCTCAAGAAACGACTTTCAAGACACCATAGGGATGTCTCCTATCGGCTTGTTTTTGGTAAGGCATGTCACCTTCTGTAGAGATAGAACACCAGTGCTTATTGGGCGGTAAGAGTTGTAATTTGGAGCTGCAACAAGCGGGTATTGAAAGAAAACTCCGATTACAACGGCTTGAAGAGCTTAGGCTAGAGAGCTTATAAAAGCTCTAGAATTTATAAAGAGAAAAAAATAGGAATGCTCCTTCTAAGTTTGGTGACCCTCACGGTCCATAACCCAATGATTCGTAGTACCCACAAAAAAAGACATTAAAAAAATGAAAATGATTCCGTTGTTGGTTGGTTGGAGGTTTAGTGCTTGAACTTGGTAGAGGCGGACTACTGATCCGATCCTACATAACTACAATTGGGTGAACAGGGGAGTTATGCCACTTAATTCCAAACCCCATGCAAAAGGTTCGAGTCACTAGCAGTAGCTTTACTATGAGTGTGTGGAGATACTTGGGCTTAATGTGATTGCGCGGAATGAAAAAGAGGAAAAATGAGGATGGGTAAGTTAGGCTTAGGCATAATAACATGATTGAGTTGGGTTGTGTATTCGGGAGGCTTATGATTGCACATTTGTGGATTAGTGTTCCTCGATATCCTTAATTGTGGATTAGTACCTATCGATGCAATCTTAGCAGAAGAAAAGTTTGTGGCTGGAATGAGTAGCGATGATGCTTGTGTGTTTCTGAGTTTTATTTTATTTTGCTCGGAGTGCAAAAGTTCAAGTGTGGGGAATTTGATCGGTGCATTTTGATGCACATTCTTCCATGTTAAGTGCTTAAGCATTTCTATGTTTTGCTTTGGTTATTTTATGTTTTATAATGTTTTTCTAATTTAGTTTATTTTGGTTTAATTTGATTTACGTATTTTATTTTTAAACTTTAGCGACTTCCACGGAAATTCATAAGCTGGAGCTACGATGTATCGGATCGTCGCTCTGCTCGATATGCATTGAAAAGCTAAGAGAAAGAGCTACAACTTTGCTGTTGAAGTCAAGAGCTGATTCGGAATGCAGAAGTCTCAAATAAGTCGTTGAAGTTCGAATTAATAAATATTTAGTTTTGGGTTCGGGCTTTTCGTTTTTCGGCCGGTTGGGTTAGAACCGAATCCCTTGTGCACCTATACCTAGCATTGCGAGGGCTGTTCGGGGTTAGTTTTCTTTACATTTTCCTTTGTTCACAAAGAGGATATTGCTTGAGCGATTTTTAAGGAGAGACTAATCATCGAGTTGATCTGCTGTAAGCAAGTTTCCATGCGCTTTGAGGTTTTCACTCAAAAAAAATAAGCACATACAACACAAGGTTAGTGTCATAGCGCGTTGTTGTTAAAATTAGCGCGACAATGAATCAAAATTAGCGCGCCGTTCTTGCAAGTGATTCTTGTTGTTGTTAAGCGATTTTAGAGTCATAGGTTTTACGTTCTTGCGTTTAGGCCCAACTTCCTCCTTTGTTTTGTGATTCGCGGCTAGTGCCAAATTCCTCTTTTTCTATTTTTTTATGATTTTTTTGTTTCTTTGTTTTCATAGTTTGAAAAATTCCAAAAAATTCTCAAAATTCTTATTTCACTTAACTAGATTAAATTTTGTGTCTTTGTATTTTTGAATTTGTTTTAATCATATCCCTTCTTTCGTTTTGTTTACGCCTATTAGGGACATTGTTGCCATTTTGCATTTGTTCTTTGCATTCTTTGCATTAGGCACAGCTATTAGAGTGCCTTGCTCGACTTGTTTGATTTTGATCCGAAGTTGAAAGAACCTTGCACACACGCCGTAGAGCAAATCGTGCTAGCAACTAGTTCACCACCGTTATCGATTACGATTATGACTATTTGCATAGTTTATTTGATTTTGATTACGAACTTGCTTTTGATAACACGTGAACAAAGAACACTAAGGCGACTTGCTGCCTGATTTGGACTATAATGGTTTATGTATTGATTATCCACGAAGGCGATGCACCGCTTTGAATTGAAATGCGGTTTAATACACTTGTTGCCAAAGTTTAATGGTCTTGCGGTGAGGATCGCATAAGCATTTGAAAGAATTTGGGTTGTGTGTTCTACACCATCGAGGCTGAAGGAATCACTGAAGACCATATCAAGCTCGAGCCTTTCCATTCTCATTGCAAGGAAGCGGCAAAAGATTGGATATATTACCTTGAGGCAAGATTCTATCACAAGTTGGGGTGCTCACGAAGAGAGTGTTCTTAGAAAGATACTTTCACGCCTCGGTGCATCAATCGGAAAGCAGATATGTTGTATTAGGCGGGACGGTAAGTCATTAGGCGAAATCTTGGGAAAGATTCAAGCGATTAGTGTCGGTTGTCCCCAACACTAGATCAAGAAGCGATTTACTTATCGATTACTTCTATGAGGATTATTCTGGATGGATAGAAACATTCTCGATCTTTGCTAGCGGTGGAGCACTTGTTGATAAAACTCCGGTGCTTTGCCAAGGCCTTGATTGAAAATATGTCTCTCTAACTCCCAACAATTCACCACTAGAAACAATTACTGTCCAAAACAAAGGTGTGAGCGAGATTCGGGTTTCTTCAATGAAGCCTTAGAAAGCAAGGAGTGTGCGAGCTTACTTCTTTAGTGAAGCGGTTGGCGATGGAAGTAAGACTCAAGCGGCAAACTTGTGTGGTATTTGCACTTCTCACGAACACCCTACCCGAGCACATGTCTTATCTTGCAAGATGAGTCGATCAGCGAGGTGCCTCAAGCTTATCGGCAAGCCTTTACAATCAAGAAACAATCGAGAAAGAATTTGCGTTCTGATTTGTCCACTAACAAATACCATCCCAATTGGAGGAACCATCAAAACCTTACGATATGAAATCAACGATCCGATAACAACAAAACCCTCCCAAGCCTTGGACCTTCATTAGAGGATATTGTCAAGCAAATGGCATCAACAATCTCGAGTTCCAACAAAGAAGCCCGATTCTAGCATTCGGACCTTGCGGACCGGGTCGAATGACTTGCCACTTCAATGAATGCCATGCGGCAAGCCCAAGGATCAAATCAACTTCACGCTAAGCGATTTGTGAATCAAAAGGCCCTAATGTGAGTGCAATTTCTTTGAGATCAGGAAAAGTTGTAGAACCCGACCCGAGAAAAAATAAAAAGAACTATTGAGGTAACACCTTCCTCACAGAACCACTGATACATTTGTGGTGGAAATTGGAAAAGATAAGCAGAAAGAGTATGCACCACAGTCCACTTTCCCACATAGAGTCTTTGAAAAATAAAGGGATTGATGAGGAGACAAAGAGAAGGAGATCTTGGATGTTTTGAGAAAAAGTTGCGGTCAACATTATGCTTCTTGATGTAATTGAGCAAGTTAGAAATGCGCCAAGTTTACGAAAGATTTGTGTACCAACAAGAGGAGGATGAAAGGAAGTGAAAGAGTCAACTTGGGAAGAAGTATCTCTGCTTTTATTCAGCCCAAGCCTTCATGCGAAAAGGCTACGAGGCGAGCAAAATGTTTGGCCATCACTCGGTCTTGCCACGAAGGAGAAGGATCCGGGGAACTTTTGTTATTCCTTGTAAGCACGATTTGCTCTACGGCGTGTGTGCAAGGTTCTTTCAACCGGGATCAAAATCAAACAAGTCGAGCAAGCAAACCTAGTAGTCGGGCCTAATGCGGCAATGCGACAACAAATGCGAAAATGCCAACAATATCCACTAATAAGCGAAACAAAGCGAAAGAAGGGATATGATTAAAACAAATTGAGAAAAATACAAAGACACAAAATTTAATCTAATTAAGTGAAATAAAATTTTGAGAATTTTTTGGAATTTTCAAAACTATGAAAGCTTGATAAAACAAAAAAATTCATAAAAAATAGAAAAAGAGGAATTTGGCACTAGGCATGAATGGCCAAAGCAGTGAGGAAAATTGGGGCCTAAACTCAAGAAACGCTAAACCTATGACTCTAAAATCGATTAACAACAACAAGAATCCCGACAACGGCGCCAATTTTGATCATTTGTCACGCCAATTTTTACAACAACGCTATGACACTAACCTTTGTGTTGTATGTGCTTTTTTTAGTGAAAACCTCAAAGCGCGTTGGAAACTTGCTTGCTACAATGAGATCAACTCTGGATGATTAGTTCTCCATAAAAATCGTTCAAGCAATATCCTCTTTTACGAACAGTGAAAAGCGTAAAGAAAACCAACCCACTGAACAGCCCTACGCGGCTGTTAGGTATAAGTGCACAAAGGGATTCGGGTTCTAACTTGGCCGGGTCGAAAAAAGCGTAAAAGCCCGGCCCAAAACTAAATATTTATTAATTCTGGAACTTCAACGACTTAGTTGAGACTTCTGCATTCGAATCAGCTCTTGGCTTCAACAGCAAAGTTGTAGCTCTTTCTCTTAGCTTTTCAACGCATATCAGGCGCGACGATCCGATACTCGTAGCTCTAGTTATGAATTTTTCGTGGAAGCTGCTAAAGCTGAAAATAAAATACGGAAATCAAATTAAACCAAAAATAAACTAAATTAGAAAAACATTATAAAACATAAAAATAACCAAAGCAAAACATAGAAATGCTTAAGCACAAACATGGAAGAATGTGCATCAAAATGCACTGATCAATCATTAATATATACAAAAGTGAAAATCTGTATTATCATCCTCGGTGGAAACTCAACTTTGTATGTAGGATTAACATTACTAAGAATGGTTGCGGAGTTCCCTCAATCACTCTTAGGGCTATCCTTATGCATCTGTTTCTAGGTAAGGAAAAAAACGAGTTCATTAGGAGCTGTTCAAAGATAATATTGGAGTCGGTTTTGCTTTATGGATTTTTCTTTCCACAATAATAGCTTTGGTTGGAGTAATTCCAGAGCCTCCATCACGTGACACAATCTTTCTCGGCGCTAGGATAGTCCCTCTTGATAATATGACTTAATAATCCCACATCCTCTGCAACAATTTGTAGGCCAAGACTTGGACTAACCGGGGAGGAACTTCATGAGACTAGTGTGGGAATTTTCTTTTAAGCGATTGCCCTTTTTCAAGTTCTATAGCCTTTCTACACTCCTCATATACGAATTCGGTTTAGCTCTTTCAAACTTATCAAAGGCAAGACTAGGTACCCTCAAGCTAGCCACACATTCAACCAACTTGTATTGTTCTTTGTTACCAAAAGTCGAGGCAGTGGTATTAGAGCAATTAGCTACCATATCTTCCCGATCCCGTCGTAGGGGTTCTCTTTGATCCTAGACCTCTGCAAAACTTTTTTGCGCCTTTGTTTTTGACCCTAAGCCGTGGGGTTAGGAATAACAACATTTGGGTTTAGGTTTACAGTGTTTTCTAGGTTAGATTTTTGGAAAGCGACATCGATTGACTTCTTTAGTTGAATGTCTTTGAGGAAGATTTGTATTGGTTTAGAAGCGGGACAAGCTATACCAAGATCATACTTTGGGATCTTTGGGGTTGTATGTATACATAACTTTCTCTCTTTTCTGAGTGTTTTTGTTCATGCCCCAGTATGCCACAATTTTAGCAAAGTTCTACACACTTTCATACCTATAGATGACCCGATTTTTAGGCAAATCCACCTAGGGACCTGACTAGTCGGGAGCGGTTTATAGGTATCCATACAAACCCTAGCCCTTATGAAGCTTCTTATAACATTTCCTCCCACCACAGTTGCTCAATTTCCATAATATTACCCAATTTTTCAAAAGATAGTAACATTTTGACCATTTAGGTTTTCTAAGGGTAAGTTATGAACTTAAATCCAAAAAAAGTTAAAAGTGAAATCCGACTCATATGGAGACACCTCGGGTAGCCAAAATTGTAGAATCAATCGTGATTCATAACATGCCTTAAATTCAACCATCTGCTTTTCTTTGTACGATTTGGTTCCTGATCTACGAGAACATGCTTTTATGGCGACAACTTCCTGTTAGGTCATTCTTGGAAGAGCATTTGAGAAACTACATGCTTTTTCCTTTCGTCTATGGAGCAATAAGGCTGGAACATGGTCAACTTTTGTTACACCACCTTACCACTTCCCATCTTGTGCAGGAGTTATGTGTCTCGGTATGCCCAAAGAGAAGATATCGTTTATCCTCCTCGAAGAAAACTCGAGTTGCTTCTAATATTTGTTAGTTGCCTCTGGCCGTGATTGGGTAAGGATAAATTGTGGTTCTTGCAGACTAAGGAGAGGTTTATAATAGCATGTTGTGGGGTTTTATTAGGGCCTTTAGGTAGTTATTGTCGTTTTTGGTTCTGCAAATTCTGTGTCGCTAAGCTTTGGGGTGCTTTGGAAGGTCTCGAAGCTATCTAAGTGGAAAAATTAACTAAAGTGGAGTTGCACTTGGACTCTATGGTAGGTGTTTCTTGCCTAAAGGTAGATCAATTGGCAGCATGGAAGGGTCAAGGAGAGGGCTTATTTTGCATATTAACGACCATTTTTATTTGCAAATATTAGTGGTTTGTAATTAATTAGGTGATGGAGTATATTAGTTTCTAAGATTTGAACCCTAGACTTTCTTATTACAACTCTTTCATATCTCTTAGCTTGCCAACTAAGTTACCTTATTGGGATGATAATTCTTCACGATATGTATAATTGTGTTCTTCAATTTGGGCACTTGTGCCTTTTTATTCTAAAAAAGTGGATGAACAATAAGCTGGAATTGTGGAGTAGAAGACAAATAGATAGTTAGATACAATTAATAAGATAATAATATTATACTAATTATTTATTTCTCTCATCTTTTGAAGGTGTGGAATAAAGAGGTGTCTGAGACATCTAGACTTGAATGTAGACCAAATTGTAAAGGAAATTAATAGGATGGAGGATGGCCGATGATGGGGATGAATGGGATGAGGAGAAGTGGAGGTCTAAACACGAGAATTTTGGACAAAATTGAAGCATAAGGAAAGTCTTCTAGCTCAGGCTAGAGCTAAGTGGATTCAGACGAGGGTGATGGAAATACCAAATATTTTCATAACTTGGTGAAGTATAGACAAAGGAGAAATCGGATAGAAAAGCTTAAGGTGGAAGGTAGGTGGGTGGGCGAAGTTGGGGAGATAAAAGAAAGCGAGAAGACATTTTAATAATCAATTCAAGGAAGGGTGGGTGGATAGGCCTACTTTGGGCGTGATAGAATTTAGAAGCTATCAAGTGATGAATCAGTTATACTTCATTGCTTTTTCTTTAGAAGAGGTTGTATGGAGTGTGAGGAGATAAAAGCCGGGCAGGATGGGTTCAACTTCACTTTCACTAAGTCTTGTTGGGGTGCTATCAAAGGAGAGATATTGGGGTGATCAATCAATACTATTGTAATGGCGGACTACGAAGGCTATATCTTCTTCATTTATGGCTTTGATTGGAAAAACAAAAAGATCCTCAAGGTTTGAATGACTTTCGACCGATTTCTTTGATTAGGTGCATGTATAAAATAATTGCTAAGGTCCTTGCAAATAGGTTTAAAGGGGTGTTCCAAGTATATGACTCTTGACTATATGTTAGAGAGAATGGGGTTTAGTGCAAAATGGAGATTGTGGATGGTATGCGGCATGTGTGTGTTGCGGATCGGTATCCATATTGGTCAATGGGAGCCTACGACGGAGTTCTCAATGGAGAGAGGGCTTAGGCAGGGAGACCCCTAGCTCCTTCTTATTCCTCATTGTGGCGAGAGGAACTCAGCGGGTTGGTAAAGAAAAGAGTATAGAGGCGGTTATCTAGAAGCGGTTGCGATTGACAATGAGATATCATTCCTATCCTTCAATATCACGGATGATACTATCAATATTTGTAAGATCGGTTGAGAGAACTTGTGGTGTTTAAAAAGAAATTTTGAGGGTGTTGAGATGGTGTCGGGGACTTGGGTTAATTTTCACAAGAGTTGTATAGTAGGTATGAATGTTGATTCTAATGAGGTGAACATGGCAGCCCATTTTCTTTATTGTAGGATCGGTCATGTGCCATTCGAGTTCCTAGGGATTTGGTAGGTGCAAATTCGAGGTTGAGTTCTACATAGATGCAGTGATTAAGAATCTAAGGGATAGGTTATCAACTTGGAAAAGTAGACAACTATCAATAGGTGGAAGGATCACTTTAATTAATTTGGTTCTATAAAGTCTTCCACTATATTATTTCTCATTCTTCAAAGCTCCTAAGAGGTAAGTAAAGAAATGATTCGCATCAAAGGAATTTCTTGTAGGGTGCGGGGCGGATCTTCTTACTTCAAATTTTGGTTATTTTATGCGTTATCGTTATGAAGGCTTTAATAACATAAGGTAATATTGGTTATTGGATACTACTTATTTGCATTTGTACATGATCATGGGATCCGAAACCACATTTCTTCTGTCCATGCTCAGATTTTATGCTTGACACATGTATGAAAAGATGATCACTCCTTTTCCTTCTTACTTTTCTTCTCTCCAAATTTATTGTTTGTATTATTATATGGCTTATGATTTATGCGACTTTTCTTTCATATTAGATGGTTCGTGTTTCATTGCCAACGTTTGTTTTGTTTTTAAGCTTTTATTTATTTTATTTATTTCTGATAAAGCATTATTTATTTTATTTGACGTGTTTAGAATTTTAGTTCTAATTGATTTCGTTGTGTAAATTGTGGCTGTGTATTTTGTTTTTAATGTAATGGTGATGATAAAATTTCATCAAACTCACGATGGCTATATATGTTGTGGCTGGATTTGATTTTATCATAGGTCATAATATATGTCACTTTTCTTTTTGATAATTTATGATTGTTGATAAAAAAATTTAAAGAATTTTATTTATCTATTTGTTTGTTTGTTACCATATGACTTATTGACCAATTTGTCTTTGTTTATTTATTTATTTTTGGATTGTGGCTTTTAAAATTCTTGTGATTTGTTAATTATCTATCAAGGCCTTTAAAAAATCAGACTACTCTTCGTTACCTCGTCAATTTTTTTGATATATTTGATTAGATTATGATATTTTCTATTGGATCTTCCAAAAGTCTTTTTGAGTCTATCTTTTCTTTGCTCTTGGTTATTTTGTTATTCATTTCATATTAGATAACTAAATATTATAATCATAATGATGAAAGTTTGTGATATAGTTTACGAAGAACAATAAATTGATTATCAAACATCAGGAAGGATTGCACAAATAACTATTTCTATGCCTATGGAGATTTATGATATAGTACTAGTTTACGAAGAACTTAGAAATTGAATACCCAAGCATCCAAGGATTGCTCTAGTAGGGTTTTCTTGAATATCATTGAAGAAGTTTTGTGGTATAGTTTCTGAAGAACTAATGAATTGGTAATCTAGTATTATTGTAAGATTGCACAAAGAATTGTTTTCTTTATCATTGTCAAGAAAGAATAACTCAATATTTAAGCATCCTGCGGGATTGTTGAAGTAAGATTTTTAAACAATGTTTAGATTTGTGGTATAGTTCTTGAAAAAGCGATCGATTAAAAGTATGTTTTTATTGATTATCGTATATATAATGATTTGTGATTGAGTTCAGAAGAACTTGACTTTTACACAATGATTACAATCTATAAAATCTATTTGATCTTAGTACTAGTATGTATCACCCATACCTTTGCTGCAGTATACACATCAATTGGACTTATTTTGTAACATTTTTGTAAAAGAAATAAAAATTATATCTTAGTAATAAATTGACTAAAATATATTTAAATAAATATTTTGTAGTGAAATTACTTGGTAAGTATTGTGAGTAAGAGATCATTATGTGAATTACCTTGAAAGCATCGATAAGTATTGTATGTCTATTAGAATTGATATTGGATATCACCGTCATACGTTCATTCATAAAATGGTCTTGAAGAACCATTCTTTAGGCGTCTAAAGTTAATTACATGACCAATACTTATGAGATAAGAAGTTCCAATTTCTACTTGGGAACATGCAATTTTGCATGCTACAAGCGTTGATTCGCATCGGGCCAAAAGTTATCACAACTCTTCCCTTTTACATTTGGTTTTGTTCCACGAACTTAATATTTCCCATCTTAGAATTTTTAGATGTGCAATGGACTATGATGGGTCCTAAAAGAATTTTTGAAATATATATTGGATATAAATCTCCATGAATAATATAGTATCTTGAGCCAATAATTAGAAGCGGTTTACAATCCGGGTTGATGATGATCATTTGAAGAATTAGATTTCCCAACATTAGGGGAGAGAATGGGCGTTTGTAAAAAGAGATCGAGTTGGAATGAATTATCATTATCTCATATTGATCCTCAAACTAAACAATGTGAACTAGAAGTTCAAAAGATAGTTCATGCAAAGTTTAGCAAATTATCTACCAAATGAATTCAACGATCCAAAGGTGTGACCAAATCATATATATCATTTGCTAATGCTCAAATAGAATGGATGTCTCTGTTGGACAATCTAATATTGCAAATGAGTCTCAACCCAGCGCTTTGAGCGTTGTAGACCAATCGATTCAATGATAAAAATCCTCGAACAACAAAGGAACTAAAAATAAAAATGGTGCAAGCAATGATATAGAAACTCTAAAAAGAGTATTCGGACATAATTGACATTCTGATTCAAGAAGAAGCGATCAGTTACTGAAAAGTTATGAAATTAAAGAGATCTCAATGGATTATGTCAAGAATGAAATACAATGGAACCAAAGCGAAGTCAGCGTTGGCGATGTTTTTACTACAAAAAAATCCATGGTTATTGTTTCTTCATTCATGCTCAAATGCCAACAATTCAAGGAAGATCGTGAAGATATCTGACCGCAAAGGTCCATTAAAGAGGATATACCACAAGTGACGAGGCGAGTAGATTGCTCCATATGAACATGGGGAAAACTCCAAATGTTGGAATTCACATTCTTAAGTGATGCTTCAAATAGAGGAGAAAAGCGCACTCTTTTTCACTTTGCTATATATGGTTTTTTTCCGTTTGGGTTTTAAGCAAAGTTTTTAACGAGGAAGTTCCCATTAAAAGGATATTGTACTCTTTTTTTCTTCACTAGGATTTTTTTCCAAGAGGTTTTTCTTAGTGAGGTTTTAATGAGGCGTATCATCGATGGACATCAGGGAGTGTTATGAATATTATTATTATATAGTAGATGTTCATCCTTCTCCCATCTCCTCAATATAGTGGATTTTGATGATTGCCTTCTCATTTACCATTCCACTTCCTATAAATAGGGTTCATATGTTAGTGCAAATGGATACTTTTAAGAGCATAATGCAAAGACTCTTTCATTCTCTTCTTCTCCCTTCTTCATCTGTATTATCTTATATGATGTCTAGTATTTGTTCTTACTCAAGTTTTGGTTATTTTCATAACAAAATATATTTTTCATGCGTTAATAATTTTTTACACAAAATCTGAGATAATATGTAACTATATATATATGTGTGTGTGTGTGTGTGTGTGTGTGTGTGTGTGTGTGTGTGTGTGTGTGTGTGTGTGTGTGTGTGTGTGTATAAATGTATGGTATTTTTATATTTTTGGAGTATAATTATTCGGATGTTTAATATCATCACATCTCTTATATTAGACTTAGAAATTATGGATAGATGAATGATAGCTTTGGAAAAAAAAAAAAAAAACCAGCATTTTAAAATTATAATCAAATAAATTTAAAACTATCTTTTAACAAACAACATCAATTGAGTCTACATGTAAATCAAAATTATATTTTTAGTCATTTAATTTTGTTTATAAATAATTTAATTTATATTTATCTATTTTAAGCTTTGTATTTGTTTTTACGTGTATTTGTTAAATGCGTTTTTGAGTTTGATAGGCTCTTTTCAAAGCGATCACTTTAAAATTTTGGTCGATCCGCCACTGTGGGGTGGTAGCGAGAAAAGCCGAAAGATAGTTTGGGTTAGATGAAGTCAAATTTGTCAAACAAAAGACAGAGGAGGACTTGGCATAAGAAGCCAAATTAGTGTGTCCTTACTTGGAAAATGGAGGTGGCGGATACTAGTAGACAAACACAGTCTTTGGTTTGATCTGATAAGAAAGTTGTATGGTGATGATGGGATTCTAAATCAGAAATCACTTTCTGTCTGATTTCGGGTTGTGGTGTGATGAGGTCTGGTTATGGGAGTTTAAAGAGTTATTTATGGTGGGTAAAAGTAGGATTTTAAGAAAAATGTGAGGAAAAGTAATAGCACTCTATTATAGTTTGAACTATGGAAAACACTTTAAACTAGTAAACAAAATCCTAAGAGCTTAGTGAAATAACTTCATTTACCAATTAACTCTTTAAACTAGTAAACAAAATCATACGAGTTTTTTTAATTAACTAATAAGGAATATTTTGTCAAAAAAAGTTATAAGGTCTATTTTTATTTTAAAAATTAGATAGTGTATTCTTTTACAATTGTGAACTATGAAGATAAAAGTAAATTTATATTAAAAATATATAAGTGTAAATTGTTTTCTCATTTTAGTATAACGATTATTACTTTTAAACCAATACTTATTAGTTATTTCATTAATTGGCTAATTATTTCCATTATTGACTTGAGTGGATCATCACAGAAAACAAACAAGAAAAAATTACACTAGGAAACATGAGATATAGAAATAGAAGATGAGTATTACAAATTAAAATTTATTTTATTATAGTTTGACATAATTGTCCATTTATTTGAGTATATTTTCATTATTAGAGTCTATGTAGCATCCAAGTTGTTTATTTTCAATTATATAAGCCTTCAAGCTAAAGCCGGTGTATGTCTGCACTATGCAAGCACCTATTAAGACAAAAACAAAAAAATGTTAATTAATATTAATAAAATAATTAAGTTCATCAAAAAGTTAGGTATAAAATGAGAAACTCAAGAGCATTTGGATGGTAGGGTTCTCTTAGAAACAAGCTAGAGATGCGGGATCAAATCTTGCATTAGGCACGCATCGGTGTTAAATCTCTTGAGGAAGAGCTTTGCGGCCTCAAACAATCGGAGGATACGGGCTCGAGGATATTAGTCTTGCGGTTGTGCGCGAATCATACGATTTATACAAAAGAAATATCTGAGAAGAAAGTGAAAAGTACATACATATACAATTGTTGATATTAACGACCGACACAAATCTCATCACATCGTTTCAAGCACTTTTTATATGAGGAGGCGTTATTAATCCACCAAGACATGTGTCAAGACATGTCGCAGCACATCGTTCAATTGGGTCAATTTCTTGAGATTGAATTATGACATCATGAGCTTGTGTTACAACTAACATAATCAATAGCATTACCACAACATATTTCTTCACATAACTCATTGCCATAACTCCTCTCTATTGTTATATATATTTCTCTAATCTCTATTGAATTCTCAAGTTTGTGATGTCTCACGGTGTTTCTCAATACTTTTATTTATAGTCATCCACAACCAAAGATAACAATTATATATTCTAAAAGTTAAAGTAAAATTAAGAAGGAACCTATCACATAATAGTTAGTTATGTTTTATGACCATTGCAAGAGATAATGGGTTGTTATGTATATATAATTATTCCTATTAATGAATTTAGACTATGCAAATGACATTAATTCGGGTTTGGATAACCTTTTTTTATCAAAATTTGGGTGACTTCTCAAAATGATAAAAAAATGGTTATTTTAGATGATTGAAAAGATGTCGTAAAAATGTTAAAAAGATAGGAATAAAAATAAAAGTTAAAGTGGAAAGTGATAAATTAATAGTTTAAGATGTTTATGACTATTACCAAAGATCATAGGCTATTATGTATATTAAATTATCCCTACTATTGACTCTAGACTATATAAATGACATTAGTTGATGTGTGGCAAAATATATTTGTTCTTATAAAACTCAAGTGCTCTATTCCTCGCAAAATGATAATATAATACTTTTGGTGACTTTTCAAACTGATAAAAAATGGCTATTTTTAAAAAAAATGAAAAGACTTGTTAAATATGTTAAAAGATAATACATTCTAAAAATGAAAGTAAAACCAAGAAACAAATAAATTAATAGTTTAAGATGTTTATGTACATCTAAATATTGTAGAAATAAAAATCTCTTTCCATGTTTTGATGATACAAACTTAAGTGATGAGTTAAGCTTTCTAATCTTATTATGATTTAACAAGTTTTCAATCAAGTGTGTTAAAGAAACAGGGAATAAGTTTCATAGCAAAATTCTTGGCCTTACAAAATAAACCAAGTGGTTTTCAAAGATAAAATGTGCGAAGCTTACCTTAAAGAAGTGCAGAAGGTTACTCCATCGGAAGGTTGACTCTGAAGTTTAAAAGATAAAGTAACTTTCATCGGAAGGTTGGTGAAAGTCAAGCGAGAAGGTTGACTAAAAGTCAACACAAGGTTGACCAATAGTCAGCGAGAAAAAGTTTGATTGAAGTCAACGAAGGTTGATTTACTCCTTAAAGAGGTTCGAAGGTTAAGTGTTCAAGAAGGTTAAAGAGGATTGAAGATTTCAAGCACATTTTACGGAAACATGTTCATAACAGAAATCTTAATCGAAATGCATCAAATAAGTATTCAAGGAATTAAAGTTTCAAAAATGTTATCTTATGTAAAGAAGAAATCCTTGATTATTTGTTGTATCTTAAAAGCATGTTTGTTCATACTTAAGAAGCTTGAAGCTTCAAAATTAAAGTATGTAAAGTTGTATGTAGTACATGAGCAGGCTGAAGTGATAGAAATGATGAAAAAGGAAGTAAAGTCTTGACATGAAAAGATGTTAGCACAAGAGACAAACAAAAATGTTGCTTGAAAGGTTGAAGGCTACTACACAAAGCTCAAAAATCATCATTACCTATCTACAAAGCTACAACAATTTCCAACGGCTCTTTCCTTCTTTCCAACAGACCATATTTGATTCAAAGTCTATATAGAGGAAATGCTCTGCTCAAATGCAAACCATGAGTTGATATTGGAACCTTCAAGTCAAGCTTCTAAGCGAAATCCAACCTTCTCATCCACAGCTCAAGCTACTACAAATTCAGAATGGGAATACTATCTTGAGTGTGTGCAAGCTTGTTACAATCTTAGAAATACATTGTATTTATCTATCAACAAGCTCCTAAATCATCCATAACCCAAACCCCTTATTGTAAGGAATATTGTGCTTGTTTCTCAGCGGACTACCTAGTTAAAGGTGAGTGGTGTTGGTGATTCTAAGTTGTAATTCTCTCGACAAACTACCTAGTGAAGGTGAGTGTTGTTGGTGAGTCTAAGTTGTAGGTTTCTCAACAAACTAGCTAGTAAGAGGTGAGTGTTGTTGGAGATTACATTTGAAGGTTTCCAAACAAACTACCTAGTGAAGGTGAGGTTGTTGGTGACTCGGTTCGAAAGTTTCTCAACAAGCTACCTAGTGAAAAGTGAGGGTTGTTGGTGATTCTCTTTGTGAAAGTTAGCACTTGTCTTTTGTGTGTGATCAAAGAGAGTGGAGGTGAAAGTCTTTAGCAAATGAAACTAAAGCAAGTGTAAAATCTATTTGGAGAATAGTGGAAACTCTCACGGGGCGTGGGGAGAGGAGTAGCCACGGTTTGGTGAACCTCTATAACTTTCTCTTGTGTTATTTTACGCTTTACTTATCATTTGCTTTAAGCGTCTAACAATCACCAAAGTTTTCAAATACTTTAGAAGGTTAAATACACCAACCTTACGAAGTCAAAATCTTAATTTTAAATAAGCTCAACTTTGATCATCTTTTGAAAACTACACTCTTTGCGAAAAGAAAAAGACATCTAAAATCATCAAAGTTAATTATCTTTCCTCTTTGTCACATTTGCTTGTTGTTTGTGCAACTAACATTCAACCTTACGATATCAAGTTATCTTGAGAAACCATCTGAAGGTTGCGGGAATTAAAAGCGAAAAGATAGCACAATTCAATCCCCCTTTCTTGTGCAAATTAGTCACTTCAATTGGTATCGAGCTCACCTCTAGAAGTGAGCACACTTTGCGATGTGAGAGGAAAGATCTGGAAGAAGTGATGAGTCATCATTCCAACTCTGTGATGTTCCTCCCGGAAGGAGCTTGTGAAATAGACCACGAGGATTCAGCGGGGAACATTACTATTATTGGAAAGATCAAATGAGATTGTTCCTAGAATCTCAAGACTATGACATTTGAGGAATTGTTGAAGATGGCCCATATGAACCTACAACAACTCTTGATGATGGGACTACTATAGCTAAGCCCGAAACACTGGACACACGAAGATAAGCGCATGGTACTTCAAACTCTAAAGCTAAATTTTATATAACTTGTGCTCTAGGTAGAAGTGAATATGATAAAGTTCTTTGGGAAAAGCGCAAAAGAAATTTGGGATACAGAAGGCGCCCATGAAGGAACAGGACCAAGTCAAAGAAGCAAAGATCAACCTTCTCATTCATAAATTTGAAACATTCAAAATGGAGGAGCAAGAAACAATTTAGAAATGTTTAGCGATTCACAACAATAACAAATGATTTGAATTCTCAGGAAATACTTACTCAAATCAAGCTAAAGTAAGAAAACTCCTAAGATGTCTTCCAAAGGTATGGAGACCTAAAGTGTTGCTATATATGAAGCTAAAGATCTATCTATCCTCAAAATAGAAGATCTACTTGGATCTCTAAAAGTTCACGAGCAAGAAATCATGGATGAACTTGACCCGAGAAGGTTAAAACAATTGCACTCAAAGCTTCTCAAAAATGCGCACAACCTTCTAAGATCATGGCACTTAAAGCTCAAGAGAGAACACTCGAGAAAGAAAGTGAAAATGGCCCGGCATTGATGATGAGGATGAAATGGCTCTAATCACGAGAAGGTTAAGGAGATGGGCATTGGAAGGAACAATATGAGAAAACCCTTCTTCAAGAAAGATCAACCTAAAGGTGAAAGCACTAGCAAAGATACTCCATGTGTGCTATGAATGTAACAAACTGGACATTACAAAAGTGAATGTCCAAAGCTAAAAGGAAGCACCAGGAAAAATCACACCCAGAAGAAAGCTCTACTTACTACATGGGATGACTCGGAAGAATCTAACTCGGATCATGATGAAGATATTGCAAATTTTTGTCTCATGGTTGACTCACGAGGAACCTTCTCAAATATTTCCTACTTCAAGTATGGAATCAATCAACTCATGCTTAAGTAGGAATCTTGACCTAGAAGAGGTAAGCACTTCTAAATCACAAACTTGTGCTTCATGCAAATCTTTGAACATGCTTTTGAAAACCTATTACATGATTCAAACACTTTGGCTCAAAAATGTGTCTTTGTTCAAAAATCAACTTTTGAATGCAAAAGGGAGAATGAAGATCTTCAAAAACAAAATGAATATTTGATAAAAAGCAGTTCAAACTCTTCAACATTCTCACTTTAAACTTTACGAACAACACAAACTTTTGAAAGATAAGGTCTCGAAACAACCAAATCTTATACTCTCGACCTTGAAAATCAAAACAACCTTCTCAAAGATAAAGTTTACATTTTAACTAAAGAACTAGCTATGTCCATCTGAGAAAACTTTTGAACTACACAGTAGAAAAACAAAATGAGAAGAAATCTAGGACTAGAAAGTCTAAGACAAAGTGCACATATTGCAAACATTTTGGTCATGATATTTACGTATGCTATAAATCATTACTAACATCTGAAGCAGGAATGCCTCTTAGCATCCAAGAAAAATTTGTGGTTCTTAGGCGGTGGATGTTAGAGGCACATGACGGGGAAAGAGATAAATTTCTCTCAATGGAGAGAATAGATGGAGAGCTATGTCATCTTTGGCAATGATGATAAAGCTTGCATCAAAGGTATAGAGTACTATAGGTAATTCTAAATCCCTAAAATTAAAAATGTTCAATATGTAGAAGGTTTAAAAGCATAACTTGTTAAGTATTAGTCAAGCTGTGTGATAGTGGTCATAAAGTCTCTTTTAAATCGATAAGTGTTTTATTAAAGAAATCTCCTCTGGAAAGGTCTTGTTTCTTGCATCTAGAAATAAAAATCTTTATAGCCTATGTCTTGATGAACTATCTAAAGAAACTTGCCTTATGTCCTATGAAAATGACAAATGGATTTGGCATAGAAGAAGCTAGCCACATAAGCATGCAAACCATTTCAAAACTTTGCAAAAAGGAACTAGTTAGAGGGCTACAAAAATCAATTTTGAAAAGATAGAGTTTGTGAAGCATGTGTTCATAGTAAACATGTCAAAACTAGTTTCAAACCTAAAAAATATGATCACATCCCAAAGGTCACTAGAAGCGCTTCACATAGACTTGTTTGGTCCTACTAAAGCGCTAGCCTAAGTGGAAAAAGGTATGGTTTTGTAATTGTAGATGATTTCTCTAGATACACATGGGTGCTATTTTTGAAAAACAAAGATGAAGCTTTTGAAGCTTTCAAAGTGTTTCTAAAGAAGGTTCAAAATGAAAAAGGAACAAAGGTCATCTCTGCAGAAGTGATCATGGGGGTGAATTTGAAAACTTTTCTTTTCAAAACTTTTTTGATGAAAATGGAATTACTCACAATTTCTCTTGTCCTAGAACTCCACAACAAAATGGAGTTGTAGAAAGGAAAAATAGAAAACCAACCATTGCATACTTTCGGGTATTTGGGTGCACTTGTTTCATTTTGAATAACAAAGACAATCTAGGAAAATTTGACTCTAAATCAGACAAAGGAATTTTCTAGGATATTCAACAACATCAAAGGCTTATAGAGTATACAACCTTAGGACTCAAAGCGTAGAAGAGAGCATGCATATTGTTTTCAATGAAACTAACAGTTCAAATGAAGTAATTGATCTTGATGATATCAGCAAAACAAAGAAGAAAGTTCCTGACATGAAAGCGGGTTGGAGAAGGAAGAAAGCGAAAGCTTACATTCAACCTTCTCAACAATCAAATGAAACAACTCAAGCTTACGATCAACCTTCTCAATTACCAAGAAGTTGGAGAATGGTGGTACATCATCCACAAGATCAAATTATTGGTAGCACTTGAGATCTGTTAGAACGAACTTCATTTAGAGATAATGTTCTTTGGAATGGCTCTCATCTACGAAATAGAACCAGAAATCCGTAAATGAGGCAATACAAGATCAATCTGGATAGAAGCAATGATGAAGAACTTTCTCAATTTGAAAAGAATGAGGTATGGAACTTAGTAATACCTCAAAAAATCGATCATCATAGGAACCAAATGGGTGTTGAAACAAGCTAGATGAAAATGGTAAGGTGGTGAGAAACAAGGCAAGACTTGTTGCTCGAGGGTATAATCAACGAGAAGGTATTGACTATGATGAAACTTTTGCTCCTGTAGCAAGGTTAGAAGCTATTAAATTTTACTTGCATTTCTTTGCACACAAAAATTTCAAATTATTTCAAATGGATGTTAAAAGTGCTTTTCTAAATGGCTTTTTGAATGAAAATGTTTATGTCAATCAACCTCCTGGATTTGTTGATCAAAATAAACCTAACCATGTTTTTAAACTCACCAAAGCTCTATATGGGCTTAAGCAAGCTCCTAGAGCTTGGTATGATAGATTAAGTAGCTTTTTGATCAAAAATAATTTCCTGAGAGGAAAAATTGATACTACCTTGTTTAAGAAATCTCTTGATAATAATTTGTTGATTGTTCAAGTTTATGTTGATGATATCATTTTTGGATCAACAAATGAAAAAGCGTGCAAAGATTTTGAAAATCTTATGAAAAGTGAGTTTGAAATGAGTATGATGGGAGAATTAAGATTCTTTTTAGGGACTTCAAATTAAGCAACTTGATGAAGGTATATTTATTAATCAAGAAAAATACATCAAAGACCTTCTCAAGAAATATAAGATGAATGAAGCAAAAGCCATGGCTACACTATGCATCCTTCCATGCAAATTGAGAAGGATGAAGAAGGAAAACCAATTTACGAAAAGAATACTGAGAGTATGATAGTGTTACCTCAAAATTTAAATGATTACATTAAATGAAGCTTTAAATGGGGCTGACTTCACATTTAATATTGTTACGTGGACCATAGGTCAATATTCAAGTCGGTGCACGAGTTTGACGGGAAAAGGCAGAGACAAGGGGCAAGGGGTGCAAGCGATCTTGACAAGCAGCTCTCCAAGCCATGAAGCAAGGAATCTTCGACAAGCGAGGACCTGACATTTAAAGAGTTGGGCTTAACATTTAAATCAGCGGTTGACAGCGGGTTAGTCGAAAGTGCGAGCGGCGAGGGTAGTGGCGGTTACTCTCCCGTAGTTTTAGGAAGCGATTACCGCTTTCCCCACGATTGTTCCTAGAAGTATAAATACCCGCTTTGTAATAGGAAAGCGAGGGTCACCACATTTTACAAAAACTCAGAAACTCAACTTCCAAGTCAAAGCGAAACACGAGTGAAAGCGGATCCTTTATGCGTGTTGGTGAACCACTTTTCTTTCTCTCATCTTAATGCAATTTTTACTTTCTTTTTCGTTTGTTGCATTTATTGCTTTTACTTAAGCTTTCAAGTTATTTCTTTCTACCATTCTTTGTTCTTACGTGCTTGAAAAACACAAACTCAATGGCAATTGTCAAAGAGATTTTCTAGTTTGATCTCACGACCTCGATATTGAAAACTAGTGATTGTTTGCTAAAAACACGTGAAACAAATTGCTTACGCCTTGATGGGACCTTTGCCATTAATTTTGTGTCTTTTCTATCGATATCGTGTTTGTATGCACTTGAGGAGTGGTAGGATGAGTGCGCACCAATTCTAACAAGCGCCTCTAGTTCCGACCTGTGATATCACAAGTGCAAGGAACAGCGGTAGATTATGCGATGTCGGCGTTGGAAATATTCACGGGGACTATGGCCCCGTGACATCAATAACGTTCCCACGATGTCAATGACCAATGTTGGTTCGACACCGTCTATGGCCTTGCCACAAAGTATAGGACTTCCTTCTAGTCCTTATGTGGCAGCGAGAAATAGTTTGGAGACACGTTTCGAACATGAGTCTACCACCATACCGCTTTTGGGGTATATGGCATACCCTCTTTGGAATGCCACATGTCTCGACCTTTTCTCCTTCACACGTCTCTTACGAGGCGTGCTTGGTGAAATCCTCTGCATTAACCAATGCGTCCTTGTTGGCATTAAGGCGGCAAGTGGGCGAAACAATCATGATATGGTTAATATCTTGACTCAACAAATTGATGCTTGTGTTTAATCATTTGATTGAACACAAATACGATTACCAAATGTTAGCAAACCAAATGGGTAGGATTGCGATTTCTTTGGGGCTCCTACGAGAAACAATGGCGATTACCCAATTGTAGGAATAATCGCCTAATACCCCACGAGAGAGATCGATTCTTGTCGAAGCCAGAGCGATTATGGGCGAACAACGAGGATGGGAAACCATGTCCACTGAAGTAGTTATAGTAAATCGAAACCAAAATGCCGATGAAGTTGTTAAACAAGTGCAGCGGAATAACGTTTGTGCTCAAGACAACATAGCCACTTTGGTAGAAACCATAATGGCGCGAGAATGGCCTTAACGTGGGTTACAGGCCTAATTTCATATCGCCATGCTTTGTGTGAATATGTCTACTGAGCGAGTGCCGGGGGTTGGAAAATCCTAAATTCACTAAGTTTGGGGTGATACCAATGAGTCCTTTGTCGAACACATTGCAGGTACATGGTAGAGGCGGGGGACATAGCCCAAAATGAGAGTTTGAAAATGAAATATTTTCCAAACTCTCAACTAAATGCCTTTACGTGGTTTACCACTCTACCCCTGGCTCCATATATACATGGGGCAATTAGAAAAACTTTTCATGGCGATTCTACATGGGCGATCGAAAATTAGTCTTAAAGAATTGGCTAGTGTTCGGCGTAAAGTGCTGAAGCCATTGGCGACTATCTGAATAGGTTTAGGCTATTAAAGGCTAGGTGTTTCACCACAGTGCTGAGCATGAGCTTGTCGAAATGGTGTGGCGACCTTGATTATTCAATCGAGAAAGAAATTGGATACCTCTCATTTGAGAGACATGGCCCACTAGCCCGATAGAGTTCGACAAGTTGAAAGGCTTAAAGAGGAAAAGGCTAGAGTGAATAAGTTCAATAGAAAAAAAACTCGGTTGGCTTTCACAAGAAAGAAAAGATAGCCTATGTCGATGAGCAATTCGACTTTGCGTTTAGTGATGTCAGTGAGGAAATAGATGTGGTGAACTTAAGCACAGTCCTCCACTATGCACAGCGTAAATTATTAAGGCACATGCAAATGGGAATAATCCGTGGAGCCAAGAATGATAGATTTGTGCCTAAGACATACACTTTTGATGTTACTAAATGCGATGAGATCTTTGATTTATTAGTAGCGATGGCCAAATCATAGTGCCAAATGGCACGAAAGTTCCTCCTCTCGAGCAGAGGAAGAAAAAGGGTTATTGTAAGTTTCATAATTTTTGGGACATACAAGCGGCCGTTGTGTTCTTTTCGGGGACATGGTTGACAATCGAAGAAGGAAGGCTCAAATTTGGGGACAAGAAGAATAAAGCACTATGCAAATCGTAATCGTGACCCACTTCATCAGTGGAGGCTATGTATGCGAGCAGGTGGAGATGAATATCAATATGGTGGATGCTAAAATGGTGGATTCTCAAAGCCTATCAAACCTTGACGAGACAAAATCAAAAGTGTTGTGCAAGAGGGTGTTGCGGTACAACATGTCACTCGGGAAGAATATAATGAGAAGGTACAATCTGTGTACCCCAAGGCGAGGAAGAGTTGATAGACTTCTGAGCAGTGTAAGCGAGAAACTACGAGGTTATGTTGTGCAGAGATGTAGTCTTTGTGTTCGATAAGGAAGCGGCTAAAAGTGTCGAATCTTTGTGAGGTTCGACAACCTCTAAAAAGAAATGGCGGACAAGAGGCCAAACTTTAGCTTTAAAAGAGGGACCTTCCTTACAAGGTCAAAAGTTCGAACAAGGCCCGACAAGCAAACCACGGTTCTTTGGCAAAGCCTTGATCGAAGGAATTCGTGTTATCTTTTGCCTCTGCTAAGCCATTTATTCAAGCGGATCTCTCAGCGAAAAGTGGATACATGCTTGGTGTAGACACTATAGGAATCTTTGCTCGAGAATCTTTGAAAGCAGTCAAGCCACGTGCGGTGAGGCGCAAAATATAATTATAAGAATAATTATAAAGGGAAGAATCCCGTGACTAAGACCCGATGGCGTCGTTATCGGTAGCTTTCGAAGAAGAAGCGACAACTGCTGTTTACGGCGAAAAGCGCCGAAGGTTCAAAAGCGGCTAAGAGTATGACCTCTGGAGCGAGTAGGAGCAACAGTAAGTAAACATAGGTCTTGCCCGATCGGGTAAAGGTTGGGAATAAGGCTAAGGAAAATCTATTGTGATAGAGGAACCTAGGAGGCTGCATTGGAAGAATTTTTCCTCCATTAACATCATTGAAGAAGAAAAGCGCTTAGTTAGACATGGATGAAGGCGTTACTTGATTTGAAGACTCTGAAGCGGTTTCGGCGTCATACGCAGCGTGGTGTCCATTACGCCTAGTGAGTATGGCCATTTATTCTGATGCAAAGCGATGTCGAAGAAGACTTCATTGGAGATATGGCTGTCGAAGCCAATGTGCTATTATGTCATGAACAACGGCTGCGTCGAAGAAGCGGATAGCCACTTCGAAAGGCGGACGGAGGCATGCAACATCATCGAAGCCTTTATGCGTCAAGCCAAAGTTAATGGTGTGGGTGTCAATAAAATATTGGTCGATGGAGTGTCTTTGCTTTGTTGTCGATGCCTCAAGCCATCTTTGCCAGACAATAGGGATGTATGATCTGAGACCTTAGGCCCCATAATATTGTGTTGACTAATTATATGAGGTAAATCGGCGGTCTTTGGGGGCCGTTGAAGTGGAAGTGGTGGTAGGCCCATCGGAAGGACTACCATGTTCTTTGTCATCGCTTGAAAGCAAGCTATAATCTGCTCCTTGGGAGAGAGTGGATACATGGAGTAGGAGCTGTCCCTTGAAGCCTACACGGAAGGCGGTAATGTGGAAGGAAGATGGTCTTGTGGAATATGTTGAAAGCGGACCAAAGTTACTTCCTTCTTGGCGTAAATAATGTCACCAAGGAAAATTTGAAAAACAAATGGCGAATATTGCGCCATGTTCATCTTCTAGTCAAGCATATATCTCTTGGATAATGTGCTTTCCTCTGTTCGCTTTATACCCGACACATGGTTTTGTGTGGGAAAGAGAGTGATAGAAGGTGCAAATGTCTATCACGAGGGTGTGTTACCTCAAGCGGGATGGGACAACTGATTCTTAAAAAGTTTTAGATGTCGATGCCCAATGCTTGGGATAAATTACGACTTACATGGCGAAAATAAAAGTAAAAGCGGCTTTGGAAGCGAAATAAATCAACAAACAATGGTACATCGAAGCCATAGCTTCATCTGAAGCAAATGGTGAAGTCATAGATGGCAAGCTTGATTGCATTTATGATGACGAACCATTAGGTTTTGAAAAAGACCTAAAGATTCGACAAAGCGCATGCAAGCTCAAGATCGATGGAGGAAGTGGATTTGGGAGATGGCTAACAAAAGGCCAACATACATTAGTGCACACCTTGATCTTTGCCTTGAAACCCAAGTTATTTCATACTGCGGGAGTTCAAAGATGCTTTGCTTGGGAGTACAGCGAAATGCGGGTTGAGTCGAAGTAGTGGAATTGCAAATACCCATTCGACCGGGGAAGAAACGATGAAAGCAAACACCAAGAGCGATTTGCTCCTCCAATATTGGCTAAGATCAAAGAAGAAATAGAGAAATTTCAAAAGCAAATTCATCGAAGCGCGGGTATGTTGATTGGCTAGCTAATATTGTTCGATAATGAAGAAAAAGCGGAAAACTTAGAGTTTGCGTAGACTTTAGGGATCTAAATAATGCAACACCTAAGGATGAATCACGCAATGCACATGCGAAATGCTAATAGATTGTGAGGGATTTGATTATCTCGATTATGCTAGATGGCTACTCGGGGTATAATCAAATTTTTATTCTTTGAAGAAGGGCGTGTCAACTTGACTTTCGATGTCGGGGGCATTGGGTGTTTATGAATGGGTAGTAATGCCGCTTTGGGTTAAAAATCTTTGGTGCCACTTATCAAAGAGCAATGAATTCTATGTTTCATGATTTTATTGATGATTTTATGCAAGTATACATAGATGATGTGGTAGTTAAGTCATCCTCGAAAATTGGTCATTTACACCATCTTGACGTTCTTTCGAGCGAATGAGGAAATATGGATTGAAAATGAATCCAACCAAATGTGCTTTACGTATGCGTGCGGTGAATTCTTGGGTTTTGTAGTGCACAAGAAAGGCATTGAGATCAACCAAAATAAGACTAAAGCAATTATGGAAAGCGAAGGCTCCTTCGACCCGAAAAGAACTTGATCCTCTCTTGGGAAAAATCAATTTCCTTAGCAGATTTATTTCAAATCTAAGTGGCAAAACACAAGCTTTTTACGCCATTCTTTGAGGCGAAGAAAGAAGATGCATTCAAGTGGGGCGTGTTCACCAAGATGCTTTCGGCGCAATCAAGTCTTATTTGGTCAAACCACCAATTTTATTGCTGTTATTAGAAACAAATTGCTAAAATTGTACATAGCGACTTACGATAACACAATAGGTAGCATGTTAGCGCAAGAGGATGATAATGGTGTCGAAAGAGCCATTTATTACCTTAGTAGGGTTTTGATTGATCTTTGAAACTAGGTATAGTCAATAGAAAAACTATGCCTTTGCTTATATTTCTCTTGTACAAAATTGAAGCAATATATAAAATCGTGAGATGTTTATGTTTATTCGCATTTTGATGTTATTAAACATATGTTGTCAAAACCAATGTTACATAGTCGAATTGGCAAATGGGCTTTGGCTTTGCTAGAGTACAACTTGACTTATCGATTACCCAAATCAATCAAAGGACAAGTGGTGTTGATTTTATAGTAGACCGATACATTTATCGAATATGAAATACATTCGTTAGACATACGCCCTTGGAAATTATATTTTGATGGCTCGAGCCATAAAAGCGGGAGTAGGTATTGGAATCTTGATTATCTCTCCGAAAAACATTCCAACGAAGTATAAATTTAAAATTGAGACTCTGCTCCAATAATGAAATTGAGTATGAGGCTCTAATAGTAGGCCTTAAAATTTTACTCAAATTGGGGGCAAGCCATGTCGAAGTAAAAGGTGATTCACAACTAGTTGTCAAACAATTGACAAAAGAATACAAATGCATCAATGAACACCTTATTAAATATTTAGTCATTGCCAACACGTTGCTAAAGAGGTTTACATTTGTACACCTAGAACATTTACCACAGTCGAAAATCACGTGGCGAATGAGTTGGCACAAATTGCCTCGGGCTACAAAGTGTCAAAGCAAAGCCTAACGAGAGTTAATAGAGATAAAAGATAAACTAATCTCGGAAGACTCTGCACAATAATACTCCTTGCCGCTATTGTCAACACCAAAAATTGGGGGCAATAAATGCAAATGAAATGCAGCGTCAAAAAGCGTCACATTTTGACAATATTGACTTAGCGAGAAATTTTTGCTATTGACAATATGGTTGATGATGATTAGCGAAAGCCTATTGTCGAGTATTTGCAAAATCCCGGGGACACTAATAAAAAGGTAAAGTCTGAGCTCTAAGCTCGTGTTAATTGGAAGCGAATTGTACAAGCAAACTCTGAAGAAGAATACTATTAAAATGTCTTAGTGAAAATGAGGCATATTTAGCGATTTACGATACACCGGTGGAGCATGTGGCTCACATCAAGTAGGCCACAAAATGAAATGGTTGTTATTTAGACAAGGAATGTCTTGGTGACCATTTTAAAAGATTGCATAAATTTGCTAAGAAATTTGCCAAGAATGCCAAAAGCATCTTTGGAATCCGGCATGTGCTGCAAATGAATTGCATTCTATAGTGAAACCTTGGCCATTTAGAGGTTGGGCTCTAGATGTAATTGGAGAAATAAAACCAGCGTCGTCGAAGGCCACGGTACATCTTGGTAGGGATTGATTACTTTACTAAATGGGTAGAGGCAATACCTTTAGCCAGCGTTGATCGAAGCGATGATAAGGTTTATTCAAAACCATATCATTTCTGAGATATGGAATACGAAACCATTACTACGGACCAAGTCTTTGTTTTTCTGGTCGAAAAATGGTAGATTTATTTCTTGAAATTGGTTTCAAGTTGTTGACTTCGACACCATACTATCATGAGCCAACGGTCAAGTAGAAATTTGCAAAGCGAGAATCATTATTAACTTGATCAAAAAGCACGTTGGGCGTAAGCCTAAAAGTTGTACGATTCTCTTTACCAAGTGTTATGGGCTTGTCGAGCGTCGCTTAAAGAGTCTATAAACACTACTCCTACGGGTTAACATTTGGGCATGATGCGGTGTTACACGTTGAAATTTGTTTACAATCAGCGAGGATTGAAACAATGTGAAATTCCGCTTTGATCACTATTGGGATATGATGATTGATGAATTAGTTGATTTAGGCGAAGAAAGGTTGTTAGCTTTAGAGATGCTTATTAAATGAGAAAGAGAGTAGCTAAAGCCTACAACAAAAGGTTAAGTTAAAAACCTTTGAGGAAGGAGAGTTAGTGTGGAAAGTCCTATTACCTATGGATAAAAAGATAGAGTTTTAGGCAAATGGTCACCCGGGTGGGAAGGCCCATTTCGCGTGTTGCAATGCTTTTGAATGGCGCTTATGAAGTCGAAGAGCTAGGTGGCGAAAATAGAATCTTTAGAATAAATGGCAAGTATTTAAAGCGTACAAGCCAGCGTTAAGCGAGATAAAAATTGAGCAATTATAAATAAATGAAAATTGTTCATAAATGGCAATGTATAAAGAAATGTCAAAATTACATAGCCATTTTTAGAATTCTAAACTATTACAGATCTCGAAGTTCGACAAAGTGGCCTTATGCCTCTCCATAATGCTAACACTCAAAGAGATAGAGGTGTCGAGAAGGTGCGGCTCTTTGTCGAGATCGGCGAGAATGGCTTGATGCTTGTCAATCTTCTCCAAGTGCTCTATATTTGTCAATGCCTTGGTGGTTTTGGTGGGCGAAGAAGCGGCACTCATTCTTTCGGCGATCGAGGCCATACGATGCTTAGCGTTTGGCGATTTAAGTTGAAGTGTCTTTATCTCTTACCCGTCAATCTGCGCGATCTCGCATCCCGTTCAGCGATTGCTTTCTCATCGTTGGCTGCTTGGGTCTCGAGAGCCTCGATGTCGTCTTGATCGGCCTTGAGAGAAGCGAGTTCTACCTCGCGAGTTGATTCTCTTGAACCTTGCGCTTGGAGGTGCTCGTAGTTGGGTGATTAGAAGAGAAAGTTGCTCAAAAATGGGGCGAATTCCATGAAGAATGAAAGGATGTTTTGAGGAGGTCAATTTGGTGATCTTGTGAATGAGGATTTTACCTCAGATACCGCGGATGGGTCATTCTCGATGGTTGCCACCAAATCCCCTTCTAACACCTTACGTCTTGGTGGC
Organism: Oxytropis ochrocephala; assembly: GCA_020916435.1. NCBI lineage: Eukaryota > Viridiplantae > Streptophyta > Magnoliopsida > Fabales > Fabaceae > Oxytropis > Oxytropis ochrocephala. Next base: position 65,048,169 of record CM037095.1, read on the forward strand.
GAAGCGAGCTTTGGCCGAATCTCTGATTGATAGAACTTAGAGAGTTGTTCGAAGAAGCTGCAAATCAAGCGGCTCGGCGAGCTCTTAAGACTGACATGATCTTCAAAGTGCCAGGATTCGTCTTCTTTAGCTCGACCAATTCTTGATCGCTACTTGTATTTGTTGGATGACTCTTTGGCGAAGCACTTTGATCTGCGAGCTCCTCCACTCTAGGCTCCTCTTGTTCTTGATCGATCATATTTTCTTGAGGAATTTCGCGGAGTAGCCACTTTCTTCTGTCTTTCGACTTACGGAATGTTAGGCTCTGCAGAAGTTGGGCGTTCTCTTCGACAACCCTACTCCCACATTTGGAACAAGCTCTTGAAAGGAGGAATCCCGAAGTCGACAAGTGGTGAAAAACCTCTTGTGATCACACCTTGAGGCAAAGAAGGGAAAGGAAGCATTGGGCCGACAATTCCGTTCGGCAACCTCAACCAAAACTCAGCGCCGGGATTCTCGGCGAAGCGATCCACTACATGTTTCTGATAATCAATACTATTTAAGTTAGAGCGGGAAAAGTGAGATCAAAGAGTTTGAAATGGCGTCGAAAGGAAAGTTACCTCATGTACCTTAAGCCTCTTGATTGGAGGAGAAGAAGGTGATTCGAGAAGGCTCGGTGATGGTGATGCCTTGAGCGCCCTTTGGGATTCGGGTAAGGCCCTTTTCTTACGACCTCACGAGTGAGAGGAATGTTGTCATCACTTTCGATTGTCTGCAAAAGAGATCAAGTTATGGTGCAGGTGATGCCACGAAAGTGAATGATAAAATCGAAGAAATTTCGACATGTAGTAAGGTGTATCTGATTACCTCGGAGTGGAGGGAATAACCAATTTCTTCTTGGCTTTAGGCTTTTGAAGAGTTTTGGTGTTTGGGTTGTCACCTGGAGGAATTTCCAACATGAGTAAAAGCCATAGTCAGCGACAACTTAAGATAAGTGGAAAGTGCCATACCTTTTTGGAGTGTTATGCGGAATGGGATTTCTTTGCCACTTTCTTCGTAGCTTGGGAGAAGATTTTGATGTGGTAGCTTTGCCCACCTTGACCTTCAACTTTTTGCGGTTTTACGAAAATGTCGAAAACATTGGTGAGCAATTGGAAATGAAGCCAAGTTATAAGTGGTTAAGACTTAAAAAGCTTTGAGTGTCGAAAAGTGTTTACGATGTTGTTCGAAGGAAAGGCTGCTACCAATTTCTTCACAATGTTGCCCGACAAAAGTATCAATGGCTTCCCAGTGCTTTGGTGTAATAACGGTCCACCATTCATGAAATTTCTCGATTACATGAAAACCTTGGATTGAATTTGAGAGGTTCAAAGTTCAAGGGTTTGTAGTGAAATCTCTTGAAGGCTTGTTTATAAACCACCTCGATTACGGACTTAAAAATCTACTTTGTGAAAGCATCTTTGCAGTGCGAGGCGAATTTGACAAAACAAAGCGCCTAACAAAATAACTTGGGAAATATCTAGTAATTCCCAGAACTATTTTTGTTTTGCGGGGTGAGCCTAGTGGAAGGGCGAGAAGGAGAGAGTAAGCTTGCCAAATCAGGTTAACTTCCTCGTGAGGATCGTGAGAGGAAGAAGGAAATGGTTGTTTAAACCATCTTTGGACCACAAGACCTTTGGAGAAAAGGCCATTGAATCTGTAAAGGTGAGTGCAGTTCGGGAAAATTTCAAAGTAGACCAGAAAGGATTCTTGGCGAGAGAGGATTGCTTGCTTAGGCCTAAAGCTGCGCATGTCGAATCCGCCAGGTCTCTTGCTAGTCTCCACGGTTAGTCGAAGCGGACTTGGGGATATACAAGTTTAGTCGAGACACGAAAGTAGCCATGACCACAATTGCAGCGACCATAGTGGGCGGAGGCCAAAAATTTGGTGGTCGGTTCATTCTCTTTCAATTCTATATGACATTATCAAGTTCTTTGGTAGAGAGAGCCTAAAATCAACTTGGCAAGGTTGATGTCTTCTCGGTCATGGAGTTGACATGCGAGGGGCGTAAGTTTTGGAAACTTGGAGGGGCGTGTGCGGCGAAAATAGATAACCACGAGTTAGAAAGGCTACATGTTCCATGCGGACACTTCCTCGATGTCAAGCTGTGGTGCTTTCGGCAATGTAAGGAGCAAAGGTGGCATTGGTGAATTTGAAAGCCGTATGTATAGTCGGGATGTGTGGGATCGAAGGTCTCTCTAAGGGTTTCGGACACTGTAATGGCGACCACGTCTAGCGAGTGGGAGATAACATGCCACATTTGGTGAAGGCTATGGGTGGAGCAGTCCCGAGGCGCATAGCGACCAAAAGTAGGGTGCTATCGTGCCAGGCCCATACCTAGACAATTGGATAAGGTCGAAGATGCCTGTTTTTCGGACTTTGGCTTTCTTAGCTTCTACTTTGTCGAAGCGATCTAGGTAGTTTTGTTGGTCGAGCCTGGGAAGCGGACCTAAAGACCACTAGAAGGGTTAGCGAAACTCTAAATGAAAAGGGGTTTGTGAAAGATTCTAGGTTGGAGGCGAACATGGTGAGGAAAATCTCGAAACTTGAGTTTCCAACTCGGGAAGAGGACCCCGAATAGGCATGAGTGTAAATCTCGTGAAGGATTAATACAGGTTTGCCAGCTGGGTAGGCGTTAAATGCGTTTAAATTAGGTTCATCAACAAAACCCTCGAGGTTTGGGCGTTTACAGGTTAAATCGTTCCTCTTTGAACTCCCGGGTTGCGTGTGGCGGATGATGAAGCCATAAGTAAGGAAAAAGTGAATACAAGGTGGAATCACGAGTAGATTAAAGAGAAAAGGCGAAAGTTTGAAACTTTAGTGAAATTTGAGGTTTTTGCAAAGCGAGGAATGAAGAAAGCGAGAAGGACTTCACAAGGTTTCAAAGCGAGGAAAGAAGAATTTGAAGGGTTATGGCGTTTATATATGTTTGGAAGTGAGCGATTATTGCTTGCGTTAAGCCATAACCCGCTTGCGTTTGCGGCGTTTGGGAGGCGTGATGGCCCACCAACTATGCAGCGTGTGCCAATAAAGCGGTTCGTTTTACTGCGCCAAGTAATGATGGTTTGTCTTTTAGACCCTTTGTTGAAGTGCAAAAGCGGCAAAAGTGACCATTACCGCGATATTCAAAAATGCCTTTTCTTAACTCCTTTCCTTGTTAAAATCGAAAAAGCATTTTTGAAAGCAATCGGTTACCTCAAAATTTCGACGATACATTAAATGAAGCTTTAAATGGGGCTGACTTCACATTTAATATTGTTACGTGGACCATAGGTCAATATTCAAGTCGATGCACGAGATTTGACGGGAAAAGGCAGACAAGGGCAAGGGGTGCAAGCGATCTTGACAAGCTTAGCTCTCAAAGCCATGAAGCAAGGAATCTTCGACAAGCGAGGACCAACATTTCGACGAGTTGGGCTTAACATTTAAATCAGCGATTGACAGGGGTTAGTCGAAAGTGCGAGCGGCGAGGTAGTGGCGGTTACTCTCCGTAGTTTTAGGAGGCGATTACCGCTTTCCCCACGATTGTTCTAGAAGTATAAATACCCGCTTTGTAATAAGCGAGGGTCACCACATTTTACAAAAAACTACGAGAAACTCAACTTCCAAGTCAAAGCGAAACCACGAGTGAAAGCAGATCCTTTATGCGTGTTGGTGAACCACTTTTCTTTCTCTCATCTTAATGCAATTTTTACTTTCTTTTTCGTTTGTTGCATTTATTGCTTTTACTTAGCTTTCAAGTTATTTCTTTCTACCATTCTCTGTTCTTACGTGCTTGAAAAACACAAACTCAATGGCAATTGTCAAAGAGATTTTCTAGTTTGATCTCACGGTCTCGATATTGAAAACTAGTGATTGTTTGCTAAAAACACGTGAAGCGAGATAGGTTCACTATTATATTTAACCGCTAGTAGACGACATTGTGTGTTTCGGTTGGCTTATGTGCTAGATTCCAAGTTTCTCCAAAAGAATCTCATCTTCTACTGCGATCAAAAGGATCTTGAGATACTTAGTTGGAACAACTAGTATTGGTCTATGGTATAAAAAGAATACTCATTTTGACTAATTAGCTCTTGTGATCTTGACTATCTTTGGTGATAGAATTGTGAGAAAAAGTACTAGTGGATCATGTCAAATTTTAGGAGAATCCTTAATCTCTTGGTCTTGTAGAAAACAAAATTCAATTGCATTATCAACTCTTTGAAGCGAGAATATGTGTCTGCTGTTGTTTGGTATTAATACACAAATTCTATGGATCAAGAATCAATTGGAGGACTACTCTATAAGGTACACATGCACTCCCATTTATTGTGACAATACTAGTGCTATCAATTTATCAAAAATCCCATCAACATTCTAGGTCTAAACATATTGATATAAAGCATCATTTTATTAGAGACCATGTTCAAAAGAAGGATGTGGAACTTATTTTTATAGACACCAAGCATCAACTAGTGATATATTTACCAAGCCTTTGTTAGAAGAAAGTTTTAATTTTATTAAAAGGCTTTGCACATTTTAAAATGTCCTTAGGAGAAAATTTTTGTCAAAACCCCAACCTTCTCATGACTTGAGAAGGTTCACTAAAAAATAATTAAAATTCGGAGAAGGTTCATCTGCAGGAAAATCAAGTTCGAAGGTTGAATTTGAGGCGGATAAAATAAAGCAACCTAGACTCGGTTACTAAAGTTAATTAAAGCAATCAAAATATCGGTTATGTCATGTCATAGCGCACACCATCACCTCATGCGGCTAGTCTCTACTATCTCATCCTCGCTCATGGCAGCTCTCGTATTCAAGCATTCCTCTTCCTTACTCCCCTCTCTCTTCCTTACTAAAAACCTCATTTCTCTAACAATGGTGAGAACCAAAATTCCTTACGTAAGAAAAACAAATACTCCTCGACCCAGTGAACTTCCTCAAGCAATCTTGAATGCTTGAAACCTCCTCCTCTACTCTGGGTTTCCCACAATCGAACAAATGTCTTCTAAATCATCATCCACTCCTCTCGAAGATCAACGAGGATCAAAACAAGTTCTCTCAAGGCCATAACGGCCCTGGAACAAAGAAAAGCCACCCAATCACCATTAATGATGATGATTCTACTCTTTTCTGAAATGATGGCGAATCAAAGATTGAACTTAAAAGGAAAGCCTCTCTTGAGCCCCAATCTTCTTCCAAAAAGCCCAAAATCGAGGATTACATATGGGGAAATAAAGGAAAGGAAAAGGTTGATGAAGAAACGAAACTTGATCAACCTTACGAAGATGAAGAGAAATTTGAAGAAATCTTACTGCTCGAGTTTTTGATAAAGAAAAATGGGGAAGAGAAACATTCTCATTGGAAGAATCTACTTGCTAGAAGAAATGAAGGCCTCTGGTTGGAATGATCAAATAGAAATCATAGAAGGAGAAGTATTGAAAGAGCGATGAAGAATTACGAAGAGAAGCTTAAATCTTGACATTGAAGGATGAAGCTCGTATCATGCATAACATGGTAGTTCTTCTCCTTAGTCACTAGAGCGAGGAAGCTTTGAGCAGGTAAAGCCTATTGATTTACTTCTAGTTTATCACATGATCACTAGGACTAGGATAAACTTTGCCATATATCATCTTTCATTACATGATTGATATCTGCAAAACAATTAGGCAAAGCTCATCCTTACCACTATGGTATGTTCTTAACTTAAGCTGTTTAAGTATAAGAAAATTCCTTTCAATAAAGAAGAATCCATTCAAGAGAAAACAACCTTACGGACTAAGAGTGTCAAACAAATGGGACTAAAACCATTTAGCAAGAAATTAGAAGTCTTCCACTGAATCAATCAACTTTGAACCAAAAACTTAAACACAGAACCACTTGTTGAAAACACTAGGACATCTCCTCTTGTCCCGAAAAATACACCCTTGGAAACTCCTCGGAAGTCACGAGGTTACGAGAAAGTTATCGAACTAAGCCCATAAGAATAGCTCCACCAAACCCTTCACTTGAAGATTTATTTGAAAGCAGAACCTTCTCGAAATTTGGAAAGAAGTTTTGAAACCTCTTGAAACTTAAATGAATCACAAATTCCAGTGACAAAGACAAAAACCACTGTACAAATGGAAGTAGAAGCTTACGAAAATGTTGATGAACCTGTACTAACTTAGTGTTGTACATGCCCCACACATTTAAGAAACAAGAAAACCAAGCTTCTAAAACAATTCCTACTGTGAAAAGGACAAACTCCTCACATAGAACCTTATTGTTGACACTGACCTTACGATAAAGCTACATACTACCCTTTCCTCGAGGAGTTATTTTTCTCCCATATGTTTCCTCTCATAAGGAACATGGAAATCTGAAAGGTATATGAGAGGATCAAGCTCGGGGAGCTTAATCTTTGAACAATCACCCGATAAATGAGAACATAGAAATGAACAAGTAAATCCACTTATCTCCTATTTCTCAAATTTGTACATGAAGTAGTGAGAGACATTCAAGGATCAAGTGAGCAAATGGCTAATCTATTCTCACAATGGCGTGACAATCCTAAAACTTCATCTAGGAATACTCTTGCATCTGAAAACATTCACAGATTCATGTTCTCTCCTATGTATGACTCTTACGCACCAAAGGTACACGAAGGTTCGGGACCTTCTAAGCTACCTTACGATGCTGCCAAAACAATTTGGATCTCTTGGATCCTTTTGTCAAACCATGAATGCACCTCTCTCATCATCGAGACAAGGCACTGTAGCGACAAACCTTGAGAAAACAAGGATGACTCATTCACATATCTTGATAAGAAGGAAGTATTAGAGTCGATAGCGAAGATGAGAGCACACCATGAGAAGCAAATGAAGAAGATGAGGTGCGAGAACAACAAGCTTGATGAGCATTGGAATACTTGACAGAAAAAATAGGCTTGAAGCACGGAGAAACTATGCCTACCAACAATGGGTGATGCGAACATAGTGCATACTATGGTTCACAGTGTTGCGAGTTCTGATTTCCCTCCTCTCACCGCTTCCAGAGACATTCCTCGACCTGCTTCATCCTCAGACTCTTGGATGATTCTTCTCCAACAAAGTAGCAAGCTAATTTCCCTTTCTTCCCTCCTTTTTCTTTGTTGACAAAGGGGAGAATGGAGATTATTAGCTACTTAGTTTATAGTGATGTTTTGGGGTTTTACGTTGACAATTAATTATCTTTTGGACATGTTTATTTTGTCTTTGTTTTTATGTTTTGTAATTGATAATTATCAAGACTACGTATTACATGGCTGCTGCATGATTCTTTGCACTTAGTATATGATAATTATCTATTGCTATGCATGTGTTAAAATTATTTCCAACGATCGGTGAATGACTATGCTTGAGCAAGCAGAAAACTTAAAACATACTCTCAAGTTTGTCATCACCAAAAGGGGAGATTGTAGAAATAAAAATCTCTTTCCATGTTTTGATGATACAAACTTAAGTGATGAGTTAAGCTTTCTAATCTTATTATGATTTAACAAGTTTTCAATCAAGTGTGTTAAAGAAACGAGGAATAAGTTTCATAGCAAAATTCTTGGCCTTACAAAATAAACCAAGTGGTTTTCAAAGATAAAATGTGCTAGAAGCTTACCTTAAAGAAGGTTGAATCTGAGAAGGTTACTCCATCGGAAGGTTGACTCTGAAGCTTAAAAGATAAAGTAACTTTCATCGAGAAGGTTGGTGAAAGTCAAGCGAGAAGGTTGACTAAAAGTCAACACAAGGTTGACCAATAGTCTCGAGAAAGTTTGATTGAAGTCAACGAAGGTTGATTTACTCCTTAAAAGAGGTTGAGAAGGTTAAGTGTTCAAGAAGGTTAAAGAGGATTGAAGATTTCAAGCACATTTTACGGAAACATGTTCATAACAAAAATCTTAATCTGAAATGCATCAAATAAGTATTCAAGGAATTAAAGTTTCAAAAATGTTATCTTATGTAAAGAAGAAATCCTTGATTATTTGTTGTATCTTAAAAGCATGTTTGTTCATACTTAGAAGCTTGAAGCTTCAAAATTAAAGTATGTAAAGTTGTATGTAGTACATGAGCAGGAGGCTGAAGTGATAGAAATGATGAAAAAGGAAGTAAAGTCTTGACATGAAAAGATGTTAGCACAAGACAAAACAAAAATGTTGCTTGAGAAGGTTGAAGGCTACTACAAAAAGCTCAAAAATCATCATTACCTATCTACAAAGCTACAACAATTTCCAACGGCTCTTTCCTTCTTTCCAACGACCATATTTGATTCATAGTCTATATAGAGGGCTGCTCTGCTCAAATGCAAACCATGAGTTGATATTGGAACCTTCAAGTCAAGCTTCTAGCGAAATCCAACATTCTCATCCACACTTCAAAGCTACTACAAATTCGAGAATTGGGAATACTATCTTGAGTGTGTGCAAGCTTTTACAATCTTAGAAATACATTGTATTTATCTATCAACAAGCTCTAAATCATCCCATAACTTGAACCCCTTATTGTAAGGAATATTGTGCTTGTTTCTCAACGGACTACCTAGTTAAAGGTGAGTGGTGTTGGTGATTCTAAGTTGTAATTCTCTCGACAAACTACCTAGTGAAATGTGAGTGTTGTTGGTGAGTCTAAGTTGTAGGTTTCTCAACAAACTACCTAGTAAGAGGTGAGTGTTGTTGGAGATTCTATTTGAAGGTTTCACAACAAACTACCTAGTGAAAGGTGAGGGTTGTTGGTGACTCGATTCGAAAGTTTCTCAACAAGCTACCTAGTGAAAAGTGAGGTTGTTGGTGATTCTCTTTGTGAAAGTTAGCACTTGTCTTTTGTGTGTGATCAAAGAGAGTGGAGGTGAAAGTCTTTAGCAAGTGAAACTAAAGCAAGTGTAAAATCTATTTGGAGAATAGTGGAAACTCTCACGGGGCGTGGGGAGAGGAGTAGCCACAGGTTTGGTGAACCTCTATAACTCTCTTGTGTTATTTTACGCTTTACTTATCATTTGCTTTAAGCTGTCTAACAATCACCAAAGTTTTCAAATACTTTAGAAGGTTAAATACACCAACCTTCTGAAGTCAAAATATTAATTTTAAATAAGCTCAACTTTGATCATCTTTTGAAAACTACACTCTTTGCGAAAAGAAAAGACATCTAAAATCATCAAAGTTAATTATCTTTCCTCTTTGTCACATTTGCTTGTTGTTTGTGCAACTAACATTCAACCTTCCGATATCAAAGTTATCTTGAGAAACCATACAGAAGGTTGCAGGAATTAAAAACGAAAAAGATAGCACAATTCAATCCCCCCATTTCTTGTGCAAATTAGTCACTTCAAATATATGTTAAAATTATTAGAAATTTCTCTTAACTTAAAATTATTAGAAACTTAACATTTGTTAAAATAAGCGACAAAATTTTCAAATTAGCGTATAAAATAAGCTTAAATATATGTTTGGCCTCTGCAAATATGGTCATAATTCATTTAAGCCACAGTAAATTAATTAAAAGACCATTGCAAATAATAAGCGATTCTGATTAAACCTCTTGAGTCGACATGACATCATCAATGGCGTCAACGCCATGTGTCATCATTTAATTTGGCCTTATTCCACGTGGCAGCGACGTATCACGTCATCACTCCATGTCACCAGCGCCCGAGTGGCAGCTTTGTCGATGCCACATCAGCCATGATGATTGGGTGCCACATGGCAACTCACATGGCAAAGTGGGGGCATTGTTACTTAAAAAATAAATATTTTGGTGGCCATGAGTGTTGAACCCCGCGACCTCTTGGTGATGGAATCTCACAAAGACTACTAGGCCACTAGTTATATTTCTAAGAATTTGGACATAAAACCCCTATAGGATAAAATGCAAAAATCGTAATCATAGAAATTAGAAAGCGACCACACAAAGCAGTGATTTAATTATCGGCGCCAAGATTGATGGGACACCAACAAGTCTTCAATGAAAATTACAATTTGACACACACTTCACAGTCATTTAATAATTTGGTCCTTTGAACTTAAATGAAAAGAAGATGAACCATCTTTTTAAAAAAATTAAGTTGAAAGTTTCAAATTGTTACATGGCAGATAGTCTTAAATGACCAAATTCTTACAAGATAGATGATAAGTAACCTGCGCTTGACCACATTAACTCTGTTAAATTTGGTCGTTTGAAGTCATTAGTTAAATCGGCTTTACATTAATATCAAAGCATGTAATGAATGAATCAATTGATACATCTCAAGATGAGTTGTTTGCCAAAAGAGAGCTCATAAATTACTCCTCAGTCCCGTATCTTTTGATTTCAAGACCGCTCTTTTTTTGAGAAGGGTTTTCTAATGTTCTTCTTCCTAACAAAAAACTTAGTCGCAATTTTCTTACTCTCCAAAATCTCTAGATTTATTCCACCAATACAAATCTGAAACAATTTTTAACAAAGCATTCTGGGTGTATAAGCAAATAGGAGGGCGCCGCGGCAATTGGACTGCGGCCCGACCCGTCTCGATCGGCCCCGAACCACGGCTGCTTGGGCGCAATTCTCGCCGGCGAAATCTTACGCAAAGCAGTCGGACCTCGCGGTATATATCGCCATTCGCATATGGCATCGAGTGCGTTCTCTAACCTTGTGCTATCGCGCGGCGACCTCTCACTAGATCGTCGGAGTGTCTTTGCGGTACCACCGAGGTATTCAACAGCGTGAAGCGGGCCAGGTCCTTTCACTCATTCAACGGCCGGCCCATTTGGCGAATCAATCAACACTTCAACTCTTCATTGGTCAAGATCACGATCAATTGGCGACCACGATGGGAGGCGTGCGCTATCTACCTCGCCCATGGCTCCGCGCGGCCGGCCCCAAACGCGGGCCACTTCTGCGACTCAATCCTCCGGGCGAGAATCGGCCAGCGGAACCGGGCGTGGGCATCACCGTCCACGAGTCTCGAGACTTCAGCGACAAGAACGCCGGTGCACAGCGGTCGCGGACCTATCCTCCAGCCAGATTCAACCGCTTGCGTTCTGGCGACTTGCGCGGTGATCGGCGGGCATTCGGGAACCTCTGCGGACCATGTCACTCAAGCCGTTTTGCAAATCCTGCAAAACAAAAATCAAATGATCGCTTGAGGCCAGGCAGCGCTCGTCTCTCGATCTGAAAAGTCGGTTTCGGGCGCCGCGTGCGGAAGAGCGGAGAACCCTACGCTCGCGCGCCGGCCGTGCGCGAAGACACGCTCCCCTCCACGAAGGAGCATCTCTCGCCGGGAGAGCACACCACCCAGCTCTCGGCAAGGCGAAGCGGGGCGCATAGGTCGCCCCGGCGAGGAAGCGCGCGTGCAGCGTTCGATGTCCAATGACTATGAAGATTCTAGCTACCGTCGACACGGTCGCTCACCCACGAGTACTCCTCCAATGAGTCGTCCGGGTCACGTCGGTCGAAGCGGATCTTGGGATTCTCGAGAAGAAATGGAAGATTACGAGAGATGGAAGAATCGGGGGCGTTCGCATCGGCCAGGAGAGGCGAAGCGGCGACCGAAGGCCTCCTCGGCTTCCACCAAGCGCCTATCCGGAGGATTCTACGAATGCCGAGCAGCGAGGCATGCCTCGCAATGCAACCACTTTGGGTCGAGCGGCGTCGAATGAGCACGGCCCGTTCTCGGGGAGATCGGGCGTTACAAAATCCCGAGAGATCTCATGAGCGCCCGATCTCAACAAGTTCGGCGGTAGGAGATCCGGACAAACATCTCAGCTACTTCAATAATTCTTTTGTTATTATGGAATTGGGACCGACCATGAAATGCGAGCTTTTCCCGATCCTTTGGGCGGTAGAGCATTGGAATGGTGGGAGTCTGCTGCGACCCAATTCCATCTCCTCGTGGGACGACACGATCGAAATATTCTTGTCTCACTACTGCTGCAAACCGCCAATATCGGTATGAAGAATACTTGGACTCTGTTGTTCAAGGCGACAATGAGGCGGCGAGACGATTATATCGGCCGGTTTAACAGAAGTAGAAGTCAGTTCGTGACTTGTCGGACAAGGACAAGCTGAAATATCTGAGCGTGGTATTCGGCCAGGACCACCGGTTCGTAGAAGAATTCACTCTTAACCATTACCAAGATCTCGGCTACTTCTTAATGAGGCTAACATCCACATGGCGTATGAAGAAACCTTGGCGACAAGGAAGGCGTCGCGCCACGACCTAAAGAAGAAAATAGTAAAGCGGCCAAAGGGCATGAAGGTCGCCGCGACAATCGGTCGACTTTCGAGATAAGAAGTTCGATCATCGCGCTTTCGGTGAACACCTCATTGCCGCAGATCTATAGCGAGTGCCAAAACAATGAATTTGTGGGAGTAAAGCGGCCCGATCCACTCGTGCTCAAGAAGGGGCGTGGCGCTAAAAGGTATTGCAGTTACCACGAAAGAAAGAGGTCGTGACACTAACATTATATGGCCTCAAGATGACATCGAAGAACTCATCGAGAAAGGAAAGTTGGGAAAGTATGTGAGGTCGGAGGAAGGCGGCCGACCTCGAAGAAAGCGAGAAAAGAAGGCGATCGGGCCAGGGAAGGGTGCTCTAGTTGTTTCAAGCACCCGAAGACAAGGCCGATGCGAGGATCGGGAAGCTCCACGATCGAGGTCGCCAGCGTCGCAATGGTCATTCACGGTGGAAATCCGTTCGGCCGTAGAGAATCAAATAAAGCCACAAAGAGAGGAAGTGGGGCGAGCTCACGATGGTCGGTTCAACATCGGCGATCCCACCGGTCTCGAATAGACCCCCGTCTCGTTTGGAGATAGCGACTACGATGGTAGGCGAGCGATTATGTTCCGTTGGTGATCGAGCGATTATGGCCATCACGAAGTTCAAAGGATTCTAGTCGACCCGGTAGCTCGGCCCGACATCATGTTTGAAGAGCTTGATTGACAAGATCAAGGTCGATCGGGCGAGATAATTCCCGGGCCGAACTACTCCTAACGGGCTTCAATGGAAGCGATCACCTACGTTGGGGGCGATCGAACTCATGGTCACATTTGGTGGCGACAACGGAGATAGCACTTTATGCGGGGCGGTCCGTCACGGCGTTCCTTGTACTCCCCCTCAAATCATGCTATCGATTGCATCATTGGTAGGCCGACCACAGGGCAAGCTAGAGGCGTGGCGTCAGCGGTACACACGAAGATGAAATTCTCTGACAGGGCGACCCGGTAGTTACCACGGCGGCCGACTGAAAAGCGTGAGAGCGAAGCCACGACTGTGTCGGCAAATTTGCGATGAGGTAGATCTCGGCCCAAACGTTCAAAGCAACGGTGAAGGCCATCAAGTCAACGTCAACGATTTGGATGCTCGGTATGATCGAGACGGCGACCCGAGAGGATAACGATGATGACTTAGCGAGAAGCGAAAAATAGGTTGAAAAGGCGAGAACCTCATGGAGAACTAATAGATGTGCGGTTGGAGAAACGACCCGACAAAAACGATCAAGCTTCGGTAACGACCTACAGGACCGATGAAGCAAGACCTTGTGCAATGTTTGAGAGACTATCTTGACATGTTCGCATGGCGGAGCATCGGTTATGGCCGGCATTCTATCGAAGTAGCACGCCATCGACTTTCGATCGATGAAGGTCAATTGGCCGTCGCTCAAAGAAGGCGTACTCGAGCGAGGAAAAATCTCAAGCGGCAAAAGCGTTGAGGACCTCGTAAAGGCCAATTTCATAGAAGAGATCAAGTACCGACACTTTGGTGTCAATGTCGTGTTGGTCAAAAAGAAGAATGGCAAATGGAGGATGTGTGTAGACTACAGATCTCAATAAGGCATGCCCGAAGGATGCCTTCCGTACCCAACATCGGCAAGTGGTCGATGGGGCCTCGAGCTACAAATTACTGTCTTTTACGGGCGCTTACTCGAGAGTACAATCGGATCACGATGTATCCCCGATCGACCACAAGGCGGCATTCATGACGGATCGGGAAATTTTGGTACAAAGGTGATGCCTTTACGGCTGAAAAAGCATTTGGAAGCGACTACCAGCGGATGATGAACAAGATTTTCAAAAGCGGTCGGTCGAATCTCGGAGGTGTACTTGGGCGACATGATCATCAAAAAGCGTGGCCGAGCCGGATCATGTGAAACGACCTCGAGGAAATATTTGAGGAAGCTAGGAAAAACTCACTTAGGCCCGAATCACGAGAAGTGTACCTTTGGGGTGGTAGGCAGATTTTGGGCTTCCACAGTGAAAGAGGATAGAAGCAAACCACGAGAAGTGTAGAGGCGATCGCCGATATGAGGCCGCCCGACGACTAAAAAAATACAACGGTGAATGGCATGGTGGCGCTCTGTCGAGTTCATTCCCAAGCGGCTGCAAGTCGCTTCCACTATTTAGGCTGGCGAAGAAAGAGGTTGATTTTGAGTGGGTACCTGATGCCGTGAGCATTGGATGAATTAAAGCAAACTTTGACCAATCCCCAATTATGACTAAGCGCATGCCGGCGAGACATTGTACACATGCTTGGCTATCACGAAGAAGTTACGGCGCGTGTTGGTTAGAGAATGCGGTGAAACAAAATCCGGTCTACTTTATTAGTAAAGTGTTGCAAGGGCCCGGTGAGTACGAGAAAATAGAAGTTTGCTCTTGCACTCGATCATTTGCTCGAAGGTTGAGGCCCTACTTTAATGGCCCACCAGTCGTGGTAGGGCCGTCGACCCAATCGAGCAAGTCCTCCATCGGCGGACACAGGCGGGGCGAATGATAAAGTGGGCGGTGGAGCTCGGTGAGTTTGGCATTAAATTTGAATCGGATCGGCCGCAAAAGCGCGGTGTTGGCCGACTTTATATAGTGAAATGACTCCCACCCCGAAGATCAAGCCAAAGCGACACGGATCTTGCGTAGATGGGTCGTCTAATAGCAAAGGAAGTGGGCCGGCCTAATACTAGAAAATCACGAAGGCACAGGTGTTGAGGTGTCCTTGACTTTCGCTTTCCATACATCGAACAATCGGTAGTATGGCGTGCATAGTCGGCTGCGGCTTCGCCGAGGACTTCAATGTCGGCCGGGTTGAACTTGATCGAGACTCCTTGCTTGTCGACTCGCGAGATCAAAGAATTATATGATGCTAAGGGCAGCGTCTTTGAAGAATTACCTAGCGAGTAAGAGAGCTTCTCAGCGATTCGGCCAAAGTGAAGTGACTCATGTGCCTCGGGCCGAAAATGTTCGGCGGACATCCTATCGAAACTTGCGAGTCACGAAGACCGGGAATCACGAAGTTTGATTCGGAAACTCTAAATCGTAGGCGTTTCAACCAAGCCAAGTCGATCGTTGGCGTTACGTGTGTCAACACAGTTCGATTGGATCGCCCACATCACGAGGTACATTGTTGAAGGGGAAGAAGCGAAGCGATCCGAAGCAAGCTAAGTTAGTCGGACTCGGGCGACCAAGTATTCGGTTATAGAAGGAAGTTATGCAGAAGAGGATTCTCCTCTCCATTGTTAAGGTGTCTTCGTCGGTCGGCGACCATGTCTTTGAAGACATTCATGAAGGTATTTGTAGGAGTCATCGGGCGCTCGTTCCATAGCTAAGAAGGCTCTCCGGCCGGCTATTATTGGCCGACCATGGGCGAGGATGCCAAGCTTCGTTGAAGTGCAAGAAATGCCAAATGCATCTTGATGTCCACATTGCACCTTCCACGAGTTGCAAAGTCTTGTCTCACCTTGGCGTTAAGCTTGGTGGGGCATGGATCTGCTAGGCCCGTTCCCACTGCTCGGGCGGTTCAAGTTCTTGATCGTGGCGGTAGATTATTTTACTAAGTGGGTGGGCCGAGCCTCTTTGCAACCATCACCTCGGCGAAAGTAAGCAAATTCTTGGCCGGGTGTGTGTTGGCCCGTTTTGAGATCCTCGGCAACTAATAACGGACAACGGCACCAGTTCACGAGACAAGAGATTCGAGAGAAATGTTGGCGACTTAGGGGTAAAGCGTTTCACCTCGGTCGAGCACCCTCGAACTAACGGCGAAGCGAAGCGGCCAGCGAGTAGTGCGTGGGTTGAGCGAAGACTTCGATGAAGCGAAAGGGCTGGGTCGAAGAAGCTGCGATCCGTTCTATGGGCTTACGGGGCGACCCTCACTCAACGGCCAGAGAGTCCCCATTGAGGGTATATGGGGTGATGTTGTGATACCCGTAGAGATGGCGCGTGAATTGGAGAACGAATCCCCACGATGGTTGACAACGGCCAGAGCTATTCGAGAAGAATTGGACCTAATTGAAGAAGCTGCGCGCAAAGCGTCACTAAGAAGAGCAATTGATCAAATAGAAGGTCGCGGCCCGGTACAATACTCGCGTGCAAAGAGAGACTTCACGGTCGGTCGGCTCGTTCTAAGGCGGGCGGCGTAGGAAACAAGAATGCACGCGAGGAAGCTCGCACCAAATTGGGAAGGTCCATACGAGGTCATCAACAAGGCGGAAAGGGGGCTTACAGTGGAAACCATGGATGGGCGACTATCCCCCGAACATGGAATGCGAGAAACTTAGAAGATATTACGTTTGAATGTAATGAAACGATTTGAATGTAATGAGCAGCCGACCTATAAATGAAAGCGGCGGCGCTCTTTTCCCCTTTGGGTTTTTACGGAGGCGACCTTTAGAAATATGATGTGTTCTTTACTTTCTCGCAAGAATGTATGGCCGTCGCTCAAGATTGCCCGTGGAAAGGAGCAATCGAAGATTTATCGAGTTGATCGGATCGTCGAAGCGATCTACCTCGAGTGCCATCGAAGTGGCCCGAGGTTAGATAACCCATGAAGCGTTAGGTCGTCAAAGCGATCTATATCGGCGCCATCGAAGTAGCCCGAGGTTAAGTGATAACCCATCGTGGTAGGCGTCGAAGCGACCTACCTCGAAGTGCCATCAAAATGGCCCGATCGAGCGCCATCGGAATGGCCCGATCAAGTGTCACCGAGTGGGCACCGTTTAGCGAGTAAGAAATGCCGAAGCGACCTAGATTTAAAGTTAAGTAAACTTAGAAAAATAAATGCGAAACAATCGATTCAAACAAACAAATTAAATGGGCGAAATAAATTGTCATTACAAACACGGGGCCTTGGTCGGCCGGCGCCCGTAATCAGCGCGCACGGCGGGAAAAATTGTTGTGCGAAGGCAAGTTAAGCGATTACAAGAATTACACCGCGCGAGCGGGCTTGAAGGTTTGAGAAAAGAAGCGGTGGCGGTCGAACAACGTTTCCATGTTCATCTCTTTGCTCGAGCGGCATGATCTTGTTCTCCGCAGCGTAATGGGCGGATTTATCATCTTCTCATCGAAGTTGATTTTGAGATCCGCATTCAAGGCAGCGCTGAGCAAGAGCGTTATAGGCGCCGATTCGATTGCTCCCCGGCCGGCTGGGCCACCATTTGGATCTTCGCGCGGATCGGCATTCTCGGCCTCGGCTGGCCTTATCGCTTCTGCGGATTCAAGGTCGGTTTGGTTATTCACACGGCGTGCCAGCTCCTTATTCCTCTTGGCGAGTTTGGCGGTCCTCCTCGCCCCATTGAAAAGCTTCTTTTTGGCCTTGGCAAGCTTATGCGTACTTCACTGCGGCTCGATCAAAGACTCCTTAGGCGGCACGAGCCCTGCAAATAGAGATCGTCCGGTATTAGTCGGTCGATCTAAGATAAAAGAAATAACGGGCGAAAAAGTAAAGTACCTTGGCTTGACTGGCTTCGGTCATGATCTTATCTATCCCCCGAGCAAAGAGAAGCCACAGACCTCCATCGGCTTCTTCTGAACCACTCGAGCTCGACTGTCCTAGCTTCTCAGAGAGAGAGAATAGGGAGAGTCGGCCTTGGCGAATCCATGTTGGGTCGTCAAGCTTTATCCGCTTAGCGGAGCGATCGTCGAGCGAGGAGGCGGCCGAACAGTGGCTTTTTCTTTGGACCTTTGGGAGTTGGGGGCACCTTGGAGGGCGATTGGGGCATCCACGGCGAGATCCGTCATACCTCCTAGCTCTGGAATAGCGGCGGGGTTGAAGCGGCTCGATCACGGCCCGATTTTCTGGCCATTCTTTACGCAAAATAACGAGTTATGAGTTAGAAGAAAAGATTGACATCAAAAATATAAAGGCAAAGTTCAAAAGCAAACCGATTTGGCCTCGATTGCACAGCCTCGAGCAAGACAAAGGGGCGACAAGGTATGTCGCCTTTGGGAGTGCAGGCGCATCATGCCCGCTTAGCGACTTGATCATTTCGAGGATTCGGTCGGCCTCCCCAGTCTTTGGCGATGTAAATATAATCCCGAGCCGCTGCGAGTGAGCCTCGTTCCACATGATGGGAAAGTAAGGGGACCGAGCATTCCGTCCGGTTGAACCTCCGTCACGGCCTTACCGGCCTCTTGGTGGGAGCGATCCAAAAATCTTGGCTTCTCCGGGCCGCTCCCAAGTTCTTGGTAAGCCTTGAAGAAGCAGATGATGGGTCTTACGCATCTTAAAGGAGACTGCTCCCTCTTCTCTTTGTTTGCCTTCTCCTGAGCGAGCTTTCGGCTCAAAAGTGAAGAAACGACATGATCGATCTGCCGTCCGACCCAGCTTAGTCAAAAGGACTTCAAAGGTCTTGAAACGCCCAGCGTTGGGGTGGAGGCGAGAAGAAGCGACCCCATGTGACGAAGGGCGTCGCGCTGAAATTCGATAAAAGGAGGGGTAATCTTCATCCTCTCGAACACGAGCCGATACATCGTGAACTTGAAGTTGGAAGAATAAGTTGCGAAATCTTCACCGTCCTTCATGCCTCTCACCCTCCAGCCCGGTGAGTCATCGAGGCGACTCGCAGATCGGGCAAAGCATCGTGGCGAAGCGGTAATAATGCTCTATTAGGCGAAGAGTTTCCGATACCCAAGACATGTCGGATACATCTCGGGCTACATCGCTTGAACTTCGCCGACCATTCGTTCGACCTCCCGATGTTTACCTCGAAACCGGAATCTGCGACCGGGTGAACCACCTCGTCCCCGTGGACTCCTTCGGCTCGGCCGCCTTCGGCCTCCACCATCTCCTCGTCCGCGGCTGGGACGGCGCTCTGCGCTTCATCATCGTCAATGATGACCACTTCGACATCTTCTTCTCCTCCTCGCTCGAAAGCGATGTCCTCTGGCGGTGGAGAGTTGCGGCCGCTCCCGAAATGGGCGGACACGAGTCGGGGCTCTTTGGTTTGAGTCGATCCTCGGCCGGAAGAAGCGGGAACTCGAGCTTGTGCGCGAGAAGGCTGGCGAAGAGCTAGAACCTTTGTCGCCCAAGAGGCGACTTAGACTCGCCTCGTGGAGATTGGGCTCGCCGGTCTCGACATTTATGTAGCGAAAGATTGCGGTGGTTTTAGGAATACGAGCGTCGGTTTAAATCAGTGGCATGCAAAAACACACGTGATAAAGAGGAACAGTCGGTCGGTCGAGCGAGAACACTCATGAGAGGGCGATTTGGCCATCCCTCGACGACACCCCTATCACGAGGCGTGGAAAAGCACATAGTACTTTCAAGTAAAAACTCAAGTTTAAAAGGTAAAGGGAAAGATCGATTCGTACCTTAAATGGATGTTGTAGATCGGTCGCGAGTGAGCGAAAACGACTATGAATGCAAGTCGTGGCGACGCGAGTCGGTCATTGCGAGCAATTCTTGGAAGTGTGAGAAATGAACTCGTGAAGGACTATTTATAGTGCGGACTCATGGCGCGAAGGGGCCAGGGATACGGCGTCACAACGTTTAAATCTTCTCACCAATGGTTGTCTCGAGCGGCCTCGAAACACCAAGCGTCCACGTCTTAAATGTCAATAAAGACCAGCCGAAATCCGCGGCAAAGACGGCCGATGGTTGACAAGCGGTCGACACCGCCTACGAGAAAGCGAGCGGCGCGTCCGTCTCGTCAAGATAACTTCACTCACGGGGCATCGATTCAAGCCTCGGCCGCTCTTAGCGACCTAGGCTTGAGGGCAAGCTGTTCACTGGGTGTATAAGCAAATAGGAAGGCGCCAGCGACAATTGGACTGCGGCCCGGCCCGTCTCGATCGGCCCAAACACGCCGCTTGGAGGCGCAATTCGCGCGGCGAAATCTTCGTAAAGCGGTCGGACCTCGCGATATATATCGCCATTCGCATATGGCATCGGTGCGTTCTCTAACCTTGTGCTATCTGCGGCGACCTCTCACTAGATCGTCGGAGTGTCTTTGCGGTACCACCGAGGTATTCAACGCGTGAAGCGGGGCCGGTCCTTTCACTCATTCAACGGCCGGCCCATTTGGCGAATCAATCAACACTTCAACTCTTCATTGGTCAAAGATGCGATCACAAACCCACTTTATCTTAAGTATATCCAAGCATATGTCACTTCACTTGCAACTCACTTTTTATACAAATCACTATTGCATAAAAACTGAGTCCTTTTCTATCGCAGCAAATTCGAATCTATCTATTAAACTCAAAAATGAGAATCTGTAATCACAGAAATCATAAACACAAAATTGTGCTTTAATTATACGACGCCAATTGATGGGACACCAACAAGCCTTGAATCAAAATTACAATTTAAACAGTATTAAAAAAAGAGTAATTTTTACTTCAATATGGGACTTTTAATAACCGAAACAAAACTAACTTCTTGACAGAAAAAAATTAGAGTTTAAGGATCAGTAAGATTCCCAATCAAAACAATAGTTCTAAACAATGGCTTATCTATATATATATATATATATATATATATATATATATATATATATATATATATATATATATATATATATATAGTTCTAAATAATGAATTGTGGTCACTAACTGAGATCCTTGAAATTTGCTGGTGAAATGCGGAATTTCAATCAAATCAACAAATGACCAAATAAGACCAAAGAAAAATTTATATCCAGCTTATTTGGTCCTTCATTGTTTGATCAAAATTCATCTTCAGTGTCACATAATCTGTTAAATGAGAGAAAGTAAAAATAGACAACTCTAGTTGGTTGGGAGGCATGCGATAGAAAATACATGCACACTTACTCTGTTAGTTGTTGAAGACT
This sequence comes from Oxytropis ochrocephala, assembly GCA_020916435.1. Taxonomy (NCBI): domain Eukaryota; kingdom Viridiplantae; phylum Streptophyta; class Magnoliopsida; order Fabales; family Fabaceae; genus Oxytropis; species Oxytropis ochrocephala. Next base: position 65,069,203 of record CM037095.1, read on the forward strand.
GTTCTCTTTATATATAGGTATATGTTTATATATGGTTGAATATATTTTTAAAATATGAAATCCAACTAAAGAGTACATATAGATAAAGTATATTTAATTACTATTTTTTTGTCAAATGGATTAAGTATGATATTTAATTACAATTTGATGATAAATAACAATCACTTATGACTAAATTTAAAATGTGAATTAAGTATGATATTTAATATAAAGAGTACATATGATATTTATTAAAACTTTATTAGTTTTTAGTTAACTAATGTATCCACTATGGTGATTGAGGAGACTAATTCTTTGAGATATTGAGATCCATTTAAGGGGTTGTCTCTTTCAAAAATATTTTTCCATACCCACGGACATCGATATGCACCTAAACCACATGGTTAAGAGACTAAATTATCTACCACTTATACCACATCATGTTGGGTTAATTAGTACTCTATTTCTTTTATTAAAATAAAACTTTAATAATATCGTTTAATGCACAAAAGTTAAACAATCAATAATTAAGATATTTAATGTTGTTTAAAAAAGTTGATATTCCAATCAAAAAAATATGATTCTAATGTAATTCACCTAATACGTTGACTTTCTAGATTTACTGAATAAAATCTTAAAGATTATCAAAATGTGTGTTATACTTCTATTTTTTTTGTTACACTGTTATTGGTGTGCATAATCTATCGGTTTTGGCGGTGATTAATCTACGTCGGGGAATCTGACTGGCCATGTATATAGTCGACTTTACTAGTGTGTGTGGTTCTCCCCTCCAAACAAAGTTTTTTTCACACACATTGTTCTGGGCTAGGCCGGTGGCCCATTTCGCTTTATGGGCCTGAGCTGGCCAACACTAGCCCCACCAGCGCATGACTAGAAGAAGCACCTCTTGGTGCATGATCAACGGTCATCATCGAGAGGAACGAATCCAATGGTCTTTCTACATCGAATAACTTCTATAAATAGGGTCCAACTCCCGAGAAACATGTACACTATTCATACTTATTATTATACTCCTGCTAGACCGAACCTACTCTGACTTGGTGGGAAGAACTCAAGTCGAATACCATTTCCTAATGGAAGGAGCTGAGTATGATTTTCTCAGCACGATTCACAGCGCACAGAAGTAAACCTAGGCAGAAAAGATATTGAAAGCAATCAGATCGACAAGGAGAAAATGAAACGCTACGAGAGTACGTAAAACGGTTCAACAAAGAAGCGGCCACTGTAAGGGGCCTGGACTAGGGATGGCAAAACGGCTCGGCCCGCTAAAATCGGGGCGGGGCGAGTTGGCCCGCCAAGCACAACGAGTTCAAAAGACTGACCCGCCCCACCAAATGATGGGCTGGCCTGGCGGGCCGGCCCGCCTGTCTTTTTTTTTGGAATATTTTTGAACAAAAAACTCACATGTTTTTAACAGTTCAACTTCAATAAGATTTTTCACCTGCTTTTTAAAACAGTTTTTTTATAAAGCTTTTTTAACAGATTTTACTTTAAAAACTCTTGATATATTCAAAATAAAAGTATAAAACAATAATAACATTGGAATTACTATGATAAACTATATAGCAACTAAAACCATCAAGAAATGTAACCTAGAACCATCAACCAAAAGGTCCAAAAACATAATTCAAGTATCAAAAGAGAATACTATAAATCATTATAGTTACTATAATGAAACATAATACTATATATAAATCAGAGTACCGTTAAACATTATGACAAAATAAAACCAAAAATTAGAAACAAAATACTATAAATCATAATTAGAAACAAAATACTATAAATCATAATACTATAAGTTACTATACCGAAACAAAAAAATTATAGTACTGAATGAAGTTTTTTACAAAATTAACTTACATCATAATACTAAAAATTATTATAGTACTGAATGAAGTTTTTTACAAAATTATAATACTATAAAAAAATTAAATTACATCATAATACTAAAAATTAACCAAAAAAATAGAGTACTGAATGAAGTTATTTATTTATTTATTTTTTAAAAAAATACGGGTTGGCGGGCTGGCCCTCCCCGTCTTTGCTTTAGCTCGCGGTTTTTTTCTTTTTGGCGAGGCGATCTCAGCGGGTTAGCGGTCCCAAAACCCCAGCCCAACCCGCCTTTTTTTGGCGGGTTAGCGGGCCGGCCCAGCGGGAGAAACCCGTTTTTCCATCCCTAGCCTGGACTATAAGATGAGGTTGCACTTGCTGAAATATGGCACGAGAACGGTATCTTGTTTGAGGTCAAAGTCGGAATAAACGAGCCACCCAACTCGCAACATTCTTTCGCGAGATAACAATGGTTCATGAACTATGAAGAGACAACCTTGGCCAATCGATCGGCCATAGGCGCATGCAACGAAAGACCCGTGAAGGCGTGGAGCAAAACCGGAGAAAAGATTAGGAGGCCCGGCCCGAACTTGGTAGAAAAATTTGCAGGCGCGCTTGATTAAACACGCCGTACACCCAAATTCTTTACGAATGTGCAAGCGCCGAGCTTAGAGACTTCAAAAGACCGAGCGCTCATCCTCAAGGAAGGGCAACGCCCGTCTCGTAAGTTTCTTTGATATCATCACAACAATGGGCATGATACTAACGAATGCATGGCCGCCAAAAATGACATAGAGGAGCGATTCGTAAAGGGAAGTTGACCAAATATGTAAAAAGGGGCAAGGCGAAGAAACAGGAAGAAAGAAGAGAAGAAAGAAAAGCCACTCTCTCCCCCTAGAGAGGAAAAGTGGCTGTCAATGAAGTAACGAAAGGAGACAAGGGTGCCGACAGCGACTCGAACGAGAAACCCGATGTCAAAAAGTCTAAAGGACGCCCTGTGGCACTTGTTATATCAGGAGGAGGCCCAATCGAAGGGAATAGCAATCGGTCAGTAAAGAGAAGCTAGAAAGAGATATTGAGCGTGGCTTCAAGCTCGATGCCTAAGATGACTCCAAGTAGGCCTCCCCTAGCATTTGGGGACGAAGACCTTCTTGATGGAAAACCCAACAAGTATATTCTGTTATTGATCACCACAATTATGGTCAATACTAAGGTCCGAAGAATTTTGGTCGATCACGGGAGCTCTGCTGATATCATATTTGAAGACCTGCTCAATCCATTAAAAATTTCGCGAGATGACCTCACTTCGTACCAAGGAACCGACATGACCAGATTCAACGGAGCGGCCACTACCCCTTTAGAACATCTCGACCTGATGGTCACCTTTGGCTTTGGGGACGACACCGATGGAAAGGGATTGTGAAGGACAATGAAGACTCCCTTCTTGATCCTCCTTTGCAAGTCGGTCTACCAGTGCATTATAGGTCGTCCGACTCTCGTGACCCAGGCGCGACCACTTCATCATGTCCCACCTTAAAATGAAATTTTACTCTTCAAATGACAAGATAGTGACTCTCCAAGCCAGCCTGCATTCTGCACGACAATGCCACTACCTAAGTCACAAAGAATCGGGCGAGATCTTGGTCGAGCAGGGTCGAACGTGTTGTAATAAGAATCTCATTCTATATTTTGATGATAACAAACTAAGTAAGATTTAGGTCTTCTAATGAAGTGTGATCTAACATGTTTGCTAAATGCTAAGAAGGTTGAGAATGTTAAAGTGAAGAAAGATACAATGTTGAGAAGGTTGTTGGAAACCGTATAAAATTTATCCCAAACACATTAACTCCTCATGAATGATCTTAAGGTGCATTAAATGAAGAATCCAAGTTATAAATGTGTTGGAAGTTTGAAACATTAAAGAAGGTAATGCATGATTATTCCTATGGCACATTTTGGGTGTTTGTTACTTGGAAGCTTGAGAAGGTTCGTTTAAATCGATCCACGATGCAGTCTACAATGTAAAATCAAATCATAGATGTTTAGTAGAAGACTAGAAGAGTACATATCCAGCTAGAGAAAGTTCACATCTGCAGATAAAGCATAAAGCTAGACTTGAGAAGGTTCAAAGGCTGACAACTTTCTCACATTACTTGAAGTTACTCCTATGGACGGATACTCCAAACGACTCTCTTCAAGTTTCTAACAACTATATTCTCACTCCATGGCTATTTAAAGAGCTCATTCTTAAGATTTAAAGTATGAGAGTTTATTGAAACCTACACAATGTCAAGTTTCTCAAAGCAATCAACCTTCTCATCCCACACTCAAAGCTTCTTCAAGTTCAGATCTGGGATTTCTTTCTTGAGTGTGTGCTAGCTTGTTTTTGAAACATATAACACTCTGTATTAATTTGTATTCAAGCTCTTTATCATCCCAAAAGTTTTACCCATTATTGTAAACACTATCTTGTATACTTCACATCAAACTACCTAGAGAGAGGTGAGTGTCGTTGGTGATGATTCTACTTGGGTGAAGGTGAACCTTTAGGAAACTAGAGAGAGTTTTCTAGTAGGTTGAAACATCTTGTGTGCTGTGTAAGAGAGCACTCGTCTTTTGTGTGTTGATCAAAAGAAAGGGGTGTTGGAAGTATTTTGTGGTTGAGCAAAAGCAAGTGTAAGAACTATTCGGATAGTAGTAGAAATACTCACGCGAACGTGGGGAGAGGAAGTAGTCAATGTTTGGGTGAACCTCTATAACTCTACTGTGTTATTTACTTGCTTTCATATTACTTGCTTAACTCATAACAGTGTTTTCAAACTGAAGAGAAGGTTAGATTATTCAACCTTCTCCAAACTGTTTTTAACATAAACTCGAACTCTATGTTGAACTAAATTTCTGTTTGAAAACATTTCTCTTACTATATAAAGTCATTCTAAATCATCATTATTATTTCCTATTAACTGCTGAGATAGGTATACCTTTATTGTCGAACTAACTCTAACCTTCTCATCTCCAAATAAAGCTTGAGAATATATTGTTTAGAAGGTTTTAGGTCTTGGTATTTAAAAGGGGTACACAATTCAAACCCCCTTTCTTGTATAACTTAGTCACTTCAAAACGAGTGTAAAGAAGAAAGGGACCCAGTGAATGTGGCCGACCTAGATGCTAGGTTCAACCCCGACAAATAAGAGGAAGAAGGAGATGCTCGCTAACATTCAGCTAGGGACGATCCCATGAAAGCGGTCGAGTTAGGGACCGACCTACCAAGAAAGGTTAGACAAGAATTGGTCAGTGCCTCGGGGAACATGATGACTGTTCGCATGGAGTGCGATATGCCTAGAATTCCATCGTAAGTAGTGCGCCATCGATCGTCGGTCGATCAAGGAAGACTCGATCATATGTCCGATTCTGAGAGGTATTCACGAGGCTCGAAAGAACTCACCTGGCGAACCTAGAGAAATGCACGTTCAAGTAAGGGTAGGAAAAATTTTAGAATTTTACTGTGAGAAAAAGGTATTGAGGCGATCGTGAGAAATGTAGGGTGGTAATGAGAAATGAGGCCACCCGCTACAAAGAAGGAGATTCAAAAGTTAAGTGGGATGATCGATGCCTTGTCTTGGTTCATTGCCAAGTCGAAATCAAATCTCCGCCGCTATTCAAACTTCTCAAAAAGGTGTGGAATTTGGTGGGCGCTTTGAAAGTGAACAAACTCTTAACGATCCAAAGGACACCCTTTTTGAAATCTCCCATTTTGACCGGACGAGAAACGGAGGAGACGATGTATCTGTACCTAGATATTTTTGGTCCCTGATTTTTTCCGGAATTAATGGTTGTGGTTTCGAAACAATCGGAGTAGGTTGCCAAAAAACTGATCTTTTAGCCTAATTTATCTACCCAGCGTACAATATTGTCACCTGTAACGAATATCTACACACCAAATAGAACCAAAAGGACACAAATATCCATATCTATTTTATTTTTTAAACAAATTAATTATAACTTTTTAACATATATATCTATTTAAAATTGCAAAACGGATTTATCTTTTTATTAGATAAATCAGTTTTTAAATTTTTGCCAATGGATTTACTCATGAAAAGAAAAATCCGTTTTGTTAAAATTTACCTTATATCCATTGTCAAACTTATGAAAAAATAAATCCGTTTTGTTAAATTTCGCTCGGATTTACCTTATATCTGTTGTCAAACTTTTTTTAAAACGGATTTATGTCTATGGTATGATAAATCCGTTTTGGTTTTATCATAGGGGTAAATCTGGAATACGAAATTGCGTGGGGGTATACGAGTTAGTTGTGGGGGTTCAAAAAAGAAATACCCTCACGTAAATACATTTAGGGGAGTGCTTTCCCCACACCCCCCCTACTTATTCACACCCCATCAAACTTATAATTCCAAAATTACCCCCAATTCAAAAAAAGAAAAAAACCCACACCCTCCCCTTCTCTCACTCTCCTCGTCTCTCATTCCTCCCTCCCTTTGAACCCTAAACCCTCTTTCTCTCTCACTCACCTTCTCTCAACTCACTCAATCTCACCCAATCTCTCACTCAATCTTCTCCACCAACACTCTCAAGAGTTGCTGGGTTATTTTCTACTCCCCTCACAGTCTCTAATCGTTCCATTTTCTTCAAGGTATGCCTCTCCCCCTACGCTCCATTCTGGTTTTTTTTTTTTTCTGAAACGCAGAATTGTTCGAGTGAGTCCATCGAACACGTGAAAGCGAAGGTGTTCGAATGAGGTTGTCTTGAACACCGCTCGAGCAACCTCATTCGAATTGTTGTATTTTTTAAATCGAACCCGGCTGCTTCGAGGGTGGTTGTGCGAAAGGGTCGCATGTAGCCCTTCGAACAGTCGTTTGACAGTGAACTTTCTCAGCCTGATTGTGTTTGGTTTTGTTAATTTGATTGAATCGGTTCTGTTGATTGTTGTTTCAGATATGGTGAGGAGTAGAGGTGGTCAAATGCAATTGAACCTTCGAGCGAGCCGGCCGGCCACCTCCTACGGTTTCAAACCGCAAAAGGAGGAAGAAGCCGGTGAACCCTCCCGAGCTGGGGGTCGTGCCGGGGTAGGGGTAGGGTTGATGTTCCTCCTCCCCACTTCCAGAGGATATTGGGCGGGATATTGGCGTGATGCTCAATTTCCGGCCTATGAGTTAAGCCCGGCCGCTTCATCTGCTGGGCCTTCGTGCGCTGGGCCTTCATCTGCCGCTAGGCCTTCATCTTCTAGGCCTTCATCTTCTAGGCCTTCATCTTCTAGGCATCATGAGGAGGAGGCTGCGAGCCTCGTGAGGAGGAGGTTCTTTGAGCCTCGGGGAGGTCGCTGCTTGTTAGGGCGACATTCCCATTTCTGGTGGACCGGAAGATGGTTCTGTCTTGCCCACATACGGGCACATATCCTCACCGATTTTTATTACGGCGGTAAGTTATTATTTTATAGTTGAGTGTTGTAAATTTGTTTATTAAGTTGTTGAATGTTTTGGCTTATTGTGTCTTTTACGAATGCAAAGTGGCGGATTCTGACCAATCCCACATGGACTGTTCATGGGGTGTTTCATGTGCGATTAGGGACACTCTGGCGGCCTTCGGGGTTGGTTCCCTTGGTTGGGCTTGGCTTCCCCATTCTCCACAAGAAATTGAACGCATTCATAGGCGTTGGCGGCCGGATACATCATCATTCCACCTTCCCATGGGTGAGATGAGCATCACCCTTGATGATGTATCCCACCTTTGCACATCCCCATTACTGGCCGGTTCTATGACATGCCAGACTGGACTCAATGGCAGGGGGAGCAGCTGCTGGTTGAGTTTTTGGGTGCCACACCGGAGGATGCAGCTGCCCAGACTTCGGGCCGTGGGCTGTCTGTTGGGCTTGTATGGCTGAGGGATAGGGTCTACCACCCAGCCATAGCTGAGGGGCGGTGGGACCATGCTGCTAGGGCCTACATGCTGTATCTTTTGGGTTGCACCTTGTTTGCCGACAAGTCAGGCAACAAGGTTAAGCTTGGCTACCTTGGTATCTTTGATGGATTTGGAGGCGATTGGAGACTTCATTCTTTGAGGGCCATGGCCCTGGCCCATCTCTATGATCAGCTGAAGGATGCTACAAGGAAGAAGACCAAGAAGATTGCTGGTCATCTTCCTTTACTTCAGGTATGAAACATATTCTTTACTTTTAAGTTTGCTTTAGTGTTACTTTCAGATTAATAATCAACCAATGATATGTTCATTACAGGCTTGGATCTTTGAGCACTTCCAGAGTGCGAACTTTTCCTCTTGGGTGGAGCACCCAGAGTATGATGAGAGTACCCCACGGACGAAGAAATGGTTGTGCGATGATGTCCTCAGGGGCATCAAGTCACATACCATCGATTATGCCTAGGCCGGCTGCACCGTGAGGAGGTGACACAGGACCCTACACGGCCCATAGGCGTGTGAGACCACTTTGAGGAGCCGGCGAGTTCGGAGGTTCATTCGAGAGGTGGTCGCATGATGCGTCACTTGCGGATCGAGTGCTCGATGGGTTTGGGCAGTCCAAAGACATTCCGGAGGATCCCATACCTCCTACCGGGCCATCTGTACTCTCACCGAGTGTGATGAGAGGTGGACTCGGTTGAGGACCACTTGTGGCGCGGGGCCTCCACCACGTGTCTTGCGTACTCAAACACGGTCGGGCTACTTTCCATGGTACTCTGGGTCTCACATCCCTTTCTCTTCCCGAGCATTATCGGCTTGCTTGCGGATGAGCACGATGTCGGCGTGGTGCGTGTCTTTTATGTTAATTGCATGATAATGTTTCTTAATATTCTATTTATTTAAGTAATAATGTTATGTTATTTGGTTTTCCAGATGCTACCAGAGCTGATTGATTTGGTTGATGACATTGATGGGGCCATTGATGATCATGTCCCGGAGCCAGTCAGGACCATGTTTCAGCGCATCAAGAGGCTGCTCAACCCCTTCCGTGGGTTTAGGAGGAGGTTTGGGAATGTGTATGAGAGGAGGAGGGGGCGCAACACCCAGTAGGATATGTCTTAGGAGGATATTTGTTTACTTTTTTTGTATAATTTAACAACTTTGTTTCATTTGGTTTTTTAATTTGAAATTCCTTTTACGTTGGCGCAAATTTATTGTCATTACGGTAACAATTACGGTAAAATAAACAAGTTGAACAGGATTTAATATTGGATAAGAACATAAATTAAAAACACAAATTGCAAAAATACAAGGATAGGAAATTTAAAACGAAACGACAGGAAAACAAAATACAATCTAGTTCTACGTGGATTTCTTAGACGATTCTCGTGTTTCAACGAACAATTCGAGATAAGGTTCAATGAAACCTTGGAATTCTTCATGTTTCTCAAACATTTGACTGAACGTCTTCGTCATTCTTGATAGGCTTAAGGCACTTCCGAATACGATTACGTGGGTTCCAAATTCTTGGCGTAGGGGATTCACATTCGATTTTTTTAATTTCTTCTTTGAACACCATCTAGTTTCACATTTTTATCGCTTTTCTTTCAATTCTGCGAATGTGATGTTGTTCTTAAGCATGAAATTTTTAGTTCTTGATTCACGACTATGAATCAACGGACCGAATGGTCGTCCCAATTACTGTTAGTCATCTCATACTCAACTTTACGAGTGCGTAAGTATGGGTTGTTGTAGTGCGGGTGGTGGTGGTTGAAGAAGATGCATGACCTCTTACAGCGATTCGTATTGTGTCCACGCATAACTCTAAGATCTGTCGCCCCATCGGACGTTAGCTAGATGTTCCATCATTGCGCGGACGTCGTGCCGTCATTCGGATCTCCATGATCGAATCTTTGGGCGGTCCCATCATCTCTACAATTGAACTTTTTGAAACGTATACGCTCCACGTCTTTACGCCACGCTCCTGCGGGCGAATCTTCCTCTCGGCCTTTTCCTTCATTGGGCGAAGGTGATGTCCTTACTCATCCTCTGCAGAAGACATGGTTAGGACAACGAAACACAACACCATGTTCGCTTGGGTGACAAATCCCATCATTGTGGTGAAGGGTTGTTAGGAATTTGTCGTTTAGTCTTGGGTTGAGCACAATTGCCATTCCATTTCAATTTGGGTTGGGAAGAAGGAGAGAAGGTTTTGGTGAAGAAGCGGTGGGTTGGGAAGAAGCGATTAGGGTTTGGTGAATAAGCTCGAGGATGTGAACCCCTTTATAATAGGCGTGGTGAAATGTCACCGTTGATTTCATTTTTAGATCACAAATCGAGCCGTTTAAATTCTATCCGCTCGCACAATTTCCAAAGGATTTACATCCACTCATTTATCGACACATTTGGTGATTATGGCAAACCGCTGATTAAAGCTGCCGGGTGGCATCGAGGCGTCCAATACCGCTATCTTTGCAGCAATTTTCTGCAGATAGCACTTGTTCGAACAACATAATTCGAACATGTTCGCATGACCACCATCGAACTGTGTCGTATGACCACTATTCGAACAGTGAAAAAACGCCCAAGGGGTGTCTGTCCATATTTAACACACTCGAACGTCCTCGTTCGAACCTGTTCGAAGCCCCGTGTTCGAACAGGTGAAAATTTCTGAAAAAAAATAGGTCTTTTGGTCTTTTCACACCCTTATGGGGTGTGTTTAGAGTAGGAGGGGGTGTGGGAAAAGCAACAGCGTACATTTAAGAACATTTACTTATACTACTCATGAGCCCAATCCTTTTTCTAGCCATTCCTCTTTAATATATAGAACACTGTATTGCTTCAAACTAGAGACAAAGTGCAAAAGCATCACTATGTTAAGAGACATCCCAGCTAAGTTAGCACCCTCCTAGCAACAATCATTTGCAACATACTACAAAATTTTATTAATAAATTGATGTATATATTTCTTACAATAAAACTAAAAAATAACTTTTATTCCAAGTATTAATTACTACAAAATTCTGCTATCCATAGAGCAAAAACTTATGGTTCATTTTATCCCTTTTATTTAATAAAAGAAGAAGACCAACTTAGAAACAATGTAAGGAACCCATTTAACCCTAAGCATCAAATGAGTAAATGAAACCTATCATAACTTCAATAAATTGATTTGCCTTCAATGGGTCGTTAACCTCAACTCCATGATAACCATCTTCTTGAAAATCACTTATCACATAAACACCCTTTTCATTCAACAACTCCACAAGCTCCTTATCACGATCAACAAGTGGGTCCTCACCATTTCCACTAACCAATACCTTCCATCCAAGCTCTCTTATCTTATGAAACTTCTCAAGACCATTCCCAACCCTTAGATTGGAATACTCATGATCTTGATTGGCTCCTATTGGCAATGCTAAATCCCACATCATATCAGTTGTACACATTGGAATTATTGGATTGTTTGCAAGCTTCAATTCTGATGTAGTTCTCTTAGTTCCACCAAAGAATGGTTGGCGTAATATCAACCCTTGGATCTTAAGTGGCTCAAGATTCTTCACCTCATCTACTACCCTTAGACTGAAACAATTGTATGCATGAGAGCTCAATCGAGCTTTAAACATAGTCGATGAGAGGTCGGGTGAGTTAGAAGGTTTAGCCGATAGATCATCACCGAGGAAGTAGTTGAGTTTGTGGATAATCCAAAACCAAGCACTTGTTGAACTTCATTGAAAATCAAAGCAACATAACGGTCAAAGATACGCTTGGGCACCTAAATATAAGGGTAGTGTATAGATCCTAACGTGATGCGCCAAGGGCAGTTAGTGGAGCAGTTTCCTAAAGATTAGGGACACAGATTAGTATATGTTGCTCTTAGTTGAGAAATCATGCATTTTTTTAATCATGGTTTAACTTTAGGCTAGTGGCGTGGTATTTGGTAGAGACATTTTTGGTTGTAAGAATAAATACTAGGCTTGTATATGTATTAAAGACATAATGAATCAAATACAATCTAATTTTCAAGCACTTTTATGTCCGTTTACATAAAGCAAATTCTTAGTTTAGTTTTAGAGTAATCAAATTTTCCAAAAGTCTAATCCTAATACTCCTTGAAATAGTTATCAAAAAAAACTAAAGTTGAACCATTCTAAATAAATAAGTGATCCTTTGCTAAGTCTAAATTTTGACATAACTAACTAAGAGATCATTAAAAAAGAGAAAGAGACGAGAAATATGACACTTTTGTTGACTAGTTGGGAGAGAAAAGTAGAGAGACAAGATAAATGATGGGTCACACCAGATTTTCAATTCTTCTCAAATGCATGCATTATTAATTTATTATTAATTATTAATACAAGTTAGACACGAAAAAAGGAAGACATATGATGATGTAGGTGGTGTAAAAAGTCAATTATGGCATGAAGAAATTGGTTTCTTACTCATGTAGCTGGTATAAAATGTTATAAAAAGTCAATTATGGCATGAGGCAATATATCTACTTATTAAAACAAATTAATAAATATAATTTTATATTATTGATTTGTTAAAGGACATTGTGTCTTTTAAAATTAATCAACAATTATTTATTCTCTTTTTTTTCCCTCTTTGTCTTATTCAACAATACCCAAATCAAACATACGATAAAGGGAACGCCTTGTGGTTGCAAATCCCGATGTCGAAGTAAGGTCAAGCTATTACCTCTATGAACTACTTATTTTGTATGAGTTTCCTCCTTTCGCTTCTGTTTGGTGCAGGATCTTTGTTGTATAAGTTGAGAGAGTGCGGGGGGAATAGATCTCTCATAAATCCAGGATCAAAGTCGGGATTGGTAATTCAGTTCGTTTTTGGCATGATATTTGGATCGGTTAGGTATCCCTTAGGTCCACGTTTCCTAGGTTATTCTTAGTGGCAGTGGATCCTAATGCTTATTCAGTTCTTGTGGAGGAGGATCTTCTGAGCAATACCTTGGAGGCGCCATTTATTCGCTTGGGAGGAGGATCTTCTTGTTGAGCTATTTTCGTCCCTTTGTCTGACCTCCTTATCAGCGGTGTTAGATGTTGGGGTTTGGACTCTGGTTTCAACTGGTTTGTGGCATCTGCTTATCAGCTTCTCACTCAGGCTTTGTCACGTGTTTTAAGGCTCTTTGACCAGGTGCTTGAGATTCTAAATAAGGTTTGGAAGACTTTTGCTCCCTCCAAGGTGGTTGCCTTTTCCTGGCAGCTTCTTTTGGATCAAGTGCCCACTCGACTGAACTTGTTTAGAAGAGGAATCATACAGAATATTGTCGATACAGTTTGCATTCTATGTGGGGAGGCCCAGTAGTTCTCCATTCATCTCTTTTGTACTTGCAGATTGCTTTAGCAATCTAGTAAGCCACTGTTAGCTGGTTGGGTTTTGATTTCGTGGCGCCTTAGGATCCTCCGTCATTGTTTCTTCAGTTTATTCATGTGGGTGGTCCAGCTAGATGCAGGCGTGGTTTGATGCTCATTTAGCATACAGTTCTATGGGTTATATGGGATTTGAGGAATTCCTTACATTTTCTTTTTCTTTGGAGGTATTCCGGTCATGAGAGATCTCTCGATAGAATTTTTTCTTAATCTTGGTGTTGGCTAGGCTAGGGAAGATTCTCCTCATTGTTTATTTTATCAGTGGTTTTAGATTCTATGTTATCGTTTATCTAGACAATAGATGTTTTGGTTTCGCTTTACAGATGTTGCTTTTTGTGTTGTATTTAGATTGAGTACCCTCACATTTCTCTATTTTCTCTTCTATACTTTCTCTATGAAACCAAATACACCATTAGACCATCAAAATGGTCTCGAACTCTAAATAACCCAGATTCAATAAAGACAAAAGCATCTGGAAGTTTAGATATTAAAAAGAGAGAGCAAAACCAAAACAAAACTAACCTAATAAAATAGTAAAAATGTGAGACAAAAATTTATAATTAATTTAGTACTGATATGAAATTGCTTTCTTACTGATAAAAAGTACGAATATGAAATTTTTAAAAATAAAAAATTAATAATGATTATTTGTAGCGTGTACCTGCATGGTAGGCAATCGTTCCCCAGCACTATTCCCATAACATAACACTTAGAATAATCAACATATTTTTTCAACCATTCATCTTCCTTCCTTCTAATCCAAAACAGTGCTTCAACAGCATCATCGTACGCTGCCGGCAAACGATGTTCCGGAGCAAGGCGATACTCAACAGAAGCAACAACAACACCAATAGTATCAGCCATTTGAACACAAAAATCATGGAAAATAGTAGAACCAGCACTAGATAAAATAAACCCACTTCCATGAAAGAAAACAATGAGAGGTAGTTTATTTTGAGGGTTATTGATTGCTGTCTTAGGTAGGAATAATCGAAGCCATGTTTTGTTTGATTTGTTGATGGTTAGATCTTTTGTGAAAACTGAGATTGGAAGTGTTGTGTCTGGTGAAGGTAAAGTGTTTGGAATGTTTTCTAAGCGTGTTAGTGTGTTGTCTGGGTTTAGAATTATATTGAAGTGTTTGAAGGGATCTATGGTTTGAGATTGTTGTTGTGAGGTTTCATTTGACATGGTGAAATTGAATGTGTGTGTCTCTGAATTTGGTTTGCTTTGAACTTCAACTTTCGTGTGGTATATATATATATATAGGGTCAATTACTTGCGTGACACTGAAAAGGTAGTCATATTTGATTTGTGCAGGTCATACCTTATTTTTTTATTATTACAATTTATTTTCTTGCAAAAAATATTGGTCTATCTTTTTTAACGAAAATAGGGAGTAGTGTTCTTTTTCATTCTCAATATTTTTTGTATCAGAAGGTTTTAACGAGACTTCCTTCATTTTCTTTTGAAGAAAAAAATGTTGTGAAGATATGAAATGTCACGAGTTTGAGATTGCCTTTCCAACGTTCAAACAATCTTTATTTGTGTTTTACCGTAAAATAAAGAGCTTAATTATTATGTACTGTCGTATTGAATCTAATCAAATTTAATGATATGAGTGACTTTTACGGTAGTTGAGACGTAGTCAATCACATTTTTAAAATATGTCTCTTTGTAATTGGATAACGTTGTGAAAAATTTCATACACCGTTGGATATATAATGTGTGTGTATTTGCCATTTAGTCTAAAATAACCAAAAAAAAACTTTATCTCGTCATATTATGAGAAAAAAAAGTTAACAACAAAATTTAAGGTGAGGAGTTGGTGCCTTAGGAAAAATGTTTCAGGCTTTTTGAGAACTTACAAAGGGAATTATATTAGGAGAAATTAATTCAACTAATATGAAGGGAATTGCATGAGAATTCAAAGAATAGCAATGAAAGGTAGAGGGAGCTAAATCCTATCATGAAGAAGGTTGTGAGCCCTGCGCAATGTGTTCAAACGAAAAGGGGAGTGACAGTAGTGGCTAATGAAAAGAACGAACTGATTTTCACAAGAACCGCGACTGGTTAGAGGATATGTATGGACTATAGGTATTCTGGACGGGACTACGCCTTTGGGCTCTCCAATATATCAGCCCCATGAACTGTGACTACTGTGATGAGGCACTATGTTTCCAAGGGGGGGAGGAGAGCATAGTTGTTTAACAATTTGGCAATTCAAGAATAAATGAATGGATGACTCCTACTAGGGGTGTGCATAGTAAACCAGTAGTATACTAGAACTATTCCAAATACCATACTGGACCACTAATAAAAGCCCATACCTTTTCCAATCGAGTTTTTTAAATAAAAAAATGGGTTTTTTTTGCACCCCCACCCAATCCCCATATACCCCCACCCAAACTGAAAACCTCAAAATGTCTTTCTGAAAATGTAATTTTATTTAAAAAAAATTGGCCAATCGTATATACACACTTGGGGGGTGTATATACGACCCTATTTTTTGCCCACCGTATATACACCCCCCAAGGCGTAAATACGATTGGCACACCCCCACCATAATCGTATATACGCCTTGGGGGGTGTATATACGATGGACAAAAAAGAGGGTCGTATATATATCCCCCCAGGTGTATATACGATCCCTATGGTAATTTTTTAATTTTAAGTCAAATAAAAATTAATTAAGTCCTGAAAATAGGTTGTGTGTATAGTTCGTTAAAACGCGTGATGATGTTATACGTCGAACGAATAATTTAGGCTAAAAATCGGTTTTACGCAACATACTCCGATCGTAATGAAACCACGGCCATTAAATCCGAAAAATCAAGAATCAAGACTCTTCTAGAAGAGACTTCTTACAGGACTACGGTCTCAAAATCACAAATTCCATCGTTTACTATTTTTTACGATTTGTTTTAATTTTTCATAGTCTCCAAAAAATCCAAAAAAAATTGTATAGCCTTATTTTGGTTTTGTTAGATTTTTAGTGGTGTTTTTATAATTTTTTAGAGTAGTTTTGACTATTTAACGAATTTTTAGTAGCCTTTTAATAATAAAAATTAAAACAAATTATTAAAAAAATAAAAAACCCATCGTATATACCCCTTTGAGTACGTATATACGATTGGACATAAAATAACCATCGTATATACGTACTCAAAAGGGTATATACGATTTATTTATTTTTAAAAGAAAAATTAATTTTCAAAAAGCATTTTAGGGATTTAAAATTGGGTGGGGGTATAATTGAAGGATGCAGTGTTTTGATATTAGCCCTTATGTTAGAATTCTATTTATTTTTTAATTCTTCAATTATGAACTTCTTCATCTCTCTTTCAACTTCATCTTTCTCAATCTTGCTTCTTCTCTTTCATTGATGCCTTCAACTATTTCTCCTTCCTTTCCATATTTCTATCCACAAACTCCATCTGTGTTGTTGTTGTAGCTCCAATTTGTTGCATAATATGATTCTAATATTCCTCGCTACCCAACTTTGATTCACAACTAAGTTGCTCACTTTAACAAAAACCAAGATCAAATCATGTATTTTTTTCCTAATGGTTGGCACTATTTTTCATTGAGTAGCCAACGAAAACATTTATTCTTGTTAATGACTTTCTAGCTTCCGAGACATCATAACATGTTGCCTCTACCCTCCACCTAAGATGTCTTTTTTTTTTTGATAAGTCACCTCACGATGTCTAATGCTCACACCATGTTACCACCACGCCTCGGCGCGTAGGAATCGGTCCAAGCTTGCGATCATTTTACACCGAGTCGCATCGAAAAGAAAGCCAAGTGCAACATCGCATGAAGTGTTTCATTGATTATTCATACGCTTAGGAGCCTTCACCTTCTAGATAGTCTTCCAAAGGTCCCCAAAGGGAGGAGTTTGAGGATTCATGGAGGCATCTGTTGCTAGCATTCTTTAGCATGTTGAAAGCTGACCTGACAGAGTATATACCACTCTTCTCCCAGTGCCATATATTTATGTCTTAATGAAATCTCCAAGAGGTAGGGATAGTGACAACTTGTTTAGCCACATAGTTGCTGAAACAGTTAAAAATCAAATTATGGTTCAACCTCTTTGTGTAAAAATCAATGAGTTCACTCACAGTGGAGTCAACATCAAGGGTATTAATAGGGAAGCGAAGTTTTAAGTTTGTCTGCTCAGGTAGCCAGCTATCAGACCAATTATTAATTTTTGCACCAATTCCAACAAGCCATCTTGTTCCTTTTTCCATGATATATTTGGCACTGAAAATACTCCTGCAATCATAGCTTGTGTAACACACTCGGATTTTAAAGTGATTTAAATAAGATTTAGGATTTTTTAGAATAAAAAAAACAAATATTAAAAAATTAAAAGCTGGTAAAGTTCTCGCTAGAACTTCTTTATCAAGCTAACACCAACTTTAAATAATTAAATAATGTAAACAATAAGACTAGAACCTTCTCAAGATAGATAACAACTAATTAAAAGCTTTAGAAAAGAAAAGAGAGGTAACCTGAGAGTGAGGCGTGAATCAGGGAACAAAATTAAAGGAAAACGTAACTATACAGCTCAAGTACGATGAGGTTGCTCATGATGTTGGTGGCATCTTATTCTAGGTGAGAAGTAGAGGAAAATATTTGGGTGGGGTTGTTGTTAATTTACAGAACAGAGGAAACAACCCAAAGGTAGAGGAGAGAAAAGCTAGAGTGGGGGATAGTACAAGCTTGAAAGTAGAAGGAGGTGATTAGCACAACTATACTCTATTTAAGGTAAGAGGAATTTCATTTCCTTGATTATGGAAATTTCTATGTTAGGGTTTGATTTTAGGAGAATTGGGAATTTAGACAGATTTATATGAATAGATTACTTAATTTGGGATCATTAATATTTTGTAGGCATTAGATTTGGGTTTTGGGTAATGGAATTTGCAATTTTGTTGGTGTTCGGTAAGCTAGAAGTGGTAGAATTAGTTTAAATAAGGAAGTAAGAAGTTTAAGAGTCTTTGAATGGAACCTAGTTGGATTAAATGAAAATAGAGGGAGTCCATGATTCAAGATTAGTATCTCTTAAGTTATATTTTAGAAATGTTTAGTCATAAAAAATTGAGTAGAAGAAACTTTAAAAGACTAGTAATTATAAGAACATAAGCTAGACACTTTATCTAATTATATTATAGATAGGGGTTCACAATTGGCTCTGTTTTATCCATATTAACTAAAATGCTAATTTAGTCTTATCCTAATATAAATCCGGAGAATACATCCCATCGGTATCGGTCCTCGAATCCTCTCTGAGCGGCTTAGGAAGTGGTGAGTAAATAATGGGGACTATAACAAGTCCTATATACTTCTTTTCACTCATTTTGGACTTATTTGATGGCATCTTTTGCTTATGGTTACTTGAAATGCTTTATTTTCTTGAGGGACATGGTACTATGATCATATAGTTTGCCAAATTTAAATACGTGAATTTTGTTGAAGCATTTCAAGAATTATTGATTTGTTATTGATTCATTTAATGTGATATTTATGACCGAGATATTTATATATATGACTTTATTTTATACGATTTGGGGTAACACTTTGTTAGAACAATCGCATGCTAACAACAAAGATGTGTTAGCCTTGGTGCACCATGATTTATCTTTAGGCGGGAGCCTTCATTTATATTTCGGGCGGGAGCCTATTATTGATATTCGAGGCGGGGAGCCTATTATTATTGTTTTCAGACGGGGAGCCTATTTCAGTTCTGCATATGTATTACCCTATTTACGACTTTATACGATTTACTTATTTACGATTTTTGTTGAAATCACTTTATGATCGGTATTATCGTGTCCCACTTGTTATCCTCTTCATTATTTGCTCAGTGAGTGGTGACTCACATAGTCTCTTTTATATGTTTCAGATTCCCATGTTCGTGCTGAACCAAGCTCCTCTGCGAGAGTCTAGTCTATTTCTTCTTGGTGAGGCCCCTTTTGGTTTTGGAGGGCCAATGCATATTATATTATCTTTTGTTTCCATGTGTATTTGACTTGTACAAATCTTTAGAGGCTCTGTTGCATTATGGGGTTGTCTTATAGTAGTTACGTGTCAATCTGTTGGCCTCTCTAAGGACCGATCGATGTTGGTATTATGTGTTTTGATTATACAGGGATATATATTATTTTGGGATGTCCATATTTTAGAGGAAGCTGCCGAATTTTTGTTAGGAATTTCTTTCAAACATAGATTATTATAGGTTTAATATAATGAGCCTTCTTCAGATAGACTTTAGTTGCCGAGGCTTGCCAGATTAGTGTAGTAGTATCTCAGTGTGCGGGCCATGGTCCCGCTTGGAGTCGTGATGACTTGGTTGAAAAACAATAGAGGCTTGAGACAGACTTTTCTAGGTATCCGCCTTGAAGACTCGGATATTAAAGAGGACTCATCCATCATAAGTCTCTAGCATTGCTTCCTCGGTAGGATAGTGTTAAGCTAACTAAAGCCTCTGAATCTCATTCCCCCTGTTGCTTTAGGGACCCCTAATTGCTCTCAACTAATCCAATGAGTTTTCCAAGTGGTGTTTCATTTTTCCTATCATTTTTATCTATGTTTCTTTAATTAAATTCTTCGTTTATCCTCATTAAATGAATATTTTCACTCATATTTAAACATTAATTACAAATGTATATTTCTGTCATTTTATAGTTATAAGATAGTTCAACGGCAAATTTTATCAAACACTTATAGTTCAATCCGTTAGCTCATCTTCTATCGGCTCATTTGCAATCCACTATTTATTTTTTTTGCCAAATAGAGTCTTTAGCTTGTGGGAATCTCGGTGGAGATATGGTCCAACACCACTTGTGCTATGTACTTGTACCTATTGTTGTTTTATCAAATGAATGAGATTGTTTACCTTAAGAAAACATATTTAACCATATTTTATACAAGTTGTATAATTAATTTATTACACACCCCACATTTCGCTTAGTTCAATCTTGATAACTCCATGCGCACAAAAGCAAATAGTAATTAGACAACTCTTTAGTACAAAAAGAAATTGTTTATTGACCACATAATTTATAATCTTGAAGGAAAGTTACAAGTTTCAAACTAGCGGGCTTCATTCAATCATGATATAAATCTTTTAATCACACCATAAAGTTTCTTTGCTTTCAAGGGCTCACTATATGGAACACCATGATAATCTCCTTTAGTGAAGTGTCCAACTACTCTAACCCCCTTCTTTTCCATTAACTTCACAAGCCCAATCTGACGATCCATAAGTGGGTCACCGCTACACCCGGTCATCAATACTGACCACCCAAGCCGTTTGATCTTTTCCAATCTCAAAGGACCACTCCCCACCGTTGGATTACAATACTCATGATCACGGTCAACTCCACCAAGCAACGACAATTCCCACATCATATCATTAGCACACAACGACAAATGAGAATCATTCACAAGCCTCATTTCCGACTTCGTCCTATGGACCCCACCAAAATAAGGTTGATCCAATATCAACCCTTTGATCTTAATAACTTCATTATCATTAACATTAACATTTTCCTCTACTAAACGTAGACCAGCATTGTACGCTATATTTCCTCCTGCACTACTACCCATATAAAAAACACTAGAATAATCAACATAGTTTATCAGCCAATCATCCACTTTATTGGTTTTGATCCAGTGCAGCGCCTCCACAGCATCTTCATATGCCGTAGGGAGTCTATGTTCTGGTGCGAGACGGTACTCAACAGACGCAACGACCGAAACAACATCGTTTGAAACAAAAATCGTGAACAATTGTTGAGGCTGCACTAAGAAAAATGAACCCACCACCATGGAAGAAAATAACTAACGGAATCTTGGAGCGGTGATCCAGTGCTTTGCGGGGTAGGTAGATTCTAACCCACGTGCCTTTTGATTGGTTGATGATGAGATCTTTGGAGAGTACGAGGAGATTGGGATCTAATGAGGGAGGGGATTCTGGTGGTTTGTTTGGTCGTGTAATAGTTCCATTTGGATTAAGAATGAGGTTAAGTTCTTTGTACGGGTCATTGCATTGATTTTGAGGTTGTGTGTGGAGTGTGGTTGAGTTTAACATGAAGAGGAAAATTAAGAAGAGTAGAAATGAAATTGATGTGGGTTTGTGAAAGAATTTGGAGATTGGTAAAGAAAAGAGGGGCATGGTTGGTTTTGGAAATATTAAAGTTGAAGAAGATGAAAAGAAACTGAGGATAATATAAAATTGGCTTTTTGTTTTCGTACCCCCCTCATTCCCTATCACACCCCCATAAACCCAAAAAAATAATAATACCTCGCTTTTTTAAAAAAAAAATTTTAAATTTTTCTAATTACCTCAAAATAAGGTAATTCCTGGTTCAAAAAAATTAAAATTTAAATTACCTCTAAAAAGGTAATTCCTGGTTCATAATCATGAAAAATTTGAATTACCTCTAAAAAAGGTAATTCAAATTTTTAATTTTTTTTTAAAAGTTTATATGGACCAAAATGTCTAAAAATGACCAAAAATAAGCACGTGAAGTAGATGAACGCGACATCTAGAAACATCCCGCCAATCCAGATTGCAGGCGGTGCGTATATATACGATTTGTTTTAATTTTTATTACTAAAAGGCTACTAAAAATAGTCAAAACTACTCTAAAAAAATATAAAAACACCACTAAAAATCTAACAAAACCAAAATAAGGCTATACAAATTTTTTTAGATTTTTGGAGACTATGAAAAATTAAAAAAATCGTAAAAATATAGTAAACGATGGAATTTGGGATTTTGAGGCCGTAGTCCCGTAAGAAGTCCCTTCTAGGGAGTCTTGATTCTTGATTTTTTCGCTTCTAATGGTGTGGTTTCATTACGATCGTAGTATGTTGTCCGAAAACCGATTTTTAGCCAAATTATTCGTTTCAAATAAAAAAATTTAATTTTGAATTACCTCGAAAATAGGTAATTCCGTTCATTGTGAACCTAATTACCTCATTTCTGAGTAATTCAAATTCCAATTTTTTTTTTTAACAAACCATGTAATTTTTGGGAAAAAGTAGGGGTATTTTTGTCCATTTTGGATATTATGGGGGTGTGGTAGATGATGAGAGGGGTACCGAAAATAAAAGCCTATAAAATTTTTATTATTGTTATTCGGGTTTTCTGGGCCTCATGTTATGTACATGTGTATAGATATTAGGAAGTGGCAAAAATTTTGTGAGGTGCACGTGGTTTGATTCGATAGGTCTAGTTTTAAAGACTTGTTATGTAATACTCCTCCGTCCCAAATTATTTGCAGTTTTAGGTTTTGCCACACACCTTTAAGGAAAATGATTAGGCGTCTAGATTTTTAAAACGTATTGTCTAATTTACTAATTCACCCTTTATCTCTACATAGATAAATGCGAATCATTTATTAAACAACAATGTTATTTAGACAAAAAAAGATTAAAAAAACCAACTTACAACACCAATTAACCAAGTTTTTTAGACTATTAACCAACCTGCTTTTTCACGGTTTTTGAGGCGTTGATTAAAAACTTGGTTAATTGATCACTTGGTTAATGACTTAAAAAACTTGGTTAATTGGTGTTGTAAGTTGGTTTTTGTCTATTTTTGTCTAATTTTTTGTGTCTAAATAACATTATCCTTTATTAAATGTAAAAAAGTTGTCATCAATAATAGGGGCATAAATGGAAAAGAATATTAAAAGTTACATTGAAATTTTAAAACAACAATCAATTTGAGACAAATTGATTTTGCTAAAACAACAAACAAAATGGAACGGAGGAAGTAAGTCTAGAGGATAATAATTGTTAAAGAAAAATGGAGAAAAAGACAACCAATTTTTCTAACAATTTAATTTGTTGTATAAGACTTTTTACGATGTCAGTTGATAATGACACGACCAGTAAAAAATGATTTGACTTTACATCAATTACATTAAAAGTTACTCATAATATGATTTTGTATTGGTTGATGGTGTAAAAAATTATACAATGACGATGAATATCAATTACACATTTTCTTATAAATATGTTTTGTGAGTTTAATTTATATACACAATATGTGTATACATGTTATACACTATTTACCAATAATAATATAACATGTCATTAAAAAGAAGTTACTCAATTAGTAACCACCTGATGTGTCATCTCTACCTTGTGTTGTAATTGGTGGATAGTGTAATAAACTTTATAAAGAATGTGTATACTAATTAAACTCTATGTTTTGTAAGCAACAAACTATCTAACACTCATATTTCAATATACTCTCTTTTGTAGGTTGAAACTTAATAGAATCTTTGTTATTTACTACCAGCACACTCTCTAACATTGTAAAAAAAAGCACACTCTCTAACACTTGTTTCTCAAAAAAGTTTATGAGAAATTTGTTTTTCCAAAATTATAAGTTAATTTCGAGCATTAAATATTTTTTCACCAAAATACGTTGAAATATTTTTACTTTTTTTTATATTGAAAGCAACAAATTACTTTTAATTTTATTTCTTAAAAATGGGGAACCCGTTTTTAAGTAATTTAAGTGTCCCTATAATAACCATTTTACCATTCTACTCAATGGGACTTGAACTTCATTCATTGAGTTTACAAGTCAAACTCTTACCATAGAGTGATAACTCATGGACAAATACCTTGAAGTAATTTTAGATATTCTTCAGATTTTTTGAAAATTCATTTTTAAGTCAATAAAATAAATGACGCGAATTAGTAAGATAAACCCTTTTTCTCTTATATGAAGATTGGGGAGAAATATAGTGTAAGTAATTAGGGGTTAGCTGAGAAAGTATGGAGGATTGCAAAGGAGAAGTTAGGGGTTACATCAGGCGAAGAAGAAGATGAGAGGTTTATTGAGAGACTGAGAGAATATGAGGAAAGGGACCAAGCTGCACGCAAGAAGAAGGGGAAAAAAACCGTGTCTAAATGATGATGATCCTCTCTTTGAATATGCGGGGGTGGGGAGGTGCTGAAAAGAGAAAAAGGATTAAAAATAAGATCTCCTCTGGTAATTTTGATGTGTGTTTCTTGCAGGAAACAAAGCGGAGAGGCATAACGAGAAGGATGGTGGCGTCCATTTGGGGGAGAGGTGAGTTTGAGTTTTTAAGCAAGGATGCAGATGGACAATCAGGTGGAATGTTGTGTGTTTGGGTGAAAGGATTGTTTGAGGTGCAAAATTCAACCGCAGGGGAGCACTTCATCTATGTTGCTGCCAAATTTCATGATGCAGTGTGCCATCTAGTTAATGTTTACTCAGCTTGTAGTATGGCGGGAAAGAGATGGCTATGGGATGATCTAAGAAGGCTGAAGGAAAATGTAGGGGGTGACTGTTGGTGTGTGGGGGGAGATTTTAATGCGGTATCTAGCATCAGTGAAAGAAGAGGTACATCAAGCAGTAGCTACAATGCAGAAGCAAGGGAATTCACGACATTCATAGAGGACATGGAGCTTACTGACATACAACTATTGGGAAAGAAGTTCACTTACTTTTCTTCTGATGGCGCAACCATGAGTAGAATTGACAGATTCCTAGTGTCTGAGGGGTTTGCATCTAGATGGAATATCTATGCACAGTGGGTAGGAGATAGGGACATTTCAGATCACTGCCCCATCTGGTTAATAAATCTGATTGCTAATTGGGGCCCAAACCATTCGAGTTTAATAATTGTTTGGCTAGAGCATGATGACTTTCCAAGGGTGGTAAGTGAATGTTGGGCTTCTTCTCAAATTCAAGGAAAGAGTTCTTATGTGTTGAAAGAGAAGCTGAAAAGGGTCAAAGAAACATTAAAGAAATGGAACAAGGAAGTATTCGGCATTAGAGACCTCCGGATTGAAAATATTGTAAGAGACATTAATGAGGTTGAGGAGATGGTTGCTGACGGGGGCTCTCCTAGGGTGGCTCAAAGAAGATTATTGGATGGGGAGTTTTGGAAGGAACTGCATATCAAGGAAAGTCTATTAGCCCAAAAATCAAGAATTAAGTGGCTGGCTGAAGGGGATGCAAATAGTCGTTTTTTCCATGCGTGTATTAAAAGTAATCAACGAAGAACACAGATTGTGAAGTTACGGTGGGGATCGGTGGATGAGGATGTGAATGGCATCAAAGGTGTGGTCAAGAATCATTTGAGGAAAGTTTTAGAGAGGAGGTGTTCCCCAGACCCACATTGGATGGTGTGAATTTTAGTAAGATAAACTGGGAAGATAATGAGTTATTGACTTGTCCCTTTTCTTTGGAGGAGATCAAAGACGCGATTTGGGAGTGTGATGGGAACAAATGCCCAGGCTCTGATGGGTTCAACTTCAACTTCATCAAAAGTTGTTGGGATACTATTAGCTTGGATGTACTTAAGTTCTTTGAGGAATTCCATACACATGCAGTGCTTCCAAAGGCAGTCAATGCATCCTTTTTGACTTTGGTACCAAAGGTAAAGAACCCACAGAAACATAGTGAATACAGACTCATCTCACTTATAGGGTGTTTGTATAAGATGCTGGCTAAGGTGTTAGCTGGCAGGCTAAAGAAAGTGATAAAGAAGGTAATTTCAGAAACACAAAATGCGTTTATTTCGGGCAGAAATATTCTTGATGGGGTGGTAGTAGTTAATGAAGCAATTGACATGGCAAAGAGAACCAAGAAGCAGTGTGTAATTCTAAAGGTGGACTTCCAAAAGGCATATGATACGGTAAATTGGAACTACCTTGAATATATGATGAGGAGAATGGGTTTCAGTACTAGGTGGAGAAGGTGGATGCGTGCATGCTTTTCCTCAAATTCTATATCAGTTTTGGTGAATGGGAGCCTTACGGATGAATTTGTTGCTCAAAAGGGGATTAAGCAAGGGGATCCTCTAGCCCCGTTTTTATTCTTATTGGCTGCTGAAGGACTCGCGGGGTTGGTAAGGAAGGGTGAAGAGGCTGAATGCTTAAGTGGTTTTAATGTGTCCGAGGGCGTATCTATATCTATGTTGCAATTTGCTGACGATACAATCTTCATGTGTGATGGGAATGATAGAAGTATCTGGAGTATCAAATCTATCCTTAGAAGCTTTGAACTGGTTTCGGGGCTTAAGGTTAACTTCTCCAAAAGTAATGTGTTTGGGGTGAATGTGGAGGACATGGTCATCAATGGAATTTCATCCTTCCTTGCTTGTAATGTTGGGGTGCTACCTTTCAAGTTTCTTGGTGTTTCGGTCGGGGCTAATCCAAGGAGGTCAAGTACTTGGAAACCGGTATTGGACTCCTTCAAGGCAAGGTTGTCAAATTGGAGAAGCTTGAAACTGTCAATTGGAGGTAGGGTTGCATTAATTAACTCAATCTTATCATCCCTTCCCTTGTACTTATTCTCAATGTATAGGGCTCCTAAGAAGGTAATTGGGGATATGCAAAAGATGCAAAGGAGTTTTCTATGGGGTGGAGATAGTGATACCAAAAAGATGGCGTGGGTTAAATGGGAACAAATATGTAAACCAAAGAAGATGGGGGGATTGGGGGTCAAGGACCTTAGTGTGTTCAACATGCCCCTGTTGACCAAATGGAGATGGAGAATATTACATGGGGAGAATACACAGCTATGGAGGAGGGTGATAGATGCGCGGTATGGATCAGAGAGACCTTGGTTTGGAGAACATATGCATCCTAATTTGGTAAGGAAATCGTCACTATGGTGGAGAGATCTGGCGCTTATTGGGGAGGATACAACAATGGGGGTGGACTGGTTTCATAATGTCGTGAAAAAAAGAATAGGCAATGGCCAAACGGTGAAATTTTGGAAGGATAAATGAACCAGCCCGGAATCGTTTGCTGCACTGTTTCCTACGGCCCTTGAAGTATGTGGAGGAGAAGATGATTTTATAGGAGACTTGGGTCAGTGGGATGCTTCGGGATGTTGGAAATGGGAATGGAGTAATTTCGAACCAAATTTCATGTTGTGGATCTTTGAAAATATCTGCTTGTGTTAATTGATATCTTGCAGAAATTAATTTATGCGGGGGCGTGGAGGATAGATGGATCTCGGACACCGATCACGCTGTGGTTTCTCAAGAAAGTCTTGCTATAGTTGGATATGCAAGTGATCGATTGATGGCGGAGGATACGTCGGTGCTTGCGTGTAAATCATTGTGGAAGTGTGACATTCCATCGAAGGTCTTTGGTGTTTTGTTGGAGATTGCTATTGGATAAATTACCGACGAGAGAAAATCTGCAGAGGCGTGGTATTATAACATCTCCTTATGAAGTATCGTGTGTGTTTTGTTTTAATTCAGTGGAGTCTGCAAACCATTTAGCATGCAGCTGCCCGATGGTCAAAAGGGTGTGGGAAAATGTCTTTAGATGGTGAATGTGGTAGGTGTTGATGATGAGGATAGGTTTGGTCATGTTTATGGAGATGGGTGGATTGGTTAAAGGAAGAAAAGCAATGAAGGCTGCAGCATATATTTTTGATCCGCTACCTTGTGGCGATTATGGCGAGCACGTAACAAGGTAATCTTTCATGGAGTGGTAGCTAATGTTAACTCAATTGTAACATCTATTAAATTTGTATCATGGGGATGGTTTATTTCTAGAAGGGGGAGATCTAGTGGGTTGGTTTTTTCGGATTGGTTTAATAACCCACTAGGATGTATTTCTACTTTGTAAGCATCTACATACACTTACTGACTGAGTCTTTTTCCCACTGGATTTTGGCTCAGGGAGGTTTTAAGGAGGCCCTCCCCCTTCCCTTACTGTATGTTTTGTATGGGTTGGTGCACCCGTAGTGCCCCCATCAATACATTCTTGCTTATCTAAAAAAAAAATAGTGTAAGTAATTAAGTCAAAGAGTGAGATCATGAATACCAATAATGTCAAGGGTAATTTTGCAAAATTATAAAAAATAGTAATTTTGAAATATAATATCATTTGAGTCTTGAAAACACATTCTAATGGTAATCATTGTGTAGAAAGCGCGTGTGACAAATTCGCAACACTCCATTTTCCCTCCATATTCCCCACTCCTCGCCATTTTTACAAAGGAGAAGAAAACCACATATCATAGTTCTTATGAAATTGAAAAATAACTAATAGCCTCCCTACAGTAATGCAAAATACAACCATAGTCCGAACTAATTGCAGGGGCCTTATTGAAATCGTCGACAACTACTTTGGCATCTAGTTCAAAAATGACACGCTGGTAATGGAGATCCCTTACCCAATCAATTGCCAAGAGCAAGCCTAGAGCCTCACCCTTATAGACATCAACCAACGGGGAGAAAGAAAACAATTTAGTTGCAAGAAATTCACCACGCTCATTCCGTAAGCACATACCAAACCCAACCTTATTACCAAGAGAATCAAACGCGGCATCGACATTACACTTAACAAAATTGGGAGGTGGTTTGCTCCAATTTATATCAGGTGGCTCGAGTCGGCAGCGGCGAAAGATTCGCTAAATCGGAAGTCATTGGTGTAGCGATGATGTGTCCGGTGAAAGCCAGTCTGTCAAAAATTTTGCACCGTTGCGCACAATGGTTGCTGCCGTGTCTCTGGTGTTGTTCCAAACCACGTTGTTACGACTCGTCCATAAACTCCATAAAGTCATAGCCCAGGCTGAGAGAGTTTCCCCTGCAAATGCATAGCGAGAAAAAACCCACCGCAAAAAGAATTAGCAATGACCGATTGGTGGTATTCACATCAAACAAGGCCGAGTAGAGCGATCCAAATAGTGGTGGCGTGGTGCGATCTGCAAATAGATGCGATCTTTGTTTCACCGTTTCACTACGAGAAGGGCAAAGCGAAAGCACATCCATACCGCGCCTAGTGAGAACATCTCGCGTTGGAATACAATTCCTTCCCAATCTTCACAGAAATTTTTTCACCTTTGGTGGTACTTTAATCTTCCATAACACGTTCCAGCTACCTTCAACCTCATTAGCACGATTGTGGTGGGCGGTATCCTCAAGCAACCGATAGGCACTGCGCACCGAATAATGTCCAAGACGTTCACCTTTCCAACTAATTTCATCCTCAACCACACAAGGAAATAAAGGGGTAGACAAGACCGCATCACTTGATGGACTATCCAATAAGAAGTGAGTCAAAGGTTCATTCCATCGTTTTCTATCTTGCACAATGAGATAGTCAACCCGTAGAAGCGGATTGAACATCCTTGGCTCCCTAGGACTGAGGGCAGCAACATCTTTTGTCCAACGATCCTCATACGATCGTATTGAGCAACCATCCCCAATGCTCCATAGTACTCCTTGGCGTAATAAATCTTGAGAACTAAATATGCTATTCCACACAAAGCTCCCATTACTTCGCTTTGTAGCATGCCAAAAATCACTATGGGGAAAATACTTAGCTTTGTAGAGCCGAGATACCAAGAGGTCCGGTTGAGTTTGGAGGCGCCAAGCTTGCTTCCCCAAGAGAGCAAGATTAAAAGATTTTAGATTCCGGAAACCCATACCTCCATGTCTCTTAGCTACACACAATTTTTCCCACGCCATCCAACGAATCCCCCTAGTCACACCACCATTTCCGCCCCACCAAAACCCATTAAGCATCCACTCAATTTCAACCAAAAGAGAAGAAGGGATAGTGAATAAACTCATAAAGTATGTTGGAATGGACTGGAGCACCGATTTGATCATAATTTCCTTCCCGACTTTAGATAACATTCTACCACTCCAAGAGCTGATTTTATTCCAAATACGATCCTTTATGAATTTAAAAAGAGCTTTCTTGCTCCTACCAACCATAGAAGGAAGACCCAAGTACTTACCGGTACCCAGGCACACTTGAACCCCCAAATGAGTAGAAATGGCATCTTTAGCATCCTGAGAGACATTTTTGCTAAAGAATATTTTGGACTTTTGGAAATTCACCTTTTGGCCAGAGGCTTTCTCATATATATCCAAAATAGTTTGTATCCGAGTGGCTTCCCCTAAAGAGGCTCTGAAGAAGAGAAAGCAATCATCTACAAATAGAAGGTGAGAAACTATAGGCGCATTCTTACAAACTGCCACGCCATGAATATCACCAGAAGCAATTGATTTGTGCAATAAAGCCGTCAAACCTTCAGAGCAAAGGATAAAGAGGTATGGTGAAAGTGGATCACCCTGTCTAATACCACGCAAGGTCCCGATTCACAATAACAGAGAAGGAAACAGACTCAATACACATACGCATCCAGCGAATCCAAATACCACAGAACCCCAGACGGTGCATAACCGCATAAAGGTAACCCCACCCATTCATCATAAAGCTTTGCTCATATCAATTTTCAATGCAACTTAGCCTACTTTACCTCTACGCTTATTTTTAAGATGATGAATAATTTCAAAGGCTATCATTGCATTATCAAGTATAGACCGACCAGATACAAAGGCAGATTGCTCAATAGAAACAAACTTAGAAAGCACGCTTTTAAGACGGTTTGCAAGTACCTTAGAAATGATTTTGTATATGACATTGCACAAGGCTATAGGGCGCCAATCAGCCATGGAAGCGGGGTTATCCTTCTTCGGGAGGAGCGCAATATTTGTTGCATTCAAGTCACAAGGAAACTCTCCCCGGTCAAGCCATCCTAAACATGCCGTGAAAATCTCATCACCATAGGAATCCCAGTAATGCTTATAGAACCCTGGATTGAAGCCATCCGGGCCCGGTGCTTTATCGTTATCCATAGACATAAGGGCCTCTTTGAATTCACCTTTGTCAAAGCCACGAACCAGCAATCATTATCCTCTTGGGTGATCTTAGGCATCATTGCACGAGTCACATGCTCATAATCTCCATCTGTACTCGAAAACAACTCATGAAAGTAATCAACTGCCACCCTTTTGATAGCTACTGGTCTAGTAGCTAAGGACCCATCAACACACACAAGACTATCTATCCTCTTCTTCTTATGCCTAGAGGTAGCGCTGGCATGAAAGTATTTCGTGTTTTGGTCACCATCTTTTAACCAGAATGACTTAGCCCGCTGTCTCCAAAATGCCTCTTCCTGCATAATGAGTTTGGACAAGCGTCTATTCATTCTATTATACTGGCTCACACCTTGAGTATCGCGACGATTACGAACTCTATCCATAGCCAATCTACAAGCCGATATATCCTCTCTAAACTTGCATCTTTTCTTGCGCCCCCAAACTTGAAGGGTGCGTGCACATCCTCGTAATTTAGATTGTATATCACCGGTAACCCCCATACTCCACCCAGTGCGCACTACATCATCCACATCTGGTTCAGCCAGCCACACATTCTCAAACTTAAATGTATAGTTACGTTGTGGTGCAGCTATGTAATCTCTTTGGAGCAAAAGAGGAGAGTGATCAGACTTAGGGGATATCAGATTTAGCAACTTAGCATGAGGGAATAATTCCAGCCATTCCTTAGTAGGAAATGCCCTGTCAAGCCGTTCCTCCAAAGAATAGCAATACCCCCACCTCTACCCATTCTGTCTACAGATACACAACCATCAAACTCCAAGACTCTACGGACCTTCTCTAAAGTAGTAGAATATGATAACGTCTCAAGCAAAAACACAATCTCCGGATTGTTACTCCGGACCAGGTTCCGAAGCATAGGAATTGCCGAGTCGTGACCCAGACCTCGACAATTTCAACTAAGTATACTCATTGCTCCTGGCAGGCCTGGCTGCCAGGACCTGCCAATAAAAAAGACCCATCATCGGTAGAGTGTTGTGTGTTGGCTGAAGTGTCACTTGCATGGGGCCTTGCATGCAATCGTTTCCTCTTACGTAATTCTTCTCCTTCCCCCATATCAATATCCATATATCAATATCCATAGTAGCACATAATGGATCAGCAAAATGAGAATTTGTGATTGGAGCAGGTAAGGCATGTGATGTTAATGATTTGGAATTCACACTATTTCCTTGCAATAGTAGAACACGTGATGTGGTTGCATGGCTACTGTTCAAATTAGTCAAAGGTTGACTGGGGCCCACTGCAGCAATAGAAGCGTTTCTCTCCAAGGAAATAGCGCTAATTAGTGCCTCATTATTGACATTCAATTGCTGAACCGTTTCCTCATAATTATCATCATAATGATTATTATTATTCCCATTACTCTCTTGTCTAACAGCCTGACCTCTACTCGCCGTCCTATTCGCCGGAGCAGCCATGGGAGTACCTTTAGCATCGTTCTTCTCCTTCCGGCCATGGATTATTATCACGGGACTACGACGTTCCACTTTCAACTCGGGGCCCCATCCTCTCGACCCATCGTCGTGTTCCATAGCAAACAACATCTCGCAACTATTGTCCAAGTGTCCTAGATGACCACATAAGTAGAACAAGAGACGATAGACGTTCATATTTGAAACGCACAAGCTTAATATTATCCCTGCCAACATTAATTTTCTTTCCTCTACGGAGTGGTTTCCTGACATCCACCATGACCCGGATGCGCATGAATAATTTCCAAAAGTCCGAGCTGTTCTTGGGATCGTATTCGAGAAAAGTCCCAATAAAATTCCCAAGCACACGTCCAACTGCCTCAGTCATAAAACCAATAGGAACATCATGAACCTGGACCCAGAATGCAACCTCGAATAATGGGACTTGTGCAAGTACATCACCTATGCCGAGTTTAGCCATGATCAGCATGTGTCCATCAAAATGCCAAGGGCCACTTGCCAACACTTTGTCCAAATCGCGCCATGGTAGAATTGGAAGAGGAAGAGATTGCTATTTAACACGGACGTTAACCCCACGAACCGGTTGCCAAGCGGTGCCATCCGATCCTTCAAGATCGGAATCCGAATAGTTCTCCAGCGTAAAACGCCGCCACACTAAGCAATGGCGTGCATCAAAAGTTTCATTATCATTAGTTTCCCTCTGTAAAGGTGCATCATCATCTTCTTCACCGGTGAAGTTCATCTGTGTAGAAGCCATAGCAGTCCAAGAACCTCCTTACTAAGTTAGGAACTAGCAAATCCCTATCTCAATAGAGCCGGCTTCCCGCAGGGATCGGGATATCGGAGATAGAGACTATAGCACGTACTAACCGTAGGAAGGCCAAAGCGCGTGTGGCTGAAGATTAGAGTGAACTCGCGGCGAAGGTGAGAGAAGAGAAAGGCGGCGCTCACGGTGGGGCGAAAAGCAAGCTACGTCTCATTAGGGAGCCCTAGGAGAGAAAAAACATGCTAGTAGTTTATGTGATATCAGAGCACAAATGATATCCACATTAAAAGAAAATTTCGCTGTATTTTTTTCCAAGAACATCCAATTCTTGATTATTTTTCTTTTTCTTTTGGGTTTCCATATTTATCAAATTCCACTTACTCTTCAATTGCATTGTGTGCTTCGAATTCTTTTTCATCTCAACTCATTCCCTTATTTTATGAATAGTTCCATCTGTTCTTGTTTTCAGTTACTTTTCTCATTTTCTTGATTCACATTTCTGTATTTCACCCAGAAAAATCTTTCAAAACCCAATTGGTTCTTCAATTCATCTCACAAATTAATCATCATGTGCTTTTTCATTCGTCTACCACTTCTTTATATTTCAGCTTCAATTTGAAGTTTGTTGTTCTTCTTGATTTGTCCATCATCTAGTTCTTTGATTTCGATCTAGCGGTGGATAAAATCTAATTTTTCATCACCAGCACCACTCAATCGAAGTTCTCTGATGCCAACAATGGAATCTATTGTTATGTTGGAACCCATCGTACCTCCACCAACTCCAAAACCACCAAATCAGACCCTGGGTTCACCGGGAGAACAAACCTTGTTCACCCGATGCGCATCCCTCTACCCTAGCTGCTCCCTCCCCTAGTTTCGTTTCCATTGCGCCTCAAAAGGTGACTAAGAAACATATGCTAATTTGATTGATTGTGTGTTGAGGATGGTTGACATTGAAATATGTGTTATTTCTTTAATTTGATTGAGTTCACATGTACATTGAGAAAAATACATGTTTGAATCATGATTGAATATATTGCAATTGGGTATAATCGTGTTACCCATGATCTTTATTAAGAATTGGGGCTGGTTTGATTGCACAAGGAATGAGAGAAACACCTTGAATCGGCTAAAATTCTCCTTTTGCACATCAACACGATCTATCTTTGAAGGTAACACGACCAGCGTGTATTCTTTCTCGATTTGTTCTGCATTCTTGAACAACCATCAAGGAGTAACATGTTCCAGAGAAAAAAGACTGTTGATTATTTTTTTTGGTTACACTAATCTACGCCGAGGAACTTGGCTGACCATGAGTACCTGACTTTGCCGGCCCGTGTGGTTCTTGTTCGATCTTGAACTCGGGAGTATACCTTGTTCGAAGAGTAGTACGGATTCCGCTTCCTCGGAGCTTGTCGCTGGATCTCGGAACTGGGAAGGTGTCCTCGGTCGTCCGAGTGCGCTTGCGACCCATGTCGGGTGGGGTTGTACCTACAGACACTCTGATGCCTAAGTTAGTGAGAGAATAGGTGAGGGATGCAAGAATGAGAGCGTACCTGGATTGAGAGCCATGTGCCTCTATTTATAGACGTGGGTGCTCG
The DNA here is from genome assembly GCA_020916435.1 of Oxytropis ochrocephala. Lineage (NCBI taxonomy): Eukaryota > Viridiplantae > Streptophyta > Magnoliopsida > Fabales > Fabaceae > Oxytropis > Oxytropis ochrocephala. The sequence goes on from CM037095.1 coordinate 65,103,877, forward strand.
GTCTTGACCGTTGGATCTGATCGTGTGATCCTGGCTGTCGGCCTCGTGTGCCCGAGCGGGACATGCCGTGCTTGGTGCTTTTGGTGTACTTGGGCCATGCTTGCGCGAAGATATTGGGCCTGGCCCAACGTCCAATGGGGCTTTTTGGCCCAGACCAGAATAGTGGCCCCCTAAGTCGGGGCCGAGCGAGTGTCGAGGTCGAAGTCGGCTTGCTAGTCGGCGGGTACTTGACCAGATTCGTCATGTTGACCGTCAGTCCTTGGGAAGCGAAGCGTCGAGTACTCATTACGACATGCTTTCCAAAGGCGGCGTTGATTGGACATGCTACATTAATGTGTCGTTTCGGCTCCCGAGGCTCGACCAATATATATATTCAGGTGCTTAGCCGCTTCCTTACTAGTTGTCACTTGTAATTTCGAGAGTAGAGGGAAGCGATTTTCGGTTTACACGAGCAATCCTTTGACCACCGTATGAGATCACTTTTCTTTAACTCGCGTGGAGGCTTCTCCCTTCCCGATCTTCCGAGTTCATCGATAACCCAGATTTTTCCAGAATTTACCAAAGATGTCTTCTTCGTCTTCGAAGTTCTTTGAGGGTAGCGAAGTCACGATCGATCGCCAAGGCTCGAACGAAGAGGAACTCAACTGGGTTTCCTCGAGTATTCGTGCCACTATTGCCCGGCTTGTGAAGGACAAGCCTTTGGCTTATTACCAGAGATTCATCAACGCCCCCGAGGGCAAAACTGGAAGCTGAAGGATGCAGAGTCCCTCCCAATCTGCACTTTGCCTTTGGAAAGGATACACTCAGATTCTTTTTCCACGGGAAGACCCTGGACTTGATGGGGATTCAGGTTCCTTTATCCGGTTTCCAACAAGTAGTGTTGAATTATCTTCATCTGGCTCCGAGCCAACTGGTTCCCAACGGCTGGGGCTTCATCAAGACTTTCGAGATTTTGATGGGGTATCTGAAACGTGAACCTTCCGTTCGGGTCTTCTTTTCCTTTACTCAGATTACTCGGCTACCCGAGACGAGAAAGGTTTCCATGCCCACGTGGGTTTCCGGAGGATAACCAACGAGGCCATCTTCACGCCGGTGACCAATTCCAACAAAGGGTACAAGAGTCAGTACTTCTACGTGCTGGCTGCTAATCGGGCCACCAAGGAGGCCATCACGTGCTCTTACACCAATCGGGCGGAGTATGTTCCGAAATTTCCCTTTAACTGGTCTGCCGCCCACTTTGGTCCCGAGGTGCGATCGTATGACGTTGACCCTGCTTCGTTGTCCAGGGAAGACGCCGTTTCATACAACTTTCTATTCTGCTGGGCAGAAAGTTTGAAATCTTTGGGGAAGAAGTTCCCCTGCAGAGAAATCATCGAAGCGGTCTCGGAGTCAGAAGAGAAGTTGAAAGCCACCCTCGGTAAGCTTGCCCCAACCGTTTAAAGTCCTCTTCATCTTATGTTTGGTTTACTGACTTATCTTTTCCTTTTTCTTTATAGATGAGCTGGCCAAAGGGGTTGATCTTAACCGACTTCCCAAACCCCTTGTCCTACGCCCGTGCAACGCAGAAGCTAAAGGCAAAAAGAAACGCCGAGAGGGAATATTCCTTGCGGAACCTGCCCGGAAGAGGCCGACATTCATCTTTGATGAGGACATAGAGCACCAATATGTCATTCAAAGCTTAGGAGGTTTCAATGACTAGGGCAAAGTCAAAGAGAGTCCAAGAAGGCTTAGTCCAATTCATGACGAAGGCCATTGCAAAAGAGGGCAGAGATGTAATTGCACCAAAACCCATGCTTGTCATACAAGTATGGAGGAGGCACAATTTCCATGACAAAGGCACCCAAGCTGTTTTTAATTAAATAAAAGTGTTTGTGACCAATTGATTTAGTTGGGACCAAGACACTAAGTTATTTCATTTCAAGTTATTTTTTTCTTTTTTTTGGTGTGTTTAATCCACTTCAAGTGGTGTGTTATTTTTGAAAATTGATGGAGTCAACAAACTTGCTAATCAAGAAAGGTAATCAAAGGAAAAGGAATTACAATATCTATGTCATTTATGGCATATCAAAGACAATCACATCAAAAAGGAAAAGCAAGATCCTAATCATTAATGGTGCAGTCAATGCCCAAATCAACTAGGATATTTTCTTGTAATTGTTTTGACTAGTATTCTTGTAATTTTCTAATACCCTTATTATAAATAGGGAGTGCAAGTGTCAATGAAAGGCAACAAAGACTTTATCAAAGATTTTGAGTTCATACTCTTTGGTTTTGGATTGGACCAGTTTATTCGATCTTATCAAGAAATCCTTTTCTTGTGGTGATCCTCACACTCATAGGCTTATCCTTGTCTGGGATTAGACCAAGGTGGCGCCCCTAACCTAAACACCATCTTCTTCACAAATTCCACAACCCAAAACATCATTCTCATTAACCTTAAATCTGTTCCTAAATTCCCCATCCCAAAATTCACCAAATTCTTCATACCTCTTTCCCTATTATTTACCCTTTTTATATCCAAAAACACAAATTATAAGTTACAACCAGAATCTATATTGAAAATCAAAAGAATGTTCAGTTTCTACAACAAGGAGGCCATCATGTGGTATCAGAGCAAGGTTCTTGTTTGTTCAACCAATTTCAGGTTTTGTTTAAATCTCTATTGTTTTTGAGTTCCAAAAAAAAAATCAAAAAAATCGAAAAAAAAAAAGCAAAATAAATAAATAAATTCTGGTTGTCTTTATCTGCTCATTACTTCTATACCCTGAAATTTGCCTACCAAAAAAAAAACCCTGAAAATTTTACACCTTATTCTACCCACAAACCTTATTCAAGACTTTTCCTTGCTATTCCAAGCTTTTTGTGTGTGTGGATTATTATTTGAAATTATTTTTTTTCTTTGATTTGATTATTTGCTGGTTTCTTTAAAGAACTGATAAGAGTTATGGATCCTCAAAATCAATTACTACTAGATGCCCTCACGGCAAAAATGAGAGAACTTTTGAGAGAGGAAGTAGAAGGTATACATGGGAGAATTTATCAGTTAGAAAACAGACAAAATAACATTGACGAGGAGGCTAGAAGGAGAGGAAGGCGTGAAGAGCCTAGAGGAGATAGGTTGGGTGGTATAAAAATAAAAGGACCACAATTTGTTGGGAAAAATGATGCAGATGTGTATTTGGAATGGGAAACTAAGATTGAACAAATTTTTTCTTGTAACAATTACACTAATCTTCAAAAAGTGCAGGTTGCTTCCATTGAATTTACAGATTACGCTTTTGTGTGGTGGGATCAATTGACAAAGGAGAGGAGAAGATACAACGAGCCGGCTATTGCCACATGGGAGGAGATGAAGAGGCTCATGAGGAAGAGATTCATCCCGTCATACTACAATAGAGAGTTGCACAACAAATTGCAGCGACTCACCCAAGGCAACAAAAGTGTTGATGAGTACTACAAGGAGATGGAGGTGGCAAAAATTAGAGCTGATGTGGTGGAAGATGAAGAAGCAACCATGGCAAGATTCTTGCATGGCCTAAATCGTGATATAAGTGACATAGTAGAACGTCTACAACACTATGCTCAACTAGACGATTTGGATCATTAAGCAACAAAGATAGAACAACAACTCAAGAGGAAGAGCCAAATAAGAAGAAGCACTACCACTTCCAATCATCAAAATTGGAAGAGCAAGAATGAAAGTACTTCATCATCCAAAGAAACCACGACTGACCCAAGAGGTAAAAACACTACAACTAGTCATTCTCAAGTTGTTTCAACTAACCGGGTTGTCAAGTGTTTTAAGTGCCAAGGTGTAGGACACATTGCATCCCAATGTCCTACTAAAAGAGTTATGCTTGTGGAGGAAAATGAGGTGGAGGATGAAGGTGCTGAAGAGTATGAAGGGGATTTTGATGAGGAGGAGACTCAAATGCCTAGTGGAGAGTTACTTATAATGAAAAGATTGTTGGAAGCCGTGGTAAAGGAGGAAGATACTACTCAAAGGGAAAACATATTTCACTCAAGGTGCCTCATACAAGGCAAAGTATGTTCCCTTATTATAGATGGTGGAAGCTGTACCAATGTTGCTAGCACAAGGTTAGTTTCTAAACTCCAACTAGAAACTAACCACATCCCAAACCATATAAGCTTCAATGGCTTGTCAATGATATTGAAATTATTGTTGATAAGCTAGTAGAAATTTCTTTTTCAATTGGTAAATATGACGATGTGGCTTGTTGCGTTAAAAACACACTTAGAGCAAGTGTACTCTTTCGCAGAAGTAGTATAAAAGATATCGTATCCGCAGGGATTAACTAACAAGTACCAATCTAGTCAGGATTTATTATTATTTAGACGAACAAATAATTTGAGTGATGTACAAACTAAAATAAGAAGAAGTAAATAACAAGAACTAAAAATGCAAGATATAATCAATGGTGAGAGGCCTAAGGTCACGGTTTCACTTGCAAGCTTCGATTCCCCTATGTCTACTTCTATTTGAATTCCCTTATTTTATTTAATTACCAATCCCTTTACTAAAACTATTAATCCGTTTGGTCATTCGCGATTAATATTCTTTTTCCTAAATTAACCCCCGTTTGGTCATGCAAGATTTAAATTCAGGAAAAGCATAAAGAGCAAAAAGGTTGAATGATTGGAAGACTAAATTATGGTTTGGTCATGCCCTAATTATAGCCCCAATTATCCTATAGGTCCACCAACTAATTGCAGTACGGTCGCTGATCAACTAATTGATTATAAACATGCAAAGGGTAGCTAATCCTAATCATGTGATAACAACAATAGGACAATATTAATTAAAATAAAAACAAGAATTCAAACTAGAAATTAGAACATAAAAAAGGTCTCTAATCATGCAAGATTCACTTAAGACCCTAGAAGAGGATTTAGGTATCCATAGTAATTAAGAACAATAAAATAGAAATTAGAGTCATGAATTACAGAGATAAAAATAACCCGGAAATTAGAGGAAATAATATTCTGAGTCTTCAGTCTCTTTTTTCTGCTCCAGAGCTCTCTCACAGTGTCAAAAACAGGTACCCAAAACTCCACTCTCTCACTCCGTGGTGTGTTGTGCGGCTGCTCCTTGCGTCAGGTCTCTCCTCTTTTATTCTGAATGATGCATTCTGTATTTATATCATTGATCTTAGGGTTCCGTGCCAATTATTCCTTTCTTTTTTAATTCCCACACATTATATATATAATACACATATATAAAATATTTAAATATCATACATATATATATATATATATATATATATATATATATATATATATTATTTTCTTTCTTTTTATCTTTTCTTTCTTTACTCAAAAATAAAGAGCAAATTAAGTCAGTAATTTATATAATTAGTAATAATTGCTCTAAAAAAAGACTCAAATGTATCTCTAAAAATGCACCAAATTAGAGTTTATCAACTCCCCCACACTTAACCTTTGCTTGTCCTCAAGCAAATTTCATGGCTCAATAAAACTTTCAAATAAGTAATAGAGATAGTCAAATAAGGTACCCAAAGTTAGAAGCACAAAGACAGACAGTAGACAATATAGCACATATGAGGTGTCAAAAGGTTGCCCAATTAGAGGTTCATGTCCTTGAAGAATACATTCCTGTGAACATAGACACTCGCTCACAATCTCTCTAAGTGTTTAGGGACTAGTGAAAATATACACTCAAGTTTCCACAAAATGCACATTACCATAAGCTTGTAATTTGACCAAATCTCCACTAAATAGTTCACATGCATGCAAAAGATGGGGTTTCATGGGTTGTAATGGGGCCAGGGTGAATTCATGCAGGGTAGGAAATAAGAAGAGGGAGATAATCAAATGGGTAAAAGAAAAAACAAAAAGCAAACAGTAACCATTGAAACCAAATATGGAGCTCCTATCTATTTTACAATTTTTGTCCAAACTCCATATTAATTTCGCTTTCATTCTTCACTCTTCTTCTATTGAATCAGCTCTCTTTGATTTTCCTTCTCTCTTGAGTAGACCCTTTTTTTTTTTTTTTTGGATTTGCCCTTTGGCTCTTTCATTCTTTTGATGTGTCTTTTCCTCCTTTACTTTTCTCTTTTTTTTTTCAAATTTTCTTTCTATTATTTTTTTTTCATTTTTTTTTCTTAGGAGGAAAAGGTAAGTACATGAAAACTTCTATTTTGTTTCCTTTGTAAGAAAATATTCTTGTAAGCACATGATTCACTCCTTTTGTTTTCTACATCCTAACAAGATAGACAACTAAAGCATAGGATCAAAATTTCATCCACGACAATATAGACAACTAAAATGTAGGACTAAAATTGTAATTTTCAATAGTTGCTCCACATTCAATTTCAATTGGTCACCAAAAAAAAAGAAAAAAATTATATCTGGGTACCAAAGAAAAAAAAATATAACAATTAGGCTCAAAGGGGGCAACTAAGGGATAAATTCAACAAACAACTCTGAGGCTAGAAAAATACCTAAATTCCCCAAATTTTTTTACATGATGCAAATCAATTTTACCTTGAAATGGTCAAAAGACAAATTCTAGAATGTAACAAATTGGGAAACACACTCATAGAAAGAAAAGGGGTAAAAATTTATGATTTAGTATCAATCCCTTATATAGGCTCGAGATCTCACATTTAGAAGCTAGTTCACAAAAAGTACTCAAGAGGACAAATGCTAATTATCGACTCCTAAGGACATCCTCACAGCTTACAATTAAGCACAAGTCTGTCAAGTAAATTAATAATGGGATCCCCTAAAGGCATAATCTCTTTTTTTTCAATATAAGCATAATTCATACAAAACAAGCCAGAAAAAATGCTATCAACCTATGTAGTGGGTATATGCATTAATAGAGATCAAGTAACAACATATAATATCCTCCCCCACACTAGCATGAAGCATGGTCCTCAATGCAAAATATTAGATTGGCACAAAATAAATAAATGAGAGGGTAAGAGTGACTTCCCTGAGAGAGCTTGCAGACTGAGCTTATTGCTAAAAACAAAATAAAACAAAACAAAAATGAGAGAAAATAAAACACAGGTTGCCTCCTGCGAAGCGCTTGTTTAACGTCGTGGGCCTGACGATAGTTGGTGCTCAATCAGGTGGCTCTCCAAGAGCAAATTTTACATCTAATGCAGTGCACCTTCTTAGTTTTCTAACCATGTGGTTGACATTGTTTTTTCTTTTTCCATGTGGTGGATGAAATTCAAAGGATTGTGGAATTTTTGTTTTATCTCTATCCACCACTATGTTAGGATCCTGCAAGTTAACATATTTTTTCAAAAGGTCCTGCATCTTTAGATCACAAACACTGTTAGTTTCAACCACATCATCAAAATAAGGAGAAGTTAAAGAAGATAAATTTTCGTTGGAATTTAAAGCTTCAATAACATCATCTTCTTTACCACTCCTTAAAGTTACCTTTCCCTCATTAACCTCGATTACAACATCACCAATGTTTAAGACAACTTGCCCAAAAATTGGGGCTTTCTCCTCTTCCTTGAACTCATGAACCAATGGATTTTTTTCATTCTCCTCACAAGCGTTCTCATCAGTATCATCTTTTATTTCAATATAACTCCCTTCAGTAGGAGCTATTATTTTTATTTGACTCCCTTCAGTAGGAGTCTCTTCATCTTTCTCGAGAGCTTCTTCCTCTATATTATCTTCCATGGAGAACTCTTCATCAATCCTAAGAATATTTTCTTTGTATTGCTCAGTTTGTGAATAAGGAGTTTCTTGGACCTCTTGAGATAACATAGCAATGATACTTGATAGTTGACCACTTATGACTCCAAGTTGGTCCTCCATGCGGTCAAACTTTGCATGTATATCCTCAGATACATCATTGGTGTATGGTATCTCCTCCTCTTGCCTTTGCACGTGTAGTGTCTCATGATTATCCCAGTGGGAGGAATAAGGAGGTGGCTCATAGTCATCACAATAATCCAAATAAGGGTCATAAGGAGGAGGAGAAATCGGCATTTGGCATTGTGGCATATACCAATATGAGTTCTCAAAATTTCTTTGCGCCTCTGCTTCTCTAAGATAATCTCCATGTGTTTTAAACATGATTTGGATTTTTCTCTGCAAAACAAAGTGAACTACAACGAGCTCTTGGGAAAGTGTTATAATTTTTTTTTGTATTTTTTTAATAGCATAAAAAAACAAAATTAAAATAAAAGCATAAAAAAATGTCTAAAGCAATAAAAATCTTTTTCGTTTAAGATTGTTAAATTAATCCCCGGCAACGGCGCCAAAAACTTGTTGCGTTAAAAACACACTTAGAGCAAGTGTACTCTTTCGCAGAAGTAGTATAAAAGATATCGTATCCGCAGGGATTAACTAACAAGTACCAAACTAGTCAGGATTTATTATTATTTAGACGAACAAATAATTTGAGTGATGTACAAACTAAAATAAGAAGAAGTAAATAACAAGAACTAAAAATGCAAGATATAATCAATGGTGAGAGGCCTAAGGTCACGGTTTCACTTGCAAGCTTCGATTCCCCTATGTCTACTTCTATTTGAATTCCCTTATTTTATTTAATTACCAATCCCTTTACTAAAACTATTAATCCGTTTGGTCATTCGCGATTAATATTCCCGTTTGGTCATGCAAGAATTTAAATTCAGGAAAAGCATAAAGAGCAAAAAGGTTGAATGATTGGAAGACTAAATTATGGTTTGGTCATGCCCTAATTATAGCCCCAATTATCCTATAGGTCCACCAACTAATTGCGATGCGATTCATTGATCAACTAATTGATTATAAACATGCAAAGGGTAGCTAATCCTAATCATGTGATAACAACAATAGGACAATATTAATTAAAATAAAAACAGGAATTCAAACTAGAAATTAGAACATAAAAAATGTCTCTAATCATGCAAGATTCACCTAAGACCCTAGAAGAGGATTTAGGTATCCATAGTAATTAAGAACAATAAAATAGAAATTAGAGTCATGAATTACAGAGATAAAAATAACCCGGAAATTAGAGGAAATAATATTCTGAGTCTTCAGTCTCTTTTTTTCTGCTCCAGAGCTCTCTCACAGTGTCAAAAACAGGTACCCAAAACTCCACTCTCTCACTCCGTCAGGTCTCTCCTCTTTTCTTCTGAATGATGCATTCTGTATTTATATCATTGATCTTAGGGTTCCGTGCCAATTATTCCTTTCTTTTTTAATTCCCACATATATATATAATACACATATATAAAATATTTAAATATCATACATATATATATATATATATATATATATATATATATATATTTTTTTCTTTTTTTTATCTTTTCTTTCTTTCTCAGCAAAATAAAGAGCAAATTAAGTCATAATTTATATAATTAGTAATAATTGCTCTAAAAAAGACTCAAATGTATCTCTAAAATGCACCAAATTAGAGTTTATCATGGCTGTTTGTGATGTAGTTCCTATGGAGGCTAGTCACGTCTTGTTGGGAAGGCCTTGGCAATTTGACAAAAGGGTCACCCATGATGGGCGTACTAACAAGTACTCCTTAGTTCATCATGAAAAACGAATTGTATTGGCTCCTTTGAGTCCAAGTGAGGTGAGGGCTGATCCAAAAGAATTGAGAGAAAAATGTGAAAAGGAAAGAGAAAAAGAAAAAGTAAAAGAAAAAGAAGAAAAGATCGCCAAAGAAAAAGAGAGAAAAAAGAGTGATAAAAAAAGATTGATGAAAAAAAGAAAGAAAGTTTGATGGCGACAAAAGGGGAGGTTAAAAATGCTATTTTTATAAACCAGCCCCTATATTTGCTTTTTAGCAAAGAGGTGGCCTTGCTGGAAAATTTACCTAACACTCTAGAATTGCCAAGTTGCATAAATTCTCTTTTGCAGGAATTTTAGGAGTTGTTTCCTAAAGAAATACCAAGTGGGCTTCCGCCGTTAAGAGGGATTGAACACCACATTGATCTCATCCCAGGGGCCTCATTGCCTAATAGGACAGCCTACAGGAGAAATCCGCAACAAACACAAGAGATACAAAGGCAAGTGGTTGAATTGGTAAGTAAAGGTTGGGTAAGAGAAAGTTTAAGTCCATGTGTTGTCCCTATTATTTTAGTTCCTAAGGAGAATGTGCACTGATTGTAGGGCTGTTAATAATATCACTATTAAGTATAGGCATCCAATACCTAGGTTAGATGATTTGCTTGATGAACTGTTTGGTGCATGCTTGTTTTCCAAAATTGATTTGAAAAGTGGATACCATCAAATTAGGATTAAGGAAGGGGATGAATGGAAAACTGCTTTCAAAACTAAATATGGTTTATATGAGTGGTTAGTTATGCCTTTTGGATTAACTAATGCACCCAGCACTTTCATGAGATTAATGAACCATGTTTTGAGGGATTTTTTGGGAAAATTTGTTGTTGTATATTTTGATGATATCTTGATACATAGCAAAAATTTGGAGGACCATTGCACTCATCTAAAGGTTGTTTTAAATGTGTTACGAAAAGAAAGTTTGTACGCAAACTTGGAAAAATGTGTATTTTGCACGGATCAAGTTATTTTTCTAGGTTTTGTAATAAGCTCTCAAGGAGTACACATGGATGAAGCAAAGGTGAAGGCAATCAAAGAGTGGCTAAAAGTGCGACTGAGGTAAGAAGTTTTCATGGTTTAGCAAGTTTCTATAGGAAGTTTGTCAAGGACTTTAGTACTATTATGCTCCTCTTAATGAAATTGTTAAAAAAGAAATTTGTTTTAAATGGGTTGAGAAACAAGAACATACATTTTCTAACCTTAAAGAAAAGCTCACCCAAGCACCAATTCTAGCATTACCTAACTTTTCAAAGTCTTTTGAAATTGAGTGTGATGCTTCTAATGTTGGAATTGGGGCTGTTTTGATGCAAGAAGGACACCCAATTGCTTATTTTAGTGAGAAATTAAAAGGGGCTGTGTAGCGACCGTAAAATCCGGGAAAGGATTCTTCGAAGTTCTTAGGAAGCCGCCACCGAAATTTTAGTTTAAGGGCAAATTCGGAAAATCCCTTTAGGTTTTAGGACAAGGTATTGTTAGGGTTCGGGAGTCGTTATGTGTGGGGAAGGTATTAGCACCCCACGACATCCATTGTCTAGTTATTTAGGATTTATTTAATGATTACCCTTTTATTTGTGGAGAGAAAGAATTATTTAGGTTTTTGGTTTTTAGTGCTTGACAAGAGTTGAGTCTTGCTCCTATGGATGCAATGGAGGAATCAAAGCTACGTAGTTCTTCCTGAAAAAGGTTTATGGGTTGGTGTTTTTTAGTGTAGGGGTCCTAGGATTCCTTGAACTGTACAGCTCACTGATTCCTAGGACGCTGGCTAACCCGATTGTACAACCGACTTAGTCCCCTACTTTTTGAAAATGATTTTTGAATTTTTGAAAGAAGTTGTGAGATGGGTTGATTTTAGAATAGGTATTCTAGAACTCCTGAACTGTACAGCTCATTAGTTCTAGAACGCTGACTAACCCGGTTGTACAACCGACTTAATCCCCTATTTTTTAAGAAAAATAATTTATTCGTATTTATTAAGTTTCGAGTTACTTGAATCTATGCATGCTCATTGGCCCTGAAATAATGACTAACCCGGTTGTACAACCGACTTAGCCGTTTATTTTTAGAGAAAAATAGTTTACTCGTATTTATTAAGTTTGCGGGGTTCTTGACTCATGTGACTCATTGGCCCTAAAATAATGACTAACCCGGTTGTACAACCGACTTAGCCGTTTATTGAATTTCGCGAGAAAAATTATTTACGTTTGGGTTAGAAAAGAATTAAACAGAAAAACAGGGGGTGAAAATTGTAGATTGGGGTTTTATTAGTTGCGAGGGTTGTATAATTAATAGGGGGTGTGATTAGGAAAGGCCAGTTCGCATAGGAGAGCCCAGTATGCGAAACTGGGCTTAAGTGGGGGGAGGCGTGCGCATGGATATAGGGGCGCGCTTAGTATTCTGAGAATTAAAAAAATAAAAAACCAAAAAGGCCACTATATGAGGCTCAAACCGAAAACTAGAACCCTAATTTCCAATTCCAAACCTTCCCTCACCCAGCTGCCGCCGTAGCCGTTTCCTGAAGAGAGAAAGAGGGATTCCAGCGAGAGCGACGACGAGGGGACGGCGAAAGCGTGGCGAGCTTCGTTTTTTCTCCCCTCTGTTCTTCTTTGTTTTTCTTCGTCTCTTTCTTTTACTTCGTGTTCTATCATTCTGTTCCTGATTCACTGTTGTTTTGGGAGGTTTTCGGTTTCGCGATTTGGGGGAAGGGTGACGTTTGGTTATGGTGATGTGCTGCATGGTTGCTGTTTGGGTTTTGGAGGGTGGTGGTTCTCGGCGGTTGTGGCGGTGACGACCACCATACGTGGTGGCCGGAGATAATCTCTGTCTCTCTTAATTAATTTTTAGGATCTGTTCATCATTTAATTTGTTCTCATTTACAATCAAGGTTTCTATCTGATTTCTAATCATCCTTTAATTTGTTCTCAGATTTGAATTTCACAAAACTAAATATTTACACCAAAAGTGCAAGTTGATTCACATCTTGGATTTGAGTTGGGAAACAGATTACGCACATATATTTACAATCCTTAGATTTAATAATACAAATACACCAACCTAATTTCCAGCCTCTGATTGGTCTCCTATGATTGAATTGCAACAGCTACTATGTCTGCTACTGTTGCTTTCGTGATCGCTGCAACTTCCTTCCTCTCAACCCAGAAATTTGAAACCGTGTGCAGTGGATTAGGATTCTGACTGTGAACCCTAATCCTTTGGAGGTGGTTTTTTGCAGTGTTATTGTCTGTCTTTTTACTGTGGACTGTGGTGCTGTGACAACACATACACTTGTGTGCAAGTATACACTGTCCAAAAACAAGTAGTAAAAAGATCGAACCCACAGAGATTGAAAAACTCACTTTTAAAATCAATATAAAGTAATAAAGTGTAAAGTAACAAAGTAATAAAATAATTTTGGATTTTGTGATGATCACAACTAAGTTAGATAAAAAGCAAAGTAAAAATGTTGATAGTGTAAAAGAGAAAAGCTAGTTGGAATGTCTTCATCAAGTAATTTACTTATAAGTGTATGATGCAAGATGTGATGCAACAGACTTGAATCTTTGTTGCATTAGCTATGTGCCTTTCGGTCACTTTCTTCAGAGTATCATTACCACTCTTATGATCCTTGTTCTATGCAATAAAGAAAGGGTGTCAATGCCAATCTTGCCTCCTAACAATTATCCAAGTTGCTAAAATAAATTCACTCTTGTATTTTAAGTACCCACAATTATCCTATGGACTATACTATCCTATCTCTAGGACTTAGCATGGTTTTCACAAAGTTTTCTTTATGTAAAACACTCACCCATATTAGTTCTTGAGTTCTTAATTGTAAGCCATCTCTGGTCATTTACAATTCTTACTTATTCTAAGTGATCAAGTTCAAAATAATAATGAAAATATTATCAAGCAAGAACTAAAGTACAAACATACATACATGCAACATACTTACTTAAAAGCTCATTAAATGATTAGAACATTCCAACTAAGAAATGTTTAGCTAACAAGAGACATTGCAAGATATATATAAACTGAATAGACCATGTTTATATATATAGAAATCACAAAAGAGAAACAACAAAAGTAAAGTTACAAATGTTGAAAACCTTTGTATGAAATCTTCTAGCAATGCACTAGGGAGAAAACTGCAGTTCCCATGTTTATATACTCAGCGTTTTTTAGAAACGCTGAGTATTGCTTTAATTTTTTTTTTGCCCGTTCGTTTTCTCTCTTATTTTCATTTCCCTTCGCGCTTCTCTTCTCCTATCTCTCTGCGTACGTTGTTCTCCCTGTCTCTTAGCAAAAACCCACACCCACACACAACGAGCTCTCCCTCACTCTGTGAATCCTCAACCCAGAAAAGCCCCAAACCCAGAAAAACCCCAAACCCAGAAAAATCCCAAACCCACAAACCCCCAAACCCTTGGTCTTCTCATCCCTCACTCTTCTCATCCCTTGGTCCTTCCCTGAATCGGTTCTATCGTGAATCCTCTCAATCCCTCACTCTCGTGAATCCTCTCCAGCACCCTTGGTCTTCTCATTGTTTGTCTTCATCTTCTCTCAAAGGTTAGTTCATTCTCTATTTTGTTTTTTGGTTTTTAGGTTTTTTGATAGGTTGGATAGGAAATATGTTGAATGTGTAAAAAAATATATTTGATAGGAGAGGAATATGTTGAATGTAGTTGTATGTGTTTGATATGTTTAAAATTAGTTGAATGTGTTAAAAAATATTATGCAAATTGTTTGTTAGGTTTTGGGAGTTTTTTTTGTCGGAGCTTCGCGATCGTTGTTCGAGTTTGTCCTGGTTCGAGAGTTCGTTGTAGTTCGAGTTCACAGCTGGTTGGATATTTGTCAGTGTTGCTTCCAATTGTTCAGGTACTTTTTTTGTTCTTTTGTTTATTTTATATGAAGAATTAATGACTATATAGAAGACATCAAAGTCTTTGATTTGTTTAGTTGAAACTACTAGCTAGTTGATCGAATGTCTTAGCTTCAATAAAATTGTAAATTCTCTTATCCGAATTTATTATAGATATTGGGACATTATGGATAGAAAGTGGATGTCCGCCATAAATCTCGCTCCAAGGAATATAGAGATGGAGTGGATTATTTTGTGAATCTGCACTGTTCAACGTTTAGGAGATCTAGTAATATGATATGTCCTTGTTTACGTTGTTGCTATGTAAAATCGCTTAATGCGCATTTGTTGACAGGGACATTTAAAGGGTAATGGAATTGATCAAACTTACACTTGTTGGACATTGCATGGTGAGGAAAGAGTTGAATCTTCGAATATGGGTAATAAATACCTTGAGAGATGTGCACCGTTGACACCGAAATACCTACGTTTGTTGGGGACAAATTTGAAGAGATGGCAAAGGCTTTTGAAGACGATCTTAATGACCGCCTCAAATGTTTGAGAAGTTGATAACGGATGCAGAGACGCCGTTGTATGTGGGTTGTACCAATTCACAAAATTATTGGTTGTGATAAAGTTGTATAACTTGAAAACTTGCCACGGATGGACGGATAAGAGCTTTACTGAATTACTCACACTATTGAAAGAAATGTTGTCGAAGGATAATGTGCTCCCTTCTCGGACGTATGATGCAAAACAAATGTTAGGGTCCATTGGCTTGAACTATGAGAAGATACACGCTTGTCCCAATGATTGCATTCTATTTCGGAATGAACATGCATTTTTAAAGTCGTGTCCTAAATGTAATGCATCGCGGTATAAAAAGAAAGATTCTGCTCCAGAAAAGGTGTTGTGGTATTTTCCCATAATTCCTCGATTTAGGCGTATGTACCGTAGTTCAGAAGATGCAAAACACTTGACATGGCATGAGGATGAAAGGATTAAAGATGGCATGTTACGACACCCGGCAGATTCTCCGCAATGGAAAATTTTTGATATTGATTATCCTGATTTCGGGTTGGATCCAAGAAACCTACGACTTGCATTGTCTGCCGATGGTTTTAACCCGCACGGTATTCAGAGTAGCTCCCACAGTACATGGCCCGTGATATTGGCGATTTATAACTTACCTCCATGGCTTTGCATGAAACGCAAATATATGATGTTGTCTTTGTTAATTTCTGGGCCCAAGCAACTGGGAAATGATATTGATGTATACTTGGCTACTTTAATTGAAGACTTGAAGCTAATGTGGGAGAATGGAGTAGAGGTGTATGATGGGTTCAGAGAAGAAAGTTTCAACTTGAGGGCTATGATTTTTGGCACAATTAATGACTTTCCAAAGATACAAACAATCTATCCAGTGCAGATCACGAAAGGTCGGTGTGCATGCCCTATATGTGAAGATAACACCGATTGGATGTGGTTGGAACATGGTAGGAAGAATATCTACCCTGGTCATCGTAGATTTTTGCCATCTACTCATCAAGATCGATCGTTGAAAAAGGCATTCAATGGGAATACCGAAACCAGTAAAGCTCCCACGGCTTTGGCGGGTGAACAACTGTTTGAAAAGGTGAAAGATTTGAACATTAAATTTGGGAAGCCTTTTGCGAGAGAGGTTGCCAAACTGGGGGTGGAAGAAAAAGTCGATTTTCTTTGACTTGCCATACTGAAGTCATTATATGTAAGACACTTCATTGATATGATGCATGTTGAAAAAATGTCTTTGAAAGTGTCATTGGTACCTTACTCAATATGCCAGAAAGACTAAAGATACCATCAACTCGAGGTTGGACTTGCTTAGTATGGGGTTGAGACCAGAATGGGGTCCGATAAAGAAGGGTACACGTACATATCTACCTCCCAAGACTCATACTCTATCTAAAAAGGAGAAGACCGTGTGTTTTGTAAGTTTCTTCATGGAGTAAAAGTTCCAGAGGGTATTCTTCAAATGTTACAAACCTTGTATCCATGAAAGACCTCAAGTTAAAGTCTTTAAAGTCTCATGATTGTCATGTTCTAATGGAGAATTTGCTCCCCATTGGTATACGATCCATTTTGCCTAAGAAAGTGCGCCAGATGCTAATCAAACTTTGTTACTTCTTTAAGGTGATTTGTAGTAGAGTGATTGACCCTAGAAAGTTGCCATCATTGCAAAGAGAAATTATCATCACTTTGTGTGAGCTTGAGATGTATTTCCCACCTTCATTTTTGACATAATGATTCATCTAATAGATTCATTTGATTAGAGAGACACAATTGTGTGGCCCATGTTACATGAGATGGATGTATTCGTTTGAGCGTTACATGAAGATATTAAAAGGATATGTGAAAAACCGATCACGACCCGAGGGTTGTATTGTTGAGCGCTACATAGTTGAAGAAGCTGTGTTGAGTTCGCACCACCTATCTATCTAGTCTTGATATTCTGCGGGACTTCCAAGGTCTCGTCACTTAGGAAGCATTAGTAAAGGGATGTCAGGATATAAAATAGTTATGGTGTCAAGGGAAGAACTACATCAAGCACACTTATATGTTTTGCACAATGATAGTGAGGTTGATTCATATGTTGCCAAGCACATGGACATACTTAAGAGTGATTACCCATATAAGAGTGAAGTTTGGTTAACAAAGGAACACAATCGGAGTTTCATAGTGTGGTTAAAAGACCACATTGATTTCGAGTTTGCTATGAATCCTACTTCGATTTCAAAAAGATTGAGATGGTTAGAAAAAGGTCCAAATATGCATGTTTTCTCTTACACCAGCTATCTAATTAATCTGATTACACGTTCTATACAAAACCCATGATGATCGTGAGTAAAATGCAAAATAGTGGGGTGACTCTTGTTGCTCAAGCTATGCATACATCAAGTGCCAAAGACAGAAATCCCGTATACGCGAATATGTCATACTTCTGGGGTCATTGAACAAATATGGGAGTTGGATTACACCATGTTTCAGGAGTCTGTGTTCCAATGTAAGTGGGTTGACAATAATAATGGTTTACAGATTGATGAGTCGGGGTTCATGCGGGTGAATTTCAAGAAGTTGGGATATAAAGATGAGCCTTTTATTTTGGCATCCCAAGCTCAACAAGTGTTTTATGTCACTGATCCAATTGATATCAATTGGTCTATTGTTTCTTGACACAAAAAATTAGTGAATTACATTTATGATCAAGAAACCAATGATGATGGTATCGAGGACGACCCTTTCTTGGGGACATCACTAGAAGAGGAAAGTACTTATAGAGAGGATGTTGTGTATGTTAGAAAGGATCATACTGATGGAATTACAATTCGTCAAAAACAAAGTACCAAGGAGCGAATTGCAAAAAAAATTGTAACGAAGAAAAGGAAAAGGTAACCGACATAGATGTTATTTTATAGACATGGATCTTATTTTCATCTTCTTTGACTGACTATTTATTTTTTTGTTGGATGTTTTTTTAATTGGATAAATATAACAAACAATTATTATGTTTTATTGCGGTAAGATGGCGGATCATAGTGATGGACATGATAGTGGTGAGGCGATGATCATGATGTTGCAAACTATATCGAGCGTGCTCCTCGTGGAATGACAGTAAAAAAGGATATCATCAACCGGATAAGTAAATGAAAAGAAAAATTAAGTGTAAGTTACTAATTAATTTCTAATTAACTTCATTCAATACTAAGTTTTAATTGTTTGTGATCTAATTTACTATTTACATAATGCAGGTCCAATGGAATGTTAAGGTCCGCCAATTGGAGAAAACAACACTCATTTGATTACTTTCCTTGGTAGTAAGGTAAAACAAATGATACCAATAACAATCACTACTTGGGTTCACACAAAAAATCCCGTTTTGAAGAAACAAAAACATGAGTTGTGGGTAACAATACAAGTTTATTTATATCATTTTCATTGAATGTGCATAAGCAGAAATATTTTGATGTGGATGATTCTAAAAAGATCGGATAATGAAGGAAGCCGAAAGTTACATAAAAATTTCGAACGACATTAACAAAAACTTGGTGAAAGATGGTAATGGAAACATCAATTGGAATCCTCCACCAATATATAGTGGGTTTATTTCAGGAGGAGGATTGGCGGACATTTGTTAGGAGACGATGAAGATCCAAACTTCTTGGTTAGTGCTACTATCTATTAAGTTATAACATAAAATATATTTGACAATTATCTATTATACATTAATGTATACTTATCTCTCTTAATAGAAAGCAAGTGAACAGAATCGAAAGTGTGCTTACAGGTGTGAGTATCCTTATAGAGCGGTGCTACTCCATATCAACATATTGAAGAGAGATTGGTAAGGCACAATAAGCTTGATTTTTTAGTTTCATGAAACTTTTTATAAATAGTTTCTTAATATTTGGTAAATTTAAATATAGTTGGTGGAGAGTGGGAAAGATCCTACTAAAGAAGGTGTTGAGCGACATGTTTTGTGGGTAGAGGCTCGACTAAACAAAGAAAAGGAGATTGTTGATCCTAAAACTAAGGAGGTGTCAGAAAGAATTGCAAGTATTTCCTAAATTCAAGCTCACCGATTTTAATTGTAACTTTTATGATTTTTATAATGTATTATACTTTTGTTTTGTGAATCGGAAGCCATATCACGATCGATGTCACGGGGAGAGCTCACCGATTGCTCAAAAAGGAAATCCTTACACGTGCCTTAGGTAAAGAAGAATACTCTGGTCGCATGAGGGGTCTTTGGATTTGGAGTAGCACCAACCGAGTACTTTGGACCAAAACAGAAAGTCTATGATGAGAATCATGACCGTCCACCACCGAGAAAGATGATGGCATTGTATGAAAGTTTGCAAGCTCAACTTAATGATATGCGATCGCTTTAAGGCCATGTTATGCCACCAACACCATCCTCGCTACACATAGCGATTACGAGATAGCCGCACCATGCCACAACTAAGGTATTAATTGTTTTTATTATTTTGTGGTTTATAATTGATTTATTGTACATATATATATATATATATATATATATATATATATATATATATATATATATATATATATATATATATATATATATATAATATAAAATAATGTCTTTATTATTTTGTGGTTTATAATTGATTTAGGACAACAATGAGTGTGAGTGTGAATTGTATATCTCAAACCCACATGCAATTGGCTTCACATGTAACGAATTGGGTCCCTTGATGCACAATTTACCCCTACCTCCAAATCATGTTAGAGTCAGAGTTGCGTTACCAATTAGGGATGCACCATTGCTCGTTCCGATTGGTGTGATATTGATATCTTGACGGTGTCCTGGCAAGCAGCTTGGTACCTTTGTGGCATGGCCATCAGACCTTGTCGTTGTAAGTGACAATATATTTGTAACTAACTAATTATAGTTTTTGTCATATAATTTGTGCTAACTAAGTAATTATTTTTGTTTATACATAGATGCGCCAAAATGAAAAATCTAAGAAAGTGCCTACCGGCAAGAAAAGGTCTCCTTTGAAAAGTGTTGGCAAGGAAATATCTATTGGCAAGAAAGTGTCTCGATCCACCCTTCTACAAAAGTGTCTCACCCACCCTTATGTAGAAGTTTCACACCTGCCTCTCCTCCAAAAGTGACCGATCAGCCCTCCTCTTCTCGCCAAGTGACTCATCCCTCCCTTCTCCAATTGTGTCTCAGCCCGCCTCTTCCTCTTCCATTAGTGAAGCTTATATGAATATTGGTCAGGCCGACGCGTACAAGAAATACATGATGAAACACAAAGACCTTATCATAAATTTTGATGAAGAAATTTTTGGAGCTAGCGCTCCTCATATAGTCGGACGTGAGGATATCCGTGTTGTATGTGATTCGGATGAGGCAACTGGTATTGTTATGAATATATATGTCAGGTACTATGTAATTTATTATTTGACATTGTCGATTTGATTTTATTATATCGTTAATTTAATTTATATATATATATATATATATATATATATATATATATATATATATATATATTTATATATCTAAATGTAGGTACTTGTATGCGAGGACATTGTGGTCCCTTCCGAATGCAGACACATAGATATTTGTTCTTGTGTCCTAAAGTACAACCTTTCATCAAGTGAATCCCACCGCCAAATTATCAATCACTTGTGGAACAAAACCAGTCATTGCTCAAACTTATGTCAATGAGCGCTTCAATGAAGCTCAAAATATAAGTCATGATGCCTTACTTCTAGCACCTAAGTTAATCTAGGGTAAGAATTTTTACTCATTAATTCTTATATAACATGCATTTTTTTAATAGTAGTCAATTACTTATTCGTAAATTTATTTTGTAGGAGACATTGGGTTTTGTTTGCAATTAATCCTAGCAAAAAAAACCGTGTATTACCTTGACTCACTTCAAAATCATTACAAAAACCACTTGGAGTTTGTGGAGCTTTTTAACAGGTGTGTTTATTTTGTGTCATTCTGCATATTTCTTACTTTTACTTATATATGTATATATTGTTATTAATATAGTTATATGACATTCTATTCAAAGCTTTTAAGGACATATTGGGAAGTGGATAAATTAACGGTCAAATGGTTACCAATAATTGTAAGTTTCTAACTTATACATTACATTATTTTGTCAAAAAACTGTATTCAACTCAATTTAACAATTAACTAATCTTATGTTTTGTAGTGTCCTAAACAATTCAATAACATTGATTGTGGGTATTACGTCATGAAATATATGAAGGATATTATTACCCAAAAGAAAACGACTATCCCCCGTCAGGTATCTACTTATAATATATTTTTATATAATTTCGATTTAATAGTGGTTCTTTCCAATATTTAACCATTTCAATTCTAATTTTATTTATTTATATAATTTCAGTATTTTCGCGATTGTCAAAGTCAGACATACTCTGTTGAGCAGATTGCCGAGCTTAGGGAGAATGGTGCGATTATGTCTCCGTTTTTTTAAAGTTTCATTTGGATACATATAAGTTAGCTAGCTAGTTTTTGGTTCATAATATTGTAACTTGCAATTGATAGCTTGTTTTGGATACATATGAATTAGATAATGAAACTTCTTAGCTATTTTGTTTTGGTTCCTCTTATGTAATTTGTTTGAGTTATATGTAATTTGGTTCCTCTTAGCAATTTGATTCTCATTATGTATTGGATTGGATTACTGTACATGTAACTTGTAAATATAAAAAGGAAAACACACAAAACAGAAAAAAATTAAAAAAAAAAATTTAGGCAATATTCAACGCTTTTAATGAAGCGCTGGGTATTTAGTAACACACATAGGCAATATTCAGCGCTTTTCATGAAGCTACTGGTATTTAGTAACATAAATAGGCAATATTCAGCGCTTTTAATGAAGCTACTGGGTATTTAGGAACACAAATAGGAAATATTCAGTAGCTTTTAATGAAGCGCTGCGTATATGGGGCAATATTCGCGCTTTTTAAAAGCGCTGCGTATCTGGGAGGACGCTTGGCAATATTCACGCTTTTTAAAAAGCGCTGCGTGATTTGGGAGGACGTGTTTGGCAATGGGTGGCGCTTTTAGAGAGCGCGCCCATTGTTGGAGTGGAATAGCCAAGACGCTCAAAGTTAGCCAATACCAAAAGCGCCGCCCATGGATAAAAAAACCGCCCATCTACTAGATCTGTTGTAGTTAGTTTGATCTGATAAGAAGGTTGTATGGTGATGATGGGATTCTAAATCGAAATCACTTTTCTGTCTGATTTCGGGTTGTGGTGTGATGTAGGGGTGTTCGCGGTGCGGTTTGATTCGGTTTTGAGGCAAAAAGTGAACCGAACCGCAAGGTAAAATTACATGCGGTTTGGTTTGGTTCGGTTGGCTTCCTAAAATAATCACTACTAGAAAACAATGATTTAGCGTAGGCCAGAAACCCACGCTAAAACAATAGAAACAGACGCTAATCATGATTTAGAGTCGGATTAGCGTCGGTGTCGTGCGGACGCTAAAGGGGTCGAAGCTAAATCATAGCGTCCCAGAAATCAGGCCGACGCAATATTAGCGTAGGCTAGGCCGACGCTAAATGCGACGCTAAGGCCAAGGCCGACGCTAGAGTCAACTCTTAAAAAAGTCAACAACTTAATGTTAGCGTCCGCCTATCCGACGCTAATGTCAATGGAATATAAATGTCAACAATTTATTAGCGTCCGCTTAGCCACTCTCTAAGGTCAACTAAGGAAAAGTCAACAAAATATTAGTGTCCGCTATTCTTGTGACGCTAATAATTTTTTTTTTTTTTTTATATAACAACAAAGACGCACTTTCTTTCTAAACCATACATTTACTTTTCACCTGTTACTTAAGTACTATTAAAAAACAATATAACCAACCAAAATGCTTAATCCAAAAACAACATAATACCATAGCTAATCCAAGTGTTTGGCATCCAACATCTAGAGAAAATACAAAATATCAATGTGTTTGGCATCCAACATATAGAGCAACTACAAAATATCAAAGTGTTTGGCGACCAACAATTAAAGAAAGTATTGATAACAAGATCAATCACTATGTTCAATAATCATCCAAATCATCATCATAATGAGGATGGCTAGCACAAGATCCACCCCCAGTTTTACGCTCAAGAGCATCCATACGAGCTTCTAACTTTCGCAAGACGCTCATTTGCCTCTCGAGCTTCTTGGGTAGCCACTTCACTTGGGCTCTTGCCTCTTGAGCCACCTTCTCGACTTTAAGTCTAGTCGCCTCTCTCTTTTTCAAAGATATCCCAATCATGAAACCAAGAGGATTCTCGCACTACCGATAAGTGACTTGGACCCGTGTTTGACATTCACACATAAGCTGCTTTGTGCCATAAAGCCGACCACGATTAGGACCCCATGCACCACCTTCCAACAATCAAGTGCCATCGCTTTGCTCTATCTACCGTTGATCATCATCACCAACTAAATCAACCACATTTTTTTTGAATGTATCCTGATCAATAAGAAAATAATAATAAGCTACTAGTAAAAATGTCAAACTAAACCAAAACAATGCATAAGGAATTAACCAAAAATTCAAGAAACAAGGACAATAACTTACATAGGTAGTTTCGGCTCGATGATCAACCCAAGCACCAGATTTTTTTTTGTGGGTTTTTAAAAATAACTCATCTGGTGCCACATCTCGTTGCTTCTCATTGCACTACAAATAAAATCAAGATGTAATCACAATTAATTAAACAAATGTTCAAGGAAAAATTTAAACCAATCCAGCAACTTATGTTAACATAGCATATTACTAATATTTTAATACTTACTAGCTCAAGTGCCAAATCAATATGAGCCTTGCGTCCTGAGGTGTGGACCGCTCCACCTTTTGTTGATGCTCTATTAATCTTATTTCTCTCGGAGATCTCCTTGAACTCTGGTTTTTTCCAGTAATCTTGAAGACCAAGCCAAGCTTTCTCTCCCATCCAACGAGGCCGAACATTTTTCTTTCTGCGCTTAGTAAGTATGTCACTGAGTCTTTTCTTGGCCTTTTGTTCAAACAAAAGGCGGACAATACCTGTAAGACTAGGATCCCATGACACCTTCTTCTGCAAATTACAATACAATTTAAAACATCACAATTTGATAGTTAATTGATGTCATATACAAAGGGTGAAGTAGTAGTAGCTAAGAGAAGGAAGGACAGAAGCATAGTCCTGCCCATTCATCATTCTTTTTAGAGCTCAACACCACAAAACCAAAATCAAAAAGTCAAAAAAAACCATAGAAGCCATAAACTGTGACAATGTGAACTGTAGTCGTTGAATTCAATGATGCTACATGGAAGCAAAAGTCTGGGAAAGGAAAAACAAATTCTGAGGGATATAAACATTCAACAGAGACATGTTGGTTCAATTAAGTCACTAGAATCGCTTAAGTTTCCTACTATCAAATGTGATTCTCATTAAATTCAACAATAGCGTGTTGAAACAAACAAGGGGCGAGAATGTAATATGCATAATACATCTATGGTGCACATAGAAACCAAGTCTAATGACAAAACAGAACCTTAGGTAACATATCACTTGCATGTGTGTGTTTCCTACTATCAAATGTGATTCTGTTAAATTCTAAATACTTACTCTGTTTGTTTTCACAATAAAGACTGTCAAATTTGATTATACTTCCTAAGAAACGTGATATTAGTAAAACATAGATATGCTACAATACGAATTTGATTTTGTCTCTAAACCTCAATTTGACTATTGTACAAAACACTTCCACTAAATTTCAGTCGAGTTTGCTTTTAAGGTGAAAACATCCTAACATAACTTAGAAAATTGAACTCATTTAAAATAACTTCTGACAAAAGCTTATCTAACTTCTTTGAATCCAAATTGAATTTTCTCCAAACTTCACAATTAATTAGTAACAATAAAAAGTGACTTTTGCCTTCAAATAGGGTTTTCAAATCAATCAAGAAAAGCATCCGAATATAAATTATTCCGCCACAAAATGAATTCTATAAAATTAAATTCATTCAAACTCTAATTTGATGTGACTCACTCAACAGAGGCTAAATAACCTATCCAGTCAACCTGGCTATGTGAATTTCATGTCAATCAATTCTAGACAATCAATTAAGTGTGATTCAATATTGCAACTAACAAGATGAATACCAAGCACAAAGCAGGTCTCTAAAGCACAAAGCACAAAGCGGTCAAGTGGCCTAGTGTTAATCAAATTGCGACGCAAGATATTCTGCTGCTCAAGTTTGCGCGGTGGTATCATCCTACATTTACCCTTGGTAGGTTGGACCTTTTCTCCTTTGCCACGGCCACCGCCACCTTTGTTATTCATCTGTTGTCAAAGAACAAATACTGATTAAAAGAACAAATACCTTCAACTATCAAAACATAACAAAGTAATCAAAATATTCAACTAACAAGACTCATGCAAAAATACATAAAGGGAGAGATAATGTTGTTGTATCATATGTATGTACCTTTGAAGATGACGTTGTTGTATCTTGCTTAGGCTTCTTCAAGATTGCTTCTGATGATTCTTCAGATCTTTTATTCTTTGCTCCACGTGTTGTCCCCTCTCCTCTTCCATTACTAGTTCTCATTTGCATGATTTGCACTGTGTATAACTTTTTAAAAAAAAATTATACTAAATATAGGTTGTGATAAACCATATATATCCCTTGAGGTTTCAAATTTTAATTAATTAGAAGAGGGAAACAGATAAATGAGGAAAACTTATCCCATGGAACTTATCATGGATAATAACAAACAATAATGAATCAGTTTTAGAGCGAGATTTTTTTATCAAAAGGAAAAATAGAACATAACAAAGTAATCAAAATCTTCCACTAACAAGACTCATGCAGAAATACATAAACAACACTCCAAGGATTCAGTGTCACTCAAAAATAATGTGCAACACAAAGTATTATAATAAAATACATGCTCAATCATTGTGAGGTGAATGATCAAAAATCTCTTCAAAGACATCTATATGTGAGGCGTCACGTAAACAAGATATTGATTCAATTTCTGGAATAGGTAGAACAGGTGACATCTCATCAGACTGATATAGCATTTCATCCTCTGTGTTTTCAATCTCCACATGACCCCTTGGTTTTGTGGTGATTGCCGCACACCATCCACGCATAGCTCTACACATTTCTGGATAGGGGACATAGTACACTTGGGTTGCTTTTTGCGCAAGGATAAAAGGATCGTAAGGACCATAACGTTTATCCATTTTAATATCCACAATTTTATAATGTGGATGAACCTTTGTGCCCTTATTTTTTGTTGGGTCAAACCATTCACAATAAAATAGTGCAATCTTGTCATTGAGACCAAAGTAGTCTACTTCAAAGATATGGTTGATTGTGCCATAATAATCATTTTCTCCTCCTTCAAGAAAGACCCTTTACATGCACCCCACGCTTAATGCGCTTTTTTACCATTACTCCGTGCCTTAGTATGAAACTTGTACCCGTTGACAAAGTACATGTTCCATGATATTGCCATTGATGAAGGACCTCGAGATAGTGCCATTATGTCTTTGTTTGTAACTCCATTCGCCTCCTCATTTACATATTCCATTAGCCATGTGGGAAACTCTGCATGTATACGTCCAGATGCGTCTTCTTCATTGATCGAGTGATTCTCCAAGAAAATGCTGACATCAATCACATAATTCATCATTCAACATAGGTTATGTGTATCAAGATCATGATTGATGCGTAATGAAGGATACTTACTCAAGATATGGTTTGATCTCATTACGCTTAATCAAGACATGGACATGAGCGAATCCCACTCATTGTCCGATAGATAATGTTCTCTTGGCTTCCCACTTGGCGACCACCTTTGTGTATGATGGGCGGTGTAGGTTCCATGTCATCACGCCCAAACCAAAGAGATATTACTTAAACTTGTGGTTGGCAACAAATTGAATGAGTTGAAATAATGAGAACAAAAATAAGTTGTCTCACGTTGTAAATAGTCAAAGACATATGGAACCTTCAACCCTAGCCTTATTTGTCACGGCCTCTTTTGAGACTCCCATACATCTGCACATTCAATCATTCCATGTCTATTAGGTTATAATAAACATGTAACCTTTAAAAAAAATCAACCACAACAATTACCTTTCAAATGGATACATCCACCGGTAATGTACAGGACCACCTAGCATTGCTTCATTGGCAAGGTGGATTGGAAGATGCTCCATTGAGTCAAAGAAACCAGGTGGGAAAATCCTTTCTAACTTGCATATGATAATTGGAATGTTTTCATCCAACTTAACTAAATCATCCATCCTCAACGTATTGGAACAAAGGTCCTTGAAGAATAGACTTAACTCAGTTAATGGTCTCCAAACAAATTCTGGCAAGGAACGAAAAGCAATTGGAAGTAAACACTCCATAAAAACATGACAATCATGGCTCTTCATCCCATGCATTATACCCTTTTCGACATCAGCACATCTAGCAAGGTTTGATGCATAGCCATCAGGCATTCTAAGTTCCTTAAGCCATTTACAAACCAACTTGGCATCAGATGATGTCAG
The DNA here is from genome assembly GCA_020916435.1 of Oxytropis ochrocephala. Taxonomy (NCBI): domain Eukaryota; kingdom Viridiplantae; phylum Streptophyta; class Magnoliopsida; order Fabales; family Fabaceae; genus Oxytropis; species Oxytropis ochrocephala. Next base: position 65,131,435 of record CM037095.1, read on the forward strand.
AGTGTAACTTGCCTTTGGCTTTCCCATCTTTCCGTTAGATAAGACTTTCATCTCCAAGTCCCCGCGACAACATAATAAAGGCAAATCTTTTCTTGCCTTTTCATTATCCTTTGTTAGACCTTTAATATTCATGACCGTCTTAAATATATTGTCAAAGAAATTTTTCTCTATGTGCATCACATCAAGGTTGTGCCTTAACAAGTTATCCTTCCAATATGGAAGATCCCAAAAAATACTCCGTTTAGTCCAATTATGACCCACTCCATACCCATCAAACTTCTTTTCCCAACTAATTTCGGTCACCTTTGGAAAACCACTTACAACCTCCCATACATCTTGCCTCGTGGCAATGTAAGGTCGACCGCCTTTCTCATCCCTATTCTTGGTAAATCTTCTTTTACTTCTTCTCGAAAGAGTGATTTCTTTGGCAAGAACCGACGATGGCAGTCAAACCATGAATTCTTCTTGCCATGTTTCAAGGTGAAAGCTTTACGTGTCTTCCATACAATGAGGGCATGCCAACTTTCCTTGTGTTCCCCATCCGATAACATACCATAGGCTGGAAAATCATTGATTGTCCACATCAAGCATGCTTTCATGATGAAGTTTTGTTTTGTTGATATATCATAGGTCAAAATGCCATTGGACCACGATCGTTGCGAGATCATCAATCAATGGTTGCAAGTAGACATCAATCTTTACTTTAGGGGCTACGAGGTCCGGTATGAGACAAGTCAAAAACAAGTATGGTTTGGTCATGCACATTTCGGGTGGAAGATTGTGAGGTAAACTATTACCGCCAACAAGAGTATGGAGAAGCGAGAGGCTTGAATGTAAGGATTAAATCCATCCGAACACGCACTCCAACCTTACATTTCTCGGGGTCACTAGCAAAGTCGGGATATACATCATCAAAGTGTTTCCATGCTTTTCCATCGGACGGGTGGCGAAGGACGTTTGAACTCTTTTTGTTCTCGTGATGCCATCTCATTTCAGCTGCAGACTTAGGTGATGTATATAGTCTTTGTAATCTGGGAATGATAGGGAAATAGAACATTCTCTTCATCGGGACATCTTTGTAGTTTCCCATACCAATCCTACGAGGAATAAACCTAGGAGAGTGACAAACTTTGCACTCGGATAACTTGCTATCGTCCTTGTAATATAACATACAACCTTCCTCACAACAATCAATCTTCTCAACCTTTAGCCCTAACTTAGACACCAACCGTGTTTGCTTGGTAATAGTTATTGGGCAAGCAATTTTGAATCGACATACGCTTTTAAGCATCCGAGCAACAAAATCTATACCATTTTGTGGAAGATGCCAATTCGCCCTCTTGCCAAAAGTTGAACTGATATTGACAACAAAGATTGGGTAGCCCCTCGTAGATGGGCTTGTTGGCTAGTATCAACTTGTCGTAAAATTGCTTTGCATCTTCATTTGGCAACTCATCCTCACGAGGGACATCTTCATTTTCACACGCCTAAAAGCATCAAACACCATCGATTCATTGAATTAAATTGGTTGTCATGATGCACATGCCCGTGACTATTCGAACCACCCCTCAGTATCAACACCGTGGTTCACTTCTCCGTGTTCACCCAAATCCAATAGTCCGGTTGAAATCCATCCCGATACAAGTGAAGCCTAACATTAGTTGTCGTGAGATATCTTGATGCACTTGCATTTTGTACACTGACACCGTATCCCTCCCTCAAATATACAAATGGGTAACTTCAAGGCCCTCTTCACAAAGTTTTTAACACCACAAATAAACTCTTTTTCAATCCGTGCCTATTAGCATTTGTCCTATTGTACATCCAAGTACGATCCATTCTCTATAAGGCAGCCATGTAACTTGTCACTAAATGGTGATAATATCATCACAAGTTATTTTAAATAACTATAAGTTATTAGATAGAATAACATATGGTCCTACTTTATAAACCAAACATTAAGCTTTTGGAGAAACAACCAAAACCACAAAGTAGCATCCATTGGTGTGAGTTTTTATAGAAGTGTAATTATATGCATACATTTGAGAGCAAGTAGCATCCATTGGTGTGAGTTTATAACTTAAAAAGAATGTTATCATTAAAAAAATAGATGCTCTGTAGAGAGCAAATCATATTTTTAATTGAAAAGCACATAGTGAAAGATGAACCAGCAGCTCCTATATGACTGAGATTAGAAATCTCCTGGGCAGTGACACTATCAAAGACACTGTAAACACAAAAGCACCAAAAATCCAGAACTACAAAAAGAGATGATCCAAGGAGATGGAGACTAAAAGCTTTACTTAACACATATACTCAACCAAAAAGCTTTTTTAACACATAACAGAAACAAGAAGACAAGTTCCACAAGCTTTAATATGAAACATTAAAGATATAGTTTGTATGACAATCAACTCAACAAGCATGTTATTTTTCAGTTTTTTCATGATTCAAAACCTAAATTATATTCAGCAAGTACCTCTCAACAAAAACAAGTAGCTCTCGGCAAGTACCTCTCAACGAGGAACCTCAAGCAAGCACCAATCAACCAAGTACCTCCCTGAAATTACAAAGAAAAAAAATCAAATTAATCAAAATGCAATTATAGAAAAGGATGGGATCACTAACAATATAAAATTGGACTATGCTCCTCTAGTTGTTTAAGTATTGTCATGCCAAATATAATTGGACTATGCTCCTCTAGTTGTTTAAGTATTGGTGGTATTATAGAAAAGAATAGGATCACTAACAATATAAAATTGACTGCAGAGTTATTATTCCATAAGATGATGGATTGATAATCCTCAACAAATTCAAAGTTGAAAGAAAACTAATTAGGACACGTTAGTTAACTAAATTCGTGCGAACAAACTAATAACGAAAACAAAGTCTTATGTAAGTCATAAATAGTAATGACATGAAGTTATGCACATTGAATCCCAAGGAAAGCTTTTCTTTTACAAAGATACTAAGCATACTTATGTCAAAGAGAACAACAAATTTACTTTCGAGAAAAGTACTATTCCCATTCAACATTAAGTAAATGATATACATAATGCATGCAGAGATTGAAATCTAATCTGACCATAAACAACTTATATTGAAAATTTACATTTTGAAATTAATTTAACTCAAGACTTTAACTATCTCTTTGATTTTAGCACTAATAAAATAGATGTATAACTAACTTCATCTACAAAACTAAGTATCAAATTAAGTAAATCAAACAATATGAACGAAGAATTCTAATTAACCACTGAAGCAAAACACCTGCAGTCAAACAATATGAACTTATATTGATGTTTGACCTGAAAATATTCAAACAGAACATAAATCCATCATCTTATGCTTCCTGTGAAGAAAACGAACCAAGAGAGAAAGAGAGAGAAACCGAGAGCGAGAAAGAGAGAGAGAGAGAGGGAGAGAGCGAACCTTGAGTAAGAGAGGGAGGAGCGCTGTGAGTGAAAATCACACCATCACAGCCACGAACTGAAGAAGAATTGTGACCTGAAGCAAAACGAAAAGAAAGGCAAAAACAAACATAAAAAGCAAATTAAAAACAAACAAACATTAGAAGCAAACAAAACAAAGAAACTAAGAGCAGCGACGATGAAGCAAACTCAAGAATAGAGAACGATTACGATTCGAGAGATCGATAATAGAGATTGAAGAATGATTAGGGTTTCAATTGGGAGAACTGAGGTTTCAATTGGGAGAATCGAGCTTAGGGATTACGATCTGAGGTTTCAATTGGGAGAATCGAGCATAGGGTTTCAAAGGGAGAGCATAGGGTTTCAAAGGGAGAATCGAGCATAGGGTTTCAAAGGGAGAGGATGGCGCTGACACACCATTGTCCACCTGAGGATGCAGCAGTCGCGGTTGGTGTCGTGGGATTTGCAGTCGCGGTCCTGTGCTGAACGTGGGAAATGGAAGTGGAAGTGGAAGGGAAAGAGAGGGAAGTGGAAGTGGAAGGGAAAGAGAGGATGGCGGTGAACGTAAGTGAAACGTGTTTGTGGGAAATGAAAAGTAATTTTAGGGTTTAGTTGAAAAAGAGTTTTGAAGGTAGCGTGGGCCAAGCGGACGCTACTAGGAAGAATCAAGTTAGCGTCGGCCAAGCCGACTCTAATATATCAAAAAACTATTTCGTCGACATTTAGCGTCGGCGAGGCCGACTCTAATAATTATTTTACCAAACAAATAAAATTGGTAGCTTAGCGTGAGCCTAGCGGACGCTAAATCGACGTTAGTAGCGTCGATGTCGAGGCCGACGCTAAAAAGTTGACGCTAAATCACTGTTTTCTAGTAGTGAATACCGAACCAAACCAAACCAAACCAATGCGGTTTGGATTGGTTCGGTTGGTTCGGTTTTTTCCAAGACAAAAATAATTTAAAACGGAGTTAAAATGAACTAACATAAAAAAGACTAACATAATTTTTTAACAAAAAATCTATTCAAATATATATAGTATATAAATCACTCTCTTTTAATTCTTTAAGACAATGTTTAAAAGAATTTAAATTAAATATTTTGTTGTAATTTTTAAATATAGCATAACAATATGGATTGTTTGTAAGTGAGTCAAAAAATTAATTGGATTTGGGCTAGTAAGTGAGTGAGAGTTGGGTTGAAGTTGCATTTGGGTTAGTAAGAAAGGTTGTAATTCAACAAGTCTTAGTGTTACTTGCGGTTTGGTTTGGTTTGGTTCGGTTTCGGAAATCAAAACCGCGAATCAAACCGAACCGCGCGGTGCAATGAAAAAAAGAACCGAACTAAACCGATCAAAAGCGGTTTTTTGCGGTTTTCGGTTTGGTTTGGTTCGGTTTGCGGTTTCCCTATTGGTTTGGTTCGGTTTTGAACACCCCTAGTGTGATGAGGTCTGGTTATGGGAGTTTAAAGAGTTATTTATGGTGGGTAAAGTAGGATTTTAAGAAAAAATGTGAGGAAAAGTAATAGCACTCTATTATAGTTTGAACTATGGAAAACACTTTAAACTAGTAAACAAAATCCTAAGAGCTTAGTGAAATAACTTCATTTACCAATTAACTCTTTAAACTAGTAAACAAAATCATACGAGTTTTTTTTTAATTAACTAATAAGGAATATTTTGTCAAAAAAAGTTATAAGGTCTATTTTTATTTTAAAAATTAGATAGTGTATTCTTTTACAATTGTGAACTATGAAGATAAAAGTAAATTTATATTAAAAATATATAAGTGTAAATTGTTTTCTCATTTTAGTATAACGATTATTACTTTTTAAACCAATACTTATTAGTTATTTCATTAATTGGCTAATTATTTCCATGATTGACTTGAGTGGATAATCACAGAAAACAAACAAGAAAAAATTACACTAGGAAACATGAGATATAGAAATAGAAGATGAGTATTACAAATTAAAATTTATTTTATTATAGTTTGACATAATTGTCCATTTATTTGAGTATATTTTCATTATTAGAGTCTATGTAGCATCCAAGTTGTTTATTTTCAATTATGTAAGCCTTCAAGCTAAAGCCGGTGTATGTCTGCACTATGCAAGCACCTATTAAGACAAAAACAAAAAAATGTTAATTAATATTAATAAAATAATTAAGTTCATCAAAAAAGTTAGGTATAATATGAGAAACTCAAGAGCATTTGGATGGTAGGGTTCTCTTCCAACTTAACTAAGGTACTGGGATCAAATCTTGCATTAGGCACACATCAGTGTTAAATCTCTTGAGGGAGAGCTTTGTAGCCCTCAAACAATCAGAGGATACCCGACTCGAGGGATATTAGTCTTGCAGTTGTGCGCAAAGGATACCTGATATATACAAAAGAAATAATACGAGAAGAAAGTGAAAAGTACATACATATACAATTGTTGATATTAACGACCGACACAAATCTCATCACATCGTTTCAAGCACTTTTTATATGAGGGAGGCGTTATTAATCCACCAAGACATGTGTCAAGACATGTCGCAGCACATCGTTCAATTGGGTCAATTTCTTGAGATTGAATTATGACATGATGAGCTTGTGTTACAACTAACATAATCAATAACATTACCACAACATATTTTTTCACATAACTCATTGCCATAACTCTTCTCTATTGTTATATATATTTCTCCAATCTCTATTGAATTCTCAAGTTTGTGATGTCTACGGTGTTTCTCAATACTTTTATTTATAGCCATCCACAACCATAGATAACAATTATATATTCTAAAAGTTAAAGTAAAATAAGGAACCTATCACATAATAGTTAGTTATGTTTTATGACTATTGCAAGAGATAATGGGTTGTCATGTATATATAATTATTCTTATTAATGAATTTAGACTATGCAAATGACATTAATTCGGGTTTGGATAACTTTTTTTTACCAAAATTTGGGTGACTTCTCAAAATGATAAAAAATGGTTATTTTTAGATGATTGAAAAGATGTCGTAAAAATGTTTAAAAATAGGAATAAAAATAAAAGTCAAAGTGGAAAGTGATAAATTAGTAGTTTAAGATGTTTATGACTATTACCAAAGATCATAGGCTACTATGTATATTAAATTATCCCTACTATTGACTCTAGACTATATAAATGACATTAGTTGATGTGTGGCAAAATATGTTGTTCTTATAAAACTCAAGTGCTCTATTCCTCGCACAATGATAATATAATACTTTTGGTGACTTTTCAAACCGATAAAAAATGGTTATTTTTAAAAAAAAATGAAAAGACTTGTTAAATATGTTAAAAGATAATACATTCTAAAAATGAAAGTAAAACCAAGAAACAAATAAATTAATAGTTCAAGATGTTTATGTACATCTAATTATATGTTAAAATTATTAGAAATTTCTCTTAACTTAAAATTATTAGAAACTTAACATTTGTTAAAATAAACGACAAAATTTTCAAATTAGCGCATAAAATAGGCTTAAATATATGTTTGGCCCCTGCAAATAGTAAACAGTTACAGTTAAACCTCTTAGTTAACTTTCCATCCAAAAAAACTGACGTGTAACGGAGCTGGCGTCAGCATGACATCATCAATGACGTCACTGCCATGTGTCATCATTTAATTTGGCCACTATTCCACGTGGCACTGACATGTCACGTCATCACTCCATGTCACCACTGCCAAGTGGCACTGTCAGTGCCATATCAACCGCCAATGATTGGCTGCCACATGGCAACTCACATGGCAAAGTGGGGGCATTGTTACTTAAAAAAATAAATATTTTGGTGGCCATGAGTGTTGAACCCGCGACCTCTTGGTGATGGAATCTCACAAAGACTACTAGGCCACTAGTTATATTTCTAAGAATTTGGACATAAAACCCCCTATAGGATAAAATGCAAAAATCTGTAATCATAGAAATTAGAAACGACCACACAAAACCGTGATTTAATTATACGACGCCAAGATTGATGGGACACCAACAAGTCTTCAATGAAAATTACAATTTGACACCTGCTACCGTCATTTAATAATTTAGTCCTTTGAACTTAAATGAAAAAGAAGATGAACCATCTTTTTTAAAAAAAAATTAAGTTGAAAGTTTCAAATTGTTACATGACAGTAGTCTTAAATGACCAAATTCTTACAAGATAGATGATAAGTAACCTCTGCCCCAGCCACATTAACTCTGTTAAATTTGGTCGTTTGAAGTCATTGGTTAAATCGGCTTTACATTAATATCAAAGCATGTAATGAATGAATCAATTGATACATCTCAAGATGAGTTGTTTGCCAAAAGAGAGCTCGCAAATTACTCCCTCCGTCCCATATCTTTTGATTTCAAGACCGCTCTTTTTTGAGAAGGGTTTTTCAAATGTTCTTCTTCCGAACAAAAATCTTAGTCGCAATTTTCTTACTCTCCAAAAATCTCTAGATTTATTCCACCAATACAAATACAGAAACAATTTTTTAACAAACCCACTTTATCATAAGTATATCCAAGCATATGTCACTTCACTTGCAACTCACTTTTTATACAAATCACTATTGCATAAAAACTTAGTCCTTTTCTATCGCAGCAAATTCGAATCTAACTATTAAACTCAAAAATGAGAATCTGTAATCATAGAAACCATAAACACCAAATTGTGCTTTAATTATACGACGCCAATTGATGGGACACCAACAAGTCTTGAATCAAAATTACAATTTAAACAGTATTAAAAAAAAGTAATTTTTACTTCAATATGGGACTTTTAATAACCGAAACAAAACTAACTTCTTGACAGAAAAAAAATTAGAGTTTAAGGATCAGTAAGATTCCCAATCAAAACAATAGTTCTAAACAATGGCTTATCAATATATATATATATATATATATATATATATATATATAGTTCTAAATAATGAATTGTGGTCACTAACAGCTTATTTGGTCCTTCATTGTTTGATCAAAATTCATCTTCAGTGTCACATAATCTGTTAAATGAGAGAAAGTAAAAATAGACAACTCTAGTTGGTTGGGAGGCATGCGATAGAAAATACATGCACACTTACTCTGTTAGTTGTTGAAGACTGTTCTCTTTATATATAGGTATATGTTTATATATGGTTGAATATATTTTTAAAATATGAAATCCAACTAAAGAGTACATATAGATAAAGTATATTTAATTACTATTTTTTTGTCAAATTGATTAAGTATGATATTTAATTACAATTTGATGATAAATAACAATCACTTATGACTAAATTTAAAATGTGAATTAAGTATGATATTTAATATAAAGAGTACATATGATATTTATTAAAACTTTATTAGTTTTTTTAGTTAACTAATGTATCCACCATGGTGATTGAGGAGACTAATTCTTTGAGATATTGAGATCCATTTAAGGGGTTGTCTCTCTCAAAAAATATTTTTCCATACCCACGGCCATCGATATGCACCCTAAACCACATGGTTAAGAGACTAAATTATCTACTACTTGTACCACATCATGGGTTAATTAGTACTCTATTTCTTTTATTAAAATAAAACTTTAATAATATCGTTTAATGCACAAAAGTTAAACAATCAATAATTAAGATATTTAATGTTGTTTAAAAAAGTTGATATTCCAATCAAAAAAATATGATTCTAATGTAATTCACCTAATACGTTGACTTTCTAGATTTACTGAATAAAATCTTAAAGATTATCAAAATGTGTGTTATACTTCTATTTTTTTTGTTACACTGTTATTGGTGTGCATAATCTATCGGTTTTGTCGGTGATTAATTTACGTCGGGGAATCTGACTGGCCATGTGTATAGTCGACTTTACTAGTGTGTGTGGTTCTCCCCTCCGAACAAAGTTTTTGTCACACATTGTTCTGGGCTAGGCCGGTGGCCCATTTCGCTTTATGGGTCTGAGCTGGCCGACACTAGCCCCAACAGCGCGTGACTCACTACTAGAAAATTTATTTTTAGAGAGGAATTTTTTGAGATGGATAAATATCCCTCACTATTAGTGAGGGATTTAGCTACGGAAAAGTGAAATTCAGCTGGATTACATTTGTGACGAATATAGAGATGAAAAAAATCTCTCTCTAAAAATTTCGTAGCTAAATTCGTCACAAAATACTGAAAAGATGTTTAGAGACGGATTTAGGAACCTCACTAACAGAGAGGAACCTCGAATCCTCACTAATAGAGTTACCCTCTTTTTTTTTCAAACCCTTCCCACTAACTTAACTCTCTCTCTCTCTCTCTCGTTTTGGTTAAAAAAACTCTCGCTCTCTCAAGAAACCCTTCATCGCTCATCCTCTCGCTCTCGCTCTTCCCTTCATCGCTCATCCTCTCGCTCTCAGAAATCGTTTTTGCTTCCCTTCATCGCTCATCCTCTCGCTCAGAGTACACTCTCGCACTCACAAAACCAAAACGCAAAACCATCTACGGCGCTCACAAACCAAAACCCAAAACCATCTACAGCTCTCACAAAACGTAAACGCACAACCACGTACAACGCTCACCTACCACTCACCAAAACGCTTTAACCCTAACGTGACCACCGTTCATCGTCACTCACCATTCGCCACCAAAACGCAAAACCCTAACTATTTGATCCCTAGTGTTTGAACCCTAACGTGTTAAGGTGATCTCGATTTTGCTTCTCTTCATCGCCGCTCGCTTCTTCATCGAAGTCCGCTTCTCTCTAGTTGTGATTCTCGCTTCTCATCATCGGAAGTGTGATTCCGCTTCTCTCCGCTCTTAGGTTGCGATTTGGAAGTGAGTGTGGAAAATGAAGTGTGTGAGTGTGAGTGAGTGGAATTTCACTCATCTTTCCCTGAAAAGTCTCCATTCACTACTCAATCAATTTATCTTCGTAGCATCGTGCCTCCAACTGATAGAGAGAGATTACAATCAATAAAATTGAAATTGCAGTTCCAAAACCTCCTCCCACTTTCAAGACTTTTGGAACCTCTCGCTTGGCCGTGTGGTCGGCATAAAGTTTCTTTATCATGCCCTAAAGGATCCAATCCAACTCTATTCTATTACTTTTGTCTCATTTTTTTGAACAAAGTTATATTGTTGTGATGCAGCGGTTATGGAATATTGCTTTGAAGGAGGAAGTGACAATGAACAATGCAGATGTCATATCTACTCCAACCTTGTTAGGATTGGCAAATTCTGTTTCAAGGTCTACTCTTTACAATTTTTATAGTAGAATTAATACTAGTTATTTGTGTCTATACTTACACTATTGGGTTTCCAACTATTATGTCACTGCAATTTGATTTTTATAAAGCAGAAAGCTAGGTTACATTTGGATTAGTTTTCCATGACTTTTTTCAAATCATATATGATATGGCTCTTCAAATTTAGTTGATTTCAGGTGATGGTATGGTGTGATTTGTACCGCAGCAGACTGGGCAAGTTCATGTTCTTGACTATCTTCATAAGAAACTTGATGAGATATGTCTTGTACAAGGTGGTAAGGTCGTGACTCCTTTTCCTGCATCATATTATGTATTCTTAATCAGGAGGAGGCTTATTAGATGGTGCTTTATATTTATGTGGGAAACTTATTGCCATATATTGAGGGTCTTTATTTGTGGCTTTTTAAGGAATACTTGATGATCCTTTTGATGTGGTAAGGGGCTATTAAATATCTCAATTACTGTGGAGTGAAGAAGTTCTTTCTCTATGTTGTGCTTTAATGTCATAGAAATAGCTTGTTTTATGTCAGTCTAACTTATTAATACTCTCTTCAAATTTTCATTTGTCGCATAAACCGCTTAAAAGTGTCTATCACCCTCCAGTTGCATTCGTCTATCTACTTATAATTGATTTGTGCCGCATGACACAATGACACTCACTTAAGGGCATAGAATTAGAGTCCATCGAAGACAATTAAAGGAAATGGGAAGTAGGGATTCCATCTCTTCTCTGTCCTAGTACAATTCAAGGAAAAGAGCATAGAATTAGAGACTCATCGAAACTTGTCGTTTGTTTATTAAATTGATCTTAATTCTATTTTTTATTCAACGATCTCCTTTGTTTGATGATGATGTTGATGATGATGATGATGATGATGATGCATGTATTGATGTTTAGAGTGAAATTAATTGATGAAATGTGGTGGGGTTGTGTTTGTGTTTGGATTGTTGTGCAATGTGTGAGATTTGGGTGGTTGTTTTGTAATGGTAGATGGTGTGGTTTTGGTTATAGTTTTCGCAATGCATACTTGTTGAATAGTTGATGTTTATTTTCTAATACTACCTTTGGAATTTCTACATGTGCAGACCGTATTCACGCAAAATTTCCCTTTGCTCTGTTTTCAGTCATGCTCTCTTCTATGTTCCTTGGAAAGGTAACTAACAACATTGTATTGTACTCCTTTTATTTTCACAGAATTTCATTTCACTTTTTCTGAGGTCTAGATAGTTGTTTTCTACTTGACAACATTTTAAAATTGCTTAGGGAAAGCCTGAAAATTTTGGCTGGAGTAGCTAGAAGACCTTCATCTGAATTTTGTAGAGAGGAGGAGGCTTATACATACCTACAATAGCCAGTCGGTTCTTTTGCATCCTCAACATGAAATAAAAAATCTTTGATGTGAGTTGAGTACATTATGGTAATAACATTTCTATATACAACATTGTTTATTGTTTTTGAAATATTTTGATCTAATATTGTAGAACTTTAGATCCCTCTATCTGTTATTGAAGGCAGTTACAGTAGTTTAGGAATATTTCAGAAGAACTAGTTCATAATCGGATTTCTTCAATTGCTTTAAAGATTCAATCAAACTATCTTAAGACCTTTGATGTAAAGAAACACGGAAACTTTAGAACTATTTTCCACAACTATCCCAAGGAAATTTCAAATCCACTTTAATAGTTTTGTGCAAATAAAAAGATAAGAAACAATAAAATTCTGGATGAAACATAATTTAGAAACTCCCGAAAACTTGGAGAAGATGTCAGTAATGTAAGGTTAATTGACTAACATCAAAGCCCCTTATAAGTTGTTTCTAACACATTAACTTTAGTCATGACTCATGAGTAGGGACAGGAAATTGATGTAGAAACTCTTAACAAATATTTTTGTACATACCGACTTAGCATCTTGAATTGAGGAAAACACTATTGCCTTATGAAGATTTTGTTACTGCCAAATGTTTAAACTATGCTACAATCAAAAGAATGGAAGACTTTGAAATATTCTGATCTAAATTTGACTCCATGGCCCAATGGATAAGCTACTGGTCTACTTTAACCAGAGATTCTCGGGTTCGATCCCCAAAGGAGTCGTTTTTATTCACATCAAGAATTTTGTAGATGTTTGTGTTTTTTTTTTAAAAAATTGTATGATTATGCTTTATATGCTTTATTAGTAATAGAAGATGTTTGTTTTTTTAAAATTATGTAGCCTATGTTTTAAAGCACCACTCCTTTGAGATCAAAGGTTTTTTTACAATTTGGAAATAGATATATAATTGATATAATTGGTATTTGTAAAAAAATTGTTTTGTCAAAAAAATTGTGTTGAAATCTATCACTTTTAGAGAGGAAATTGTTTCTCATCATAGCTTATTTAAAAAAAAATTCCTCTCTATTAGCGAGGATATTTTCCTCTTTATTAGCGACGACATGTATTCCTCTCTAATAGTGACGTGTATCTGTTTCCTCGCTATTAGAGACGGAACAGTGTCCTCTCTATTAGCGACGGATTTTTCCTCTCTATTAGAGATGGATTATCAGGATCCCTCTCTAAAAAATTTAGTGACGCCAAAATTAGTGACGAATAACGGGTCGTCGCAAATTCCCTCACTAAACCAGTTAGTGACGGATTTTTGTTGTTTAGAGAGGGATTTTGGGCATCTCTAATTTCTCTTTTTTTAGTAGTGACTAGAAGAAGCACCTCTTGGTGCATGATCAACAGTCATCATCGAGAGGAACAAATCCAATGGTCTTTCTACATTGAATAACTTCTATAAATAGGGTCCAACTCCCGAGAAACGTGTACACTATTCATACTTATTATTATACTCCTGCTAGACCGGACCTACTCTGACTTGGTGGGAAGAACTCAGATCGAATACCATTTCCTAATGGAAGGAGCTGAGTATGATTTTCTCAAAGACGATTCACGGCGCCGCATGTAAGTAAACCTGGCGAGAAAGATACTGAAAGCAATCAGACAAGGAGAAAATGAAACGCTACGAGAGTACGTAGAACGGTTCAACAAAGAAGCGGCCACTGTAAGGGGCCTGAACTAGGGATGGCAAACGCGGCGGTCCGCCTTGCCTTCGCCCGCTAAAATCGGGCGGGCGAAGTTGGCCCGCCAAGCACAAATGAAGTTCAAAAGACCGCCCGCCCCACTAAATGATGGGTCAAGCGGGTTGGCGAGCGGCTACTTTGTCTTTTTTGGAATATTTTTGAAGAAAAAACTCACATGTTTTTAACAGTTCAATTTCAATAAGATTTTTCACTGCTTTTTAAAACAAAGTGTTTTATAAAGCTTTTTAATGAGATTTTACTTTAAAAACTCTTGATATATTCAAAATAAAAGTATAAAACAATAATAACATTGGAATTACTATGATAAACTATATAGCAACTAAAACCATCAAGAAATGTCACCTAGAACCATCAACCAAAATGTCTAAAACCATAATTCAAGTATCAAAAGAGAATACGATAAATCATTATAGTTACTATAATGAAACAGAATACTATAAATCAGAGTACTGTTAAACATTATGACAAAATAAAACCAAAAATTAGAAACAAAATACTATAAATCATAATCAGAAACAAAATATTATAAATCATAATACTATAAGTTACTATACCGAAACAAAAAAATTATAGTACTGAATGAAGTTTTTTACAAAATTAACTTACATCATAATACTAAAAATTATAGTACTGAATGAAGTTTTTTACAAAATTATAATACTATAAAAAAAATTAACTTACATCATAATACTAAAAATTAACCAAAAAAATAGAGTACTGAATGAAGTTATTTATTTATTTATTTTTTTAAAAAATACGGGTTGGCGGGCTGGCCCACCCCGTATTTGCTTTAGCTCGCGGTTTTTTTCTTTTTGGCGGGGCGATCTCAACAGGTTAGCGGTCCCAAAACCCAAGTCCAACTCGCCTTTTTTTGGCGGGTTAGCAGGTCGGCCCAGCGGGACAAACCCGTTTTTCCATCCCTAGCCTGGACGATAAGATGAGGTTGTACTTGCTGAAATATGGCCTGAGAACTGGTAGCTTGTTTGAGGTCAAAGTCGGGATAAACGAGCCACCCAACCTGGCAACATTCTTTCGCAGATCACAATGGTTCATGAACTATGAAGAGACAACCTTGGCCAATCAGTCGGCCACAGAGCGTATGCACGAAAGACCCCGTGAAGACTGTGAGCAAAACCAGAGAAAAGATCAGGAGGGCCCAGCTCGGAACTTCAGGCCGAGAAAATTTGCAGAGTGCACTCGATTAAACACGTCGTACACCCAAATTCTTTCTCGAATGTGCAAACGCCGAGCTTAGAGACTTCAAAAGACCGTAACCGCCATCCTCGAGGAAGCGGCAACGCCCGTCTCGTAAGTTTTGGCTTGATATCATCACAACAATGGGCATGATACTAACGAATGCATGGCCCTTAAAAACAACATAGAGGAGCTGATTCGTAAAGGGAAGTTGACCAAATATGTAAAAAAGGGGCAAGACGAAGAACATGAAGAAAGAAGAGAAGAAAGAAAACCCACTCTCTCCCCCTGGAGAGGAAAAGTGGTTGTCAATGAAGTAATGAAAGGAGACAAGGGTGCCGACAGCGACTCGAACGAGAAACCCGATGTCAAAAAGTCTAAATGACGCCCTATGGCACTTGTTATATCAGGAGGAGGCCCAATCGAAGGGAATAGCAACCGGTCAGTAAAGAGAAGCTAGAAAGAGATATTGAGCGTGGCTTCAACCTCGATGCCTAAGATGACTCCAAGGAGGCCTCCCCTAGCATTTGGGGACGAAGACCTCCTTGATGGAAAACCCAACAAGTATATTCTGTTATTGATCACCACAATTATGGTCAATACCGAGGTCCGAAGAATTTTGGTCGATCACGGGAGCTCTGCTGATATCATATTTGAAGACCTGCTCAATGCATTAAAAATTTCGCGAGATGACCTCACTTCGTACCAAGGAACCGACATGACCAGATTCAACGGAGCGGCCACTACCCCTTTAGAACATCTCGACCTGATGGTCACCTTTTGGGACGACACCGATGGAAAGGGATTATGAAGGACAATGAAGACTCCCTTCTTGATCCTCCTTTGCAAGTCGGTCTACCAATGCATTATAGGCCGTCCGACTCTCGGCAGACTGGGTGCAGTCACTTCTACTGTCCACCTTAAAATGAAATTTTACTCTACAAATGACAAGATAGTGACTCTCCAAGCGACACGCATTCTCGCACTCGACAATGCCACTACCTAAGTCACAAAGAATCGGGAGATCATGGTCGAAAGCGGTATCGAACGTGTTTTAATAAGAATCTCATTCTATGTTTTGATGATAACAAACTAAGTAAGATTTAGGTCTTCTAATGAAGTGTGATCTAACATGTTTGCCAAATGCTAAGAAGGTTGAGAATGTTAAAGTGAAGAAAGATACAATGTTGAGAAGGTTGTTGGAAACCGTATAAAATTTATCCCAAACACATTAACTCCTCATGAATGATCTTAAGGTGCATTAAATGAAGAATCCAAGTTATAAATGTGCTAGAAGTTTGAAACATTAAAGAAGGTAATGCATGATTATTCCTATGGCACATTTTGGGTGTTTGTTACTTGGAAGCTTGAGAAGGTTCGTTTAAATCAGTCACAGCCTGGTCTACAATGTAAAATCAAATCATAGATGTTTAGTAGAAGACTAGAAGAGTACATATCCAGCTAGAGAAAGTTCACATCTGCAGATAAAGCATAAAGCTAGACTTGAGAAGGTTCAAAGGCTGACAACTTTCTCACCTTACTTGAAGTTACTCCTATGGACGGATACTCCAAACGACTCTCTTCAAGTTTCTAACAACTATATTATCAGTCCATGGCTATTTAAAGAGCGCATTCTTAAGATTTAAAGTATGAGAGTTTATTGAAACCTACACAATGTCAAGTTTCTCAAAGCAATCAACCTTCTCATCCCACACTCAAAGCTTCTTCAAGTTCAGATCTAGGATTTCTTTCTTGAGTGTGTGCTAGCTTGTTTTTGAAACATATAACACTCTGTATTAATTTGTATTCAAGCTCTTTATCATCCCAAAACTTTTACCCATTATTGTAAACACTATCTTGTATACTTCACATCAAACTACCTAGAGAGAGGTGAGTGTCGTTGGTGATTCTACTTGGGTGAAGGTGAACCTTTAGGAAACTAGAGAGAGTTTTCTAGTAGGTTGAAACATATTGTGTGCTGTGTAAGAGAGCACTCGTCTTTTGTGTGTTGATCAAAATAAAAGGGTGTTGGAAGTATTTTGTGGTTGAGCAAAAGCAAGTGTAAGAACTATTCGGATAGTAGTAGAAATACTCATGCGGACGTGGGGAGAGGAAGTAGCCAAGGTTTGGGTGAACCTCTATAACTCTACTGTGTCATTTACTTGCTTTCATATTACTTGCTTAACTCATAACAGTGTTTTCAAACTGAAGAGAAGGTTAGATTATTCAACCTTCTACTGTTTTTAACATAAACTCAGAACTCTATGTTGAACTGTTTCTGTTTGAAAACATTTCTCTTACTATATAAAGTCATTCTAAATCATCATTATTATTTCCTATTAACTGCTGAGATAGGTATACCTTTATTGTCGAACTAACTCTAACCTTCTCATCTCCAAGTAAAGCTTGAGAATATATTGTTGAGAAGGTTTCAGGTCTTGGAATTTAAAAAGGGGTACACAATTCAAACCCCCATTTCTTGTATAACTTAGTCACTTCAGAACGAGTGTAAAGAAGAAACAGACCCAAGTGAATGTGGTCGACCTAGATGCTAGGTTCAACCTCGACAACGAAGAGGAAGAAGGAGATGCTCGCTAACATTCAGCTAGGGGACGATCCCATGAAAACGGTCAAGTTAGGGACCGACCTACCAAAGAAGGTTAGACAAGAATTGGTCAAGTGCCTCAGGGAACATGATGACCTATTCGCATGGAGTGCGATATGCCTAGAATTCCATCAGAAGTAGTCTGCCATCGACTATCGGTCGATCAAGGAAGACTCTGATCATATGTCCGATTTACGAGAGGTATTCGCTGAGGCTCGAAAGAACTCACTGAAACTGAACCCGGAGAAATGCACGTTCGAAGTAAGGGCCGGAAAATTTTTAGGATTTTACCTGACAGAAAAAGGTATTAAAGCCAGTCTTGAGAAATGCGGGTGGTAACAGAAATGAGGCCACCCGCTACAAAGAAGGAGATTCAAAAGTTAAGTGGGATGATAGCTGCCTTGTCTTGGTTCATTGCCAAGTCGGACATCAAATCTCTGCCGCTATTCAAACTTCTCAAAAAAGGTGTGGAATTTGAGTGGACGCCTGAAAGTGAACAAGCTCTTAACGATCTGAAGGACACCCTTTTGAAATCTCCCATTTTGACCAGACCAGAACCAGAGGAGACGATGTATCTGTACCTAGATATTTTGTTTGGTCCCTGATTTTTTCCGGAATTAATGGTTGTGGTTTCGAAACAATCGGAGTAGGTTGCCAAAAAACTGATCTTTTAGCCTAATTTATCTACCCAGCGTACAATATTGTCACCTGTAACGAATATCACTACGCCAGCGTATTAGGATGGCTAGCGTTTTTTTTGGGCATTGGTAGCGTTTTAAAACGCTAGAGAAGCTGGCGCTACTAATGCGTACACCCCATTAGCAGCGTTTTAAAAAACGCTAGCCATTGACCCAGCGTGTTTTGGACATACGTAGCGTTTTATATAAAACGCTAGCCATTGACCCAGCGCCTTTTTACAATTCCTAGCGTTTTCTGTAAAACGCTAGGGATCCCATAGCTCTTTTTACTACCATTCCTAGCGTTTTAAATAAAAAAACGCTAGGATCCCATAAATGTTTTTACTACCATTCCTAGAGTTTTAAATTAAAACGCTAGGGATACTATAGCCCTTTTTACTACCATACCTAGCGTTTTATGTAAAACGCTAGGGATCCCATAGCTCTTTTACTACCATTCCTAGCGTTTTAAATTAAAACGCTAGGGATACTATAGCCCTTTTACTACCATACCTAGCGTTTTATGTAAAACGCTGGGATGCTATAGCACCTTTTATTAGCATTCCTAGCGTTTTTACAGAAACGCTAGGGATCCTCTAGCTCTCTTTACAATTCCTAGCGTTTTATTTTTAAAACGCTAGGTATTGAATGAATTTTTTAACTTCATTTCTAGCGTTTTCACTCTAAAACGCTACCTATTGACAATGATTTTTTTTTAAATATTTTTTTATTTTGGTTTGTTCTCCATTTTAATTACAACCTATAAATTCATTCCTTCCAAACAAATTCAGAAAATACATTCCAATCCAATATCATTCAAACAAAATTCACCAACAAAATTCATCAAATAATATTTCCAATCCAATATATATCATTCTAAGAAGTACTTACAACATAATATAAATCCAATATATACAACATATATAATAACTAAACTATTATGAATCTCAAAACTTGCTACAAAAAGCTAGAAACAAAAGCGCACTACTCCCCCTTATCTGCTGTAAGTTGTTCAAATAGAGTAATTCGGATATTTTTAAAGCTGGGAAAATATTGAAAAATAAAATGAAATAAAATTAGAATTAAAATGTTTATTAAATGTGAGTAAGTATTATAATATCAATATAAAAAGAAATCTAAGTAGTTACCTTGGTTGGGATTGTTACTTTGTCATGAGTGATAATCTCTTTCATAAACCTCATAACGTAGTACCCACAATCATTGTTATTTGGTTGTTTAGGACACTACAAAGCAAAAGATCATTATAACTTAATTGTCACATTTTTATGACCAAAAATTCAATTAAAATTATAAGAATGATTCTTAAAAAGCTTACGATTATGGGTAACCATCTTGTTTTACTCGTAGATAATCCCAAGTATTCTTTCAAAGCAATCAGAACGTCATACATATATATATATATAACGTTAAGTTGAACAAAATACATATATTAAATTATACAAATTAAAATGAGAGGGTTACACATACACACCTCTCAACCATCTCTACGAAGTCTCACGAGACGTTGTAATGGCCTTGAAGTGAATCCGGATAGTAGACAACATTTTGCTTAGGGTTTATTGCAAAGAGTACCCAATGTTGCCTGCAAGTAAATGAATCACGAATGAGTACACATTAATTTACACTATAATACAATCCTCAAAATAATTAAACAAGTGATTGAAGACTAAATTTCTCACCCATTATTGAGTGGTGCCAAAAATAAAGAGTCGCCCTTCAAATGCTTGGCATCCATGAAGTGTGAATGGATATAACTTTGTATTTCACTCTTAATAGCCATAATACGTTCCTCTGTATTACCTTGCTTAAACACAACGATACACTGGACACAAGAAGAAATACTTCGTGTCCATTGCGAAAAGGACCGAAGACGATTGTACAAAAACCTATAAATAATATATATACAACTTTCGAGATCCTCATATATATACTCTAATATAAACAACTATTGTGTACAAATAATTTAATACATACCTCCGTATACTCTAATATCGATGGCGATGGCCCAATCCATTTCAACTATAGCTTTCAAATCCTCCATGTTGAGAATTACCAACTGCTCCAGCCCACAATGTTATCGGCCGGTAAAAATTTGGTCGTCCGGGTTCATTTTTTTGAGTGATGTGGACCTTTAGAGTATCGATGTACTTCGGAATTCATCAATGGGAAATTGACCAACATGTTGGACTGGCCAGTATAAGTAGATGGTCGGGAGAGTTTGGTAGTGGAAGTGGAAGGTCGGGACACTTTTATGGAAGGGAAGGTCGGGACACTTGGGGTACCTAGTATATATTAAAAAATGATTAATTAGTTAGTTAACACACATTATAGTCATCAACTTATTAACAAAAATATTGTCACTTACAACGACAAGTTGTTGGGCCATGCCACAAAAGTACTAAGTGCTTGATCCACGATAAATATATCCGCATTAGCAATTGGAGCAGAGCAATGGTGCGGACCCCTCTATTGAATAGTCTACCCTAACTCTCAAATGGTTTTCGGGCATGGGTAAATTGTGCGTTGTGGCACTCAATTGGTTACATATCAAACCCACTGCAACCTTTCGATGTGGGTTTGCAATATATAGCTCACATTCACGCTATCCTAAATCAATTATAAAGAAAAATAAATATACATGATAATTTTATCAAATACATATGTACAAAAAAAAGCAGTCGAGTTTTGTTAAATACACGTGTTGAAGGGATGGTGCAAATATCTATCTCGGGCGCTATGGGGTGCAAAGAGGCTCAATAGGTTCAGCAGGGGTGGTGCAAGAGGGATGGTGCACCAATCCTTTGTGCCAAGAGCTGCTTAAACATCCTGTCTCTCTTCCATTAACACAAAGAACATTCTTGGATAGCTCGTCATACTTTGCCGCCATGACTTTACAATCCCCGCACTTTGCTTTGGCTCTTTGGCCCAACACGGTTGTAGGAGGAATCCCATATCCATAACCTCTAATCCGACCACCTCTCTCTTCCTTCCCAAGGCACGAGCAAGGACATCTTGTTGACCATCACAATCTGTTAAATCTCCTTGTGATACAGATTGTGATATGCTTTGCTGATGCACAAACATAAATAACGGATAAAATTAATAAACAAGTGTCAAGAGAAATTTAATCGACAATAAAAAATATGTCCACGTGTCAAAAAAAATCGAGTAACGGATAAAAATAATAAACAAGTGTCAAAGAAATTTAATCGACAATAAAAAATATGTTCACGTGTCAAAAAAATCGAGTAACGGATAAAAATAATAAACAAGTGTCAAAGAAATTTAATCGACAATAAAAAATATGTTCACGTGTCAAAAAAATCGAGTAACGGATAAAAATAATAAACAAGTGTCAAAGAAATTTAATCGACAATAAAAATATGTCCACGTGTCAAAAAAATCGAGTAACGGATAAAAATAATAAACAAGTGTCAAAGAAATTTAATCGACAATAAAAAATATGTTCACGTGTCAAAAAAATCGAGTAACGGATTAAAAAAATATAGTCAGACACAAATTCCAACTTGCTAAGAATCATAAAATTAAAATTACAATACATGAATTTTGGAATACTTACAATTTTGTCCTTGACCTCCTTAGTTTTCGGATCCACAATCTCCCCATCCTTGTTTTGTCGGGCCTCTAACCGCATAATTACAACGATCAAGGGATTCTTGAGTTGGATCTTTCCCCTCTTGCAAAGAACTATTTAAGTTTAATAATTGTTAATCAATCAGAAATTAAAAGATTCATTAAATCATAATAAATTAAACTAATTGTGTCTTACCAATCTTTCTTCAAGAATTTGATATCCACTTGAACCTCCTCTATAAGGGTACTCGGGATTAGAAGCTCTCACTTTATTGGCTTTGCTTTTTTCTATTTAAAAACATAAGTATACATTAATGAATGATATCTTGTTGTGATATATATATATATATATATATATATATATATATATATATATATATATATATATATATATAACTTAAATAATTAATATACTAACCAGAAATCCGGATCTGTAGTGCGTATATCTACAAATTTGGTCCAATCCTCCTTAGTTATAATTCCAAGCATACAAGATCTTTGAGGCTCTGTCGATGGTCCCATCAGTAGCCGTTTTCTGTATACTTTTTCCCCACATCAGTTCTATATGCCCGATGCAACCTTCCCGCTTCCTTGAGTATCCAAACGCTAGGGATGCTATAGCACATTTTTACTAACATTCCTAGCGTTTTATGTAAAAACGCTAGGGATGCTATAGCACCTTTTTACTACCATTCCTAGCGTTTTCTGTAAAACGCTAGGGATCCTCTAGCTCCTCTTTACAATTCCTATCATTTTATCTATAAAACACTAGGTATTGAATGAATTTTTTAACTTTATTTCTAGCGTTTTCACTCTAAAACGCTACCTATTGACTGAATTTTTTTTTAAATATTTTTTTTATTTTGGTTTGTTCTCCATTTTAATTACAACCTATAAATTCATTCCCTTCCAACAAAATTCAGAAAATACATTCCAACAAAATTCAGCCAATATATCATTACAAACCAATATATAGATACACACACATATGTACATATCACCAAAAGACCATATTAAACTAACAATTACTTACAACATAATTAATATATATCCAAATCATACAACATAATAAGTAACTTACATTATGAAACTCAAAAGTAGCTACAAATTAAAGCTAGAAACATATATAACAAAGACAACCCTCAATGACTACTGCCTTGACCACTAGATCTCATGATCACTAAGTGATGCCATCCGACTGCAATATAACATATATAATCCATGTTATTGTAAAATTTACAAAAACAATATAAATATTATCTATTAATAAAAATAACGAGATATCATTAAGTCTATATTACCTTTTCCTTTTCCTAGATAAAATTTTGTTTGCAATTCAAGTCTTGGTATTTTTTTTCCGATTTAATAATAATTCCATCATTATGATCTTTTCTAAAATATACAACATCCTCTATAGAAGTATTTTCCCTATTATTGGTTACGATGTTCGAAGAAAGGGTCGTCCTCAACACCAACATCATCGGGTGCTTCATCATCATCGTTGTTATACACAAATTTTTTGTCGACCAATAGAACAATAGACCAATTGATATTAATCGGATCGGTGACATAAAACACTTGTTGAGCTTGCGATGCTAAAATAAAAGGTTCATCTTTATATCCTAACTTGTTGAAATTCACCCGCATGAACCCTAATTCATCAATCAGAAACCAAGATTATTGTCAACCCATTCACATTTGAACACGGCTCTGAAACATATTGTAATCCAACTCCCATATGTGTTCAATGAAGCCAAAGTAAGACATATTCGCATATATGGGATTTCTATCTTTGCACTTTGGATGCATGCATAGAATGAGCTACAAGAGTCACCCCACTATTTTGCATTTTACTCGATCATCTTGTTCTTTTGTATAGAAAGTGCACTCGTTCATTAGATAGTCATTGTAAGAGAAGACATGTATATTTGGACCTTTTGTTAACCATCTCAATCTTTTTGAAATCAAGTAGGATTCAAACACACTCACCATCAATGTGATGTTTTAGCCACACTATGAAACTCCTATTGTGTTCTTTTGCTAACCAAACTTGCTTCTTTCCCTGAATTGACTCTTAAGAATCTCCTTGTGCTTGGCAACATATGAATCAACCTCACTATCATTGTGAAGAACGTACAAGTGTGCTTGCTCTAGTTCTTTCCTTGATACCATCACTAATTTAGTTCCCGCATCCCTTTACAAATCCTTCCTGCATGACGAGACCTTGGCAGGTCCACGCAATATTCAAGACTAGATAGATAGCCCGTGCAAAACTCAATAGCCTCTTCAACTATGTAGCGCTCAACAATACAACCCTCAGTCGTGATCGATTTTTCACATATCCTTTTAATATCTTCATGTAACGCTCAAACGGATACATCCATCTCATGTAACATGGGCCACACAATTGTGTCTCTCTAACCGTGATGAACTATTAGATGAATCATTATGTCGAAAAAGGAAGGTGGGAAATACATCTCAAGCTCACACAAAGTGACAAGAATTTCTCTTTGCAATGTTGGCAACTTTCGGGGTCAATCAATCACTCTACTACAAATCGCCTTAAAGAATAAACAAAGTTTGGTTAAGGTCCGACGCACTTTCTTAGGCAAAATGGATCGTATACCAATGGGTAGCAAATTCTCCATGAGAACATGACAATCGTGGGACTTTAGAGACTTTAACTTGAGGTCTTTAATCGATACAAGAGTCGCCACATTTGAAGAGTATCCTCCGAACTTTAACTCCATTAAGAAACTCACAAAAGACAGTCTTCTCCTTTCTAGATAGAGTATGAGTCACGGAGGTAGATATGTACGTGTACCCTTCTTTACCTGGACCCAATTCAGTCTCAAACCCATACTAACCAAATCCAACCTTGAGTTGATGGTATCTTTAGTCTTACCCGGCATATTGAGTAAGGTACAAATGACACTTTCGAAGACATTCTTTTCAACATGCATCACATCAATGAAATGCCTTACATATAATGACTTCCAGAAAGATGGCAACTCAAAGAAAATCGACTTTTTCTTCCACCCCGTTTGGCAATCTCTCCCGCAAAAAGGCTTCCCAAATTTAATGTTCAAATCTTCCACCTTTTCAAATACCTGTTCGCCCGTCAAATGCGGGGGAGCTCTACGTGTTTCTGTGGGAGCTACTCTGGATACCGTGCGGGTTAAATCCATCAGCAGACAATGCAAGGCGTAGGTTTCTCGGGTCATCCCAAAAATTAGGATACTCAATATTGATTTTTTCCATTGCGGAGAATCTGCGGGTGTCGTAGCATACCATCTTTAATCCTTTCATCCTCATGCCATGTCAAGTGTTTTGCATCTTCCGAACTACGATACATGCGCCTAAATCGAGGAATTATAGGAAAATACCACAACACCTTTTGTGGAGCGGACTCTTTCTTCTTATACGCGGTGCATTACATTTAGGACACGACTTTAACAACGCATGTTCATTCCAAATAAAATGCAATCATTCGGACAAGCGTGTATCTTCTCATAGTTCAAGCCAATAGACCCCAACATTTGCTTTGCATCATACGTCCGAGAAGGAAGCACATTATCATTCGCAACATTTCTTTCGTATGAGAGTAAATCGGTAAAGCTCTTATCCGTCCATCCGTGGCGAGTTTTCAAGTTATACAACTTGATCACAACCAATAATTTTGTGAATTCATTACAACCCGCATACAATGGTGTCTCTCGCATCGCTTATCAACTTCTCAAACATTTCAGGACAATCATTAAGATCCTCTTCAACCACCTTTGCCATCTCTTCAAATTCGTTCGCATCAAATGAATGTGTTCCGGTGTCAACCGGCGGTGCATATCTCTTACTAATATCATTCATATTTGAAGATTCACCTTTTTTCTCACCGTGCATTATCCAACAAGTGTAACTTTGATCAATTCCATTCGCCTTTAAATGTCGTGTCAACTCCTCTGCGAATCGATTTTACATAACAACACCTTAAACAAGGACATTTCATACCACTAGAAGTCCCTAAACGCTCAACAAAGACAAATTTCACAAAATAATCCACTCCAGCGGCATACTCCTTGGACAGACGATTGGCAGACATCCAATTTCTATCCATAATTGCCAAATATTTATAATAAAATCCTGAGAAGAGAACTTTAACATATGACCCATCAAGCAATTCGAATATAATGAAGAATCAATTCATATAAAAAAACAAACAAAATTTCCTCTTTTAAATTTTTTTCAATTCCACTCCTTATTTTCCCAAGCTATATCTATATCATATTCTATTTCTATTCTCGGTCCTTTGGTCAAGACAAAGGAACCATATAGTCTAGTCTTCCAAACAATTAATTTATGTGTAACAAGAAGAGGCTAGTGGTGAAAAAAAGAAGAAGAGTCTAGTGTGCACAAGTGACAAAACTAATATATTTCTAAACTAGAACCCACAATTAATATCTAACAAGAAACAGAGAAAGGAAATGAAAAACTCACCAATGTTGTCCGAGTGAGAGAGATGATGTTCAATGAGAGAGATGATTTTCGTTGAGAGAGATGATGTTAATTTGAGTTAGGGTGTTAGGGTTTTGCGTTTACGGGTGAGTGATTTTGCGTTTACGGGTAAGAGTGTTAGGTGAAAGAGGAAGTAGCTCAATGGGAAACAAAAAAATTATTTAACCATACCTAGCGTTTTCTAAAAACGCTAGGGATCTATCTAGCGTGTTTTCTAAATACCTAGCGCTTTGAGTAAAAGCGCTAGGGATATGTCTAGAGTGTTTACTAAATACCTAGCGTTTTATAAAAACGCGCTAGGGATCTATCTAGCGTGTTTTCTAATTGGCTAGCGTTTTGAATAAAAGCGCTGGATCCGTCTAGCGTGTTTTCTAAATAGCTAGCGCTTTCTAAAAAACGCTAGGGATCTATCTAGCGTGTTTTCTAATTGGCTAGCGTTTTGAATAAAAGCGCTAGGGATCTGTCTAGCGTGTTTTCTAATTTGCTAGCGTTTTGAGTAAAAGCGCTAGGGATCTGTCTAGCGTGTTACCTAATAGGTAGCGTTTTATTTTAAAACGCTACTAATGGTGTAGCGTGTTATTAAAATGGCTAGCGTTTTTTTATAAACGCTACTAAAGGTGGCGATCTCTTTTTACAATTCTGGCGTAGTGATCTACACACCAAATAGAACCAAAAGGACACAAATATCCATATCTATTTTATTTTTTAAACAAATTAATTATAACTTTTTAACATATATATCTATTTAAAATTGCAAAACGGATTTATCTTTTTATTAGATAAATCAGTTTTTAAATTTTTGCCAATGGATTTACTCATGAAAAGAAAAATCCGTTTTGTTAAAATTTACCTTATATCCATTGTCAAACTTATGAAAAGATAAATCCGTTTTGTTAAATTTCGCTCGGATTTACCTTATATCCGTTGTCAAACTTTTTTTAAAACGGATTTATGTCTATGGTATGATAAATCCGTTTTGGTTTTATCATAGGGGTAAATCTGGAATACGAAATTGCGTGGGGGTATACGAGTTAGTTGTGGGGGTTCAAAAAAGAAATACCCTCACGTAAATACATTTAAGAACATTTACTTATACTACTCATGAGCCCAATCCTTTTTCTAGCCATTCCTCTTTAATATATAGAACACTGTGTTGCTTCAAACTAGAGACAAAGTGCAAAAGCATCACTATGTTAAGAGACATCCCAGCTCAGTTAGCACCCTCCTAGCAACAATCATTTGCAACATACTACAAAATTTTATTAATAAATTGATGTATATATTTCTTACAATAAAACTAAAAAATAACTTTTATTCCAAGTATTAATTACTACAAAATTCTGCTATCCATAGAGCAAAAACTTATGGTTCATTTTATCCCTTTTATTTAATAAAAGAAGAAGACCAACTTAGAAACAATGTAAGGAACCCATTTAACCCTAAGCATCAAATGAGTAAATGAAACCTTTCATAACTTCAATAAATTGCTTTGCCTTCAATGGGTCGTTAACCTCAACTCCATGATAACCATCTTCTTGAAAATCACTTATCACATAAACACCCTTTTCATTCAACAACTCCACAAGCTCCTTATCACGATCAACAAGTGGGTCCTCACCATTTCCACTAACCAATACCTTCCATCCAAGCTCTCTTATCTTATGAAACTTCTCAAGACCATTCCCAACCCTTAGATTGGAATACTCATGATCTTGATTGGCTCCTATTGGCAATGCTAAATCCCACATCATATCAGTTGTACACATTGGAATTATTGGATTGTTTGCAAGCTTCAATTCTGATGTAGTTCTCTTAGTTCCACCAAAGAATGGTTGGCGTAATATCAACCCTTGGATCTTAAGTGGCTCAAGATTCTTCACCTCATCTACTACCCTTAGACCTGAAACAATTGTATGCATGAGAGCTCAGTCGAGCTTTAAACATAGTCGATGAGAGGTCAGGTGAGTTAGAAGGTTTAGCCGATAGATCATCAGCCGAGGAAGTAGTTGAGTTTGTGGATAATCCAAAAACCAAGCACTTGTTGAATTTCATTGAAAATCAAAGCAACATAACGGTCAAAGATACGCTTGGGCACCTAAAATATAAGGGTAGTGTATAGATCCTAACGTGATGCGCCAAGGGCAGTTAGTGGAGCAGTTTCCTAAAGATTAGGGACACAGATTAGTATATGTTGCTCTTAGTTGAGAAATCATGCATTTTTTTAATCATGGTTTAACTTTAGGCTAGTGGTCGTGGCTGGTAGAGACATTTTTTGTTTGTAAGAATAAATACTAGGCTTGTATATGTATTAAAGACATAATGAATCAAATACAATCTAATTTTCAAGCACTTTTATGTCCGTTTACATAAAGCAAATTCTTAGTTTAGTTTTAGAGTAATCAAATTTTCCAAAAGTCTAATCCTAATACTCCTTGAAATAGTTATTAAGAAACCCGTATAGCTGAGAAACAAAATTTCTTACTCAACGTAATTGTTTGACAAAAAAAAAACTAAAGTTGAACCATTCTAAATAAATAAGTGATCCTTTGCTAAGTCTAAATTTTGACATAACTAACTAAGAGATCATTAAAAAAGAGAAAGAGACGAGAAATATGACACTTTTGTTGACTAGTTGGGAGAGAAAAGTAGAGAGACAAGATAAATGATGGGTCACACCAGATTTTCAATTCTTCTCAAATGCATGCATTATTAATTTATTATTAATTATTAATACAAGTTAGACACGAAAAAAGGAAGACATATGATGATGTATGTGGTGTAAAAAGTCAATTATGGCATGAAGAAATTGGATTCTTACTCATGTAGCTGGTATAAAATGTTATAAAAAGTCAATTATGGCATGAGGCAATATATCTACTTTTTAAAACAAATTAATAAATATAATTTTATATTATTGATTTGTTAAAGGACATTGTGTCTTTTAAAATTAATCAACAATTATTTATTCTCTTTTTTTTCCCTCTTTGTCTTATTCAACAATACCCAAATCAAACATACGATAAAGGGAACGCCTTGTGGTTGCAAATCCCGATGTCTAAGTAAGGTCAAGCTATTACCTCTATGAACTACTTATTTTGTATGAGTTTCCTCCATTCGCTTCTGTTTGGTGCGGGATCTTTGTTGTATAAGTTGAGAGAGTGCTTGGGAATAGATCTCTCATAAATCCGAGGATCAAAGTCGGGATTGGTAATTCAAAGGCGCTTTTTGGCATGATATTTGGATCGGTTAGGTATCCCTTAGGTCCACGTTTCCTAGGTTATTCTTAGTGGCAGTGGATCCTAATACTTTAGTCAGTTGTGGAGGAGGATCTTCTGAGCAATACCTTGGAGGCGCCATTTATTCGCTTGGGAGGAGGATCTTCTTGTTGAGCTATTTTCGTCCCTTTGTCTGACCTCCTTATCAGCGGTGTTAGATGTTGGGGTTTGGACTCTGCTTTCCACTGGTTTGTGGCATCTGCTTATCAGCTTCTCACTCAGGCTTTGTCACGTGTTTTAAGGCTCTTTGACCAGGTGCTTGAGATTCTAAATAAGGTTTGGAAGACTTTTGCTCCCTCCAAGGTGGTTGCCTTTTCCTGGCAGCTTCTTTTGGATCAAGTGCCCACTCGACTGAACTTGTTTAGAAGAGGAATCATACAGAATATTGTCGATACAGTTTGCATTCTATGTGGGGAGGCCCAGTAGTTCTCCATTCATCTCTTTTGTACTTGCAGATTGCTTTAGCAATCTAGTAAGCCATCATAGTTTGGTTGGGTTTTGATTTCGTGGCGCCTTAGGATCCTCCGTCATTGTTTCTTCAGTTTATTCATGTGGGTGGTCCAGCTAGATGCAGGCGTGGTTTGATGCTCATTTAGCATACAGTTCTATGGGTTATATGGGATTTGAGGAATTCCTTACATTTTCTTTGGAGGTATTCCGGTCATGAGAGATCTCTCGATAGAATTTTTTCTTAATCTTGGTGTTGGCTAGGCTAGGGAAGATTCTCCTCATTGTTTATTTTATCAGTGGTTTTAGATTCTATAGACTGTTTATCTAGACAATAGATGTTTTGGTTTCTGCTTTACAGATGTTGCTTTTTGTGTTGTATTTAGATTGAGTACCCCTCACATTTCTCTATTATTAACTATACTTTCTCTATGAAACCAAATACACCATTAGACCATCAAAATGGTCTCGAACTCTAAATAACCCAGATTCAATAAAGACAAAAGCATCTGGAAGTTTAGATATTAAAAAAGAGAGAGCAAAACCAAAACAAAACTAACCTAATAAAATAGTAAAAATGTGAGACAAAAATTTATAATTAATTTAGTACTGATATGAAATTGCTTTCTTACCGATAAAAAAGTACGAATATGAAATTTCATAAAAAATAAAAAATTAATAATGATTATTTGTAGCGTGTACCTGCATGGTAGGCAATCGTTCCCCCAGCACTATTCCCCATAACATAACACTTAGAATAATCAACATATTTTTTCAACCATTCATCTTCCTTCCTTCTAATCCAAAACAGTGCTTCAACAGCATCATCGTACGCTGCCGGCAAACGATGTTCCGGAGCAAGGCGATACTCAACAGAAGCAACAACAACACCAATAGTATCAGCCATTTGAACACAAAAATCATGGAAAATAGTAGAACCAGCACTAGATAAAATAAACCCACTTCCATGAAAGAAAACAATGAGAGGTAGTTTATTTTGAGGGCTATTGATTGCTGTCTTAGGTAGGAATAATCGAAGCCATGTTTTGTTTGATTTGTTGATGGTTAGATCTTTTGTGAAAACTGAGATTGGAAGTGTTGTGTCTGGTGAAGGTAAAGTGTTTGGAATGTTTTCTAAGCGTGTTAGTGTGTTGTCTGGGTTTAGAATTATATTGAAGTGTTTGAAGGGATCTATGGTTTGAGATTGTTGTTGTGAGGTTTCATTTGACATGGTGAAATTGAATGTGTGTGTCTCTGAATTTGGTTTGCTTTGAACTTCAACTTTCGTGTGGTATATATATATATATATATAGGGTCAATTACTTGCGTGACACTGAAAAGGTAGTCATATTTGATTTGTGCAGGTCATACCTTATTTTTTTATTATTACAATTTATTTTCTTGCAAAAAATATTGGTCTATCTTTTTTAACGAAAATAGGGAGTAGTGTTCTTTTTCATTCTCAATATTTTTTGTATCAGAAGGTTTTAACGAGACTTCCTTCATTTTCTTTTGAAGAAAAAAATGTTGTGAAGATATGAAATGTCACGAGTTTGAGATTGCCTTTCCAACGTTCAAACAATCTTTATTTGTGTTTTACCTTAAAATAAAGAGCTTATAATTATTATGTACTGTCGTATTGAATCTAATCAAATTTAATGATATGAGTGACTTTTACGGTAGTTGAGACGTAGTCAATCACATTTTTAAAATATGTCTCTTTGTAATTGGATAACGTTGTGAAAAATTTCATACACCGTTGGATATATAATGTGTAGTGTGTATTTGCCATTTAGTCTAAAATAACCAAAAAAAAACTTTATCTCGTCATATTATGAGAAAAAAAAGTTAACAACAAAATTTAAGGTGAGGAGTTGGTGCCTTAGGAAAAATGTTTCAGGCTTTTTGAGAACTTACAAAGGGAATTATATTAGGAGAAATTAATTCAACTAATATGAAGGGAATTGCATGAGAATTCAAAGAATAGCAATGAAAGGTAGAGGGAGCTAAATCCTATCATGAAGAAGGTTGTGAGCCCTTTGCAATGTGTTCAAACGAAAAGGGGAGTGACAGTAGTGGCTAATGAAAAGAACGAACTGATTTTCACAAGAACCGCGACTGGTTAGAGGATATGTATGGACTATAGGTATTCTGGACGGGACTACGCCTTTGGGCTCTCCAATATATCAGCCCCATGAACTGTGACTACTGTGATGAGGCACTATGTTTCCAAGGGGGGGAGGAGAGCATAGTTGTTTAATAATTTGGCAATTCAAGAATAAATGAATGGATGACTCCTACTAGGGGTGTGCATAGTAAACCAGTAGTATACTAGAACTATTCCAAATACCATACTGGACCACTAATAAAAGCCCATACCTTTTCCAATCGAGTTTTTTAAATAAAAAAATGGGTTTTTTTTGCACCCCCACCCAATCCCCATATACCCCCACCCAAACTGAAAACCTCAAAATGCCTTTCTGAAAATGTAATTTTATTTAAAAAAAATTGGCCAATCGTATATACACTTGGGGGGTGTATATACGACCCTATTTTTTGCCCACCGTATATACACCCCCCAAGGCGTATATACGATTGGCACACCCCCACCATAATCGTATATACGCCTTGGGGGGTGTATATACGATGGACAAAAAAGAGGGTCGTATATGTATCCCCCAGGTGTATATACGATCCCTATGGTAATTTTTTAATTTTAAGTCAAATAAAAATTAATTAAGTCCTGAAAATAGGTTGTGTGTATAGTTCGTTAAAACGTGATGATGTTATACGTCGAACGAATAATTTAGGCTAAAAAATCGGTTTTCTGGCAACATACTCCGATCGTAATGAAACCACGGCCATTAAATCCGAAAAAAATCAAGAATCAAGACTCTTCTAGAAGAGACTTCTTACAGGACTACGGTCTCAAAATCACAAATTCCATCGTTTACTATTTTTTACGATTTGTTTTAATTTTTCATAGTCTCCAAAAAATCCAAAAAAAATTGTATAGCCTTATTTTGGTTTTGTTAGATTTTTAGTGGTGTTTTTATAATTTTTTAGAGTAGTTTTGACTATTTAACGAATTTTTAGTAGCCTTTTAATAATAAAAATTAAAACAAATTATTAAAAAAATAAAAAACCCATCGTATATACCCCTTTGAGTACGTATATACGATTGGACATAAAATAACCATCGTATATACGTACTCAAAAGGGTATATACGATTTATTTATTTATTTTTAAAAAAAAATTAATTTTCAAAAAGCATTTTAGGGATTTAAAATTGGGTGGGGGTATAATTGAAGGATGCAGTGTTTTGATATTAGCCCTTCTGTTAGAATTCTATTTATTTTTTAATTCTTCAATTATGAACTTCTTCATCTCTCTTTCAACTTCATCTTTCTCAATCTTGCTTCTTCTCTTTCATTGATGCCTTCAACTATTTCTCCTTCCTTTCCATATTTCTATCCACAAACTCCATCTGTGTTGTTGTTGTAGCTCCAATTTGTTGCATAATATGATTCTAATATTCCTCGCTACCCAACTTTGATTCACAACTAAGTTGCTCACTTTAACAAAAACCAAGATCAAATCATGTATTTTTTTCCTAATGGTTGGCACTATTTTTCATTGAGTAGCCAACGAAAACATTTATTCTTGTTAATGACTTTCTAGCTTCCGAGACATCATAACATGTTGCCTCTACCCCTCCACCTAAGATGTCTTTTTTTTTTGATAAGTCACCTACGATGTCTAATGCTCACACCATGTTACCACCATGCTCTGAAGCGCGTAGGAATCGGTCTGAAGCTTGCGATCATTTTACACCTGAGTCAGGCATCGAAAAGAAAGCCAAGTGCAACATCGCATGAAGTGTTTCATTGATTATTCATACAGTTAGGAGCCTTCACCTTCTAGATAGTCTTCCAAAGGTCCCCAGTGGAGGAGTTTGAGGATTCATGGAGGCATCTGTTGCTAGCATTCTTTAGCATGTTGAAAGCTGACCTGACAGAGTATATACCACTCTTCTCCCAGTGCCATATATTTATGTCTTAATGAAATCTCCAAGAGGTAGGGATAGTGACAACTTGTTTAGCCACATAGTTGCTGAAACAGTTAAAAATCAAATTATGGTTCAACCTCTTTGTGTAAAAATCAATGAGTTCACTCACAGTGGAGTCAACATCAAGGGTATTAATAGGGAAGCGAAGTTTTAAGTTTGTCTGCTCAGGTAGCCAGCTATCAGACCAATTATTAATTTTTGCACCAATTCCAACAAGCCATCTTGTTCCTTTTTCCATGATATATTTGGCACTGAAAATACTCCTGCAATCATAGCTTGTGTAACACACTCGGATTTTAAAGTGATTTAAATAAGATTTAGGATTTTTTAGAATAAAAAAAACAAATATTAAAAAATTAAAAGCTGGTAAAGTTCTCGCTAGAACTTCTTTATCAAGCTAACACCAACTTTAAATAATTAAATAATGTAAACAATAAGACTAGAACCTTCTCAAGATAGATAACAACTAATTAAAAGCTTTAGAAAAGAAAAGAGAGGTAACCTGAGAGTGAGGCGTGAATCAGGGAACAAAATTAAAGGAAAACGTAACTATACAGCTCAAGTACGATGAGGTTGCTCATGATGTTGGTGGCATCTTATTCTAGGTGAGAAGTAGAGGAAAATATTTGGGTGGGGTTGTTGTTAATTTACAGAACAGAGGAAACAACCCAAAGGTAGAGGAGAGAAAAGCTAGAGTGGGGGATAGTACAAGCTTGAAAGTAGAAGGAGGTGATTAGCACAACTATACTCTATTTAAGGTAAGAGGAATTTCATTTCCTTGATTATGGAAATTTCTATGTTAGGGTTTGATTTTAGGAGAATTGGGAATTTAGACAGATTTATATGAATAGATTACTTAATTTGGGATCATTAATATTTTGTAGGCATTAGATTTGGGTTTTGGGTAATGGAATTTGCAATTTTGTTGGTGTTCGTAAGCTAGAAGTGGTAGAATTAGTTTAAATAAGGAAGTAAGAAGTTTAAGAGTCTTTGAATGGAACCTAGTTGGATTAAATGAAAATAGAGGAGTCCATGATTCAAGATTAGTATCTCTTAAGTTATATTTTAGAAATGTTTAGTCATAAAAATTGAGTAGAAGAAACTTTAAAAGACTAGTAATTATAAGAACATAAGCTAGACACTTTATCTAATTATATTATAGATAGGGGTTCACAATTGGCTCTGTTTTATCCATATTAACTAAAATGCTAATTTAGTCTTATCCTAATATAAATCCGGAGAATACATCCCATCGGTATCGGTCCTCGAATCCTCTCTGAGCGGCTTAGGAAGTGGTGAGTAAATAATGGGGACTATAACAAGTCCTATATACTTCTTTTCACTCATTTTGGACTTATTTGATGGCATCTTTTGCTTATGGTTACTTGAAATGCTTTATTTTCTTGAGGGACATGGTACTATGATCATATAGTTTGCCAAATTTAAATACGTGAATTTTGTTGAAGCATTTCAAGAATTATTGATTTGTTATTGATTCATTTAATGTGATATTTATGACTGAGATATTTATATATATGACTTTATTTTATACGATTTGGGGTAACACTTTGTTAGAACACTGCATGCTAACAACCGTATGTGTTAGCCTTGGTGCACCATGATTTATCTTTAGGCGGGGAGCCTTCATTTATATTTCGAGGCGGGGAGCCTATTATTGATATTCGAGGCGGGGAGCCTATTATTATTGTTTTCAGGCGGGGAGCCTATTTCAGTTCTGCATATGTATTACCCTATTTACGACTTTATACGATTTACTTATTTACGATTTTTGTTGAAATCACTTTATGATCGGTATTATCGTGTCCCACTTGTTATGCTCTTCATTATTTGCTCAGTGAGTGGTGACTCACATAGTCTCTTTTATATGTTTCAGATTCCCATGTTCGTGCTGAACCAAGCTCCTCTGCGAGAGTCTAGTCTATTTCTTCTTGGTGAGGCCCCTTTTGGTTTTGGAGGGCCAATGCATATTATATTATCTTTTGTTTCCATGTGTATTTGACTTGTACAAATCTTTAGAGGCTCTGTTGCATTATGGGGTTGTCTTATAGTAGTTACGTGTCAATCTGTTGGCCTCTCTAAGGACCGATCGATGTTGGTATTATGTGTTTTGATTATACAGGGATATATATTATTTTGGGATGTCCATATTTTAGAGGAAGCTGTCGAATTTTTGTTAGGAATTTCTTTCAAACATAGATTATTATAGGTTTAATATAATGAGCCTTCTTCAGATAGACTTTAGTTGCCGAGGCTTGCCAGATTAGTGTAGTAGTATCTGTGTGCCGGTCATGGTCCCGTTTGGGTCGTGACAGCTTGGTTGAAAAACAATAGAGGCTTGAGACAGGACTTTTCTAGGGTATCTGGCCTTGAAGACTCTGGATATTAAAGAGGACTCATCCATCATAAGTCTCTAGCATTGCTTCCTCGGTAGGATAGTGTTAAGCTAACTAAAGCCTCTGAATCTCATTCCCCCTGTTGCTTTAGGGACCCCTAATTGCTCTCAGCTAATCCAATGAGTTTTCCAAGTGGTGTTTCATTTTTCCTATCATTTTTATCTATGTTTCTTTAATTAAATTCTTCGTTTATCCTCATTAAATGAATATTTTCACTCATATTTAAACATTAATTACAAATGTATATTTCTGTCATTTTATAGTTATAAGATAGTTCAACGGCAAATTTTATCAAACACTTATAGTTCAATCCGTTAGCTCATCTTCTATCGGCTCATTTGCAATCCACTATTTATTTTTTTTGCCAAATAGAGTCTTTAGCTTGTGGGAATCTCGGTGGAGATATGGTCCAACACCACTTGTGCTATGTACTTGTACCTATTGTTGTTTTATCAAATGAATGAGATTGTTTACCTTAAGAAAACATATTTAACCATATTTTATACAAGTTGTATAATTAATTTATTACACACCCCACATTTCGCTTATTTCAATCTTGATAACTCCATGTGCACAAAAGCAAATAGTAATTAGACAACTCTTTAGTACAAAAAGAAATTGTTTATTGACCACAAAATTTATAATCTTGAAGGAAAGTTACAAGTTTCAAACTAGCGGGCTTCATTCAATCATGATATAAATCTTTTAATCACACCATAAAGTTCCTTTGCTTTCAAGGGCTCACTATATGGAACACCATGATAATCTCCTTTAGTGAAGTGTCCAACTACTCTAACCCCCTTCTTTTCCATTAACTTCACAAGCCCAATCTGACGATCCATAAGTGGGTCACCGCTACACCCAGTCATCAATACTGACCACCCAAGCCGTTTGATCTTTTCCAATCTCAAAGGACCACTCCCCACCGTTGGATTACAATACTCATGATCACGGTCAACTCTACCAGGCAACGACAATTCCCACATCATATCATTAGCACACAACGACAAATGAGAATCATTCACAAGACTCATTTCCGACTTCGTCCTATGGACCCCACCAAAATAAGGTTGATCCAATATCAACCCTTTGATCTTAATAACTTCATTATCATTAACATTAACATTTTCCTCTACTAAACGTAGACCAGCATTGTACGCTATATTTCCTCCTGCACTACTACCCATATAAAAAACACTAGAATAATCAACATAGTTTATCAGCCAATCATCCACTTTATTGGTTTTGATCCAGTGCAGCGCCTCCACAGCATCTTCATATGCCGTAGGGAGTCTATGTTCTGGTGCGAGACGGTACTCAACAGACGCAACGACCGAAACAACATCGTTTGAAACAAAAATCGTGAACAATTGTTGAGGCTGCACTAAGAAAAATGAACCCACCACCATGGAAGAAAATAACTAACGGAATCTTGGAGCGGTGATCCAGTGCTTTGCGGGGTAGGTAGATTCTAACCCACGTGCCTTTTGATTGGTTGATGATGAGATCTTTGGAGAGTACGAGGAGATTGGGATCTAATGAGGGAGGGGATTCTGGTGGTTTGTTTGGTCGTGTAATAGTTCCATTTGGATTAAGAATGAGGTTAAGTTCTTTGTACGGGTCATTGCATTGATTTTGAGGTTGTGTGTGGAGTGTGGTTGAGTTTAACATGAAGAGGAAAATTAAGAAGAGTAGAAATAAAATTGACGTGGGTTTGTGAAAGAATTTGGAGATTGGTAAAGAAAAGAGGGGCATGGTTGGTTTTGGAAACATTAAAGTTGAAGAAGATGAAAAGAAACTGAGGATAATATAAAATTTTTATTATTGTTATTCGGGTTTTATTTTTTACACCCCCCTTATCATCTATCCCACCCCCATAAGTAG
This sequence comes from Oxytropis ochrocephala, assembly GCA_020916435.1. Taxonomy (NCBI): domain Eukaryota; kingdom Viridiplantae; phylum Streptophyta; class Magnoliopsida; order Fabales; family Fabaceae; genus Oxytropis; species Oxytropis ochrocephala. The sequence goes on from CM037095.1 coordinate 65,169,861, forward strand.
CAATATCCCTAAAATGCCCCTGGCATTTAAAAAAAAAACTAACTAGACCTACATAAAAAAAAATCTCGAATTAGCAAAAAAGAGGTATTTCCGAAATTTTGGAGGTGAATTTTCCTAATTAGCGCAGAAAATTGGTATTTCCTGTTCATTATTTTTGAACCTAATTATCCCTGAAAAAAGGTAATTCAAATTTTGTATTTTTAAATTAGATTTTTTTCTAAAATACCTTTTCAGATGTAATTCCGGTTCATTAATATAGAACCTAAATACCTATTAAAAAGGTATTTCCGATTTTTTTAACATTTTAATTTTTTTAAATAGATGGTTATTACTGATTTAACCTAAGTGCCTTTACGACATCTGAGATATTTCCCACTCGTGATGCAATGACACGTTGGGTTAGAGATACTGGGAAAGCGAACGGAGTCATTGTGGTTATTGTTCGATCAGAGACGACGGAGAATGGGAAAGGGAAAAAGAACAAGGTTGTTTATGGCTGTGAGAGACGGGGCACATACAGTCGAGTAGATGTTGGGTGTTCTGCTGGTAGACACAAGAGTTCGAAAAGATGTGGTTGTAGGTTTCGATTGAAAGCTAAACCAATGTTACCTCCTAGTTCTGATTGGAATGTGAGAGTGGTGGATGGGATTCACAATCATGAGTCTCATAAGACTTTGTTTGGAGCAATGAGATTTGGTAAGTTTAGCAAGGACGACGAGCGGTCAATTGTTGGGGAGCATCTGTCGCCTGGGAGTGAAAGCATCCAAAAGTCTTGAAGCATTAAAGAACAAATTTAAGAACAACTTGAGCAACATTACTCGGTTGTATAGAACCCGCGCCAATATTCGGAAGGAAAGAGAGTAATATGACCGAGATGCAGAGCCTTATGACACCGATTCAAAGCGAACCATTACTTGTGTTGGGCGAGACGACTTAAAGGTACTTATATTGTTGAGGAGATCATGTGGTCACATCCTCGATAGTATTAAGTTATTGAGGATGTTTCCCAATCGCTTTGATTATGGATCAGATTTTAAGACCAACAAGTATGCATTGCCTCTGTTGGAGATTGTTGGTGTCACTTCCACCGAGTTGACATTTCCTATTGCGTTTGCATATCCGTCTCATGAGCGTTATGATGACTACACGGGTGCTTTGCAGAGCCTCACGAGATTTGATGTTTGTGTGATATTGCACTTCCTCAAGTAAGTCAATGCTAAATGACTTTAGTTTTTGCCATTACATTCTCATTTTTTTTTTTTTCATTTCTAATAGAACGTGTGGATTGTGTTTCTCAGGTTATCCTCACTGATTGTGAGGAGGCTTTGATGAGTGCTATCAAGGTTGTGTTTCCGAGGCAATGAATTTGCTTTGTCGATATCATATCAACAAAAATGTTCATGCTCAAATTAAGAAGTCGTGAAGGGAGAAAGAGTGGAGTCACCGATGACACTTTGGCATCATGTAGTTGATGCTACATTTGATGATGAGTTTAGTGAGGCTTTGCATGATTTGGAGCAATCGCTCATCGACATACCCCAGCTTATTGCATATGTCAAGAAGCAATGGTTGTATCCTCACAAGGAAAGATTTTGTGGCCCGTGGACGGATAAAGTAAGACACTATGGAAATACCACGACTAATAGGTACGCAAATTGTTTTCTTATTTATGTGCTTTATGTATATGATTGTGGTTTCTTTGTTTTAATTTTTCCTTACGTTCCATAGGGTTGAGGCTGCCCATTGGGCATTGAAGAGATCATTGGGTTCTAGTGGTGGTGATTTATGCAAAAGCTGGGAGTCAATGAATAGGATGATCAATGCATAGATTAATAAAATTGTGGATTCTTTTCAAAAGAGCATCAACCGTATAGATGCCCAACACAACATTCCATTCTACAAGAATCTACACTGCGGCTGGTGTCTATTGAGGCGTTGAATCATATTGCCGGGAGTTTGATAACATGATGGATGGTGTGGGCACGGATAAGAAAAAGTGTGCTGGTTGTGTCATTAAAGTTACTCATGGGTTACCTTGTTCTTGTGAACTTGGTAGGTTACACCTAATGGGACTACCAATACCATTGGACATTATTGACTCTCATTGGAAGAGACTCATTTGGAGGCAATGGATGAGGAGCGGATCAAAGAAGCGTCCAAGGAGGTGACTTAAGCTATCTACAAGAGAGAGATTTGGAGGCAATGGAATGACATGCACCTTGAGGAGAGATGTGTTTGGAAGAGAGGTCTTGATGATTATGTATTCAGAGAGCACTACATCCATGGTTCCACCTAGCCACAAAGTCAAAACTAGGGGTGCACCAAGAAGGGGGAAGAAGAAGAAAGAGTATGACGTGAAGAGAGATCCATCTGCGTGGGAGCACGTGGATGCATCTTTAGAAAAATCCACACAGATACCTCCCGACGGTCCTTACAAGTACCATCGACATGCACCTTCAAAGATACCTCCCGACGGTCCTTACAACTAGCATCACAAGTACCATCGAGCTACCGTCACAGAGGTCAAGCAAAGAAGCGAGCACATCATGACATCCACTTGGTAAGTCACTTTCCAGATTTCTTACATAGGTATATTGACGACATTATCAATGTCGCGGGGATGGAAATCGTGGCTTTAGATGCATCTCTACTTCACTAGACCGGGTCTGAGCACACGGTTGGCGATCGTTCGAATGATTTAATTAGTGAGATGGACTCCAACTGGTTTCAGTACACACAGTTGATGGGTGACAATGTTCAGAACATTAGAGATTCATTAGTTGCTATCCCAAACAGACAGGAACAACCTATTGAGAAGTGGATGACCATGCCGGATACGGGACATGTCATAGCTACTAGATATCGAGACCTCGGTTATGTTGTCGCCTCATGAGAATCTGGACATTCTTCCCTTTTGGGGAGATTGTGTTTCGAATGTAGTCGAGTTGGTTTGTGTTGGGTTCATCCATAGGAATCATTGGATTCTTGTCAAGTTGAACCACACTAGCCCTATCCCTCCCGCACATCCTTCTTGGGGTCGATACGTCTCAGATGAAGCTAGATCGTGGCAATATCCATACATTGGACGCATGCAGTTATGGTCTTCTTTTGTTCCAGATTATGTTCCAATGACACCATATGATTATGTAGATATCACATCTTGATTGTTTATATAATTTTACATTATTATTTGTTGCTTTTTTTGTACACGTTAAGAGTCGTAGAATATTTAAATATGTCCACGTGTCAAAAAAAATAGAGTAACGGATAGAAATAATAAACAAGTGTCAAAGAAATTTAATCGACGAAAAAAAATATGTCCACGTGTCAAAAAAAATCGAGTAACGGATAGAAATAATAAACAAGTGTCAAAAAAGTCATTTTTAACACTAAAAAACATGTTTTTTAGGCCACTTTGGTGTACAATTACAGCTCGTAAATAATTTTGTAACTCGTTTTTTTAACCTCAATATCGTAGTATTATACTTTTTCTACAAGTTTGTAATTTTTAAAAAAAAATTTAAAAAAATGACGCATGGTAAAAACTGACCAGAACATAGTTAAAAAGTCATTTTTTTAAAGTAATAAAACATTTTTTTATTTGATTACTAATTAACGGCCTAGATCTTGCCGACAACTTTTAACGATCTAGATTTTGCCGACACTTTAAAGGGTCCAGATTTTGCCGACCACTTTTCATCAACGGTGGAAATTCATTCAAGGGTTTCATTTTTCCCTATAAATACACCCTTCCATTTCACTTATTTCACACACACACAACACTCTCATGGATACTCTGAATACACAATACTCTCGTGATTCTGCACTCACTGCCCTTCACACCATCAGGGCACAATCACAAACAGAGAAAATGGTGTCTATTTCGAGAGTCCAAACCTCATTTTATGCGAGCTTAACGACAACATCACCTTTGAAGCTCAAAAGAAAAATAACAACAAAGGTGCACGGAGGGTGACGAGCAAGAAGTCACCGGATCATTTATCGCTACCCGACTATGGGCGATAATAATCGTGTTCAGTGGTCCACCATGGATGTGAAGAACAACGATGACGTTCGAGTGATGATGGACCGTTTTGACATATTTCGGATCACGAGTCCTATTCAAATTGTATGTCGAAACCGTAAGGGCCGTTCTTTGAGGTCCTTCGACGTCTCCAACCACCATCTCACTAGTTTGTACCGTGTTTTTATTTCGTTTGTTGTTGCGTTATGTTATTTTTTTTCATCAATTTCATGTATTGTATCGTTTCGTGATCGAAAACGCGTCTTTAATTAATTTAAATTTGTTTTTAATTAATTTTTTTTTCGAAATACCTTCAAAACTAGGTAATTCCGGTAGAGGTAAAAGGATTTCCGGAATTACCAAAAATTGAGGTAATTCCGGTTCACATTTTTTGAACCGGAATTACCTCAATTTTTGGTAATTCCGGAAATCCTTTTATCCCCTTCCGGAATTACCAATTCGCTAAGATAATTCCGAAATTTTATATATTCCTGGGGACATTTTTGTCCAAAACGTATATTATGGGGTGCGATTGATGATGAGGGGGTGTAAAAAATAAAACCCTTGTTATTCGGGTTTTCTGGGCCTCATGTTATGTACATGTGTATAGATATTAGGAAGTGGCAAAATTTTTGTGAGGTGCACGTGGTTTGATTCGATAGGTCTAGTTTTAAAGACTTGTTATGTAATACTCCCTCCGTCTCAAATTATTTGCAGTTTAAAGTTTTGACACACCCTTTAAGGAAAATGATTAGGCGTCTAGATTTTTTAAAACGTATTGTCTAATTTACCAATTCACCCTTTATCTCTCTACATAGATAAATGTGAATCATTTATTAAACAACAATGTTATTTAGACAAAAAAATTAGACAAAAACCAACTTACAACACCAATTAATCAAGTTTTTTAGACCATTAACCAACCTGCTTTTTCACGGTTTTCGAGGCGTTGATTAAAAACTTGGTTAATTGATCACTTGGTTAATGACCTAAAAAACTTGGTTAATTTGTGTTGTAAGTTGGTTTTTGTCTATTTTTGTCTAATTTTTTTTGTCTAAATAACATTATCCTTTATTAAATGTAAAAAAGTTGTAATCATTAATAGGGGCATAAATGGAAAGATTATCTAAAAAAAAAGGGGCATAAATGGAAAAGAATATTAAAAGTTACATTGAAATTTTAAAACAACAATCAATTTGAGACAAATTGATTTTGCTAAAACAACAAACAAAATGGGACGGAGGGAGTAAGTCTAGAGGATAATAATTGTCAAAGAAAAATGGAGAAAAAGACAACCAATTTTTCTAACAATTTAATTTGTTGTATAAGACTTTTTACGATGTCAGTCGATAATGACACTACCAGTAAAAAATGATTTGACTTTACATCAATTACATTAAAAGTTACTCATAATATGATTTTGTATTGGTTGATGGTGTAAAAAATTATACAATGACGATGAATATCAATTACACATTTTCTTATAAATATGTTTTGTGAGTTTAATTTATATACACAACATGTGTATACATGTTATACACTATTTACCAATAATAATATAACATGTCATTAAAAAGAAGTTACTCAATTAGTAACCACCTGATGTGTCATCTCTACCATGTGTTATAATTGGTGGATAGTGTAATATACTTTATAAAGAATGTGTATACTAATTAAACTCTATGTTTTGTAAGCAACAAACTATCTAACACTCATATTTCAATATACTCTCTTTTGTAGGTTGAAACTTAATAGAATCTTTGTTATTTACTACCAGCACACTCTCTAACATTGTACAAAAAAAGCACACTCTCTAACACTTGTTTCTCAAAAAAGTTTATGAGAAATTTGTTTTTCCAAAATTATAAGTTAATTTCGAGCATTAAATATTTTTTCACCAAAATACGTTGAAATATTTTTACTTTTTTTTATATTGAAAGCAACAAATTACTTTTAATTTTATTTCTTAAAAATGGGGAACCCAGAAGTTTTAAGTAATTTAAGTGTCCCTATAATAACCATTTTACCATTCTACTCAATGGGACTTGAACTTCATTCATTGAGTTTACAAGTCAAACTCTTACCATAGAGCTGATAACTCATGGACAAATACCTTGAAGTAATTTTAGATATTCATCGTATTTTTTTGAAAATTCATTTTTTAAGTCAATAAAATAAATGACGCGAATTAGTAAGATAAACCCTTTTTCTCTTATATGAAGATTGGGGAGAAATATAGTGTAAGTAATTAGGGGTTAGCTGAGAGAGGGGCAGCTGAGAAAGTATGGAGGACTGCAAAGGAGAAGTTAGGGGTTACAGCAGGCGAAGAAGAAGATGAGAGGTTTATTGAGAGACTGAGAGAATATGAGGAAAGGGACCAAGCTACACGCAAGAAGAAGGGGAAAAAAACCGTGTCTAAATGATGATGATCCTCTCTTTGAATATGCGGGGGTGGGGAGGTGCTGAAAAGAGAAAAAGGATTAAAAATAAGATCTCCTCTGGTAATTTTGATGTGTGTTTCTTGCAGGAAACAAAGCGGAGAGGCATAACGAGAAGGATGGTGGCGTCCATTTGAGGGAGAGGTGAGTTTGAGTTTTTAAGCAAGGATGCAGATGGACAATCAGGTGGAATGTTGTGTGTTTGGGTGAAAGGATTGTTTGAGGTGCAAAATTCAACCGCAGGGGAGCACTTCATCGATGTTGCTGCCAAATTTCATGATGCAGTGTGCCATCTAGTTAATGTTTACTCAGCTTGTAGTATGGCGGGAAAGAGACGGCTATGGGATGATCTAAGAAGGCTGAAGGAAAATGTAGGGGGTGACTGTTGGTGTGTGGGGGGAGATTTTAATGCGGTATCTAGCATCGGTGAAAGAAGAGGTACACAAGCAGTAGCTACAATGCAGAAGCAAGGGAATTCACGACATTCATAGAGGACATGGAGCTTACTGACATACAACTATTGGGAAAGAAGTTCACTTACTTTTCTTCAGCTGGCGCAACCATGAGTAGAATTGACAGATTCCTAGTGTCTGAGGGGTTTGCATCTAGATTGAATATCTATGCACAGTGGGTAGGAGATAGGGACATTTCAGATCACTGCCCCATCTGGTTAATAAGTACAGTTGCTAATTGGGGGCCCAAACCATTCAGGTTTAATAATTGCTGGCTAGAGCATGATGACTTTCCAAGGGTGGTAAGTGAATGGATGGGGAGTTTTGGAAGGAACTGCATATCAAGGAAAGTCTATTAGCCCAAAAATCAAGAATTAAGTGGCTGGCTGAAGGGGATGCAAATAGTCGTTTTTTCCATGCGTGTATTAAAAGTAACCAACGAAGAACACAGATTGTGAAGTTACAGGTAGGGGATCAGTGGATAGAGGATGTGAATGGCATCAAAGGTGTGGTCAAGAATCATTTGAGGAAAGTTTTAGAGAGGAGGTGTTCCCCAGACCCACATTGAATGGTGTGAATTTTAGTAAAATAAACTGGGAAGATAATGAGTTATTGACTTGTCCCTTTTCTTTGGAGGAGATCAAAGACGCGATTTGGGAGTGTGATGGGAACAAATTCCCAGGCCCTGATGGGTTCAACTTCAACTTCATCAAAAGTTGTTGGGATACTATTAGCTTGGATGTACTTAAGTTCTTTGAGGAATTCCATACACATGCAGTGCTTCCAAGGCGATCGAGTCACTCCTTTTGACTTTGATACCAAAGGTAAAGAACCCACAGAAACTTAGTGAATACAGACCCATCTCACTTATAGGGTGTTTGTATAAGATGCTGGCTAAGGTGTTAGCTGGCAGGCTAAAGAAAGTGATAAAGAAGGTAATTTCAGAAACACAAAATGCGTTTATTTCGGGCAGAAATATTCTTGATGGGGTGGTAGTAGTTAATGAAGCAATTGACATGGCAAAGAGAACCAAGAAGCAGTGTGTAATTCTAAAGGTGGACTTCCAAAAGGCATATGATACGGTAAATTGGAACTACCTTGAATATATGATGAGGAGAATGGGTTTCAATACTAGGTGGAGAAGGTGGATGCATGCATTCTTTTCCTCAAATTCTATATCAGTTTTGGTGAATGGGAGCCCTACGGATGAATTTGTTGCTCAAAAGGGGATTAAGCAAGGGGATCCTCTGGCCCCGTTTTTATTCTTATTGGCTGCTGAAGGACTCGCGGGGTTGGTAAGGAAGGGTGAAGAGGCTGAATGCTTAAGTGGTTTTAATGTGTCTGAGGGTGTATCTATATCTATGTTGCAATTTGCTGACGATACAATCTTCATGTGTGATGGGAATGATAGAAGTATCTGGAGTATCAAATCTATCCTTAGAAGCTTTGAACCGGTTTCGGGCTTAAGGTTAACTTCTCCAAAAGTAATGTGTTTGGGGTGAATGTGGAGGACAGGGTCATCAATGGAATTTCATCCTTCCTTGCTTGTAATGTTGGGGTGCTACCTTTCAAGTTTCTTGGTGTTCCGGTCGGGGCTAATCCAAGGAGGTCAAGTACTTGGAAACCGGTATTGGACTCCTTCAAGGCAAGGTTGTCAAATTGAAGAAGCTTGAAACTGTCAATTGGAGGTAGGGTTGCATTAATTAACTCAGTCTTATCATCCCTTCCCTTGTACTTATTCTCAATGTATAGGGATCCTAAGAAGGTAATTGGGGATATGCAAAAAATGCAAAGGAGTTTTCTATATATGGGGTGGAGATAGTGATACCAAAAAGATGGCGTGGGTTAAATGGGAACAAATATGTAAACCAAAGAAGATGGGGGGATTGGGGGTCAAGGACCTTAGTGTGTTCAACATGTCTCTGTTGACCAAATGGAGATGGAGAATATTACATGGGGAGAATACACAGCTATGGAGGAGGGTGATAGATGCGCGGTATGGATCAGAGAGACCTTGGTTTGGAGAACATATGCATCCTAATTTGGTAAGGAAATCGTCACTTTGGTGGAGATATCTGGCGCTTATTGGGGAGGATACAACAATGGGGGTGGACTGATTTCATAATGTCGTGAAAAAAAAGAATAGGCAATGGCCAAACGGTGAAATTTTGGAAGGATAAATGGACCAGCCCGAAATCGTTTGCTGCACTGTTTCCTACGGTCCTTGAAGTATGTGGAGGAGAAGATGATTTTATAGGAGACTTGGGTCAATGAGATGCTTCGGGATGTTGGAAATGGGAATGGAGTAATTTCGAACCAGCTCATGTTGTGGATGTTGAAAATACTGCTGTGTTAATTGATATCTTGCAGGAAATTAATTTATGCAGGGACGTGGAGGATAGATGGATCGGGACACCAGATACTGCCTGTGGTTTCTCAGTAAAGTCTTGCTATAGTTGGATATGCAACCAGCTGCGAAGTGATCGATTGATGGCGGAGGATACGTCGATGCATGCGTGTAAATCATTGTGGAAGTGTGACATTCCATCGAAGGTACTCTTTTTCCCTGCCTGAGTCTTTTTCCCACTGGATTTTGGCTCAGAGAGGTTTTAAGGAGGCCCTCCCCCTTCCCTTACTGTATGTTTTGTATGGGTTGGTGCACCCCTAGTGCCCCCATCAATACATTCTTGCTTATCTAAAAAAAAAATAGTGTAAGTAATTAAGTCAAAGAGTGAGATCATGAATACCAATAATGTCAAGGGTAATTTTGCAAAATTATAAAAAATTAGTAATTTTGAAATATAATATCATTTGAGTCTTGAGAACACATTCTAATGGTAACGGTTGTGTAGAGACACTGCGTGTGTGACAAATTCGCAACACTCCATTTTCCTCCATATTCCCCACTCCTCGCCATTTTTACAAAGGAGAATAAAACCACATATCATAGTTCTTATGAATTAGTTAAAGGGTTCCTTAGCTCAAGAATTGGATGTTAAAATATAAATAGTAAGACCCATTAATTGATTAGCATATAAGATAAATGGTAGATTCATTTGTAATTAACCCTTCTCATTTGTAATATTTCACTACTTTTGATATAATAGACTTTTAAAGTTTTCTCTCTTTAATTTCTGTGGATTCTATGTTTTTTTAACATGATATCAGAGCACAATTTTTTTTTGACGCAATAAATCTAATTCATTTCATTCATAATAATAGCAAGTACACATGCAGGTACATCAAAAATTAAAGAGTATGAGAAGGGCCTGAGCACAAGGCTGCCCGTGCTAAAGTATGAGCAACCTTGTTCGCCGTTCTCCTAGAGAACTCCACATGAGAGTTTGAAAAATAACTAATAGCCTCCCTACAGTAATGCAAAATACAACCATAGTCCGAACTAATTGCAGGGGCCTTATTGAAATCGTCGACAACTACTTTGGCATCTAGTTCAAAAATGACACGCTGGTAATGGAGATCCCTTACCCAATCAATTGCCAAGAGCAAGCCTAGAGCCTCACCCTTATAGACATCAACCAACGGGGAGAAAGAAAACAATTTAGTTGCAAGAAATTCACCACGCTCATTCCGTAAGCACATACCAAACCCAACCTTATTACCAAGAGAATCAAACGCGGCATCGACATTACACTTAACAAAATTGGGAGGTGGTTTGCTCCAATTTATATCAGGTGGCTCGGAGCTGGCAGCAGCAGATATATTCTCACGAATCAAGTCGCTTGGTGTAGCGATGATGTGTCCGGCCAAAGCCAATCATCAAAAATTCTGCACCGCTGCGCCTGATGGTTCTTTGCCGCGTGTCTCTGGTGTTGTTCCAAACCACGTTGTTACGACTCGTCCATAAACTCCATAAAGTCATAGCCCAGGCTGAGAGAGTTTCCCCCTGCAAATCTGCATAACAGAAAAAACCAGCTGCAAAAAGAATTAGCAATGACCGATTGGTGAACTGCATCAAACAAGGCCGAGAGCGATCCAAACAGTGGTGGCCGTGGTGCGATCTGCAAATAGATGCGATCTTTGTTTCATCGTTTCACTTCACTACGTAAAGGGCAAAGCGAAGGCACATCCATACCGCGCCTAGTGAGAACATCTCGCGTTGGAATACAATTCCTTCCCAATCTCCACAGAAAATTTTTCACCTTTGGTGGCACTTTAATCTTCCATAACACGTTCCAGCTACCTTCAACCTCATTAGCACGATTGTGGTGGGCAGTATCCTCAAGCAACCGATAGGCACTGCGCACCGAATAATGTCCAAGACGTTCACCTTTCCAACTAATTTCATCCAATAAGAAGCGAGTCAAAGGTTCATTCCATTGTTTTCTATCTTGCACAATGAGATAGTCAACCCATAGAAGCGGATTGAACATCCTTGGCTCCCTAGGACTGAGGGCAGCAGCATCTTTTGTCCAACGATCCTCATACAACCGTATTGAGCAACCATCCCCAATGCTCCATAGTACTCCTTGGCGTAATAAATCTTGAGAACTAAATATGCTATTCCACACAAAGCTCCCATTACTTCGCTTTGTAACATGCCAGAAATCACTATGGGGAAAATACTTAGCTTTGTAGAGCCGAGATACCAAGAGGTCCGGTTGAGTTTGGAGGCGCCAAGCTTGCTTCCCCAAGAGAGCAAGATTAAAAGATTTTAGATTCCGGAAACCCATACCTCCATGTCTCTTAGCTACACACAATTTTTCCCACGCCATCCAACGAATCCCCCTAGTCACACCACCATTTCCGCCCCACCAAAACCCATTAAGCATCCGCTCAATTTCAACCAAAAGAGAAGAAGGGATAGTGAATAAACTCATAAAGTATGTTGGAATGGACTGGAGCACCGATTTGATCAAAATTTCCTTCCCGACTTTAGATAACATTCTACCACTCCAAGAGCTGATTTTATTCCAAATACGATCCTTTATGAATTTAAAAAGAGCTTTCTTGCTCCTACCAACCATAGAAGGAAGACCCAAGTACTTACTGGTACCCAGGCACACTTGAACCCCCAAATGAGTAGAAATGGCATCTTTAGCATCCTGAGAGACATTTTTGCTAAAGAATATTTTGGACTTTTGGAAATTCACCTTTTGGCCAGAGGTTTTCTCATATATATCCAAAATAGTTTGTATCCGAGTGGCTTCCCCTAAAGAGGCTCTGAAGAAGAGAAAGCAATCATCTGCAAATAGAAGGTGAGAAACTATAGGCGCATTCTTACAAACTGCCACACCATGAATATCACCAGAAGCAATTGATTTGTGCAATAAAGCCGTTAAACCTTCAGAGCAAAGGATAAAGAGGTATGGTGAAAGTGGATCACCCTGTCTAATACCACGCCCCGGTGTAATTGGCCCTGCAAGGTCCCGATTCACAATAACAGAGAAGGAAACAGACTCAATACACATACGCATCCAGCGAATCCAAATACCACAGAACCCTAGACGGTGCATAACCGCATAAAGGTAACCCCAGTCCATTCTGTCATAAGCTTTGCTCATATCAATTTTCAATGCAACTTCGCCTACTTTACCTCTACGCTTATTTTTAAGATGATGAATAATTTCAAAGGCTATCATTGCATTATCAAGTATAGACCGACCAGATACAAAGGCAGATTGCTCAATAGAAACACACTTAGAAAGCACAGTTTTAAGACGGTTTGCAAGTACCTTAGAGATGATTTTGTATATGACATTGCACAAGGCTATAGGGCGCCAATCAGCCATGGAAGCGGGGTTATCCTTCTTCGGGAGGAGCGCAATATTTGTTGCATTCAAGTCACAAGGAAACTCTCCTCGGTCAAGCCATCCTAAACATGCCGTGAAAATCTCATCACCATAGGAATCCCAGTAATGCTTATAGAACCCTGGATTGAAGCCATCCGGGCCCGGTGCTTTATCGTTATCCATAGACATAAGGGCCTCTTTGAATTCACCTTTGTCAAAGCCACGAACCAGCAAATCATTATCCTCTTGGGTGATCTTAGGCATCATTGCACGAGTCACAGGCTCATAATCTCCATCTGTACTCGAAAACAACTCATGAAAGTAATCAACTGCCACCCTTTTGATAGCTACTGGTCTAGTAGCTAAGGACCCATCAACACGCACAAGACTATCTATCCTCTTCTTCTTATGCCTAGAGGTAGCGCTGGCATAAAAGTATTTCGTGTTTTGGTAACCATCTTTTAATCAGAATGACTTAGCTCGCTGTCTCCAAAATGCCTCTTCCTGCATAATGAGTTTGGACAGGCGTCTATTCATTCTATTATACTGGCTCACACCTTGAGTATCGCGACGATTACGAACTCTATCCATAGCCAATCTACAAGCCGATATATCCTCTCTAAACTTGCACCTTTTCTTGCGCCCCCAAACTTGAAGGGTGCGTGCACATCCTCGTAATTTAGATTGTATATCACCGGTAACCCCCGTACTCCACCCAGTGCGCACTACATCATCCACATCTGGTTCAGCCAGCCACACATTCTCAAACTTAAATGTATAGTTACGTTGTGGTGCAACTATGTAATCTCTTTGGAGCAAAAGAGGAGAGTGATCAGACTTAGGGGATATCAGATTTAGCAACTTAGCATGAGGGAATAATTCCAACCATTCCTTAGTAGCAAATGCCCTGTCAAGCCGTTGCTCTATAGCTTGGGGGGTACCTAAGGCAAACCTCCACGTGAACTGATAACCAGATAAAGGTAAATCAATGAGCTGAGCATCCGTGACTGCTTCTTGAAATCCTCTCATAAGGTAATTCGGATGATCCCGGTAACCTCTCTTGTCCTCAGGCGATAGGAGGTCATTAAAATCCCCAATGATACACCACGGAGTGCGAAAAGTCCAAACCAACTCGCGAATAAGGGCCCGTGGATTCGTGATTCGATAGAATGGTCAGCATACCCATAGTTACCTGTGATGCGCCAATTACCCCGAATAGTATCCTCCACAGTAACATCAATATGATGTTGGGAGTAGCTAGTAACATTACAAGTAATAATATTCCTCCAAAGAATAGCAATACCCCCACCTCTACCCACTCTGTCTACAGATACACAACCATCAAACTCCAAGACTCTACGGACCTTCTCTAAAGTAGTAGAATATGATAACGTCTCAAACAAAAACACAATCTCCGGATTGTTACTCCGGACCAGGTCCCGAAGCATAGGAATTGCCGAGTCGTGACCCAGATCTCGACAATTCCAACTAAGTATACTGATTGCTCCTGGCAGGTCTGGCTGCCAGGACCTGCCAATAAAAAAGACCCATCATCGGTAGAGTGTTGTGTGTTGGCTGAAGTGTCACTTGCATGGGGCCTTGCATGCAATCGTTTCCTCTTACGTAATTCTTCTCCTTCCCCCATATCAATATCCATAGTAGCACATAATGGATCAGCAAGATGAGAATTTGTGATTGGAGCAGGTAAGGCACGTGATGTTAATGATTTGGAATTCACACTATTTCCTTGCAATAGTAGAACACGTGATGTGGTTGCATGGCTACTGTTCAAATTAGTCAAAGGTTGACTGGGCCCCACTGCAGCAATAGAAGCGTTTCTCTCCAAGGAAATAGTGCTAATTAGTGCCTCATTATTGACATTCAATTGCTGAACCGTTTCCTCATAATTATCATCATAATGATTATTATTATTCCCATTACTCTCTTGTCTAACAGCCTGACCTCTACTCGCTGTCCTATTCGCCGGAGCAGCCATGGGAGTACCTCTAGCATCGTTCTTCTCCTTCCGAAGCCATGAATTATTATCACCAGGACTACGACGTTCCACTTTCAACTCTGGGCCCCATCCTCTCGACCCATCGTCGTGTTCCATAGCAAACAACATCTCGCAACTATTGTCCAAGTGTCCTAGATGACCACATAAGTAGCACAACACTGATAGACGTTCATATTTGAAACGCACAGGCTTAATATTATCCCTGCCAACATTAATTTTCTTTCCTCTACGGAGTGGTTTCCTGACATCCACCATGTGCCGAATGCGCATGAATAATTTCCAAAAGTCTGAGCTGTTCTTGGGATCGTATTCGAGAAAAGTCCCAATAAAATTCCCAAGCACACGTCCAACTGCCTCAGTCATAAAACCAATAGGAACATCATGAACCTGGACCCAGAATGCAACCTCGAATAATGGGACTTGTGCAGGTACATCACCTATGCAGAGTTTAGCCATGATCAGCGTGTGTCCATCAAAATGCCAAGGGCCACTTGCCAACACTTTGTCCAAATCGCGCCAGTGGTAGAATTGGAAGAGGAAGAGATTGCTATCTAACACCTAGACGTTAACCCCACAAACCGGTTGCCAAACGGCTGCCATCCGATCCTTCATGATCGGAATCCGAATAGTTCTCCGCGTAAGAAAACGCCCCACTAAGCAATGGCGTGCATCAAAAGTTTCATTATCATTAGTTTCCCTCTGTAAAGGTGCATCATCATCTTCTTCACCGGTGAAGTTCATCTGTGTAGAAGCCATAGCAGTCCAAGAACCTCCTTACTAAGTTAGGAACTAGCAAATCCCTATCTCAATAGAGCCGGCTTCCCGCGAGGATCGGGATATCTGGAGATAGAGACTATAGCACGTACTAAACGTAGGAAGGCCAAAGCGTGTGGTGAAGATTAGAGTGAACTCGCGGCGAAGGTGAGAGAAGAGAAAGGCGGCGCTCACGGTGGGGCGAAAAGCAAGCTACGTCTCATTAGGGAGCCCTAGGAGAGAAAAAACATGCTAGTAGTTTATGTGATATCAGAGCACAAATGATATCTGTTATACCCCAATTTTGTCCGTCTTCTTTTAGTCGTTTGTTTTATGTAATTCGTATTTCGAAGTCACACAATTTTGTCCGTCTCTTTTTCTAATTCAAGCCAATTTCAATTATCTGTTCAATTAAACTCGAATACCGTTACTTAAGCTAGGCATACGTGCGAATGATCGATCTTTTCACGCATTCTTCGTTAATCTCGATGATTGGGCCTAATTGAATCTAATTGGGCTTACATGAGTCGTTTGTCTCGCAATTGGGCTTGTCATTATGGTTCCAATTTAATTTTTAGTATCTTTCGCTTAACGGGTCATTTTTTTTCATTTGGACCTCGTTCTAGCGTGTTTGTTTAGTCGGGTCCGATTTGCTTTTGTATTTGGCCCGACATATTTTTTTTAATTAGTTTATTTAATTTATTTAGACAATATTTAGTCCAAAAATGTGAAAAAAATGTAATTTAGTTTTATTACAAGGTATAGGTGTCTAAAAGTCCAAAAAGGGTCCAAAATGCAAAAAATAGTAATACAAAATATGCCAAAAATAGCCAAATCCGAAAATAAGTTTAGCCCAATTAACAGTTGGGCTTGGATCTTCAAGCTCTCTTAAAACCCTAATCTTCCCCTCCAATTATCTTAAAACAAATCAAATCAGGGTAAATCAATCCATTAATTGTCAAGACCTAATTTTCTAGTATAAATATGTGATCAACCCTCAGTCAAAAACAGACAACAACACCACAAAATCACCTAAACAAGGATTAGGGTTCAAAGTCAGAATCCTAATCCATTGAAATTCTAAGTTTAAGGAAAAAGAGGTGGTAGAAGCAAGGAATCAAATACAGTAGTACACTACGCCAGAATGGCTAAAAAAGAGCGCCACATACCCAGCGTTTTTTAATAAACGCTGCGTATAGAGAGGAAGAGATTGCACATAACCAGCGTTTTTTAATAAACGCTGCGTATAGAGAGGACGAGATAGGAAAATACCCAGCGTTTTTCAGCAAACGCTGCGTATAGAGAGGACGAGAAAGCCAAATAATCAGCGTTTTTGAGGAAACGCTACGTATAGAGAGGAGGAGAAAGCCAAATAATCAGCGTTTTTGAGGAAACGCTGCGTATAGAGAGGACGAGAAAGCCAAATAATCAGCGTTTTTTAGAAAACGCTGCGTATATTAGAACGAAAAACCACATATTCAGCGTTTTTTAGAAACGCTGAGTATTTGTTTTAATACAGCTCCGTCTATCTCTCTCTCTCTCTCACACAACCGAACTATCTTCTCTTCTTTTAACACCCTTCGTCTTCTCCCTCTCCCTCTCTTCGCCCTCTTCGTCTTCCACACATTCACACGGA
Source organism: Oxytropis ochrocephala (assembly GCA_020916435.1). NCBI lineage: Eukaryota > Viridiplantae > Streptophyta > Magnoliopsida > Fabales > Fabaceae > Oxytropis > Oxytropis ochrocephala. The sequence continues at coordinate 65,186,931 of CM037095.1, forward strand.
ACCACACTAGATCTATGAGAGAGCGAATCCAATCAATCAAACAAGGAAAGGAAAGAAAAGAAAGAGAGAAACTACCGATCGGAGAAGAAGAACCAAAAAAGCAGATCCAAAAAATGGCTCCTTCAATGCGGCATTTAAATCGCTCCCTCTTCTGGGCTTCCTCTGAGTCGCAGCTCTCGTTTTCTCATGTAAAATCTCATCCAACACAACGATCTCTTATTTTCATTTACTTTTATTTTCGTTGAATTTCATTTCTGATATGAAACGATGTCGTTTTGGTGGTTACAGGTATGGGAGCGGCTTATGGAATGGCCAAGAGCGGTGTAGGTGTTGCATCGATGGGTGTGATGAGACCTGAACTTGTGATGAAATCGATCGTTCCGGTTGTTATGGCTGGTGTGTTAGGTATTTATGGTTTGATTCTATTGGGAATTTTCATTGCAAGAGATCAATCTTGGAAATCTGGTATGTATGTTAGATGGTACATTTTTCAGAAACAATAGATAGTGTGAAATTAAAACTGAATTTGAAAATGATTATGTGATCATCAGTAATGTTTAGTTGTCTCTTGGATCCTAGACATGGAATTTTCCTATGTTACTCTTCACTGGTCTGTTGAGTTCAACCAATCTCTTCATTTTTCATAATTACTTAAGCACATCATTTATGGCTCTTGGTGACAAGTGCACATCATTTCTAGCTCTCTCAGTATGCGAGAAGTGAACTATGATGAATATAGAGTGATACCTTATAAGGCGTAGAGGCTAGGTGGCTTGACCATCGAGTTGAAGGTGGCTTGACATCTTAATGCAAAACATTTTGCTATTATATGGAGAAGCAAATGCATTAAGATTGCGATTTGCATCTATCTATTATGAACATTGGGTTTGTTTGTTTGTATTGCGTATAATATGGTCAACTTGTAAAAGTGGATGTTGCACATGTATTCATGATTCATTTACCATTCCATTTACCAGTACTTATACCTTGCTTTGCAGATTATGTTCTAAATGCTTCTTTAAGCATTTGTCTAACTATATAAAAATATTTGAAATGACTATATTAGTCTTCTCACTCACCCATACATTTTTGCACAATTTACATCAAATCAAGATGGAAAACAAGATATTCATGTCAAAATAAAATTGGCTGCAACATTTTTGGGAAAAAATAGAAGTAGGACTTACCTCTTATCTTCCAAAATAGCAAACAAAAAATTTGACATTGTAAGTCTTTATATATATATATATATATATATATATATATATATATATATATATATATATATATATATATATATATATATATATATATATATATATATATATATATATATATATATATATATATCACACCCCAATCTTCTTTAATGCATTTGATTCAAAGTTGTTTGTGCTATAACACCTAACAGAGTCATTTCTGAGTCAATTGTTTCATGTGCTTGGTCATTATATGTACCTTTTTTTTTTTTTTTAACAAGCGCCACATGTACCTAATCTTATTTATGTAGCTTATTTCCATTGTTATTGCTTGAGCATAAATCGAGATGTGCTTTGATTGTGTGAAGGGTTTGGATCATAATGTTTTGATTGTCCGTGGTTCATGTCTTGTAGGTATGAAGGCTTAGACAAATTTATAACGCATAAGCTTCAACTAATGCCAAAGTCTGCAGACAATTGGTAGCTACTAAAGTAGCCATGGACGGTTTGATATTTGGACCAATACATTTGTTTTTCTTCTTTAGTTACATGGGATTGTCTCACGCAAAACTATTCCTCAAGTGAAGGAAGACTTTAAAAGAATTATATCCCAAAGATTGGTTTTAGAAGGTGGAATGTGGCCAATTGTGCGTGTTTTAATTTTTGGTATGTTCTGTTAAGTATCGCTTCTTTATGGATAATGTACATATTGAGTTGTAGTTCAATTGTATCAAGTAAACTAGCTTAGTATTCTTGTACCAAGAGATTATAACTTATTATATAATATATATGAGTGTATGATTTAATTTTTGGATGTATGATTTAATAAGTTTATGATTTAATTTTTGGATGTAATTTGGATGTATGATTTAATTTTTGAATGTATTTTGGATGTATGATTTAATTTTTTTATGATGTATGATTTAATTCAGCTTAAATACAACAAACTCATAGATATCATCATTAAAAATATTTTGGATGTATGATTTAATTTTTTTGTTGCAAATATAAAATGGAAAATACACAAAAACTGAAAAAAATTAAAAAAATTAAAAACAATGGGCGCGCTTTTAAGGAAGTCTTTTGCTTATATAGGGGACAAGTTTAGGCAATGGGCAGCGCTTTTTAGGAAGCGCTGCCTATTTGAGGACGTGTTTGGGCAATGGGCAGCGCTTTTTAGGAAGCGCCGCCTATTTGAGGACGTGTTTGGGCAATGGGCAGCGCTTTTTAGGAAGCGCTGCCTATTTGAGGACGTGTTTGGGCAATGGGCAGCGCTTTTTAGGAAGCCACTACAACAGATCTAGTAGATGGGCAGCGTTTTTTTTTATCCATGGGCAGCGTTTTTGAGCGCTGCTAAACGTGGCGCTGGCTATTCACTCCAACAATGGGTAGCGTTTCCTAAAAAACTCCACCCATTGCAAAACACGTCCTCCCAGATACGCAGCGCTTTTTAAAAAGCGCTGAATATATCCAAAGCGTCCTCCCAAATACTTAGCGCTTTTTAAAAAGCGCTGAATATATCCAAAGCGTCCTCCCAGATACTTAGCGCTTTTTAAAAAGCGCTGAATATTACCCTTATACGCAGCAGCGCTTCATTAAAAGCGCTTGAATATTGCCTATTTGTGTTATTAAATACCCAGTAGCTTTATTAAAAGCGTACTGAGTATTGCCTATTTGTGTTACTAAATACCCAGCCGCTTTATTAAAAGCGCTGAGTATTGCCTATTTGTGTTACTAAATACCCAGTAGCTTCATCAAAAGCTACTGAATATTGTCTAAATTTTTTTTTAATTTTTTTCTGCTTTTGTGTGTTTTCCTTTTATATTTACAAATTACCTGCATGTACCAATCCAATCAAATACATAATGTAATCAATTTGCTAAGAGGAACACAAATTACATATAACGAAAAACAAATTACATAAGAGGAACCAAAACAAAATAGCTAAGAAGTTTCATTATCTAATTCATATGTATCCAAAACAAGCTATCAAGTTACAATATTATGAACCAAAAACTAGCTAGACTAACTTATATGTATCCAAATGAAACTTTAAAAAAACGGGAGAGATGATCGCACCATTCTCCCTAAGCTCAAAGAATCTGCTCAACAGAGTATGTGTTGCTTTGACAATCGCTAAAATACTGAAATTATATAAATAAATAAAATTAGAATTGAAATGGTTAAATATTGGAAAGAACCACTATTAAATCGAAATCATATAAAAATATATTATAAGTAGATACCTGACGGGGGATAGTCGTTTTCTTTCGGGTAATAATATCCTTCATATATTGCATGCCGTAATACCCACAATCAATGTTATTCAATTGTTTAGGACACTACAAAACATAATTAGATTAGTTAATTGTTAAATTGAGTTGAATATAGTTTTTTGACAAAATAATGTAATGTATAAGTTAGAAACTTACAACTATTGGTAACCATTTGACCGTTAATTTATCAACTCCCCAATATGTCCTTAAACCGCTGAATAGAATGTCATATAACTATATTAATAACAATATATACATATATAAGTAAAAGTAAGAAATGCAGAATGACACAAAATAAACACACCTGTTAAAAAGCTCCACAAACTCCATGTGGTTTTTGTAATGATTTTGAAGTGAGTCAAGGTAATACACGGTTTTTTTCCTAGGATTAATTGCATACAAAACCCAATGTCTCCTACAAAAAAAAATTAGGAATAAGTAATTGACTACTATTAAAAAAATGCATGTTATATAAGAATTAATGAGTAAAAATTCTTACCCTAGATTAACCGGTGCTAGAAGTAAGACATCATCATCACTTCTATTTTGAGCTTCAATGAAGCGGTCATTGACATAAGTTTGAACAATGACTGGTTTTGTTCCACAAGTGATTGATAATTTGGCAGGCTGGGAAGAACTTGACGAAAGGTTGTACTTTTCGGACACAAGAACAAATATCTATGTGTCTGTTCGGAAGGGACCACAATGTCCTCGTACAAGTACCTACATTTAGATATATAAATATATATATATATATATATATATATATATATATATATATATAAATTAAATTAACGATATAATAAAATTAAATCGACAATGTCAAATAATAAATTACATAGTACACGACATATATATTCATAACAATACCGGTTGCCTCATCCGCATCACATACAAAGACGGATATCCTCACGTCCGACTATATGAGGCAAGCCGGCTCCAAATTTTCTTCATCAAAATTTATGATAAGCAATTTGTCTTTCATCATGTATTTCTCAGACGCTACGTCGGCCTCACCAATCTTCATATAAGCTTCAATGGAAGAGGAAGAGGCGGGTGAGACACAATTGGAGAAGGGGTGGGATGAGTCACTTGGCGAAAGAGGAGGGCTGATCGGTCACTTTTGGAGGAGAGGCGGTGTGAAACTTCTACATAAGGGGTGGACTGAGACACTTTTGTAGAAGGGGTGGATCGAGACACTTTCTTGCCAATAGATATTTCCTTGCCAAACTTTTCAAAGGAGACCTTTTCTTGCCTGGTAGACACTTTCTTATATTTTTCATTTTGGCGCATCTATGTTTAAACAAAAATAATTACTTAGTTAGCACAAATTATATGACAAAAACTATAATTAGTTAGTTACAAATATATTGTCACTTACAACGACAAGGCGGCGGATGGCCATGCCACAAAGGTACCAATCGCTTGTGACACCGTCAAGATATCAATCATCACAATCGGAATGAGCAATGGTGCATCCTCCTAAATGGTACCACAACTCGACTCTAACATGATTTGGAGGTAGGGGTAAATTGTGCATCAAGGACCCAATTGTTACATGTGTAGCCAATTGCAACCATTTCATGTGGGTTTGAGATATACAATTCACACTCACACTCATTGTTGTCCTAAATCAATTATAAACCACAAAATAATAAAGACATTATTTGATGTTATATATATATATATATATATATGTACAATAAATCAATTATAAACCACAAAATAATAAAAACAATTAATACCTTAGTTGACGGCATGGTGCAAATATCTCGTACCGCTATGTGTAGTATGGGGGTTGGTCTTTGGTGGCATAACATGGCCATAAAGTGATCGCATATCATTAAGTTGAGCTTGCAAACTTTCATACAATGCCATCATCTTTCTCGGTGGTGGACATCATGATTCTCATCATAGACTTTCTATTTTGGTCCAAAGTACTCGGTTGGTGCTACTCCAAATCCAAAGACCCTTGTGCGACCAGAGTATTCTTCTTTACCTAAGGCACGTGTAAGGATTTCTTTTTCGAGCAATCGGTGAGCTCTCCCTGTGACACCGATCGTGATATGGCTTCCCGATTCACAAAACAAAAGTATAATACATTATAAAAATCATAAAAGTTACAATTAAAATCGGTGAGCTTGAATTTAGGAAATACTTACAATTCTTTCCGACACCTCCTTAGTTTTAGGATCAACAATCTCCTTTTCTTTGTTTAGTCGAGCCTCTACCCACAAAACATGTCGCTCAACACCTTCTTTAGTAGGATCTTTCCCACTCTCCACCCACTATATTTAAATTTACCAAATATTAAGAAACTATTTATAAAAAGTTTCATGAAACTAAAAAATCAAGCTTATTGTGCCTTACCAATCTCTCTTCAATATGTTGATATGGAGTAGCACCGCCTCTATAAGGATACTCACAACCCGAAGCACACTTTCGATTCACCTCACTTGCTTTCTATTAAGAGAGATAAGTATACATTAATGTATAATAGATAATTGTCAAATATAAAAATATGTTATAACTTAATAGATAGTAGCACTAACCAAGAATTTTGGATCTTCAGTGCGTCTCCTAACAAATGTCTGCCAATCCTCCTCTGAAATAAACCCACTATATATTGGTGGAGGATTCCAATTGATGTTTCCATTATCATCTTTAAGCCAAGTTTTTGTTAATGTCGTTCTCAAATTTTTATGTAACTTTCCTAGCTTCCTTCATTATCCAGTCCTTTTTAGAATCATCCACATCAAAATATTTCTGCTTATGCACATTAAATGAAAATCATATAAATAAATTTATATATATATATATGGGATTCTTTGTGTGAACCCAACTTATGCACAATAAATTTACCAAAAAGATCTAAAATTATATACCTGTATTGTTACCCACAACTCATGTTTTTGTTTCTCCAAAACGGGATTCTTTGTGTGAACCCAAGTAGTGATTGTTATTGGTATCATTTGTTTTACCTTACTACCAAGGAAAGTAATCAAATGAGTGTGTTTTTTCTCCAATTGGCGGACCATAACATTCCATTGGACTGCATTATGTAAATAGTAAATTAGATCACAAACAATTAAAACTTAGTATTGAATGAAGTTAATTAGCAATTAATTAGTATCTTACACTTAATTTTTCTTTTCCTTTACTTAACCGGTTGATGATATCCTTTTTAATCGTCATTCCACGAGGAGCACGCTTCGATATAGTTTGTAACATCATGATCATCGCCTCTCACCGTGTCATGCCCACTATCACTATGATCTCGCCATCTTACCTCGCAATAAAACATAATCATTGTTTGTTATATTTATCCATTTAAAAAAACATCCAACAAAAAAATAAATAATCAGTCAAAGAAGATGAAAATAAGATCCATGTCTATAAAATAACATCTATGTCGGTTACCTTTTCCTTTTCTTGATACAATTTTTTTGCAATTCGCTCCTTGGTACTTTGTTTTTAACGAATCGTAATTCCATCAGTATGATCCTTTCTAACATACACAACATCCTCTCTATAAGTACTTTCCTCTTCTAGTGATGTCCCCAAGAAAGTGGTCGTCCTCGATACCATCATCATTGGTTTCTTGATCATAAATGTAATTCACTAATTTTTTTGTGTCAGTAAAACAATAGACCAATTGATATCAATCGGATCAGTGACATAAAACACTTGTTGAGCTTGGGATGCCAAAATAAAAGGCTCATCTTTATATCCCAACTTCTTGAAATTCACCCGCATGAACCCCGACTCATCAATCAGAAACCATTATTATTGTCAACCCACTTACATTGGAACACGGACTCTCGAAACATGGTGTAATCCAACTCCCATATTTGTTCAATGACCCCAAGTATGACATATTTGCGTATAACGGGATTTCTGTCTTTGGCACTTGATGTATGCATAGCTTGAGCAACAAGAGTCACCCCACTATTTTGCATTTTACTCTGATCATCATGGGTTTTTGTATAGAACGTGTAACCGTTAATTAGATAGCTGGTGTAAGAGAAAACATGCATATTTGGACCTTTTGCTAACCATCTCAATCTTTTTGAAATCAAGTAGGATTCATAACAAACTCAAAATCAATGTGGTCTTTTAACCACACTATGAAACTCCGATTGTGTTCCTTTGTTAACCAAACTTCACTCTTATATGGGTAATCACTCTTAAGTATGTCCATGTGCTTGGCAACATATGAATTAACCTCACTATCATTGTGCAAAACATATAAGTGTGCTTGATGTAGTTCTTCCCTTGACACCATAACTATTTTATATCCTGACATCCCTTTAGTAATGCTTCCTAAGTGACGAGACCTTGGAAGTCCCGCAGAATATTCAAGACTAGATAGATAGGCGGTGCGCGAACTCAACAACTTCTTCAACTATGTAGCGCTCAACAATACAACCTCTCGGTCGTGATCGGTTTTTCACATATCCTTTTAATATCTTCATGTAACGCTCAAACGGATACATCCATCTCATGTAACATGGGCCACACAATTGTGTCTCTCTAATCAAATGAACTGTTAGATGAATCATTATGTCAAAAAATGAAGGTGGGAAATACATCTCAAGCTCACACAAAGTGACAAGAATTTCTCTTTGCAATGATGGCAACTTTCTAGGGTCAATCACTCTACTACAAATCGCCTTAAAAGAAGTAACAAAAGTTTGGTTAGCGTCTGCGCACTTTCTTAGGCAAAATGGATCGTATACCAATTGGGAGCAAATTCTCCATTAGAACATGACAATCATGGGACTTTAAAGACTTTAACTTAAGGTCTTTCATGGATACAAGGTTTGTAACATTTGAAGAATACCCTCCGGAACTTTTACTCCATGAAGAAACTTACAAAACACGGTCTTCTCCTTTTTAGATAGAGTATGAGTGCCGGGAGGTAGATATGTACGTGTACCCTTCTTTATCGGACCCACCTCTGGTCTCAACCCCATACTAAGCAAGTCCAACCTCGAGTTGATGGTATCTTTAGTCTTTCCCGGCATATTGAGTAAGGTACCAATGACACTTTCAAAGACATTTTTTCAACATGCATCACATCAATGAAGTGTCTTACATATAATGACTTCCAAATGGCAAGTCAAAGAAAATCGACTTTTTCTTCCACCCCGCTTGGCAACCTCTCCTGCAAATGGCTTCCCAAATTTAATGTTCAAATCTTTCACCTTTTCAAACAGCTTGTTCACCCGTCAAAGCCGTGGGAGCTTTACTGGTTTCGGTATTCCCATTGAATGCCTTTTTCAACGATCGATCTTGATGAGTAGATGGCAAAAATCTACGATGACCGGTGGTAGATATTCTTCCTACCATGTTCCAACCACATCCAATCGGTGTTATCTTCACATATAGGGCATGCACACTGCGACCTTTTCGATCGTCATCCGGATAGATTGCCGTATCTTTGGAAAGTCATTAATTGTGCCAAAAATCATAGCCCTCAAGTTGAAACTTTCTTCTCGAACCCATCATACACCTCTACTCCATTCTCCCACATTAGCTTCAAGTCTTCAATTAAAGGAGCCAAGTATACATCAATATCATTTCCCGGTTGCTTGGGCCCAGAAATTAACAAAGACAACATCATATATTTGCGTTTCATGCAAAGCCATGGAGGTAAGTTATAAATCGCTAATATCACGGGCCATGTACTGTGGGAGCTACTCTGAATACCGTGCGGATTAAAACCATCGGCAGACAATGCAAGTCGTAGGTTTCTTGGATCCAACCCAAATCGGGATAATCAATATCAAATTTTTCCATTGCGGAGAATCTGCCGTGTCGTAACATGCCATCTTTAATCCTTTCATCCTCATGCCATGTCAAGTGTTTTGCATCTTCTGAACTACGGTTCATACGCCTAAATCGAGGAATTATGGGAAAATACCACAACACCTTTTCTGGAGCAGAATCTTTCTTTTTATACCGCGATGCATTACATTTAGGACACGACTTTAAAAATGCATGTTCATTCCAAATAGAATGCAATCATTGGGACAAGCGTGTATCTTCTCATAGTTCAAGCCAATGGACCCTAACATTTGTTTTGCATCATACGTCCGAGAAGGGAGCACATTATCCTTCGGCAACATTTCTTTCAATAGTGTGAGTAATTCAGTAAAGCTCTTATCCGTCCATCCGTGGCAAGTTTTCAAGTTATACAACTTTATCACAGCCAATAATTTTGTGAATTCAGTACAACCTCATACAACGGCGGCGTCTCGCATCCGTTATCAACTTCTCAAACATTTGAGGACGGTCATTAAGATCGTCTTCAAAAGCCTTTGCCATCTCTTCAAATTCATCCCCAACAAACGTAGGTATTTCGGTGTCAACCGGTGCACATCTCTCAGTACTATTACCCATATTCGAAGATTCAACTCTTTCCTCACCATGCATTGTCCAACAAGTGTAAGTTTGATCAATTCCATTACCCTTTAAATGTCCCCAACTCGTGCATTAATCGATTTTACATAGCAACAACGTAAACAGGACATATCATATTACTAGATCTCCTAAACGCGTTGAACAAAGCCAAATTCACAAAATAATCCACTCCATCTCTATATTCCTTGGACGCATTTATTGGCGGACATCCACTTTCTATCCATAATGTCCCAATATCTATAATAAATTCGGATAAGAGAATTTACAATTTTATTGAAGCTAAGACATTCAATCAACTAGCTAGCTAGTAGTTTCAACTAAACAAATCAAAGACTTTGATGTCTTCTATATAGTCATTAATTCTTCATAGAAAATAAACAAAAGAACAAAAAAGTACCGAACAAGTGGAAGCAACAACGACAAATATCCAACCAAATTTGTGAACAACGATCGCGAAGCTCAGACAAAAAAACTCCCAAAACCTAACAAACAATTTGCATATTCGATTTAGGCATATTTGATTTTACTAATATAGATGACACACACTTTGCTTAAAAACTCTATCATTTGAGAATCAAAATCTCAACAAAACCAAGCAACAAACACATATCAACTAATTTCTCTCCTATCAAACACATTCAACTAATTTTACACATATCAAACACATACAAATACATTCAACATATTCCTCTCTTATCAAATATTTTTTTCACACATTCAACATATTCCAATCAAACTACATATTCATCTCCAACCTAACAAAAAACCTAAAAAACAAAAAACAAAATAGAGAACTAACCTTTGAGAGAAGATGAGGACAAGCAATGAGGACTATGGGTGCTAGAGAGGATTGAGACAAGCAATGTGGGTTTTGGGGTTATTGTGGGTTTGGGGGTTTGTGGGTTTGGGGGTTATTGTGGGTTTATGGGTTTGTGGGTTTGGGGGTTTGTGGGTGGTGCTAGAGAGAACGAGAATGAGGGAAAGTTGAGAGAGGAGGGGTTAAGAGGGGGGAGGAGAGAAGAGAACCGTGAGAGAGAGACGTGAGCGAGAGAGAGAGAGAGAGGTTTGTGGGTTTTTGGGTGTGGGTTTTTGCTGAGAGTGAGGCAGAGAACGTACGCAGAGAGAGAGGAGAAGAGAAGCGCGAAAGGAAATGAAAAAAAGAGAGAAAACGAACGGGCAAAAAAAAAAAAAGCAATACTCAGCGTTTTTAAAGAAACGCTGAGTATATGGTGAGAACGCGTGTGTTATGGGCAGCGTTTGTGTAAAAAACGCTGAGTATATGTGAGAACGAGTTAGGAGATGCGCAGCGTTTTTAAACAAACGCTTGGTATATGTGAGAACGAGTTAGGTCATGCGCAGCGTTTGTATAGAAACGCTGGGTATATGTGAGAACGAGTTAGGTCATGCGCAGCGTTTGTATAAAAACGCTGATTATTACTAGCGTCATGTAGAGTCATGCGCAGCGTTTGTATAAAAACGCTGATTATTCCTGGCGTAATGTAGAGTCATGCGCAGCGTTTGTAGGGAAACGCTATTTATTAGCTAGCGTGTTTTTGTGATAAGCAGCGTTCTTTGAGGAAACGCTGCTCATGGCGGCGCTCATTTTAAGCCAATCTGGCGTAGTGAGCGCTGCCTATTTGAGGACGTGTTTGGGCAATGGGCAGCGCTTTTTAGGAAGCGCTGCCCATTGTTGGAGTGGAATACCCAGCGCCACATTCAGCAGCTAGCGCTCAAAAGCGCTGCCCATGGATGAAAAAAAACGCTGCCTATATACTAATTCTGTTGTAGTGGTAGCAACCGTAGCAGTTACAACAACAAGCATACTAGGAGACATATCTGAGGCTGGAGTAAAAGGTTGGTCCCTATGTTATTCTAGATTCTTTAGGTCAGTAAACAGAAACACGTACAAAAGCAAAAGAGCGAATCATAATTAGATTAAAGGCCTATGATACAACCAGACTATGTTTACTAATTAAAAAACAAATATGGCTTAGATTGGAAAATAGAGTTATTCTATTTATTTTTTTTTATAAAGATGAAGATGAAGGACCAATTAGTAGTTTAATTAGGGCGATTATGGCTAATTTATGTTCTTAAAAAATCGTTTTTAGTACTAGTTGCTGCTCTTAATGTTCTTGTTGAGTGCTAGTTTTGGTTCTTTACAAAAGTTTTGGCTATTAGTTTGTTAATTTTCTTTATAGAGTTTTGTTTCAAGAAATAATACCAAAAAAAAGGAGAAGATACGGATTTGAAGCAGAATAATTAGGGGAAGAGAATAATTAGGATTCTCCCAATAAATGAGTTACCTTATGTAGTAGTCCTTCCTTTGTCATTTTATTTTAATTTTCAATTATTCATTCAGATTACTATTTACACATGTACTTTAGTTATACACCTCCTAGGCAAGCTTTTTTAAAGGAGAACGCAGGCCTGCTAAAAATGGACTGGGCCCTACTACTCGCACCACCCTGTTTAATAATACAATCCCCTGTAACTAACAACACTCCCTTTTTGCAATTTTCACCCTTTTCTCATTTTTTTAATTCTTTTTAACTCAAATACTTTCAATAAATCAAAAACAATAACTAAATATTTATGTTTTTTCCAACCCCAAAATCAAGTAAAAGACCAAGTCGGTTGTACAACCGAGTTAGTCATCAACCTAGGACCAATGAGCTGTAAAGTTCAGTAATCCTAAAAACTTATATGGAAATAAATAAACCACTTTTCCTAAAAATAGGGGACTAAGTCGGTTGTACAACCGGGTTAGTCAACGTTCTAGAACTAATGAGCTGTACAGTTCAAGAGTTCTAGAATACCTATTCTAAAACCAACTCACCTCACATCAAAAAAACTTCTTTCAAAAAAACTTCAAAAATACTTTCAAAAGTAGGGGACTAAGTCGGTTGTACAATCGGGTTAGTCAGCGTCCTATGAATCAGTGAGTTGTACAGTTCAAGGAATCCTAGGACCCCTACACTAAAAAATACCAACCCACAAACATTTTTCAGGAAGAACTACGTAGCTTTGATTCCTCCATTGCATCCGGAGGTACGTAGGAGCAAGAGACCACTCTTGTCAAGCACTAAAAATTAAAAATTTAATTAAGTCTTTTTCTCCATAAATACAAGGGTAAATATTAAAATATAATTAATTAGACAAAAGATGTCGTGGGATGCTAATACCTTCCCCACGCATAACGACTCCCGAACCCTAAACCTGCATTGTCCTAAACATAAAGGGATTTTCCAAATTTGCCCTTAAACTAAAATTTGGTGGCGACTTCTTTTGAACCTTCGAAGAATCCTTTCCCGGATTTTTCGGTCACTACAATATCCACGTTAAAAGAAAATTCTGCTGTATTTTTTCCAAGAACATCCAATTCTTGATTATTTTTCTTTTTCTTTTGGGTTTCCATATTTATCAAATTCCACTTACTCTTCAATTGCATTGTGTGCTTCGAATTCTTTTTCATCTCAACTCATTCCCTTATTTTATGAATAGTTCCATCTGTTCTTGTTTTCGGTTACTTTTATCAATTTCTTGATTCACATTTCTGTATTTCACCCAGAAAATCTTTCAAAACCCAGAAAATCTTTCACAAATTAATCATCATGTGCTTTTGCATTCGTCTACCACTTCTTCATATTTCAGCTTCAATTTGAAGTTTGTTGTTCTTCTTGATTTGTCCATCATCTAGTTCTTTGATTTCGATCTAGCGGTGGATAAAGTCTAATTTTTCATCACCAGCACCACTCAATCGAAGTTCTCTGATGCCAACAATGGAATCTATTGTTATGTTGGAACCCATCGTACCTCCACCAACTCCAAAACCACCAAATCAGACCCTGCGTTCACCGGGAGAACAAACCTTGTTCACCCGATGCGCATCCCTCTACCCTAGCTGCTCCCTCCCCTAGTTTCGTTTCCATTGCGCCTCAAAAGGTGACTAAGAAACATATGCTAATTTGATTGATTGTGTGTTGAGGATGGTTGACATTAAAATATGTGTTATTTCTTTAATTTGATTGAGTTCACATGTACATTGAGAAAAATACATGTTTGAATCATGATTGAATATATTGCAATTGGGTATAATCGTGTTACCCATGATCTTTATTAAGAGTTGGGGCTGGTTTGATTGCACAAGGAATGAGAGAAACACCTTGAATCGGCTAAAATTCTCCTTTTGCACATCAACACAGTCTATGTTGAAGGTAACACGACCCGCCGTGTTACTGTCTGATTTGTTCTGCATTCTTGAACAACCATCAAGGAGTAACATGTTCCAGAGAAAAAAGACTGTTGATTTTTTTTTTTGGTTACACTAATCTACGCCGAGGAACCTGGCTGACCACGAGTACCTGACTTTGCCGGCCCGTGTGGTTCTTGTTCGATCTTGAACTCGGGAGTATACCTTGTTTGAAGAGTAGTACGGATTCCGCTTCCTCGGAGCTTGTCGCTGGATCTCGGAACTGGGAAGGTGTCCTCGGTCGTCCGAGTGCGCTTGCAACCCATGTCGGGTGGGGGTGTACCTACAGACACTCTGATGCCTAAGTTAGTGAGAGAATAGGCGAGAGATGCAAGAATGAGAGTGTACCTGGATTGAGAGCCATGTGCCTCTATTTATAGACGTGGGTGCTTGGTCTTGACCATTGGATCTGATCGTGTGATCCTGGCCGTCGGCCTCGTTTGCCCGAGCTAGACATGCCGTGCTTGGGGTTTTTGGTGTACTTGGGCCATGCTTGCGCGAAGATATTGGGCCTGGCCCAACGTCCAATGGGGCTTTTTGGCCCAGACTGGAATAGTGGCCCCCTAAGTCGGGGCCGAGCGAGCGTCGAGGTCGAAATCGGCTTGCTAGTTGGCGGGTACTTGACCAGATTCGTCATGTTGACCGTCAGTCCTTGAGAAGCGAAGCGTCGAGTACTCATTACGACATGCTTTCCAAAGGCGGCGTTGATTGGACATGCTGCATTAATGTGTCGTTTCGGCTCCCGAGGCTCGACCAATATATATATTCAGGTGCTTAGCCGCTTCCTTACTAGTTTTCACTTGTAATTTCGAGAGTAGAGGGAAGCGATTTTCGGTTTACACGAGCAAACCTTTGACCACCATATGAGATCACTTTTCTTTAACTCGCGTGGGTTTCCCCGAGTATTCGTGCCACTATTGCCGGCTTGTGAAGGACAAGCCTTTGGCTTATTACCAGAGATTCATCAACGCTCCCGAAGGCAAAACCTGGAAGCTGAAGGATGCAGAGTCCCTCCCAATCTGCACTGCCTTTGGAAAGGATACGCTCGGATTCTTTTTCCATGGGAAGACCCTGGACTTGATGGGGATTCAGGTTCCTTTATCCGGTTTCCAACAAGCAGTGTTGAATTATCTTCATCTGGCTCCGAGCCAACTGGTGCCCAACGGCTGGGGCTTCATCAAGACTTTCGAGATTTTGATGGGGTTGAAACGTGAACCTTCCGTTCGGGTCTTCTTTTCCTTTACTCAGATTACTCGGCTACCCGAGAAGAACGAGAAAGGTTTCCATGCCCACGTGGGTTTCTGGAGGATAACCAACGAGGCCATCTTCACGCCGGTGATCGATTCCAACTTGTGGCCGGGCTGTTGAGATCGGCGAGTCCCTTTGGAATGCCATTAAGAAACAACACTTGGATGCGCAGGTCGGATGGTATAAGGCCAAGCTCAAGAAGTTGGACAATCGGAGCCTCTGGGACGAGGGAGATCTGCTGGATCAGGAAGACAAGCTGCGATGCGTTTGGGACATTCTGATTCCGAAAATGTCAAAGTATAACCAAGTGATACTTGACATCTTGGATTATATCCAAGTCGCCGGTCCCGATTTGCACCAGCTTGAAAGTCAGGTCGTGAGCTATCAGCAAGAGGCCGAGGAGCATGACGCCCTGATTGCCAAGCTAGAGGAGATCAAGGCTAAGGTAGGGCAGTGCCGACAGCGGGCTCAGATTGCTGAGGCTTCAACAGCTGAGAAGGAGGCCGAGGAGGCTGAATTGAGAAGCCGCTCGGAAGGTTTCATTCAAACCGAGTTTGAGCGTTGCCGAGCTCAAGTTGAGGTCCTTGAGCTCAAGCTGCCAAAGGATGTGTTGAGCTTGGAGCACGTTGTCTGTGCAGGCAAAATTGTAAAGCCTTCCGGCGAGACTTCTTTGGACGAGGCCAAGGTGATCTATTCTCCCCTGCAGAGGTTGGACGTTGAGGAAGATACAAGTGAAGATCTCCAAAGTGATGAGGATTCATCGGAGGAATCCTCATCAACAAGTGGAGATGACATGTAATTTCTTGTTCTTTTTAGTCCGGCATAGTATTACTGGAAATTAAATGAATTTGGCCAACCTTGTTTTGTTATGATGTATCCTTAGTGCGTCTCATTAAACGTCTCTACCTCGGCGTGAGGTCGTTTTTTCAAAGGTGAGGTTTTTTAACGAGAGGGCGAGGATTACGAATCATAGCAAAATAGGATAAAGTTATAGTTTGCAATAGTTATCTCGGAGGTATGCTCCATTCGCCGTCGGGGCTCTCCGACGGAACACGGTTCTGACGTCGGAGAGTTCTTCTTACTGGGATCGCCGTGGATCCGGGCCTTCACTTTGACAGAAGCCGCAAGGACTCCTTCCCTTCGCCTTTTTGATGGAGGGTAGTCCCATCGGACACCAAAAAGGGAAGGTCCTTCGCCTTCTGGTGGAGGGTAGTCCCATCGGACACTGAGAAGGGAAGGCACAATCGCTCAGGGCGAAAGACAGGGAAGCCACAAGGACTCCTTCTCTTCACCTTTTTGATGGAGGGTAGTCCCATCGGACACCAAAAAGGGAAGGTCATTCGCCTTCTAGTGGAGGGTAGTCCCATCGGACACCGAGAAGGGAAGACACAATCGCTCAAGGCGAAAGACAGGGTTGCGTAGACCTGAGCCGTTGTGGGCCTCGCCAGCTCCCCACAACGGAGCGTAGGAGCTCGGATCGTGGAGGACTTTCTTTTGACGGCCTCGCCTCATCCCGTCATCTGCCGAGTGGCCAGCCCGGAGTCAGAATCGGGGGAGAGGGGCGTTGAGTCAGTTCAGTGGAATGGTTCGCCGAGATTTCCTGCATGTTAGTCGAATATGAAATAATGCAAGCTAAACGTGAGACAGGGGCATTCGACAATCTTTTCTTTTCGTTTAGAAATTGGGAAGTATTGTTACATTTTTCGTTTGTTCATTACTCAAATGGTTCTTTTCCCTACCGCTATCTCGGCACGCCGAGCGTCTTCCTTTTCGGCTTTCCTCTCCTCCTTCATGCAGAGGTAATGGCAGTAATTGGTGGCTTCTTGATCGGCCCGAAAGGTGACTGCCTTACCCTCCTCGGAGAAGAATTTCATTTCCAGGTGGACCGTTGAAGTTACCGCTGCGAGTCTCCCTAGAGTTGGGCGGCCCACGATGCAGTGGTAAGGAGACGTGCAGGGAAGAATCAAGAAACGAGTTTTGACTGTGTGTGAAAGCTTGTCTTCGCCGTACGTAACCAACAACTCGAGGTATCCGAGGGGAATTGTTCTGGATCCGTTGAAACCCGTCAAGCTTCCTCCATCATAGGTCAGGAGGTCAGCCTCGAATATGTGAAGCTTGGGCAGTAAATCCCTAAACATGAGGTCCGAAGAGCGTCTCTGATCGATTAGGATCCTTTTTACGTCTATTCCTGAGATGACTGCCGAGACGATCAAAGGCAGCCACTTGTTTGGTTTTCCGCCTGGCAGCTCGGAATCGTCAAAGGTGAGAGGTGGTCGGCTTGACTTGACCAATATCAGATTGGGATTATTTCCGATGTCCAAAATATCGCCCACCTCCTTTTCATTGATCGGCGCGTTTCCTCGACCTTTAGGGAATAACCTCCCATGACCACCATGGCGACGGGTCTTTGGTGCTGTGCCCTCGGGGAGCCTTCATCGGAATCGCCGTCGTCGAAGTCTGATCGGGTTGAACCGGGGAAGAAATAGTTGTGTCTAGGGCTCGAGACTGGGCCCGAGTGGAAGGGAGCTGGCGCGGTGGCATTCTCTTGTTAGTTACCGAGAGGACCTTGTTAGTCGGAGAAAGCGGGATCGAGTGAGAATACGTTGAAGTTCTCCCATTGTGGTCGCCAATGTTCGATTTTGAACTCGGGAGTATACCTTGTTCGAAGAGTAGTACGGATTCCGCTTCCTCAGAGCTTGTCGCTGGATCTCGGAACTGGGAAGGTGTCCTCGGTCGTCCGAGTGCGCTTGTGGCCCACGTCGGGTGGGGGTGTACCTGCAGACACTCCGATGCCTAAGTTAGTGAGAGAATAGGCGAGAGATGCAAGAATGAGAGCCTACCTGGATTGAGAGCCCTGCGCCTCTATTTATAGACATGGGTGCTCGGTCTTGACCGTTGGATCTGATCGTGTGATCCTGGCCGTCGGCCTCGTGTGCCCGAGCGGGACATGCCGTGCTTGGTGCTTTTGGTGTACTTGGGCCATGCTTGCGCGAAGATATTGGGCCTGACCCAACGTCCAATGGGGCTTTTTGGCCCAGACCGAAACAGTTCTCTCCTCCCGACAGAGTTTTTGCCACACCTAAGATTCGAACTCGAGACCTTGGAGTGGGATCTAAATCTAGTTACCACTTGGACCAACCCTTGTTGGTAAAGACCAAGGTTCTAAAAAACAGTCTGTTACACCGAAAGCGGTCGCAACAAAACTGTCTCGGTAGTGACCGTTACCGCGACAAAACGGCTGTGAGAAATAATTTTGATAAGATTTATGCATTATTGTGAACAATTCACACCGCGACGACCGCAACTTGTTATGCAATAGCCACAACGGCCAAAATTACGAAAGCCTTAACGCGACCGCGACCGTGATCGCAACTACTATTTAGAACCTTGGTAAAGACTGGCGGTTTCTTTTGCTAACAATGATAACATTTGTTAATAAAAATACACTCTTGAGTAGTTGCTAATAGTTTTCTAATTTATTACTGGTACGGATACTTATAGCATTATATATAAGTTTTTTTTTTAATATCATAAGTATTATTCAACTATGAAACTGTAGTTACGTAATCCTTAAAAATAAAACGTAAGCAATTACCTCTACAATTACCAGTTTCTTTTAATCTTCTTCAACTTCATCAACTATGCCCCTCTTTTCTCTATCAACCTCCAAATACTTTCAGAAACCCACTTCAATTTCATTTCCACTCATCTCAATTTTTCTCTTCATGTTAAACTCGACCACACTCCAAACACAGCCTCCAAATCAATGCAATGACCCATACAAAAAACTCGGCCTCATTCTTAATCCAAACGGTACCGTTACGCGTCCAAACAAACCACAAGAAACTCCTCCCTCACTTGATCCCAATCTCCTCGTACTTTCCAAAGATGTTCCGATCAACCAATCAAAAGGCACCTGGGTTAGAATCTACCTACCCCGCAAAGCACTGGATCACCGCTCCAAGATTCCGTTAATTATTTTCTTCCATGGTGGGTTCATTTTTCTTAGTGCAGCTACAACAAACTTTCACGATTTTTGCTTCAATATGGCAAACGACGTCGTTGCGGTCATTGCGTCTGTTGAGTACCGTCTCGCACCAGAACATAGACTCCCAGCAGCGTATGATGATGCTGTGGAGGCGCTGCATTGGATAAAAACCAACAAAGTAGATGATTGGCTTCTAAACTATGTTGATTATTCTAATGTTTTTCTTATGGGTAGTAGCGCCGGAGGAAATATAGCATACAACGCTGCTCTACGTGTAGCTAAGGAAAATATTAATAATGATGAAGTTTGTAAGATAAAAGGGTTGATATTGGTTCAACCTTATTTTGGTGGGACCCACAGGACGAAATCGGAAATGAGGCGTGTGAATGATTCTTTTTGTCGTTATGTGCTAATGATATGTTGTGGGAATTGTCGCATTACCGGTTGGAGTTGACCGCGATCATGAGTACTGTAATCCGACGGTCAGGAATGGTGTTTTGAAATTGGAAAAGATCATACAACTTGGATGGTCGGTACTGGTGACCGGGTGTAGCGGTGACCCACTTGTGGATCGCCAAACTGGACTTGTGAGGTTGATGGAGAAGAAAGGGGTGAGAGTAATAGGACATTTCACCAAAGGAGGTTATCATGGGGTTCAAGGTAGTGAGCCATTGGAAACAAATGAACTTTATAGTGTAATTAGAAGTTTTATATCATGAATCATGATTTAATGAAGCACGTTAATTTTTATTTAATAAACATTTACTTTTTGTACTAATGACTTGTCTAGTTACTTTTTGCTTGTGTGTGCATGGAGTTGTCAACACTTAAAAAGGATGGATCTATCCCTATTTAAGGGTGGTCAAACTGCCCACCCTAAAAAAATAAAAATAACATTAGTACCAATATTGATATAAAAAATAAGAGAAATGTTAGATGGCAAAGCAAACAAAATTAAGAAAAGTAAGAATAATAAGCAAGACACTTGGTGTGTAGTATTAGTTGGTGTCTACAATTCAGCTTCTAGTGTATTTCTCTTTGCCGCCGGTCCATTAGGTTGAAACTAAGTGTATTTTTTCGCCAAAAACGGTGGATCCAACACCCCCATTCCATCCATAAACTGCTTAAAATTTTGACTCTCCACTCCGCTGAACCTAACCTCCTTCCCTCTCTTCTCCGCCTTGTCTATAACTATATTAAAGTCACCTCCAATAACACAACTACCAGGCCCCAACCTTGCCTTTTCCGATAATATATTAGACCACAACTCCCTCTTCCTTCTCACAGCACATCCAAAATGAACATTAACAAAGTAAACTGTTCTATCATCCACCTGCATTGCACACCCCAAATACCCAGGATTAGAGAAAGAGAAAAGAAAATTAAACATACATTTGCGCTAAATTGTCAGGATTCCTCCGGAGAGACCATTGGAGGATTGAGCAAGCCATTCAAAGTCATCAACCCCGCACACAACCTCGAAACCACAGCAATGTCGATTTCACCTCTTTTTGTTTTTTGAAAAAAAAAAACCCTTGTTTACTATCAAGCGTCTAACACGCTTCTGCTTGGCCATACTGCAAATCTCCCTCAAATTTAGAGTGACAACCTTCATTTAACGCAATTGCTTGTCTCCTGCAACACTGCCTTAGCCTTGTCCCTAACTTCCAACTCTTGAATTGTTTGGATTTGGAAAGAATCTGAATTAGAGTTTCTCACCCTTATCTCCTTTGCAAAGTTGCACAATTCTCAGCCTTTGATATTGCTTTGTTTTCCCAAACTGATTCACCATTTGACACCTCCAGATTAAATGTTGAACTTCCACTATCGTACGACTGAGATGATCCAATCTCTGAGTCTTCTTCATGCTCCATGATGGGGATTGGTTGTCTTGCAAAATCAATTGGAGAAATACAAGGCAAGGGGGGAATGTCAACTATAAGGGGGATGTGTGGGTCTCCATCATTATCATTGAGACCTCGACTGTTTTCATCAAAGGCGAGAACGTCTTCAGAGAAGGGTGAGGCTGAGGGTTGGGGAATTGTTGGGCTCAACACAGTTTGGTTGGGATGGGCAGGTTTCATTTGGGTTGGGCTCAACAATTGGGCTAGAGGGATTAATGAGACTCGGGTGGAAAGAGTAAGGCTGAGAGGGTTATAAGAAATTTCACCATCCGAAATATTTATTGTTACCTCGTTACAGTTAACAAAATGAGTCATTTCACATTCATTACCCACCCTTGTAATTATCCTGACTTATCCTTTTCCCCTTTTACAGCCGTTAACATTTCCCATCGAAATCTCCTTGAAACTAGGACCTTCACCTTCCACGTGCGCCTGATGCGCCTCCAAATTCAGAGAGTTGTCCCCCTTGCAATCATTTCCTCACCTGAGCAATTCTCCCCATCGTGGGACTCTACATCTTCTTCGCCGGAAAACAAATTCTCCGTCTCATTTCCATAGTCTTCTTCGGATTCATCACTAGACTCACTCTCAGACGTGGAAGATGGAATTGATACTTGATTCCTTTTGTTCCACTGTAATGGTCCATACCAATCCTCTACAACTTTTATCACAAATAATTCACCATTTATCTTAATTCTTTCCACGAAGTTGATAACGTCGACCACTTTTGTTTTTATTAAAATTCTTGCCACATCTAATGTCTTCTTTTTTCCTGTATTTCTCATCCACTGCTCACTGAATTCCCGATTCTCAAGACAACGTGCTTAAAAATTCTTCGCTCCATGCATGTACAAGCGTTTCGTAACATCTACCCCAAGTTAGCCTCTCGTCCTTAAATTCTTTAGAGCTCTACTTTCTCAAGTCCGAGAACCAAGTAGATAACCAATCTTGTGCTCCTTCGATCAAAGCTTCCATTTCACCCTCTTCTATGCTTTCCAAAGAGTACTAGGTTCGAACCTAAAGCCGTGTGGCTCTCACAAGAAGTACCACTTATTCAATGAACTCTTCCCGAATATTATACAACATTCCCTGTTTCTCCACAACCCCAATGTATGCCTTTTCATATTTTTACACTTCTGATTCTTCTAAATTGAAGTACATGTGAGCCCAAGCTTTTTTAGGTTTAGGAGGTGGTTTCTAGAAAAGACGCTTGTCATGGTTTACGACCTTTTTATTTATTTTGGTTCTTTGTTTGAGGGACTAGGCTTATCTTGGTCAACTGCTTTACTTTTGGTTAGTTTTAGGGTTATGATAGCTTTTGAGGAGCTTGGGTTATGGTGATCGTTCTGATGAAGGTGAGTCTTAATGGTCTAGTTGGTGTTTTGGGGGTGGGAGGAGTGAGGTAGGGCTTTAGGAAGAGGTTCAGCATTTCTTTGCAGGTTATCGTGAAGACCAGAATGAAGTTTATGGGGTGAAAGGTTACGATTTCTGTTGAGGCTAATGGGGAGGTGGGAGCTGTGGTGCGCCTCCTTCACACGGTATTCTCTGTTAAACCGGGGATGTTTACTGTAACACCCTAATATTTATAATTAATAGAAATACCAGAATGTACCTAATAGCATACATCAGAGTAAAAATAATCATGTTTCAGATATTGAACAAGTAAAAACTCCGGAATACTAACCAAGAGTCATACCAAACATAGAGTACTTTGAGTAAAAATACCACAAACAACTTAAATCAGATACAACACTGTGTTCAATATCCGAAAGTAAAGAGACAACTAACATAGGTTTTTACAACTTAACAAATAGCAAGTCATAAACCTATAAGTACAAAATAAACATAGGGAATCCAAATAACATAGTTAAATTCACTATGTCTTCATATCTCCAAGACACATCGCCTAATCGTGCCTCTTCGCTTTGTGTTTCCCCTGTTTATCTGAAAAACAACAACATATGATAGGGGGAGATAACATATCTTAGTGAGTCCTACCGTGACCCCTTACCTATCACTCGGTTCAATTATTAATTTCAAAGAATCGTAGCCCAAGAGGATACTACGTGCATAAACCTTTCAAGATTTAGTACATCACCGGCAATGATCGCGCCGTTACCGGTGAACCTCTCCACTAGCCTAAGCTAGCTTCAAACAGTCTGAGGCTTTTCCTGATTTAGTACATCACCGGCAAAAACCACGCCTTTACCGGTGAACCTCTCCACTAGCATTACGCTAGCTTCAAACAGTCTGAGGTCTAGGTTTCGGGGCTCATGACTTCCCCTCCCCTAGTATACTACCTTTTTGATCGGGTCGTCACCCAATCCATGTCTGTGAAATAATAATATATATACAGCCAATCAGTCATTTGAACATATAGTTCCATGTATTAATACCATATGATTATTTACGACGCACCCAATTCCTTTCCGAATTGGCCAATAGCGTTGAAAGTTTCCTATCAACCTAAGTACGCCACCTCAATCAGTCATTTTCATATGTTACAATCATTTATAAACTTATAACCATGTGACAGAATTAAATTCAGTGAACTCTCGGGTGTAACTAACTTTATTTGATTTTTCATCAATTTCTTAACATCATGCATTTCTTTGAAATACATTCACACATAATTCACATTATGGAATATCAGTCATATATACATGGGGAAAGGGTTGAGGAATGAATTAGAAGAGGTTTGGAATCAAACGGGACCACTAAAACGAGAAATTGAAACACAGAGGACGTAATTGGTTTGTGTCTCATTTTTCTTGTTTTCGCTCACCCATTCGCGTCCAATCCGTAATCCGATTGAATTCTCAACCTATAAACAACAATAACACATACAATTCCAGTCCACACAGTCTCAATTTATCAAGCAATACATTGAAAGATTTAGTAGTAACACAATCAAATATTTAAACACACTAATAGGTGCAGAGTTTCATCAGTAGTACATCTACTTCAAGGATTATTTAAAATAGCAAACGACATCGGATTACAACAAACGACCACTCATTGGAAAGATACAGATGTGAAGTTTCAGAATAACTATTTAGTTTTGCAAAATATTGAGCCAATTAATACAGTTTTCAAAAATAGACAGAATGGTCCTTAGATTGAACAGAATCTGTCCCCTGACTTATAGAATTTCAAAAATGACCAAGACTCAACCAATTAACCTGAAACTTGAGCCTAAACCATAGAAAATTGTGTCTAGTTTTCAAATAAATAAGAATCTTTTAAAAAGAAGTTCAATTGAGAGCACAATACCGAAAACACTAACCTAAACCCAAATTAACTTCAGAAATTTGACCTAACTTGAGATACTCATAACTCGAGCTACACTATTCCAAATTTTACCAAACTAGTGCCAAAATGACCAAAGTTAAGTCTATTTTCTAACAAAATAAGCCCCATGATTTTTGGACAAATAGAAAGTTCCCAATTTTAAAAATGCAGAACCTATGTCCAGAATGCTCTCAGAATATTACCCTAACTTGTGGAGCCTATATCTAGAGCTACACTACTCCAAATGCATTCAAACTAGTGCCAAATAAACAAGCATTCAATCTAATTTTCAAAATGACAGATCACATAATTTTTCAATCAGTAAAACGTTCTTAGTCACTGAAATACCGAACCTATGTCAGAACATCTCAAAACAGTGAAATCAACAAAACAAATAATCATCACAGTTCAGCAACCAATTCAAACAAGAATCAAAATCCTAAGCGTGAGTAGAACTCACTTAACGTGATGAAAATCACGCAAAACCCGAGACTTTACGAAGCTCACGATCCCGAATTTCACGAACTCGCTCCGTAACTTCACGAACTTGTCCCTAACTCGTTCCAAGCTTTCCAACACTCCAATACTGAAAACCAGCAGCTCCTACTCCTTAGCTATATTCCAATCAACAATGTGAGCTGAAACAAGGCTTCCCTATCAACTTTGAACTTCTGAGGACCTCGATTTAACTTCAACTTCCACATACAACCCACAACATACCCAAAACTCCATTAATCTCCAACTTTGAGCTTAAAGGTGCCTCTAATGATGAAATGAAAAGAGGAGTATTGTAGGTGATGAAATGAGTGTTAGGGTTTAGAGGAGAAGAAGCTGACCTTAATGGGGTAGAAAAGAAGCACATGCATCAAATTTTGAGGAAAATCCCCCCTCATCTTCTTCCTCTCACTCACGCCTCCCCTCTCTCTCTCTCTCTCTCTCTCTCAAGCTTCCTTTCTTTCTTTTCACTTTCTTAATTTCAGAGTTGGTGAGAAATGGGAGGTGAATGGTTTGCTTTAACTTAATGAGCTGAATTTTGTTTTGGATAGGAAAGGACGAAAATACCCTTGACTTATTAATCCTCACTTAAACCCATTTTTAATCCCTCAAACACAATCATACACACATTAAATCACACAAGTCATATAACTTAGTTATCAAATTCCCAATCAAATAATCAATCATTAATTTAGTTAATTTGATTATGAGCTGAAAGTTTAAATGAGGTGGAAAAGACCAAAATACCCTTCTCATTTAAACTCCCACTTAACTCAATTTTTATCCTAACAATCACACACAATTCAAACAAGAGTGCTAGTAACACATGTAATCTAGCAATTGAGCATTGCTTTCGCGACAAACTCCTATCCGAGACTTGACTTAATTTTTACTCGAATGATAAGTTACTCGTTAATTTCTTAATTCGAAATTAACGAAACTGGGGATGTTACATTTACCATTATTTTCTCACTACCGATGATGATGTTGTCCAGCCTGATTACGAAACGTTCTGGCTCTCAAACACTTACAACTCTTGCAAAACCGAATCGTTTGCCTAGTTTATCTCTCTTCTGGCTCTCTTCTCCATATTTGAGGAACGCTGCCAACATGTGCTTTGCCCTAAAGTTGTCTGGAAAATTTGTGAAGAAATACAATGTCCTAATTTTAGCTTCCTTTGGAAAGTACTTGTGGTTTCTTGCAACGTCTGTGCGGCTCTAAACTCGCTCAGTCCTCCTTCCTCAAACCTCCTACCAACCTGTAGCATCGACCTGTTCTTTGTCTCCATCTCTCTTGCTGCTAAAACCTGGGTTCCACTCTTGATTTCTGTCTCTCGCAACCTCACTCACCCTCTCCGTGGCTGCTTCTCTCTCAGTGTTTCTCTCTCTAGCTCTTATTCTCTCACGGTCAACGTATATATACACCCAACTATTTCTTACCCTATACAACACTATTGTCTGCATCACCCAACTCCCTCTCTCTCTCTCCATTGAAGTGAAGATGATGATGAGACTAAGCTTGAATACCTATGGGGCTCCACACCTTTTCCTCATCCTCAGTACTACTATCTGCTCGACCACTCACCACTGAACAAGGTAAACACTACTTAACATGTAGTACACTCAACTATACTTCTTTGTAATTATTATAATGTATTTTTTAAGTTCAAATTAATTTCTTAAGAACAAAACATAGAACTTGAGAAAATCTCAATAGGGGAGGAATATATTGTTTTGGAATTAGAAGAAGCAGAATCTTTCAAGGTAATTAGGCACTGCTTTATTTTCTCCTACTTCTGAGTAATACTGCTCGGGTCTCTTTTACAAGTAAAAATTTGGTTGAAACAAGTTAATGTATTTAGTTAATCACCCAACTATTGTGTTTATTTTAATACTACAATAGGTGGGGCTTTGCAAAAAGGTTGTTTAAGTGAAATGATGGAATGATATCCCCTGTTTTTTGATATAACTCAACTGCTTAACAAATATGTATAACTTATTACTTTTTATCATGCTATGCGATATTGCTAGGACACTACTTGGCTATGTAAGCATTCATGCCACCTTAGTTCTCTTGTATCATATCATATAATAAGGCCCTGTTTGTTGTGTTTTAATTTTTTTTAGTGTTTAAAATCGTTTTATAAAATTGTTTTCAACAATTACTTTTTAAATAATCAGTATCTATTTGTTTTCTTAGTTTTAAAAACAAGAAAATAAGAGCAGCTTTGTAAAGCCCTTTAACAAAATAAGTTTACTAAATAAATTTTTCAGTTTATAATTAATTTTGTAAACACTCAAGAATAGACTTTAAGAAGTGATTCAAACATACTTTAATGGTCCGTTTAATTTGAAAACATTTAAGCATTAGACTGGACAGTAATGAACAACTTTTTGTATCATACACTATTTAGTGTACAATAGAAAACACAAACAAAAGAAAGTAAAATTTACTATACGTTCCTTTGGGTTCTGCTATTCAGTACCAAACGAAGTGTAACAATCACTAACAAATCACGCGGTAATTATTAATTTATATATTTGAATAGAAATCAATAGACAATGTGTCAACAAAAAAAACAATGTGTGTTCGTTGAGGGAGGGAGAGAGAATGTGTATGATTTGTCAACAAAAAAAAGACAGTGTGTCTTCCTTGAGTGTGTGTGTGTGAGAGAGAGAGAGAGTATGATTGAAAGAGAGAAAGAGTATATTACTAAGTAGGAAATAAAAATAGTATTTTGGTATTTTTTTTGGGAACGGATAGTTGTAGTGCGGGACAGAAAGTTGTTGTACTGTAGTTTTGTGAGATACAAAAATTTGAGTTTTTGTCCAGTTGTTGGCCCTCACTTTCTGGACAATTTTCAAATCAAACGGTTGCAACTGGAGTTGTCATGTCCAGTTCCTTGTTTTTTTGGTAAACCGATGTATCCTCCACGGCGACTGTGGAGACTAATCTTTCGAAGTATCTGAGATCCATTTAAGAGGTTGAACTCTCCCAACAAATATTTTTCCATATGCACCGGCCAGGGGTCAGACCCATGGACCAAATTGTTGAGAGACCCAAGTATCTACCGCTTGTGCCACATAATGTTTGTCAGTCCCTTGTTTTTTAGCCAATCAAATGCACTCTAAATGATCTTAATTTCCTCCAACGGGAATAGGAAATTCACAAGTACAAGTTACTCAAACAAATGAGTTTCTTTATCCAAGGTAATCAAAAACAAATTAAAAAGAGTCTTTATCAGCAATTCTCTCTTTTCTATTTCTCATCTCTTTCTATTGTACCAAAAAAACCTTAAATATATTACATTTCTCAACTATTTCTTTCTTGTCACACTTTTTTCACCTCTTTCTCTCTTCTCACCTCATCTCTGTTGGTTTTTTTACTGATTAAATGTGTGTGCTTGTATGAGGTAATACGAGATTTTTTGGTTAGTTAATTACCAAGCCTTGGTGCATATAACTCAAGCTTCAAATATAAACAACTTATATACAAGTTTATAGTTGACTTATAACATAATAAAATTCATTTAAATTTAATAAATGAGAGTTGATAACAGTTTTTATGACAAATAAATAGAGTCAATAACAACTTAAAAGTCGACAAATGTGTATGTAAAATACAAGATATGAAGATATAATTGTAGAATCATAGTAACAAGTAATAGCATGTAATTGCTTATTACTCATTCACCGAAACATTTTTCTTTTCTTTTCTTTTCGAATTTTACTGTTGTGTTGTGATGCAATATAGATGATATAGGCCCTGGAGCTCTTGCATATTTAGTTTTAAACACTTTTGGTACTTCATTGATTTGATTTTGAGAGTTATCAAATAATACATGAACATGCATTTATATAGGTACAATTTATTTTATATAAAGGTATAGATTTGACAACCTATTTAAAAAATTTCATGAACATGCATTTATATAGATACAAGACAACTTGTAATATGTTTAGATTTAGGCAAAAGGAGATGAATGAATGATTTTAGATAAAGAATATTTTGTAAGGTAATTTTATGAAAGAAGGAAAGAAATAATCAAATAGAATTATTGGGATTCACCATTTTAAATTAAGGTTTAAACATTAAATGTAAGATACGTGTTTAAACAATTATAGGAAGTTTGCAAAAAGGAATAAAATTAAACTATTTGATATATATATATATATATATATATATATATATATATATATATATATATATATATATATATATATATATATATATATATATATATATGAAAATTATTAAAATACATATTTATCTTTTTTAAAGTTAAAAAGGTAAATACTTATTTTTTTTAATTCCTGATAGGATTAAAGCAATGGGAGACGAATGAAAGATTTAGGAAAATTATAATTAGGAAACTATATGAAAGAAATGAGAGAAGCAATGTACATTAATACTAATAGGATTATTTAGGATTTATCATTGTTAGGGGTTATACATTATTTTAAGATTTCTATACGAACAAGTATAGAAAGTTAGAGAAAGAGATTTGGATTATATTGCAAATATAAAACAAATTATTACATATTAAACTATTAACTATTAAGCGTTTTAAATCTCCACTACTATAGAAATTTTGTTATAGAGCGGTGTTGCTTCTATGGGTATAGTAAGTTGGACTTTCTATGTTAGTTTATTTCACAATTGGCAGCAAACGATCCTTTTCACAAATGGTCCTAGTTAGCTTGTTGTATGGCTTTCATGTATTTTCTGAACAAACTAGTAGGATACTCGTGTTTTTTTATGAATGAACTTAGACAGTATTTAAATAGTCTGAACATTACCCCGTAAAAGTAAAGACAGATTTAAAGTAGATAATAAAGGAGTTTCAAATAAAAATAGATAAATATTAAAATCTAAAAATTTAAAAGTATCATTTATCTAGTGTTTTTTTTTATATATCAATGCAGTGTTTTTATATATCAGTTTTGTTATTCCGTGTTTTTATATATCGATCACAGACTATCCCGTGTTTATATATATATATATATATATATATATATATATATATATATATATATCATTGTAGTTATCCCCGTATTTTTTATATATCAGTGTAGTTATCCCGTATATTTTTATGTATCAGTGTAGTTATGTCATAGTTTCAATTGATTATTTAAATTAATTAGTATATTATAGTAGATTATCAATAAGAATATTATCTCGTGTTTTTTTACATATCAGTGACATTTATTTCTCATACTTTAGAAATTAGTTACAAATATTTGTCACGTGAGTTTTAAATATTAATCAGTTTAAATAGTAACTAACCTTTCTTGTTTTTTATTGTAGGTTTATAGTAGTCGCCAAAAATTATAACTATATATCGATCTCAATTATTAATCCCATTTTTTAATATATCACTGCAGTTATTCTGTGTTTTTTTATATATCAATGCAGTTATCTCGTAGTTTAAATTGATTATTTTAGTTGATTAGTAGATTATATTAGATAGTAAAAGTTAGAGAGTAGATTATCAATAAGAATTATCTATTTTAACTATTAATTAGTAGTTTAAATTGTCATTAAGTCTTTATCTTGTTTTTTAGAGAGTAGGTTTGTAGTAGTACTCTTCAAAAAAAAATTAATTATCAATGACAAATATTAATCTCATGTTTTTTATATATCAGAGCAGTTATCTCATGTTTTTTTTATATATCAGTGCAGTTATCTCGTAGTTTCAATTGATTATTTTAGTTGATTAGTAGATTATAGTAGTTAGTGAATTATCAATAAAAATATTTGTTTTAAATATTAATCAGTAGTCTAAAGAGTGAATAAATCTTCTTGTTTTTTAGATAGTAGGTTTATAATAGTCTTCAAAAAAAATAATTATCAATGAAAAATATTAATCATGTGTTTTTTATATATGATTGTCGTTGTCTCGTAGTTTCTGTAACATCCCTAATTTCGTTAATTTCAAATTAGGAAATTAACGAATTATTTATTACTCGAATAGGTAATAAATCAAGTCACGGATATGAGGTTGTTACGAAAGCAATTTATAATTGCTAGAGAAAATAATTTAAATGCATAACTGAGTGGAAATTAGTACTCTAAGGGTATTTTTGTATTTATACCACTCACCCAAAATGATCTCTGAGACACCAAAAATATCCAAATACTCCCTCATTCCACACTTGTGTGAATAAAAGAAATAAAAAGAAGAGAAGAAAAGTCAAAGTAAAATAAAAAGGGAAGAAAAGAAAAGGAATAAGAGAAAAGATAAAAGGAAATAAAAGGAAAGAAAAAAAAAAAGCAACAGAGAGAGAGTGAGAACGTGAACCGAGAGAGAAGAAAGAAGGAAGGTGGCGATGGAGGAGAAAGAATTTGGGCAAGATCTCTCTCAATTGGACTCGAGGTAAGGGGCTTTATAGCTCGTTTTCTTCCATTTTTCGTCCTCTATCTATTGATACCACTTTCACACCCTAATTTCTACTCGTTTTCAATTCGCCATTAATGGGTTTTGAAGCTCAAATGGAGAAAAATGGAGATTTAAGTGAAATTGGAGCTTGGTATGGATGATTGGAAGCTCAACAACTGATGTGGAGTGTTCGGTTCCGGGTTTGGAGCGGATCCGGAGCGTGTTCGTGAAGTTTCGAAATCGGGAGCTTTGGAGAGCTTCGGTTTGGTGTGATTTTCATCACACGAGGTGAGTTTTACTCACGTTAGGGAATTTCAAATATTGTTTTCGTGTTATGTTTGAATAATTTCGAAATTCGAGTCTCGTAAATTTTCAAGTCAAAACGGTATTTTACGAAAATTACACGTAGTGGAAATTGAAAAAGAAACCATATGATTTTGAAGGTTCGGTTCGAAGAGTTTTCAAAAGTCGGGTTTCGTTAATTTTTGAGTCAAAAATCGCTTTTTCGGAAAGGTTACGTTTTTCGTTAAATTGTCATTACATATGTTGATATGTGGACCGAATTGACTGGAATATATGTTGAATCGAATATATGTCCGGACTGGTTTTACGGTAAATTATATTATTTCGAATGTCCGTATTACAGAGGAAACTCTGCTTAGAATTTTCGTTAGAAATTCGATACAAATCTAGAATGGTTTTGAAATAACGATTAATATTATGATTATTTCAAAAACCGGAAAATGTAAATACGTGTGGGAACCAAATGTTTTCTAACTTGAATGTTAATCGGACGGCTTTTCATGAGCGTGTGTGTGTAATAATATGTTATTGCAACATATTATGTATTGAGTTATGTTGGTATATGAGTTATATCGTGTATGTGTAAATGGCCCTATGTGGGTGTGATATAAAAATTATATCGAGTCGGGGTGACGACTGTTGTATTAGCATACTAGGCGGGAGGTCATATGCCCCAACCTAGGCCCCATAAAATAATTTCCATGTGTTGGAAAGGGGGTTCACCGGGTTAGCATTGTGTATGCAGTCGGTGTTATGCTATGAATTCACCGGATTTGCATTGTGTATGCGATCGGTGATTAGCACCGTGTGTGCGATTGATGGTTAGCACCGTGTGTGCAATTGATTATGTGCGTGGTTTATTAGTTAAACCACGAAGTAAATAAATGTTTTTATAAATGGACCGAGTGATAGGTAAGGGTCGCGGTAAGACTCACCGAGATATGTTATCTCACCCTATCATATGTTGTTGTTTTCAGATAAACAGGAAAAAGAGAGAAGGTCGTATGGCACGAGTAGGTGGCATGCTCGAATAGAAGATTAAAGATTTAGTCTTCCTTCTGTCTTTAGGTTTTCCTTGTTATTTTTGTATCGGTTTATAACTTAAATTTGTTTAAGTTATTTATTGGTTTTCTCTGCTATTCTTGTAAGGATTGTAAATCTAAGCAAGGAAATTATACTCGATGTAAGCTAATTTGTATGTTTTGGTATTTCTATTGTTTAGAAATACTAGGGTGTTACATTTTGGTATCGTGAGCGGTTCGACTTTAGTCGGACCTAGAGACCGTATGGTCAAGAGGTTAGATTAAGTCACTAGGGACTTAGACAATTAAATGTCGAAACCTTTCAAGATATTATGTGAAGTATTGAGTCGATCCACTCAATGTTTCATGTGAGTTAATGAGAATGATGATGATTAGTTGCCTCGGCCCGAAATTGTCCAAACCCTACACCATAGGAATTCGCCCTTCTCGCTTTATCGAGCACGCAATAAAGCAAATGGCTATAGTTGGTGTTCAAGCAAGCAAGTAAGCGATGGACAGCCTAGTTGGTTCGAGAAACGGTGGGCGAATGTTCAATCGATGAACCAGTGCAATTGCAAAAATTGCCGTGGAAGCTATCGTGAGTTCTGCAGGAACTACAATTAAGAAAAGCCTTCAGCAATAATAATGACGATGTCGCAAGACCTCGTTAAGATTAATTGATGCACCCGAGGTCTGACCGCTGATTAGTCGATCTAGCGATTATGGAAATATTATCCTATATATAACCTTACTTTATGGATAGAATAAACCCCACTTAGATTGCACTTAGAGGTTCCTCCGGATAGCTGCGTAGTATTGATAAGGTTCCTTTTTCCTTAAAGCCATACTGCGAAATGCTATGAAGTCGATCTAGTAAGTTGTAGTGCAATCTCGGAACTGACTACGTAACCCAATGCGGATCGAATTAGTTTTGATTACGGTTTTGTAAACCAAGTCTCCATCAAGAGGAGATCAAGAGGGTGACTTTGATGGTGACATGTACCGATTCAAACATTTTCCGCTATGGCAATATTTCGGAAAGAGTGATTATTTATTGAAAGACTCTGCACCTATATTGGATTATATTGTTAAACTTTTAGATGAGGAACTTGAGGAACATCTTTTCAATCTATTCCCGAAAACTCGCTTTCAATTAAGTTATGCAATGGACTGTTATGTGATTCTAAGAAATGACTGCAGTAAGGTAAATGAGATGTCACATGTGAGGGAAAATATATTCAAGCCGATTGATATATATATATATATATATATATATATATATATATATATATATATATATATATTTCGAGAAAGCTAGTCTCGGTATGTGAGAAAATTTCGATAGTTCACCAACTTGTTTTATTTATAACTTCTAATCCGGAACTCCGATTCTTATGTTCCGGGATGCGTTGGAAAGCTAACGAAAATGTCTACACATCCGAGTAGTTTGTGAGTCAGTTGTTCAGTGGTATTCTGAACTGTATCTCTGTATTATCCCAAGTTGTTTGGTACTAAAGCGGTTGTAGGACATAAACCTATTATAGGCTTGGGAATTGGAAAGAGAACTTCCAGCAGTTAAGATGAGATTCCTAAACACTGTTTTAGGATGATACTCATTATAGTTTCCCAATGGATTTATTCCCCGGACACGGTTGTTAGTAGCTATAGCTTTTCCACAGTCGGTGGAGCTTCCAAAAGCGAACGATTATGTGGTATGTCACCAGTATATCCAAGGGTGGAACTTTCAATCTCTTAAAGTGTTATTGTTCTATAGTAAGACGGAATTAAGTGACGTGAGACACCTTACTTATTGTTAAGCAAGACATGTTCCATACCAAATGGATACGTTAAAGAGGTTATGATTATGTTTGAACGTTTGTGGTGCTGGAGAGTTGTGGGACCAAAGGAATGACTAAAGTGGTGAGAATTGTTCTCGGAATCAACGTTGGAAGCATCATCTTGTGCCCGTTTGATTCCGTAGAAGAATCCTTCTATTTTGATTATTTCTTTGATGATTATAATAACTGGTTTGACTTCGTGATGAATCCAAACATAAACGTTCCGCTTAGAGAAAGTCCTACTTAGCTAGGAAAGCGGTTATGTATCAAGCGAGGGATCTATGTGGTTAGATTCTTTTATGCTTGAATATTTGAGTATTAGACTCCATTCAAGAGAATGGTTGGCTTTAGAAAAGTTGTTTGACCTATGATCCATACCTTAGTTAATGACCCTAAGGACTATGATGATGAAGCTGCTGAAGTATATAATAGTTATAACAGAAACTGTATGGTGCTCCAAATTTGAAGAAGAGTACGAGGAATATTTGTGATATTCTAACGAAGCTTTAGCTAGAGATAATGTGACTTATGACTATGCTATTCCAAACAGGTCAGTCAAGAAATGTTGTTTTGATTGGAAGGTAGCTAGTTCGGCAATCACTCGTCTATATTCAATGAAATAAAGTCAAAGGACTTCGATCTGTAATCCATTTGTAATGCATGAAATTTTTGGTTCACAAGTTACATTAGCAACTCTGATCATTATTAGTTACTACCATTACGGATTACTGAGTTAGTAACATTGGTATAATATTATTAATAGTCCCTAATCTAAAGAACATTTTGATATTTGGGATGGATACATCTTTGTAACACTATTGTTGATGGATTTTAAGTGAATGAATAGTAGATTTCAGTTCAAGGGAATGGTTGGTTGGAATAGTCATCTGACTTATAGGTTTTGGAAGGACATACATTTGTGTGAGATCATCCGGATCTCGGAATTGAGTTTTGAAGAATGAGTCACGAGGTGAAGATATATCCTATTAGTATGTCGGGTTAACGAAGAAACAAACACCTATGGGTAAGTGAGCAAATTCATTTCATATTCAAATGTTTTCAAGAAACTTTTACAAAATCTTTACCCATTTGTGAGATGGTCATGAACTCAGTAGTGACAGCGTTTAACCCGAAGTTCTAATAGTACGGTATCTCATAAACTCGGAACGTGATGCCCTCTAGTTTAATACAAGTTGGGGTGTTCCGGGTGACTTGTTGAGAAGAAAGATGGAAGTAAGAGATCGTGTATGGATTACCTCCAGTTGGATAAAGTTATGGTTAAGAATAAGTATCTATGCCAAGAATCTATGCTTAGGTTGTTTAGCTTCAAGGTGAAGCAGTGATTTCAAAGTTTGGTCTAAGGTCGGGTTTTTATTTATTTAAAGGTTAGGGCTTTAGTTACCCCGAGGACAGCTTTCCATACTAGATATGGACATTGCGAGTGAGTAGTGATGCTCTTCGGTCTAACTAATGCTCCTACGGTATACATGGATTACATGAACCAAGTTTTTCACCGTACTTAGACTAGTTGTTGAAATTTTCACCGATAATCTCTGGGTGTACACTAGGACTATTGGGGATTATAATCTACATCTCTACATTGTCTGAATGTACTCTGAGTGAAGAAATGATAGGCTAATCCATCGAAATTTGATTTCTAGAGGTCCAGAGTGAATTTCGAGAACATGTGGTATCCATCGATGTGACAAAAGGATACTAGTAAAGTTGAAGTCGTAATGAATTGGGAGTTACCGTCGTCATTCACAGAAGTAATGAGTTTATGGAGACTAATTGGTTGGTATAGTAGGGTTATCGGAAGATTCTCACGGTAATTCTTTCACTCATTCGGTTAACTTGTAAAGGTCGGCCGTTTGAATGGGATTTTGATTGTGAGGAAGATTTCTAGAGTGGTAAGAGGATTGACTT
This sequence comes from Oxytropis ochrocephala, assembly GCA_020916435.1. Lineage (NCBI taxonomy): Eukaryota > Viridiplantae > Streptophyta > Magnoliopsida > Fabales > Fabaceae > Oxytropis > Oxytropis ochrocephala. The sequence goes on from CM037095.1 coordinate 65,223,478, forward strand.
ACTTTCAATCCGCATTCTTACGAATCCGTCCCCAGGTTTCTAAATGCACAGTGACGCCTTGAAAAGGTTTAGTATGTGTTTGATGCTGAATCAACAAGAGGTAGTTGTGCATCCATGTAAGAGAAGCCTTATGAGGAGAATTATCTAACTCATGATTAGTAATGGGCAAATTCCGTGTATATAGTGGCGAAAGATAGCTCTGAGTCGACAAAAAGGGGTTACGTTGACAAAGGAAGTAGACCACTAGGGTTGGATCGGATAATCCTGTATTGTAAGAATTTCGTCAACCGTTGAGTTAGAAGGGATTGATCTTTGACTAATTCGTCATTTAGCCATATCCAAGTCATATCTTAGGTTATGGAGAGAAAATGCTTTGGACGAGAACAATTACAATTGTTTAAGGAGTTTGTAATCATTTTTTTCGGTTCAGGAAACTATGTGGGAATTGGAGGACGATATGCGGATTAGATATCCGTATATATTCTCTTGAAGTATGTTTGTCAAATTTTGAGGACAAAATTTTTCAAGTTGGGGTGATTGTAACATCCCTAATTTCGTTAATTTCAAATTAGGAAATTAACGAATTATTTATTACTCGAATAGGTAATAAATCAAGTCACGGATATGAGGTTGTTACGAAAGCAATTTATAATTGCTAGAGAAAATAATTTAAATGCATAACTGAGTGGAAATTAGTACTCTAAGGGTATTTTTATATTTATACCACTCACCCAAAATGATCTCTGAGACACCAAAAATATCCAAATACTCTCTCATTCCACACTTGTGTGAATAAAAGAAATAAAAAGAAGAGAAGAAAAGTCAAAGTAAAATAAAAAGGGAAGAAAAGAAAAGGAATAAGAGAAAAGATAAAAGGAAATAAAAGGAAAGAAAAAAAAAAGAAAGCAACAGAGAGAGTGAGAACGTGAACCGAGAGAGAAGAAAGAAGGAAGGTGGCGATGGAGGGAGAAAGAATTTGGGCAAGATCTCTCTCAATTGGACTCGAGGTAAGGGACTTTATAGCTCGTTTTCTTCCATTTTTCGTCCTCTATCTATTGATACCACTTTCACACCCTAATTTCTACTCGTTTTCAATTCGCCATTAATGGGTTTTGAAGCTCAAATGGAGAAAAATGGAGATTTAAGTGAAATTGGAGCTTGGTATGGATGATTGGAAGCTCAACAACTGATGTGGAGTGTTCGGTTCCGGGTTTGGAGCGGATCCGGAGCGCGTTAAGTGAAGTTTCAAATCGGGAGCTTTGGAGAGCTTTCGGTTTGGTGTGATTTTCATCACACGAGGTGAGTTTTACTCACGTTAGGGAATTTCAAATATTGTTTTCGTGTTATGTTTGAATAATTTCAAATTCGAGTCTCAGAAATTTTCAAGTCAAAACGGTATTTTACTTAAAATTACACGTAGTGGAAATTGAAAAAGAAACCATATGATTTTGAAGGTTCGGTTCGAAGAGTTTTCAAAAAGTCGGGTTTCGTTAATTTTTGAGTCAAAAAAATCGCTTTTTCGGAAAGGTTACGTTTTTCGGTTAAATTGTCATTACATATGTTGATATGTGGACTGAATTGACTGGAATATATGTTGAACTGGAATATATGTCTGGACTGGTTTTACAGGTAAATTATATTATTTCGGAATGTCCGTATTACGAGGAAACTCTGCGAATTTTCGTTAGAAATTGATACAAATCTAGAATGGTTTTGAAATAACGATTAATATTATGATTATTTCAAAAACCGGAAAATGTAGATACGTGTGGGAACCAAATGTTTTCTAACTTGAATGTTAATCGGACGGCTTTTCATGAGCGTGTGTGTGTAATAATATGTTATTGCAACATATTATGTATTGAGTTATGTTGGTATATGAGTTATATCGTGTATGTGTAAATGGCCCTATGTGGGTGTGATATAAAAATTATATCGAGTCGGGGTGACGACCTGTTGTATTAGCATACTAGGCGGGAGGTCATATGCCCCAACCTAGGCCCCATAAAATAATTTCCATGTGTTGGAAAGGGGGTTCACCGGGTTAGCATTGTGTATGCAGTGCGGTGTTATGCTATGAATTCACCGGATTTGCATTGTGTATGCGATCGGTGATTAGCACTGTGTGTGTGCGATTGATGGTTAGCACTTGTGTGTGCAATTGATTATGTGCGTGGTTTATTAGTTAAACCACGAAGTAAATAAATGTTTTTATAAATGGACCGAGTGATAGGTAAGGGGTCGCGGTAAGACTCACTGAGATATGTTATCTCACCCTATCATATGTTGTTGTTTTCAGATAAACAGGGAAAGAAGAAGGTCGTATGGCACGAGTAGGTGGCATGCTCGAATAGAAGATTAAAGATTTAGTCTTCCTTCTGTCTTTAGGTTTTCCTTGTTATTTTTGTATCAGTTTATAACTTAAATTTGTTTAAGTTATTTATTGGTTTTCTGCTATTCTTGTAAGGATTGTAAATCTAAGCAAGGAAATTATACTCTGATGTAAGCTAATTTGTATGTTTTGGTATTTCTATTGTTTAGAAATACTAGGGTGTTACAGTTTCAGTTGATAATTTTGGTTGCTTAGTAAAATATAGTAGAATGTAAAAGATAGATAGCAGATTATCAATAAGAGGTGATAATAGATTATCAATAAGAGTGTAAACAGATTTAGGAGAGAAAAATTAAAATTTTAAGGTGACAACTTTTTCCAAAAAGATGATAGTTTTTTTAGTGTGACTCATTTATATTTTTATATGTAATTTTATTTGATTAGTGTTTGTATAAATTTAGAAATTTAGTTAAAAAAAACTAAAGTGAAGTGATAAGAGAAAGAGAAAGAGAAGAATTGTTTATGGGAAAAATAAAAGTAAAGTAAAAATAAAAAAAGAAAGGAAGAGAATGTAATAGAAAAGTGAAAAGGATGAAAGAGAGTATAAGAAGAAAGAGAAAAAAAAAGTAAATAAAGAGAGTCTAAGAAGAAAAATAAAGAAAGAGAGGGTAACGATATTTTTACCTTTAAATTAGATATGTGCATTGTTAATTAAAGATCCAAATTTGTAATTTCATAGGAAGTTTGTTTGTATAAATAGATCAGTGCAGTCACCCATTGTTTTTTTGTATATCATTGTAGTTATCTCGTAGTTTCAATTGATTATTTTTTTGATTAGTAGATAGTAGATTATCAATAAAAGGTGATAGTAGATTATCAATAAGAGTGTAAACAGATAGATAAAAATTAAAATTTTCAGGTGACAGCTTTTTCAAAAAAGAAGATAGTTTTTTTTAGTGTAACTCATTTGCATTTCTATATGTAATTTTAGTAGAGTAGTGTTTGTAAAAAATTCGAAATTTAGTTCAAAAAACTAAAGTGAAGTGATTAGAGAAAGAGAAGAATTGTTTATAGGAAAAGTAAAAGCCTAAATCATAGAAGGTGGGTAGAGTGCGTACAAAGTGATGCTCAAGCTATATTGATTTAATGATATTTCTACTAATAAAAAAAAGCCTAAATTATAGTTTTAGTCCCTCTATTTTCTAAAATTAATCACTTATTTTAAAAAACAGGCATTTAGCCCATTTATTTTAAAAAATTCAGTCATTTAGTCTAAAGTGGGGTTTTTATTTTTTTTGTTGACTTCGATGTTTGTAAAAATAGGTAATGTGGCTCTCGTTTAATGATGTGGCAGCTGACATAGGCAATACATGGGGCTGCCATGTCATTACTTATTTAATTAAAAAAATTTAAAAAACTAATTACAAAAGTAAAATAATTTAAATTAGACAAAAGCTAAAAAATTGAAAAAATTAATTTAATTTAAAAATTTAAAAACTTAGAAAATTAAAATCTTAATTTAATTTAAAAACAAATAATAATAATTTTTAATTAAAAAGTAAAACTTTAAAAATTGATCTAAATTTTCTATTTTATATTACTTTTTAAAAAACTAAAAAAATTTAATTTAATTTATTAAAAACTTTATTTGATTTGGAATTAAAATATTAATTTAATATTATTAAATAACTAAAAAATTTAATTATTTTAAATTTTTTGTTAAAAAATTGTATTTTAAAATAAATAATAACGTGGCAGCCACATCTGTAGTCTATGTCAGCTGTCACATCATTAACGGAGAGCTACATTACTTTTTTTGATTGACCTCCAAATAAGAATAAAACAACCCCTTTTTACGCTATATGTCTGAATTTTTTAAAATAGGCGGACTAAATGTATGAGTTTTAAAATACGGGGACCAAATGTCTGAATTTTAAAAAATAGGGGGACAAAACTAAAATTCAGCCTTAAAAATATGAGCAAAACTATACTCATAAGTTGTATTTTTTAAAAATAAAAACTCCTTTCAAAGAGAAGGACTAAGTGTAGATACCAAATCGGTGATGAATTAGTATAAATCTCTATGCTCTATTGTCTTCTTCATTTACTTTATGTCTACGTGTTTTTATTTAAAATTAAGTACTTAATATTAATGTGTTTAAAAACTTTACATGCTCCTTTTAATATTTTTGTTCACTTGTGTTTCTACTATTTATTTTAAGAAATTAAAAAACATTTGATAATTACTGTTCAACTCCTTCCTTGTGTTTTAATTGTTGATTTTTATTGTAGTAATTGTGCTATTTTTATTTTGATGGAATTGTGTGTGTGTGTATATATATATATATATATATATATATATATATATATATATATATATATATATATATATTGAGATTAGGTCCTTGGTTCGTTCATCCTATGGCCTTGTATTTTAATACTTAATTTAACGACTCTACTATTCATGATTTTTAATATTAGAGTTAAATTATTAATCTATGAGCAAGAGGAAATCAAATTAGAAAAAGACTTTTAATTCATTGGACCAATGTATGAAGTATTTTTGCAGGGGGATTTTTTATTGAGCAATAATAAAAAGAGCTAATAAAGTGAATAAGAATATAATAAACTAACAAAATGGAATTGTTTTAAAATAACATAATAACAAAAAACCGAAATAATGAAAAGTGTATGTAATTATAATTGAATACGGTAGTGGTATGTTAAATAAGAATATAGTCTATATAATATTGTTCCAATTTCTAAATAAGTTTTTTAGTAATTAAGACTTAGTTTGTAAAAAGATATTTCGAACGTTGTATATGGAGAACAAATTACATGAGTAACAAAAATAATACATCTCGCAAATGAGAGCGACAAAGAGTAGTCATATTGGATACAGTGTGTTGTCCGTGAGCACCATCTATCTCCTTTTAAAAGGAGTTTTCCCTTTAGTCAAGTCAGCCACATGCAACAAACGAATTGTTCTAACAATCATAATGAAAATTTGGTCCTTGTGGCCATAATCCCTTAACATATGTAAGAAGGAATTGCTTTGAACTCTTAATAATTAGGGGAAACGATAGATACCTGTGACTAATGAAATGTAGTCCCTTATATAGACCTGCTTTTTTGAATTAGAGTTTAAGGTTCAGCGTATGGAACTTTTTTGCAATATTAGCAAATTAGTGGCTAACTGTATCAACTTAGTGGCATATATGGCTAATACGTAATAGGAAATAAGGAAGTTGGAATTCGAAAAAACAACCACCAAAAGAGCAAAAGAACGTGAAGTTTGTTGGTTTTGAAATGTGATCGAATGCTGATTGCCATAAATGTAGTTTGAAATCGGTGATTTTGAATTCGAATTTGATTAAATGTAGTTTGAAATCGGTACCTCTGAATTTGAATGAACAAATTTTAAATACTAGCATGTGCAATTCAAAATTTGAATGTACCCAGAATTATTATTGTCATAAGAGATTCCTAATATGTATACTGGTTAGACTCTTATTTATGGTAAATATAAAATACGAATTCAGTGTTCTAAATATAGTTATATCATCCAATTTTCATCATCCACGTGTACGTACCAAATTAGCTTATTTGATTTTATTTAAGGTGATGTGTGCTCAAAGTGATGAGGTGTGCCAAATAAACACTCACTGTTATGCCACTTAAGACGTGCAGTAAATGTCTTTTATACAAAATGCTCTTAGTGAGATATCTGGTATTTTGAACTATGAGCATCATATTTTCTTTGTATTATTAATAGATTTTATGATATTTTATATATTATGATGGTTCATTCTCCACATAATACATATTGGGGAAAAAATGTCTAACTTCATAATTAATATTGACCCAAAAGTCCTATTATAAAATATTGACTCATATAATAAGTTTTAATATACTTTCATGTCAAACATGTATCTCCATATGATATATTTTTGATTATTTATTAAATTTAATTATTATTTCTAATTTTTTTGTTTTCACTCACAATAGAGAAAAGCTCCCTCTCCCCCGACATCTTTTTTATTTTTTAAAAAAAATACCTTATTGTCATGATTTGGACCTTATCATCATTTTCATTCGAAAAAAAGTATTGACATTTATCATAACATTTATCATTTATTTATTTTCATGACTTTTTTCGTATAAACTTTTTTCCTAAGTATTATTATAATTTTCATGACTTTTTTCCTAACATTTATCATTTATTTATTTTTTCGTCAAAAAATATATATAAACTTTTTCCCAATACCTGTAGCTATTTACAAAATTTAATAGTATTGTCACACTAATCTCATGCATGACATCCATCAAATTAGTCATAACAATTATAATTTTTCATCCTTAAAAATTTAAAAATTACTTTTAAAAAGTTGCCACTGGTTCTCCAAAGTAAAGAAATCCATTACCTTAACTGTGAATTTTCAGCATGATAGAAGTTGTCCTTTTCTTATATATTATGAACATGAAGTGAATTCATTGAAAAAGAAATTGTTTGCAAATGAAAAGAGTCTATTACCTACTTGACCTTAAAAAAATTCACTGTATAGGGGGCCTTGGAGTGGAATCTCGATTAGTACACCAAAGGCAAACTACCTACATGCATTCTTCCTTTCTTCTTTTTCTTCATAAACAATAGACTATGTCAACAAAAAAGAACGAAAGAAACACTTGGAAATATTTTCAATAGTTAAATAATTTGGTGTGGAAAATAATATAATTACTAAATAAAATAAGTAAAGAAAATTGCATTCATTTTGGGGATGAGTAACTTATATCTGGATCATATCTGGAGTAACTTATACCAAGGAGAATTTACACCAAGAAGAATGGTAGAAATAATCAATAATAATAAGTACATAAAAATGAGCAAGATCAGTAAGTTGGAATTATTTAGATACTGCTTTCATGTTTTTGGTTTGGTAACTACATTACACTGTAATAAGAGGGGGGAAAAGAGATAAAGAGTTAAAAAAAGAGGACAACAAAATAAAATACGTAAGTCACTATTGCTGACAAAATCATCATCCTATTCCTCGTGTCCATATCATTGCCAATTTGCCATTGTCTCATTCTCTTTAGTTTTCCTTCTTCATTTTTACTATCCAAAATAAAAAATATGTAGTGTAGAAGGAACTGAATCAAATATCCTGAAAAAGGAACCAGACAACAAATAAAAAGATTAGGAATTAGAAAAAAAAGTAACAATTGATGAAAGCGAAACAAAAAGAAGGGAGCAAACGAATAATCAAATAGAGAAGTGTTTATAAGCAAGAGGAAATGAGGCAGATGTTGTGTTTACATTTTTAAGATTAAACACGTTTTTAATTTCTTTTTTTCCTTAGTATGTGCCAGAGACATGGGTCTAAATATTTTCTAAGTCAAATATGGATATTAAGTATTCTTCGGTTTTATTTTATTAAATTAATTCTCTTCTGATATGCAATTATAAGTTGCTAGAAATATGGAAATGAATTCTATTTTTTTTGAACGAAGAAATGAATTCTATTGATTAGTAAACGTTACGAAATTATGCAATTCTCAATACTAAAAAAAATTATGCAATTATGATTTTTCAAATGAAAAAAGATTTCATTATGTATAAAGTGATATGGAATGTATTAAAAGTTAGTTTAAAATTCAAAAGATATCCATGATTGTAGGCTTCATACATGTTTGCAAATTTGGAATACTTTGACTATTAATATTATTGTAACGGTTAAATAATAACTTGTCATATATATGGATGAATTAACAAAATGTACACCACATGTTTTTCCTGTGTAATCAAAATGGTATTAAATAGGTTTTTACAAATTAATGTCGTTTTTTAATTCAAATTTGAAAAAATAGTGATATTGATTGTAAATGACTGGATTGCCATGTAATTATATTAATGTACATGTAAACCAATTTTTCATTAATCCTATGTGGACAGTCTTATTAATCGACACATCAGAAAAGGAGCATTGAGAATCATTCTAATTGTATATTATATATATATATATATATATATATATATATATATATATATATATATATATATATATATATATATATATATATATATATATATATATATATTGAGATTAGGTCCTTGGTTCGTTCATCCTATGGCCTTGTATTTTAATACTTTAACGACTCTACTATTCATGATTTTTAATATTAGAGTTAAATTATTAATCTATGAGCAAGAGGAAATCAAATTAGAAAAAGACTTTTAATTCATTGGACCAATGTATGAAGTATTTTCGCAGGGGGATTTTTTATTGAGCAATAATAAAAAGAGCTAATAAAGTGAATAAGAATATAATAAACTAACAAAATGGACTTTTAACTTCATCCAACTTAAATTCAAACTCCAATACTAACTCAAACTCAATAAAATTGCCCTTTCCCCTTTTATTTATAATGAAAAAATAGAATTGTAAGATAATGTTCAAACGTTATAGAAGGTTTGCAAAAGAGATTAAAATTAAATTTTTTGCATTTGTAACTTGGAACCAACAACCAACTGTTTCTTAATCGATTATGGACTTGATTCTTGGAAGAAAATAATCGATCATGAACAATGGTTTTTAAAAGCACATAATCAATTATGGTACTCCGATTTTTATAAGCCGATAATCGATTATCCACCTACTTTTGAAGAGGATAATCGATTATAAAGGTAAGTTTTAAAAGAGTACAATTGATTACTCGCCTATGGAGAAGTTTTTTAAAAGAGTGTGTGATAATCGATTATTCACTTATGGATAACTGATTATCAGTGTAATAAATATGTTCCAACGGTCATATTTTCACCGATTCTATAAATAGGGACTTAGGTTATTCACAAACAATACAACCTACAAATCACAGAACTAAACGTGCACCCTATCGCACTGTCACACAGGTTCTTCCCTTTTTCCATCATTTTGAGCTGATCTTTCTCAATGGTTAGGTTGGGAATCTTCGAGTCGTTGTATTCACCTTCTTAGAGGTATTGCTATTTTTCTTGTAATTTGTTTACTGTAAATAGGTTATACTAGAGAGTGGGGTATCTCTCTAGGGTTTTTGATTGTAACAAGGGTGGGGTATCTCTTGTTTGTCAATTGTTTTGAGGGCTCTTGCACAAAGGTGGGGGATCCTAAGTGTGAAGAGTGCCAGAGTTTTGTAAGGGTTTGAAAGCACCCACTTTAAGCTTAATTTTGATAGTGAAAATCTCACAAAGGGTTTGTGAGGACTGGAGTAGGTCACTAGGATGTGGTTGAACCAATATAAATCTCATGTGTTCTTTACTGTTTTTATTTCTAATTCATTCATTCCATTAAGTTGCGCGAAAATTAATCTAAGTCGTTAAAAGGGGAACGGTTTTCAAAAAAAAATCTCAATTCACCCCCTCTTGAGACTGAAGCCACTTGGTAATACTTACTCTATACAACACTATTGTCTGCATCACCCAACTCTCCCTCTCTCTCTCTCTCCATTGAAGTGAAGATGATGATGAGACTAAGCTTGAATACCTATGGGGATCCACTCCTTTTCCTTCTCTTCCTAGTTTCCTCATCCTCATTACTACTGACTGCTTGGCCACTCACCACAGAACAAGGTAAACACTACTTAACATGCATTACGGTCAACTTTACTCCTTTGTAATTATTATAATCTATTTTATTAAGTTCAAATAAATTTCTTCAGAACTAAACATAGAACTTGAGAAAATCTCAACAGGGGAGGAAAATATTTCTTTGGAATTAGAAGAAGGCGAATCTTTCAAGGTAATTAAGCACTGTTTTATTTTCTCCTACTCCTAAGTAATACTGCTCAGGTCTCTTTTACAAATAAAAGTTTGGTTGACGGAAGTTAATATATTTGGTCTAAAGTTTAATTTAAATATATCAACTTCTATGATAATTCAGTCCAAAAAAAAACTTTTGCTTATAAAAGAGACACAAAAATAACATTATAAATTAATATTTTTCTTGGAATCTTGCACTTGATGGGGATGAAGAATGTCTGCAGAGAAGAATGACTTTGGAAGCTCACTTAGATTAAACTACACTCAGCATCATAAGCCTTGAACTTATAAATCATTCTCGTACCAAATATGTATAACAGAAACTTATGACTTTTTATCATGCTATGCTATATTGCTAGGACACTACATGGCTATGTAAGCATCTATGCCACCGTAGTTCTCAAGTATCATATATAATAAAGACCTGTTTGATTGTGTTTTAGTGTTTAAAAATCGTTTTATAAGATTGTTTTCAACAATTACTTTTAAATAATCACTATCTATTTGTTTTTCTTAGTTTTAAAAACAAGAAAATAAGAGCAGCTTTGTAAAGCCCTTTAACAATATAAGTTTACTAAATAAATTTTTCAGTTTATAATTAATTTTGTAAACACTCAAAAAGACTTTAAGAAGTGATTCAAACATACTTTAATGGTCCGTTTGATTTGCAAACGTAAACACTAGATTGGACAGTACTGAATAACTTTTTGCATCGTACACTATTTGGTGAACAATGGAAAATACAAACAAAAAAAGTAAAATTTACTATCGTTCCTTTGAGTTCTACTATTCAATACGAAACGAAGTGTAAGAATCACTAACAAATCATGCGGTAATTATTAATTTATAAATTTGAATAGAAATCAATAGACAATGTGTATGATTTGTCAAAAAAAAAAAACAGCGTGTCTTCGTTGAGAGAGAGAGAGACAGTTACTAAGTGGAAATAAAAATAGTATTTTGGTATTTTTTTTTGTGGACAGATAGTTGTACTGCGGGACAGAAAGTTGTTTGTACTATAGTTTTATGAGATACAGAAATTTGAGTTTTTGTCCAGTCTCCAGGTCTCACTTCTTGGACAATTTTCAAATCAAATGGGTTACAACTGGAGTTGTCATGTCTAGTCCCATATTTTTTTGGTAAACCAATGTATCATCCACGACGACTGTGGAGACTAATCTTTCGAGGTATCTGAGAACCATTTAAAAGGTTGACCTTTCCCAACAAATGTTTTTCCATATGCACCGGCCAGCGGGTAGGACCCAAGACCAAATGGTTAAAAGACTCAAGTATCTACTGCTTATGCCACATAATGTTGGTCAGTCCCTTATTTTTTAGCAAATCAAATGCACTCTAAATGATCTTAATTTTCCCAACTTGAATAGGAAATTCACATGTATGAGTTACTCAAACAAATGAGTCTTCATCAACAATTCTTTATTTTCTATTTCTCATGTCTTTCTCTTGTACCAAAAAATCCTTAAATATATTACATTTCTCAACTATTTCTCTCTTCTCACACTTTTTTCACCTCTTTCTCTCTTCTCACCCCATCTCTGTTGGTTTTTAACTAGTGCTTGTATGAGTTAATACGAGATTTTTAGTTAGATAATTACCAAGCCTTGGTGCATATAACTCAAACTTTATTTTTTTCCATAGAAGGGTTAATCGAGCCTCGTTAAAACCTTCGATGGAAAGCGATCCTAGAGAAAATCATCAAGTAGGAAAGAGGATTCCCCTTACAATTTATTAAATAAAAGTGGAAAATATACAAGATCCATGGGGGGACTAGACCAATACCCATGATTAAAATTCATTTATAACATAATAAATAACTTATATATAAGTTTATATTTGACTTATAACATAGTAAAATTCATTTAAATTTAATGAATGGGAGTTGATAACAATTTTTATGACAAATAAATAGAGTCAATAACAACTTAAAAGCAGACAAATGTGTATGTAAAATACAAGATATGAAGATATAATTGAAGAATCATGTCATTGCTTATTACTCATTCAATGGAACATTTTTGTTTTCCTTACTAACTTTTACCGTTTTGTTGTGATGCAATATTGATGATATTGGTCTTGGATCTCTTGTCGATTAAGTTTCTAAACATTTTTTTCATGTTTCTTTTTTATCAAACTTAGGAGAGAATTTGGAAGATGCTTCTCCCCACAATCCGAACAGCAAAACCAATCTCCTTCTGGTAATTCCTGGTTAAAAAAATCCATCAATAGTTATACAAGTTAGGGGGATATCTAATACTAGTACAGTTCTTGATAGAAATCATACGAAGGAAAAGTAGAAAAAGGTATACACTTTTGGTACTTCATTGATTTGATTTTGAGAGTTATCACTACTGTCGTGAAAATATCTCCATCTCCATCTCCATCTCCATCTTCATCGTAATTCTTGCCACTGACCATATCCAATAATACAATTTATTTTATATAAAGGTATATAGATATGACAACCTGTTTAAAAATTTTCATGAACATGCGCATTTATATAGATACAAGACAACTTGTGATTGTTTAGATTTAGGCAAAGGGAGATGAATGAATGATTTTAGGTAAAAGAATATTTTGTAAGGTAAATTTATGAAAGAAGGAAAGAAATAATCAAATAGAATTACTTGGGATTCACCATTTCAGTTAAGGTTTAAACATTAAATATTGTAAGATACATGGTTAAACAATTATAGGAAGTTTGTAAAAGGGATTAAAATTAAACTACTTGATATATATATATATATATATATGAAAATTATTAAATACATATTTATCTTTTTTAAAGTTAAAATACTTATTTTTTTTAATTCCTGATAGGATTAGGGCGATGGGAGACGAATACTGATAAAAAAAAGTGATAGGAGATGAATGAAAGATTTAGGAAAATTATAATTAGGAAACTTTAGGAAAGAAAAAGCATAGAAGCAATGTACATTAATACTAATAGTATTATTTAGGAATTATCATTTTATGTTAGGGGGTTATACATTAGTTTAAGATTTCTATATGATAAAGTATAGAAGGTTAGAGAAGAGATTTGGATTATATATATATATATATATATATATATATATATATATATATATATATATATATATATATATATATATATATATATATAAAACAAATTATTACATATTAAACTATATATTAACTATTAAGTGTTTTAAATCTTCACTACTATAAGAACACCGGTTAAATTAGAACTTTTGTTATATAGCGGTGTAGCTTCTATGGGTACAGCAAGTTGGACTTTTTATATTAGTTTATTTCACAATTGGCGGCAAACGATCGTTTTCACAAATGGTCCTAGTTAGCTTGATTTGCATGTCTGTATAAACTAGTAGGATATCCGTGCATACACACGGGTGCTGTCGTATTTTTTTATGAATGAACTTAGACATTTATTAAATAGTCTGAACATTACCCCGTGAAAATAAAACATATTTAAAGTAAATAATAAAGGAGTTTCAAATAAAAATAGATAAATATTAAAATCTAAAAAGATAAAAGTATCATTTATCTAGTGTTTTTTTATATATCAATGCAGTGTTCTTATTTTTTTTTAGATAAGCATGCAGTGTTTTTATATATCAGTAGTGTTGTTATCCCGTGTTTTTTATATATCAGTGCAGCTATCCCGTACATTTATATATATATATATATATATATATATATATATATATATATATCATTGTAGTTATCCCCGTATTTTTTAATTATCAGTGCAGTTATCCCGTATTTTTTTATTTATCAGTGCAGTTATCTCATAGTTTCAACTGATTATTTGTGTTAATTAGTAGATTATAGAAGATAGTAAAGATAGATAGTAGATTATCAATAAGAAATATTTATCCTGTATTTTTTTATATATCAATGACAATTATTTCTCCTATTTTAGGTATTAGTGACAAATATTTGTCATGTGTGTTTTAAATAGAGGAAAATCATCGCACAAGTAGGTTCATAACATTACACATCGAGGAAAATCAAGACCATAGAACAAAACAGAACTCACATAAATATATTCAACGGTCAAAATCATTACAACTAACTGTAATCATGATGAAACAAGAGAAAGCACTAATTGCAAGATTTAAATAGAGAAAATATTACTTTCAAACCTCATAACACGTTATGGACGTTAGTAGAGGAGTAGCACTTTAAAATAATTAGCAAAATAACTTCAGAAAACACTTAGGCGGTAGAACCATTACACAAAAATAAAAGCATGCTATAAAAGCATGCTATATTACACAGGACTAAATGTGAACTTCATCAAGTTAATTTAAATACCTATTTGAACATCTAGCAATAAAATCTAATTTAAAAGAAGTATACGAGAGAATTCTCAGCACAGTTTTTTTATTCTAATATTTCAAAATCAGGTAACACAAATAAAAATAAATAATAGCAAAACCAATCCGAAAAAACTCAACACGTTCACAATTAGAGCTCACAGTCATATATAAATATAATACATCAATGAAGTTTTGAAACAGTTTCACAAGGACCCCAAGTTCACAATATTACACCACTGAAGCAATTAAGCACCCCTAATTTCGTTAATTTCGAATTAAGAAATTAACAAGTGATTTATTATTCGAGTAAATAATAAGTCACGTCTCGGATAGGAGTTTGTTGCGAAAGCAATGCTCAATTGCTAGATTACATGTGTTACTAGCACTCTTGTTTGAATTGTGTGTAATTGTTAGGATAAAAATTGAGTTAAGTGGGAGTTTAAATGAGAAGGGTATTTTGATCTTTTCCACCTCATTTAAACTTTCAGCTCATAATCAAATTAACTAAATTAATGATTGATTATTTGATTGGGAATTTGATAACTAAGTTATATGACTTGTGTGATTTAATGTGTGTATGATTGTGTTTGAGGGATTAAAAATGGGTTTAAGTGAGGATTAATAAGTCAAGGGTATTTTCGTCCTTTCCTATCCAAAACAAAATTCAGCTCATTAGTTTAAAGCAAACCATTCACCTCCCATTTCTCACCAACTCTGAAATTAAGAAAGAGAAAAGAAAGAAAGGAAGCTTGAGAGAGAGAGAGAGAGAGAGAGAGAGGAGGCGTGAGTGAGAGGAAGAAGATGAGGGGGGATTTTCCTCAAAATTTGATGCATGTGCTTCTTTTCTACCCCATTAAGGTCAGCTTCTTCTCCTCCAAACCCCAACACTCATTTCATCACCTACAATACTCCTCTTTTCATTTCATCATTAGAGGCACCTTTAAGCTCAAAGTTGGAGATTAATGGAGTTTTGGGTATGTGGTGGGTTGTATGTGGAAGTTGAAGTTAGATTGAGGTCCTTGGAAGTTCAAAGTTGATAAGGAAACCTTGTTCAGCTCACATTGTTGATTGGAATATAGCTAAGGAGTAGGAGCTGCTGGGTTTCAGTATTGGAGTTGTTGGAAAGCTTGGAACGAGTTCGGGACGAGTTTGTAAAATTCAGGATCGTGAGCTTCGTAAAGTCTCGGGTTTTGCGTGATTTTCATCACTTTAGGTGAGTTCTACTCACGCTTAGGATTTTGATTATTGTTTGAATTGGTTTCTGAATTGTGATGGTTATTTGTGTTGTTGAACTCACTGTTTTGAGATGTTCTGACATAGGTTCGGTATTTCAGTGACTGAGAACGTTTTACTAATTGAACAATTATGTGGTCTGTCATTTTGAAAATTAGATTGAATGCTTGTTTATTTGGCACTGTTTTGATTGCATTTGGAGTTGTGTAGCTCTAGATATAGGCTCCACAAGTTAGGGTAATATTCTGGGAGCATTCTGGACATAGGTTCTGTATTTTTAAAACTGAGAACTTTCTGTTTGTCGAAAAATTATGGGGCTTATTTGTTAGAAAATAGACTTAACTTTGGTCATTATGGCACTGGTTTGGTTTAATTTTGGAATAGTTTAGCTTGAGTTATGAGTATCTCAAGTTAGGTCAAATTTCTGAAGTTAATCTGGGTATAGGTTAGTGTGTTTGGTATTGTGCTCTCAATTGAACTTCTTCTTAAAAGATTCTTATTTATTTAAAAATTAGACACAATTTTCTATGGTTTAGGCTCAAGTTTCAGGTTAATTGGTTGAGTTTTGGTCATTTTTGAAATGCTATATGTCAAGGGACAAATTCTGTTCAATCTAAGAACCATTCTGTCTATTTTTGAAATTTGTATTAATTGGTTCAATATTTTGCAAAACTAAAGTGTTATTCAGAAACTTCACATCTGTATATTTCCAATGAGTGGTCGTTTGTTGAAATCCGATGTCGTTTGCTATTTTAAATAATTCTCCGAAGTAGATGCGCTGCTGTAGGAAACTCTGTATTCATGTTGTGTGTTGAAATGTCGGTTTGTGTCATTACCAATCCCGGAACGAATTACTTGATGTAATTTCTTGTGATTGATGATGTTGTACTGAAATAGGGTTACTTTTACTCTGAAGTATGCTATTAGGTACATTTTGGTATTTCTATTAATTAGAAATACTAGGGTGTTACACAAAATAAGGTGAGGAGTAATAATAACATGGAAATATAGCCCAAAGTAAAAATATTACACGTGATTTAAAATTAAAAAAGTAAGATAGTAATAGTAGCATTTGAATACACAAATAACACGTTATAATAAGAGACTCTATACAAGGCACAATGCTAACTAAGTTACTTAAATAGAACAATATCAACCAAGTTAACAAAGTAATAATAACATAAATGTTTTTCTCTAAAACTAGACAAATCATCAAACACAAATTCAATTATAAGATAAGAGAAAGCAGTAATTAAAGCATTATAAAAATTATTATTACTTATATATATTAAAATATTGCAACTGTTATGAAAATAACCAAAAGTTGAGTAGGATATAACCATTATAGTAGATTATAGATGAAGAAGAAATATGCAAATAGAAGAAGATAATGAGAGAAGAAGACAAGTTGGGAGTCTTTGTATTTTCCATTACAAGTGTATCCATACATAGGAGTGAACCCTATTTATAGGGTGAGAAAAGGTAAGTGAAAGATCAATCTTAAAGTTCCACTAACAACCCATTGCACAAAGGAAAGTGGAAGTCTAATAGGAGTGGACATCCATTATCATATTATTCATAACACTCCCCCTTGGATGTCCATCAAAGATATGCCTCATTAAAAACCTTACTAGAAAAAACCCAGTGGGATAAAAATCTAGTGAAGGAAAAGAGTACAATATCCTATTAGTGGGAACTGCCTCGTTAAAAACCTTTCCAGGAAAACCCAGTGGGAAAAAACCATGGCAAAGGAAAAAAGAGTGCAGCTTTTCTCCCCCTGAATGAAGCATCACTTCATAACATGAATTTCAACATCTGGAGTTTCTCTCTGAGTACATATGGAGTAATCTATTCCGCTGTCACTTGTGATGTATCCTCTTTTAATGAAGCTTTGCGGTCAGTATTATCTTCAGGTCATCTTCCTTGAACCATTGGCATTTGCATGAACTTGAAATGAAGAAGCAAGAACCATAGATTGTTTTGTATATCATAATATATTTCATGTGACCACATAAAGATAATAGCTGGCTTGAGATCTGACTTGATCTAGATCGAAAAATACTTTGTTTCTGCATGGTTAACTTGGAGAACATATATAAAATGATTTATTCATTAGAATAGTGAAAAATAAAATATAAATCTCGCTCTCTTCTAATGCATTTCTGTTTGTGCTGAACTTTAATTTACTCCTACTAACTATCACATAATATTATCATATCAAGGGATATAACATTTGGTAATTTGCATGCATGCTTTGTAGTCTTCGGGACTGAGATATTCCATATATTCTTACC
The DNA here is from genome assembly GCA_020916435.1 of Oxytropis ochrocephala. Classification (NCBI taxonomy): domain Eukaryota; kingdom Viridiplantae; phylum Streptophyta; class Magnoliopsida; order Fabales; family Fabaceae; genus Oxytropis; species Oxytropis ochrocephala. The sequence continues at coordinate 65,241,454 of CM037095.1, forward strand.
ACACAACTCATGTACTCAATATAAATAATTTCTGCAGATCAATGAGTCTTTGTTTTTCAAAAGAAAGATATTTCTTTGTATCTTGAATCCTTCTAGGATTTTCCATTTAGAGGTCAACTACAGGTTCAACCTCAAAAATCCATCAGATATAATTTGAGGGCATTCATCTAGAGTTCTTTCTATAATTTTGTAAAGCTCTTCAGGAGTTCCAATAATAATTTTGGAAAGCTCTTCAGAAGGTACTGATTCAATTTGAGTAATCATCTCAAGTATTCAAAAAGTGTGCACTGGAATATTAAATCCTTCGGAGATCTTTAAATAATTATGACTGTCAACAAATAAGTTGTAGCAATATTCAACTTTTGAAAATTGAGCTCTTCATGTGCTACAAGGCTAATTAAGTACTAAAAATACTCGCATCCACCCTTGAGAAACATGTTGAGTTTTGTATCTCACAATTTAACCATTCTCATTATGCTTCAATTTCATCTTTCAATTTTAGTAGACTTTGGTTCATGATCCTCACTTCTATTTATCACATTTAGCGCTATATTTAGTAAAAACATCGTCAATGTTGACTTCATTTCGGTATCATTGTATTTCATTCTTGACATAATTCATTTAGATCTCTTTAATTTCATAACTTTTCAGGCACCTGATCAGTTCTTCTGGAACTATAATGTCAATTATGTCTGAATACTCTTTTAGAGTTTCTATATCCTCGCTTGGACCATTTTATCTTTGGAACCGATTGGTCTACCACGCTTCAGACGCGGTTGAGACTCATTTGCAATATTAAATTATCCAACAGAGACATCCATTCTATTGGAGCATTAGCAGCTGATATATATATGATTTGGTCACACATTTTGGATCAATGAATGCATTTGGTAGATAATTTGCTAAGCTTTGCAAATGAATTATCTTTTGAACTTCTAGTTCACATTATTTAGTTTGAGGATCAATATGAGATAATGATAATTCATTCCAACTGATCTCTTTTTTACAGCTGATTATTCTCTCCCCCTAATGTTGGGAAATCTAATTCTTCAAATGATAATCATCAAACTGGACTATAAATAAGTCTCCAATTGCTGGTTCAAGATAATATATTATACATGGAGATTTATATCTAATATATTTCCAAAATTCTTTGAGGACCCGTCATAGTGCATTGCACATTCAAAAATTTTAAGATGGGAAATATTAGGTCCGTGACCAAAAACCAAATGTAAAGGGGAAGAGTTGTGATAACTTGTTGGCTTGATGCGAATCAATATTACAGCATGTAAAATTGCATGTTCCCAAGTTGAAATTAGAACTTCTTATCTCATAAGTATTGGTCATGTAATTAACTTTAGACGTCTAAAGAATGGTTCTTCAAGACCATTTTATGAGTGATCGTATACTAAGTGATGTCCAATATTATACAACACTTATCAGATGCTTTTAGGGTAATTCACATAATGACCTCTTACTCAACTTAGTTGAGAAAACAATCTCACAAACTTCCGGTTGTGAGTTGACGACAAATATATATAATATATATGCGGTCATCTAGTTGATGCATCAATCAAAACCACCAATATCTAAATGGTCAACAAGATTAGTATACTTGTTTACAAATATCACCTTATATCAGTTCTAGAAATAAGAGAGATTTACTATTCTCAAATTGCCAATTTCCTTTGGGAATTAGTGAACACAAGAATTAGTAGATTGAAAAAACTACTAGTTCTTCAATACAAGTTCACATATAAATTTATTATTCGCATCAAAATATACTCAGAATGGCCCAACCGATCTTGCCAACAACTAAATTATTATGATATGTAAACTTCTGGTTTACAATAACATGTGCTTCAATTGCACATGTATAAGTGTAGTACAAATTAGAGGAAAAAAATAGACAATTTTTCCACTACACTTATTTTATCAAAATATGTCTCGTTATATAAAAATATTCAATATCTCGTTCATCTCTTGTTTCAATATGGATTCTATTTATATGAATATCTTTGAAACTTAATAAATTTCTACGAGACTTAGGGAAATATAATGGATTGTCAATGTGCAAATTTGTTCCCCCGAATAACAGTATATTAGCTCTTCCGGAGCCTTCAATTATTTTTGAAGAGCCAGATATAGTACTAACTTCGGTTTCTCGTTTCACTAAATAGGAAAAATATTTTTTTTTATCCTTTAAAATAATATGGGTAGTTCCACTATCAGTGAAACACATTTCTCAATTATAGATGCTAGTGTCAATACTCATTCTATCCTAAAATAAAATAAATATGATAAAAGATTGGCATTAGAAAATTAAGACTCTACAATATTATGCCTAAAAAGATCAAACTTTAGGAGCTACATTAAATACCATTTCTCGAAGAAAAAGATATCAGTAGAAAACTATATTTGCTACTCAGAATAAGGAAAATAAAGAGCATAGAAAGTCTCTCTCAGTAGAGAGAACTATATTTGCTAAGCAAATATATAAATTCTTTTGAACTTAAAAGTGTCTAGTTCTTTAGGATCTAGTCATACAATCAATTCTTCTTATTCCCTTTTTTCTCATGCAACATTTTGGAATTCCAAGCAAAAGAAAGAAGAAAAATTACATTTTTCCATAAGATACTACACCACTATTAGGAATAACAAATGTTACAATCACAAATGATACAAATAACACTTAAATAGGATAATGATAACATTTACCATATCAATGGTCATCACCACAACATTTCTTGTACCAAAATTACAATGTGAGTCATTCACTTCTGGGAATGAACTTCAATTCATTGAGTGGTTTGTGAGTATTCTTTACAATCACCATATCACAGAATATTGATTCATAATATTTTTCTAAAAATATTTTCTCCTTTTGCTAATTCTTGAGAATATTTGAGACATAAATTATATGTCATTTACTTGATTTCCTTTGCTTCAAAAATGTAATTTTTTTTTTGTTTTCTTTGCTTCAAAACATACTAAGGTCAAATAGATCTTATAGATTACAATCATCGTGTAAAAGTCGAGTTCTTCGGGAATTCAATCACAAATCTTTCATATCAAAGAAAAATATACTTTCTAATCAATTGTTCTTCAAGAACTATACCACAAAATCTAAACATTGACAGGGAAAAAATCATACTTGAGCAATCCTGCAGGATGCTTGAATATTAAGTTATTCTCTCTTGACAATGATAAAGAAAATAGTTCTGTGTAATCCTATAAGGATATTGGATTACCAATTCATTAGTTCTTCAGGAACTATATCACAAAGCTTCTTCAATGATAATCAAGGAAAAATCATACTATGAGCAATCCTTCAGGGATGCTTGGATATTAAAATTTTAAATTCTTTAGGATTTATATCATAAACAATGATATATAGAAACAATTATTTGTGCAATCCTCATTTACCAATTGAATTCAGATTGTAAATAATAACATAGCTCCTAAATTATACCTTCGATGTAAAAGCACTATGAATTAATGGAAAGTTTTTATTTTAAATTATAGGAAGAAGTACAATCATAAACTAAAGACACATGCCACACTTTTCCAAAACCAAGAGAAAATAGGTGTCTTTGATTTCATGATACATTGCATAATGTTAGAAAAGAAATTTATATAAATACACGTTTCCAAAACCAAGAGACAATAGGTGTCTTTGATTTCATGATAGTAAAGAATCAATTTCCATACTAGTTTAGCAAAGGAATATCAACAATTCATTTCAATCCTAAGCAGTACTACTCCTTCAAACATGTATATGAATAGAGAGACTGGACCTAGAAAACTAATAAGAAGGGGAAAGTGAATAGACTTCTAGAATAGCAAAAATTAACAGAACCATAATGCATCTAATATTGTTTCAATGAGACCAGTATACATACACAGACATCCAATTGAAATTCACAGCAATAAATCATCAAGCCTAGCAATTTATAAAAAGATGGAGTAAGCAAGTCGTGAACTAAAACTAACGCACTAATAGACTCCAACATATTATTACAAGCAAATCAAAATTTTAAAAAGGCAATAAGAGAGTGATCCCGCAATGTCACATAAAGGATCACAACCAACAAAGGTTTCAAATCAATATACAAATTAGTTATTTGGTTTAGAAATTCTAAACAGATTAAGCATATGATGTTCATAAATTATAATCTAGGCATAGGTAATATAATAGATCGTATATGCAAATCAGAATAGATATAAATGTAGACTTCATCAAATTGATGATTACATAAAATTGGGTTTATAGAAAAACAATACTTACTTAGATTGGTAGAACTTCGTGGTGATAACGTGTTATGAAAATAACCAAAAGTTGAGTAGGATATAACCATTATAGTAGATTATAGATGAAGAAGAAATATGCAAATAGAAGAAGATAATGAGAGAAGAAGAGAAGTTGGGAGTCTTTGTATTTCCCATTACAAGTGTATCCATACATAGGAGTGAACCCTATTTATAGGGTGAGAAAAGGTAAGTGAAAGATCAATCTTAAAGTTCCACTAACAACCCATTACACAAAGGAAAGTGGAAGTCTAATAGGAGTGGACATCCATTATCATATTATTCATAACAGCAACATATTAATAAGGAATTAGTTCAATAAAATTACTAGGAAGACACTCCGCGTAAAATATCAATACACAAATAAAATACGTATACAAAAAGCTTTAGGCTTTTTTTTTCGCACCCCCTCCTTCTCTCCTACACCCCCATACCCCCCATTAAACCCAAAAATACCCCTGTTTTTTAAAAAATTAAAAATTAAAAATTTCGGAATTACCTCTAAAAAAGGTAATTCCGGTTCAAAAAAGGGGGTATTTCGGATTTACAAGGTGAATTTCGGATTTACAAGGGTTGTAAATCCGAAATACTTCCCACAGAACCTAATTACCTTTTTAGAGGTAATTCCGAAATTTTTAATTTATTTTTTTAAAAAAGTTTGTATATTAAATTAAGATTTACACGCGTTTTATTTTTAAAATACGATACGAACGATTTACGATTTAAATAACAATACATCAAAATATATAAAATAGGAGTACAAATACAACTATGGGTCCAAAATGTCTAAAAATGACTGAAAATAACGACGTGAAGTAGCAGGTGAACGGTCGACATCTAGGGCCAATGCAGCTGCTCTCTGAACCCTCTCCTCTAAAGTCTCTGAGACAACGGGCTCCTCGTCTGCAACTGGCTCTGGCTGTGGGTTTGGCACCAGAGTAAGACGCACTCGCCGTGGTAGGCTGCTTCTCTACCACCCCGCCAAAAAGTCTACGCACGAATCTGATACATCAGCAACCCCCGTATGATCCTGTCCGGAGATGAGGCATTACCCGAAATGGGTGGAGAAGGGATCGTCTGTACCTGCCTGAATTACCAACGCACCCTGTCTGGCATGTAGGGAACCGAGTCATCGCCCCAAATCAACTAGCCTCTGTAAACAGATATGTTCGACAAAGGAACACTCTGCCTGTGGTCTGCATAAGGGGTGAGGATGACATTCGCTCCCTAAAGTCCACCAACTTTATTTTATCCAGCTTCTTGTTCCCCAAGCTGGTGGCACGTGGCTGATGCGTCCTAGCAAAACACTTTTCGACCAACGATGGTGGGAAAATGCTCGTATATCCAGCACTGAAAATAAATAATTAAATTAATAAATAACCAATTATTAACATAAGAGTAATTTAAGTAAAAGCTTAAATTTAAAAAATAAATACTTGATTACCTGGAGCAGTGTCGCGTATCCGCCAAACTTCTTAGTCGTATAAAAGGCCGCTTTAACGTCAGCCCGTGTAGAGTGGCGGGCGGCTATACCCCAGACCACTCGCCACACTGCTGCTTTGAAGATTCAGGCGGATACATCCACCTCATCGGCGAGAAATGGTGACTCTTGTCGGCGAAATGGTGGTGCCTAACAAGAAGAGCATGTAGCACCGGCTGGTCATAAGCACCTGTGCCATGTTCTCCTGTAAGAGTCCTCTACAAAGCGATCCTCAAATCTCGCCTGTTTTCCTTAAGCTCCTCGATAACACTAGCCTCGATGCATGCCCAAAGAGTCGGCGACCAATCCCAAGAGCCTCAGCGAATTAAAATCGGGCACGTGGTCCAGGTGGGGTGCCCTCCAGGTGGCAAGTGGAGCGGCACGCCACATCGTCGGTGGTGATCATCTCCCCAAAGGGCATGTGGAATGAGTAGGTCTCAGGATGCCACCTCTCCACAAAAGCAGATATCAACTCATGGTTGACTGCCCCCAGAGGTGTGATGTCCAACTCAAAAAGCTTAGCCTCACGCAACCAGTGGGCTACACAGTGGGTGGTGCTCGGCGAGTCTAACTTTAGGAAACTTACGTAGTGAGATACAACCTTTAGTTTAGAAATTTGAAAAAATTAAAATTAAACCATACGTTATTAAAAATAAGTAATTAATTGTTGTTAAGTAAAATTAAAATAAAGAATTAAAATATTACTTCGCCTCTATCTATCCAAGACGCGCAGTGCGTATCCCAGTGTAACAATAATGGTGGGTGATCCACAGCTGGGGCAGGCTGAACCTCCTCCTCCTGAACCTCCTCCTCTTGAACCTCCTCCTCCTCCTCCTCCTGATGCTGACCCTCATCCTCCTGCTCCTCCAAAGCCTCCCAACCGTGAGCAAGAATGTCAGGATACAGCTCTGGGTGCTCTTGTTGGTGCCGCATATGGTACTCATAATCCCCAGTGGTCACGGTAGGGTGCTGCTCTCATCCGGGCCGAGGCTCGTGCTCGAGCTCAACCATCTCTACCACTCTGCGCGGGCTCTCTGGCGCCTCGGCGCTCGAGAAGCATGTCCAGCAGCTCTGAGCCTCTATAGAGTGTCCGGAGAAGGAGTAGCACTCCTCCTGGACATCTGCATCTTTTGGACTCCCAAGACATCTTTGTGCTCGTCGTCGTCACGCGGTCTTTGCTCCAAGAAGACTCTGCTCGCGCTACAACATGCAGTCGTCTACTCGCCATCGTTAAAAAAATTGTAAATAAAAATATTAATAATTGAAAAAAATTGGGATTTTGAATTCTGAGTAATTCAGAAAGAATTTCTAATTACCTTAAAAGTGAGGTCAATCCGGTTCATATTTGTTCCGAAAATCTCTCCGTGTTTACTTACTTTATTCGGAATTATGAAATCTCATTTGTGAAATGTGATTTTTGTAAGTTTTCAAGGGCATTTTCGTCCGTTTCCAAGACTCAACCAATTAACCTAAAGCTTGAGCCTAAACCATAGAAAATTGTGTCTAATTTTCAAATAGATAAGAATCTTTTAAAAATAAGTTCAATTGAGACCACAATACCGAAAACACTAACCTATACCCATATTAACTTTAGAAATATGACCTAACTTGAGATACTCATAACTGAACAAGGTAAACACTAGTTAACATGCAGTACACTCAACTATACTTCTTTGTAATTATTATAATGTATTTATTAAGTTCAAATTAATTTCTTAAGAACAAAACATAGAACTTGAGAAAATCTCAATAGGGGAGGAATATATTGTTTTGGAATTAGAAGAAGGAGAATCTTTCAAGGTAATTAGGCACCGCTTTATTTTCTCCTACTTCTGAGTAATACTGCTCAGGTCTCTTTTACAAGTAAAAATTTGGTTGAAACAAGTTAATGTATTTAGTTAATCACCCAACTATTGTGTTTATTTTAATACTACAATAGGTGGGGCTTTGCAAAAAGGTTGTTTAAGTAAAATGATGGAATGATATCCCCTGTTTTTTGATATAACTCAACTGCTTAACAAATATGTATAACTTATTACTTTTTATCATGCTATGCGATATTGCTAGGACACGACATGGCTATGTAAGCATCCATGCCACCTTAGTTCTCTTGTATCATATAATAAGGCCCTGTTTGATTGTGTTTTAATTTTTTTTAGTGTTTAAAATCGTTTTATAAAATTGTTTTCAACAATTACTTTTTAAATAATCAGTATCTATTTGTTTTCTTAGTTTTAAAAACAAGAAAATAAGAGCAGCTTTGTAAAGCCCTTTAACAAAATAAGTTTACTAAATAATTTTTTCAGTTTATAATTAATTTTGTAAACACTCAAAAGTAGACTTTAAGAAGTGATTCAAACATACTTTAATGGTCCGTTTAATTTGAAAACATTTAAGCATTAGACTGGACAGTAATGAACAACTTTTTGTATAATACACTATTTAGTGTACAATAGAAAACACAAACAAAAGAAAGTAAAATTTACTATACGTTCCTTTGGGTTCTGCTATTCAGTACCAACAAAGTGTAACAATCACTAACAAATCACGCGGTAATTATTAATTTATATTTGAATAGAAATCAATAGACAATATTGTGTACGATTTGTCAACAAAAAAAACAATGTGTGTTCGTTGAGGGAGGGAGAGAGAATGTGTATGATTTGTCAACAAAAAAAAAGACAGTGTGTCTTCCTTGAGTGTGTGTGTGTGTGAGAGAGAGAGAGAGAGAGAGAGAGAGAGAGAGAGAGAGATTGAAAGAGAGAGGGAGAGTATATTATTAAGTAGGAAATAAAAATAGTATTTTGGTATTTTTTTTTGTGGACAGATAGTTGTAGTGCGGGACAAAATGTTGTTGTACTGTAGTTTTGTGAGATACAAAAATTTGAGTTTTTGTCCAATCTTTGGCCCTCACTTCCTGGACAATTTTCAAATCAAACGGGTTGCAACTGGAGTTGTTATGTCCAGTTCCTTGTTTTTTTGGTAAACCAATGTATCCTCCACGGCGACTGTGGAGACTATTCTTTCGAAGTATCTGAGATCCATTTAAGAGGTTGACTCTCCCAACAAATATTTTTCCATATGCACCGGCCAGGGGTCGGACCCAGGACCAAATTGTTAAGAGACCCAAGTATCTACCGCTTGTGTCACATAATGTTAGTCAGTCCCTTGTTTTTTAGTCAATCAAATGCACTCTAAATGATCTTAATTTCCTCCAACAGGAATAGGAAATTCACAAGTACAAGTTACTCAAACAAATGAGTTTCTTTATCCAAGGTAATCAAAAAAAATTAAAAAGAGTCTTTATCAGCAATTCTCTCTTTTCTATTTCTCATCTCTTTCTATTGTACCAAAAAATCCTTAAATATATTACATTTCTCAACTATTTCTTTCTTGTCCTTTTCACAAATGGTCCTAGTTAGCTTGTTGTATGGCTTTCATGTATTTTCTGAACAAACTAGTAGGATACTCGTGTTTTTTTATGAATGAACTTAAACAGTATTTAAATAGTCTGAACATTACCCCGTAAAAGTAAAGACAGATTTAAATATATTACATTTCTCAACTATTTCTTTCTTGTCACACTTTTTTCACCTCTTTCTCTCTTCTCACCTCATCTCTGTTGGTTTTTTTACTGATTAAATGTGTGTGCTTGTACGAGGTAATACGAGATTTTTTAGTTAGTTAATTACCAAGCCTTGGTGCATATAACTCAAACTTCAAATATACACAACTTATATTAAGTTTATATTTGACTTATAACATAATAAAATTCATTTATATTTAATAATTGAGAGTTGATAACAATTTTTATGACAAATAAATAGAGTCAATAACAACTTAAAAGTCGACAAATGTGTATGTAAAATACAAGATATGAAGATATAATTGTAGAATCATAATAACAAGTAATAGCATGTAATTGCTTATTACTCATTCACCGAAACATTTTTCTTTTCTTTTCGAAGTTTACTATTGTGTTGCGATGGAATATAGATGATATAGGCCCTGGAGCTCTTGCATATTTAGTTTCTAAACACTTTTGGTACTTCATTGATTTGATTTTGAGAGTTATCACAGCTTTCGTGAAAATATCTCCTTCTTCATCTTCATCGTAATTCTTGCCATTGACCATATCAAATAATACAATTTATTTTATATAAAGGTATAGATTTGACAACCTATTTAAAAAATTTCACGAACATGCATTTATATAGATACAAGACAACTTGTAATATGTTTAGATTTAGGCAAAGGGAGATGAATGAATGATTTTAGATAAAGAATATTTTGTAAGGTAATTTTATGAAAGAAGGAAAGAAATAATCAAATAGAATTATTGGGATTCACCATTTTAAGTTAAGGTTTAAACATTAAATGTAAGATACGTGTTTATTTAAACAATTATAGGAAGTTTGCAAAAGGGAATAAAATTAAACTATTTGATATATATATATATATATATATATATATATATATATATGAGAATTATTAAATACATATTTATCTTTTTTAAAGTTAAAAAGGTAAATACTTATTTTTTTTAATTCCTGATAGGATTAAAGCAATGGGAGACGAATGAAAGATTTAGGAAAATTATAATTAGGAAACTTTATGAAAGAAATGAGAGAAGCAATGTATATTAATACTAATAGGATTATTTAGGATTTATCATTTTAGGTTAGGGGTTATACATTATTTTAAGATTTCTATACGAACAAGTATAGAAAGTTAGAGAAAGAGATTTGGATTATATTGCAAATATAAAACAAATTATTACATATTAAACTATTAACTATATAAGCGTTTTAAATCTCCACTACTATAGTTAACGCGTAGAACACCGGTTAAATTAGAACTTTTGTTATAGAGCGGTGTTGCTTCTATGGGTATAGTAAGTTGGACTTTCTATGGTAGTTTATTTCACAATTGGCAGCAAACGATCCTTTTCACAAATGGTCCTAGTTAGCTTGTTGTATGGCTTTCATGTATTTTCTGAACAAACTAGTAGGATACTCGTGTTTTTTTATGAATGAACTTAGACAGTATTTAAATAGTCTGAACATTACCCCGTAAAAGTAAAGACAGATTTAAAGTAGATAATAAAAGAGTTTCAAATAAAAATAGATAAATATTAAAATCTAAAAATTTAAAAGTATCATTTATCTAGTGTTTTTTTATATATCGGTCTGATGTTTTTATATATCGGTTTTGTTATTCCGTGTTTTTATATATCGATCAAATTATCCAGTGTTTATATATATATATATATATATATATATATATATATATATATATATATATATATATATATATATATATATATCAATGTAGTTATCCCAAGTATTTTTATATATCGATTGTAGTTATCCCGTATATTTTTATGTATCGAGTGTAGTTATCTCATAGTTTCAATTGATTATTTAAATTGATTAGTATATTATAATAGATTATCAATAAGAATATTATCTTGTGTTTTTTTACATATCAGTGACATTTATTTCTCATACTTTAGAAATTAGTTACAAATATTTGTCACGTGAGTTTTAAATATTAATCAGTTTAAATAGTAACTAACCCTTCTTGTTTTTTATTGTAGGTTTATAGTAGTCGTCAAAAATTATAACTATCGATCTCAATTATTAATCCCATTTTTTAATATATCACTGCAGTTATTCTGTATTTTTTTATATATCAATGCAGTTATCTCGTAGTTTCAATTGATTATTTTAGTTGATTAGTAGATTATATTAGATAGTAAAAGTTAGATAGTAGATTATCAATAAGAATTATCTATTTTAACTATTAATTAGTAGTTTAAATTGTCATTAAGTCTTTATCTTGTTTTTTAGAGAGTAGGTTTGTAGTAGTACTCTTCAAATAAAATTAATTATCAATGACAAATATTAATCTCGTGTTTTTTATATATCAAAGCAGTTATCTCATGTTTTTTTATATATCAGTGCAGTTATCTCGTAGTTTCAATTGATTATTTTAGTTGATTAGTAGATTATAGTAGTTAGTGAATTATCAATAAAAATATTTGTTTAAATATTAATCAGTAGTCTAAAGAGTGAATAAATCTTCTTGTTTTTTAGATAGTAGGTTTATAGTAGTCTTCAAAAAAAATAATTATCAATGAAAAATATTAATCCTGTGTTTTTTATATATCATTGTCGTTGTCTCGTAATTTCAGTTGATAATTTTGGTTGCTTAGTAGAATATAGTAGAATGTAAAAGATAGATAGTAGATTATCAATAAAAGGTGATAATAGATTATCAATAAGAGTGTAAACAGTTTTAGGAGAGAAAAATTAAAATTTTAAAAAAAGTGAAAAGGATGAAAGAGAGTATAAGAAGAAAGAGAAAAAAAAAGTAAAAAAAAGAGAGTCTAAGAAGAAAAATAAAGAAAGAGAGGGTAACGATATTTTTACATTTAAATTAGATATGTGCATTGTTAATTAAAGATCCAAATTTGGAATTTCATAGAAGGTTTGTTTGTATAAATAGATCAGTGCAGTCACCCCTTGTTTTTTGTATATCATTGTAGTTATCTCGTAGTTACAATTGATTATTTTTTTGATTAGTAGATAGTAGATTATCAATAAAAGGTGATAGAAGATTATCAATAAGAGTGTAAACAGATAGATAAAAATTAAAATTTTCAGGTGACAGCTTTTTCAAAAAAGAAGATAGTTTTTTTTAGTGTAACTCATTTGCATTTCTATATGTAATTTTAGTAGAGTAGTATTTGTATAAAATTCGAAATTTAGTTCAAAAAACTAAAGTGAAGTTATTAGAGAAAGAGAAGAGTTGTTTATAGGAAAAGTAAAAGCCTAAATTATAGAAGGTGGGTAGAGTGCGTACAAAGTGATGCTCAAGCTATATTGATTTAATGATATTTCTACTTATAAAAAAGCCTAAATTATAGTTTTAGTCCCTCTATTTTCTAAAATTAATCACTTATTTTAAAAAACAGGCATTTAGGCCATTTATTTTAAAAAATTCAGTCATTTAAGTCCAAAGTGGGGTTTTTATTTTTTTTGTTGACTTGGATGTTTGTAAAAATAGGTGATGTGGCTCTCGTTTAATGATGTGGCAGCTGACATAGGCAATACATGGGGTTGCCACGTCATTACTTATTTAATTAAAAAAATTTAAAAAACTAATTACAAAAGTAAAATAATTTAAATTAGACAAAAGCTAAAAAATTGAAAAAACTAATTTAATTTAAAAATTTAAAAACTTAGAAAATTAAAATCTTAATTGAATTTAAAATCAAATAATATTAATTTTTAATTATAAAGTAAAAATTTAAAAAATTTAAAAATTGATCTAAATTTTCTATTTTTTATTACTTTTTAAAAAACTAAAAAAAATTAATTTAATTTATTAGAAACTTTATTTGATTTGGAATTAAAATATTAATTTAATATTATTAAATAACTAAAAAATTTAATTTTTTAATTTTTTAGTTAAAAATTTGTATTTTAAAATAAATAATAACGTGGCAGGCATATCTGCAGTCTATGTCAGCTGTCACATCATTAACGGAGAGCTACATTACTTTGTTTTTATTGACCTCCAAATAAGAATAAAACTACCCCTTTTTAGGCTATATGTCTGAATTTTTTAAAATAGGCGGACTAAATGTCTGAGTTTTAAAATACGGGGACCAAATGTCTGAATTTTAGAAAATAGGGGTTCAAAACTAAAATTTAGCCTTAAAAATGTGAGCAAAACTATACTCATAAGTTGTATTTTTTAAAAATAAAAACTCATTTCAAAGAGAAGGACTAAGTGTAGATACCAAATCGGTGATGAATTAGTATAAATCTCTATGCTCTATTGTCTTCTTCATTTACTATCTATCTACGTGTTCTTATTTAAAATTAAGTGCTTAATATTAATGTGTTTAAAAACTGTACATGCTCCTTTTAATATTTCTGTTCACTTGTGTTTCTACTATTTATTTTAAGAAATTAAAAAACATTTGATAAAACACTGTTCAACTCTTCCTTGTGTTTTAATTGTTGTTTTTTATTGTAGTAATTGTGCTATTTTTATTTTGATGGAATTGTAGGAATATATATATATATATATATATATATATATATATATATATATATATATATATATATATATATATATATATATATATATATATATATATATATTGAGATTAGGTCCTTGGTTCGTTCATCCTATGGCCTTGTATTTTAATACTTTAACGACTCTACTATTCATGATTTTTAATATTAGAGTTAAATTATTAATCTATGAGCAAGAGGAAATCAAATTAGAAAAAGAATTTTAATTCATTGGACCAATGTATGAAGTATTTTCGCAGGGGGATTTTTTATTGAGCAATAATAAAAAGAGCTAATAAAGTGAATAAGAATAGATTAAACTAACAAAATGGACTTTTAACTTCATCCAACTTAAATTCAAACTCCAATACTAACTCAAACTCAATAAAATTGCCCTTTCCCCTTTTATTTATAATGAAAAAATAGAATTGTAAGATAATGTTCAAACGTTATAGAAGGTTTGCAAAAGAGATTAAAATTAAATTTTTTGCATTTGTAACTTGGAACCAACACCCAACTGTTTCTTACTGTTTAACAAAATGGTTCAACAAAACACATTTCTGACTTGGGGGTGGTTCACTCAAAAAGTGGACTCTAAGATTAACATCACTTTAGAAACTTGGTGTAATAGCTCTCTTGACTCTTTGGTTTTGGAAGGAGCAAATTGAAATGTAGTTGAACTGAGATGTATATGGGTTTGTGGTCAACATATATACAAGCATTTAATCGATTATGACAAGCAATTAATCGATTATGGACTTGATTCTTGGAAGAAAATAATCAATTATGAACAATGGTTTTTAAAAGCACATAATCAATTATGGTACTCCGATTTTTATAAGCCTATAATCGATTATCCACCTATTTTTGAAGAGGATAATCGATTATAAAGGTAAGTTTTAAAAGAGCATAATTGATTACTCACCTATGGAGAAGTTTTTTAAAAGAGTGTGTGATAATCGATTATTCACTTATGGATAACCGATTATCAGTGTAATAAATATGTTCCAACGGTCATATTTTTACCGATTCTATAAATAGGGACTTAGGTTATTCACAAATAATACAACCTACAAATCACAGAGCTAAACGCACACCCTATCGCACTGTCACACTGGTTCTTCACTTTTTCCATCATTTTGAGCTGATCTTTCTTAATGGTTAGGTTGGGAATCTTCAAGTCGTTGTATTCACCTTCTTAGAGGTATTGCTATTTTTCTTGTAATTTGTTTACTGTAAATTGGTTATACTAGAGAGTGGGGTATCTCTCTAGGGTTTTTGATTGTAACAAGGGTGGGGTATCTCTGTTTGTCAATTGTTTTGAGGGCTCTTGCACAAAGGTGGGGGATCCTAAGTGTGAAGAGTGCCAGAGTTTTGTAAGGGTTTGAAAGCACCCGCTTTAAGCTTAATTTTGATAGTGAAAATTTCACAAAGGTTTTGTGAGGACTGGAGTAGGTCACTAGGATGTGGTTGAACCAATATAAATCTCATGTGCTCTTTAGTGTTTTTATTTCTAATTCATTCATTCCATTAAGTTGCGCGAAAATTAATATAAGTCGTTAAAAGGGGAACGGTTTTCAAAAAAAATCTCAATTCACCCCCTCTTGAGACTGAAGCCACTTGGTAATACTTACTCTATACAACACTATCTGCATCACCCAACTCTCCCTCTCTCTCTCTCCATTGAAGTGAAGATGATGATGAGACTAAGCTTGAATACCTATGGGGATCCACTCCTTTTCCTTCTCTTCCTAGTTTCCTCATCCTCAGTACTACTGACTGCTTGGCCACTTTTGGAATCTTGCTTATAAAAGAGACACAAAAATAACATTATAAATTAATATTTTTCTTGGAATCTTGCACTTGATGGGGATGAAGAATGTCTGCAGAGAAGAATGACTTTGGAAGCTCACTTAGATTAAACTACACTCAGCATCATAAGCCTTGAACTTATAAATCATTCTCGTACCAAATATGTATAACAGAAACTTATGACTTTTTATCATGCTATGCTATATTGCTAGGACACTACATGGCTATGTAAGCATCTATGCCACCGTAGTTCTCAAGTATCATATATAATAAAGACCTGTTTGATTGTGTTTTAGTGTTTAAAAATCGTTTTATAAGATTGTTTTCAACAATTACTTTTTAAATAATCACTATCTATTTGTTTTTCTTAGTTTTAAAAACAAGAAAATAAGAGCAGCTTTGTAAAGCCCTTTAACAATATAAGTTTACTAAATAAATTTTTCAGTTTATAATTAATTTTGTAAACACTCAAAAAGACTTTAAGAAGTGATTCAAACATACTTTAATGGTCCGTTTGATTTGCAAACGTAAACACTAGATTGGACAGTACTGAATAACTTTTTGCATCGTACACTATTTGGTGAACAATGGAAAATACAAACAAAAAAAGTAAAATTTACTATCGTTCCTTTGAGTTCTACTATTCAATACGAAACGAAGTGTAAGAATCACTAACAAATCATGCGGTAATTATTAATTTATAAATTTGAATAGAAATCAATAGACAATGTGTATGATTTGTCAAAAAAAAAAAAAAACAGCGTGTCTTCGTTGAGAGAGAGAGAGACAGTTACTAAGTGGAAATAAAAATAGTATTTTGGTATTTTTTTTTGTGGACAGATAGTTGTACTGCGGGACAGAAAGTTGTTTGTACTATAGTTTTATGAGATACAGAAATTTGAGTTTTTGTCCAGTCTCCAGGTCTCACTTCTTGGACAATTTTCAAATCAAATGGGTTACAACTGGAGTTGTCATGTCTAGTCCCATATTTTTTTGGTAAACCAATGTATCATCCACGACGACTGTGGAGACTAATCTTTCGAGGTATCTGAGAACAATTTAAAAGGTTGACCTTTCCCAACAAATGTTTTTCCATATGCACTGCGGCCCAAGTAGTAGGACCCAAGACCAAATGGTTAAAAGAATCAAGTATCTACTGCTTATGCCACATAATGTTGGTCAGTCCCTTATTTTTTAGCAAATCAAATGCACTCTAAATGATCTTAATTTTCCCAACTTGAATAGGAAATTCACATGTATGAGTTACTCAAACAAATGAGTCTTCATCAACAATTCTTTATTTTCTATTTCTCATGTCTTTCTCTTGTACCAAAAATCCTTAAATATATTACATTTCTCAACTATTTCTCTCTTCTCACACTTTTTTCACCTCTTTCTCTCTTCTCACCCCATCTCTGTTGGTTTTTAACTAGTGCTTGTATGAGTTAATACGAGATTTTTTTAGTTAGATAATTACCAAGCCTTGGTGCATAAAACTCAAACTTTATTTTTTTTTCCAAAGAAGGGTTAATCGAGCCTCGTTAAAACCTTCCGATGGAAAGCGATCCTAGAAAAATCATCAAGTAGGAAAGAGGATTCCCCTTACAATTTATTAAATAAAAGTGGAAAATATACAAGATCCATGGGGGGACTAGACCAATACCCATGATTAAAATTCATTTATAACATAATAAATAACTTATATATAAGTTTATATTTGACTTATAACATAGTAAAATTCATTTAAATTTAATGAATGGGAGTTGATAACAATTTTTATGACAAATAAATAGAGTCAATAACAACTTAAAAGCAGACAAATGTGTATGTAAAATACAAGATATGAAGATATAATTGAAGAATCATGTCATTGCTTATTACTCATTCAATGGAACATTTTTGTTTTCCTTACTAACTTTTACCGTTTTGTTGTGATGCAATATTGATGATATTGGTCTTGGATCTCTTGTCGATTAAGTTTCTAAACATTTTTTTCATGTTTCTTTTTTATCAAACTTAGGAGAGAATTTGGAAGATGCTTCTCCCCACAATCCGAACAGCAAAACCAATCTCCTTCTGGTAATTCCTGGTTAAAAAAATCCATCAATAGTTATACAAGTTAGGGGGATATCTAATACTAGTACAATTCTTGATAGAAATCATACGAAGGAAAAGTAGAAAAAGGTATACACTTTTGGTATTATACCTTTTGGTACTTCATTGATTTGATTTTGAGAGTTATCACTACTTTCGTGAAAATATCTCCATCTTCATCTCCATCCTCATCTTCATCGTAATTCTTGCCACTGACCATATCCAATAATACAATTTATTTTATATAAAGGTATAGATATGACAACTTGTTTAAAAATTTTCATGAACATGCGCATTTATATAGATACAAGACAACTTGTGATTTGTTTAGATTTAAGCAAAGGGAGATGAATAAATGATTTTAGGTAAAGAATATTTTGTACGGTAAGTTTATAAAGAAGGAAAGAAATAATCAAATAGAATTACTTGGGATTCACCATTTCAGTTAAGGTTTAAACATTAAATGTAAGATACATGGTTAAACAATTATAGGAAGTTTGTAAAAGGGATTAAAATTAAACTACTTGATATATATATATATATATATATATATATATATATATATATATATATATATCTGAAAATTATTAAATACATATTTATCTTTTTAAAGTCAAAAATCTAAATACTTATTTTTTTAATTCTGATAGGATTAGGGCAATGGGAGACGAATACTGATAAAAAAAAGTGATAGGAGATGAATGAAAGATTTAGGAAAATTATAATTAGGAAACTTTACGAAAGAAAGCAGAGAAGCAATGTACATTAATACTAATAGTATTATTTAGGAATTATCATTTAAGGTTAGGGGTTATACATTACTTTAAGATTTCTATATGATAAAGTATAGAAGGTTAGAGAAAGAGATTTGGATTATATAGCATATATATATATATATAACAAATTATTACATATTAAACTATATATTAACTATTAAGTGTTTTAAATCTTCACTACTATAAGAACACCGGTTAAATTAGAACTTTTGTTATATAGCGGTGTAGCTTCTATGGGTACAGCAAGTTGGACTTTTTATATTAGTTTATTTCACAATTGGCGGCAAACGATCGTTTTCACAAATGGTCCTAGTTAGCTTGGTGTATGCTTTTCATGTCTTGTCTGTATAAATTAGTAGGATATTTGCGCATATACATTGCGAGTGTTATTGTCGTTTTTTATGAATGAACTTAAACATTTATTAAATAATGCGAGCATTCTGCGTGAAAATAAAAACATATTTAAAGTAGATAATAAAGGAGTTTCAAATAAAAATAGATAAATATTAAAATCTAAAAAGGTAAAAGTATCATTTATCAAAGTGTTTTTTTATATATCAGTGCAGTGTTTTTATTTTTTTTAGATAAGCATGCAGTGTTTTTATATATCAGTAGTGTTGTTATCCCGTGTTTTTTATATATCAAATCATGTTATCCCGTAATTATATATATATATATATATATATATATATATATATATATATATATATATATATATATATATATATATATATATCATTATGAGTTATCCCCGTATTTTTTAATTATCGGTCATAGCTTATCCCGTATTTTTTTATTTATCAGTGGAGTTATCTCATTGTTTCAATTGATTATTTGTGTTAATTAGTAGATTATAGAAGATAGTAAAGATAGATAGTAGATTATCAATAAGAAATATTTATCCTGTAATTTTTTATATATCAATGACAATTATTTCTCCTATTTTAGGTATTAGTGACAAATATTTGTCATGTGTGTTTTAAATAGAGGAAAATCCTCGCACAAGTAGGTTCACAACATTACACATCGAGGAAAATCAAGAACATAGAACACAACAGAACTCGCATAAATATATTCAACGATCAAAATCATTACAACTAACTGTAATCATCATGAAACAAGAGAAAGCACTAATTTCAAGATTTAAATAGAGAAAATATTACTTTCAAACATCATAACACGTTATGGACGTTAGTAGAGGAGTAGCACTTTAAAATAATTAGCAAAATAACTTCAGAAAACACTTAGGCGGTAGAACCATTACACAAAAATAAAAGCATGCTATAAAAGCATGCTATATTACAGGACTAAATGTGAACTTCATCAAGTTAATTTAAATACCTATTTGAACATCTAGCAATAAAATCTAATTTAAAAGAAGTATACGAGAGAATTCTCAGCACAGTTTTTTTATTCTAATATTTCAAAATCAGGTAACACAAATAAAAATAAATAATAGCAAAACCAATCCGAAAAAACTCAACACGTTCACAATTAGAGCTCACAGTCATATATAAATATAATACATCAATGAAGTTTTGAAACAGTTTCACAAGGACCCCAAGTTCACAATATTACACCACTGAAGCAATTAAGCACCCCTAGTTTCGTTAATTGCGAATTAAAAAATTAACAAGTGATTTATTATTCGAGTAAATAATAAGTCACGTCTCGGATAGGAGTTTGTCGCGAAAGCAATGCTCAATTGCTAGATTACATGTGTTACTAGCACTCTTGTTTGAATTGTGTGTAATTGTTAGGATAAAAATTGAGTTAAGTGGGAGTTTAAATGAGAAGGGTATTTTGGTCTTTTCCACCTCATTTAAACTTTCAGCTCATAATCAAATTAACTAAATTAATGATTGATTATTTGATTGGGAATTTGATAACTAAGTTATATGACTTGTGTGATTTAATGTGTGTATGATTGTGTTTGAGGGATTAAAAATGGGTTGAAGTGAGGATTAATAAGTCAAGGGTATTTTCGTCCTTTCCTATCCAAAACAAAATTCAGCTCATTAGGTTAAAGCAAACCATTCACCTCCCATTTCTCACCAACTCTGAAATTAAGAAAGAGAAAAGAAAGAAAGGAAGCTTGAGAGAGAGAGAGAGGGGGGGGAGGCGTGAGTGAGAGGAAGAAGATGAGGGGGGATTTTCCTCAAAATTTGATGCATGTGCTTCTTTTCTACCCCATTAAGGTCAGCGTCTTCTCCTCTAAACCCTAACACTCATTTCATCACCTACAATACTCCTCTTTTCATTTCATCATTAAATGCACCTTTAAGCTCAAAGTTGGAGATTAATGGAGTTTTGGGTATGTGGTGGGTTGTATGTGGAAGTTGAAGTTAGATTAAGGTCCTTGAAAGTTCAAAGTTGATAGGGAAACCTTGTTTCAGCTCATATTGTTGATTGGAATATATCTAAGAAGTAGGAGCTGCTGGGTTTCAGTATTGGAGTTGTTGGAAAGCTTGGAACGAGTTCGGGACAAGTTCGTGAAGTTACGGAGCTAGTTCGTGAAATTCGGGATCGTGAGCTTCGTAAAGTCTAGGGTTTTGCGTGATTTTCATCACTTTAGGTGAGTTCTACTCACGCTTAGGATTTTGATTCTTGTTTGAAATGGTTGCTAAATTGTGATGGTTATTTGTGTTGTTGAATTCACTGTTTTGAGATGTTCTAACATAGGTTCGGTATTTCAGTGACTGAGAACGTTTTACTGATTGAACAATTATGTGGTCTGTCATTTTGAAAATTAGATTGAATGCTTGTTTATTTGGCACTGGTTTGATTGCATTTGGAGTTGTGTAGCTCTAGATATAGGCTCCACAAGTTAGGGTAATATTCTGGGAGCATTCTAGACATAGGTTCTGTATTTTTAAAACTGGGAAGTTTCTGTTTGTCAAAAAATTATGGGGCTTATTTTGTTAGAAGATAGACTTAACTTTGGTCATTTTGGCACTGGTTTGGTTAAATTTGGAATAGTGTAGCTTTAGTTATGAGTATCTCAAGTTAGGTCATATTTACAAGTTAATGCGGTTATAGGTTAGTGTTTTTCGGTATTGTGCTCTCAATTGAACTTATTTTTAAAAGATTCTTATTTATTTGAAAATTAGACACAATTTTCTATGGTTTAGGCTCAAGTTTTAGGTTAATTGGTTGAGTCTTGGTCATTTTTGAAATGCTATAAGTCAAGGGACAAATTCTGTTCAATCTAAGAACCATTCTGTCTAATTTTGAAATCTGTATTAATTGGTTCAATATTTTGCAAAACTAAAGTGTTATTCAGAAACTTCACATCCGTATATTTCCAATGAGTGGTCGTTTGTTGAAATCCGATGTCGTTTGCTATTTTAAATAATTCGCTGAAGTAGATGCGTTGCTGTAGGAAACTCTACATTCATGTTGTGTGTTGAAATGTCGGTTTACCAAACCCGGAACGAATTACTTGATGTATTTTCTTGTGATTGATGATGTTGTACTGAAATAGGGTTACTTTTAATCTGAAATATGCTATTAAGTACATTTTGGTATTTCTATTAATTAGAAATACTAGGGTGTTACACAAAATAAGATGAGAAGTAATAATAACATGGAAATATAGCCCAAAGTAAAAATATTACACGTGATTTAAAATTAAAAAAGTAAGATAGGAATAGTAGCATTTGAATACACAAATAACACGTTATAATAAGAGACTCTATACCAGGCACAATGCTAACTAAGTTACTTAAATAGAACAATATCAACCATGTTAACAAAGTAATAATAACATAAATGTTTTTCTCTAAAACTAGACAAATCATCAAACACGAATTCAATTATAAGATAAGAGAAAGCAGTAATTATAGCATTATAAAAATTAGGCTTAAATATATGTTACTCCTTGCAAATATACCAATTATCCACTTATCAAAAAAAAAATACAAATTATCCATTTACCCCCCTGTAAAAATAAAACTTTTAAAAAAGACCTTGCAAATATAAATTATTTCTAGTTACCCCCTATTTGTTAGATTTTGTTAACACCGTTAAGTGTAAATATATGTTACCCCCCTGCAAATATGTTCATTATCCATTTACCCCCCTGCGTAAATATATGTTACCCCCTGCAAAAATCTTCATTATCCATTTACCCCCTGCAAATACGCTCATTATCCATTTAATTACCACCCTGCAAATAATAAGTGTTTCAACATACACTTAACGTTGTTAACAAAATCTAACAGCAGGGGGGTAACTAGAAATAATTTATATTTGCAAGATCTTTTTTGAAAAATTTATTTTTACAGGGGGATAAATGGATAGTTAGTATATTTGCAGGGGTAACATACACTTAATGTATTTTTGAACTTTTTTATTTTATTTTTGATGCATTAGAAGATAGTTGAAACATAAGAACCCGTGCAAACATATTTGGCTAATGATGTAGAGATTTTGAGCTTATATTTGGTATGACATTGTTATGCTAACTTCAATCTTACTGAATAGCCACTTTATGATTAGAATGAGAGTAATCACTCTGCATAGATCATGGTATGGTTGTTTGAAGCTTCTGCCAGAAGAAAGGCAGACAAATTTTCTTTTGGATGTTCTTTTCCTGCTTTATTACATTTGATGTGGTATGAGATGGTCTGATGTGTCAAACCATGAATTACTTATTACTTATAACATCAATTATCTCTGGCAGACACATGAAGCTTCGAAAGTATTTGAGCACCTAAAGGGTTTGGGTGTCAAGCCTAATGCAAGGTCATATTCTCTGCTTGTCGATGCCCACCTGGTTAACCGGGATGTAAAATCTGCTCTGGCGGTCATCGATGATATGGTAACTGCACCGTTCTTTACGAAAAAGCAAATGTAATAAATATATGTTTCCTGTGAAGGTCATTACGTACATCCAATTTTTTGCGGTGGTTGCTTTGGATTTGAACCGGCCAAAAGAGACACTAAAAAAGGTCGGAAGGCGATGCATACGAGAGATGGACTATGAAAGCGATGACAGAGTGGAATCACTTGCAAAATCTCTCCGATTACCGAATGGGTTCGAAGCTTGACGGGACATTCTTTTTGAACTTGATTACAGTCAGTAGTTTTCTTGATTGGTAAGTTTCAACACTTTTTTGCTAGATAATTTTTAACAAAGTTAATTTGTTACTTGGTAATTATTGTAATGCTGTACATTTTGGTTGAGAGCCTTGTTTCATTTTTGGTAGGGCACTTGTTTGTGATTTTCAAATGAATTATTTAAGCTAATCGGCAAATCTTTTATTGCATCCATTTCTGAGTGCATCCCTGTGTGTATATTGAGTTGACCTATACAATCAATATGTTTGTGTGATCTGGTGATGTACATGTGTAAGAGTATTGATTCCATTGTATGCTTATGCGTCCATCTTCCCAACTTTCTTATTGTTCAGTAAGTTGATCTGAAAATGTGAATGGCTGATGCTTATCACCAATAAGGGAAGATATGGAAGGTAGAAATAAAAATATTCTTTAATACAGTTTTAGCATGTTAACAGCATGATTCCATTTATGAGAAAAAATTCCTTTAGTATTTGCCATGATGTTTTTTTAATCTTATTATGTCACTTAGTAAATGGTCATAGAGATTTTGTCATAATTATGTTCTATTGACTCTATTTCTGAGAACTTTGGTGTTATTTTTGCTTCTCTAACATTTATTAATTTTTTTTTGTATCTTTCTTCTTCATCATCTTGTTTAAACTAACCTGATTGGAAACATGCTTAATCTGTGCAGGGAACATAAGAGTTTTATTGATTAACAAAATGTATGGTTTGGTGAAGTAAAAACAGAAGAGAAGTCTAAGGTTTGTGGAGCTAAGGAAAAGGCAACATGACATAAGGTGATATATTTTTTGTTTCAAGATTGGTGTTGTAGCAAGTGTCTTCATATGTTTGTGTGTGCTGTCTATAGGAAAAAATCTATAGTTACTCACTGTATTTTAAGATTTTATAGTTCCTGCTATTGTAATGGTTGGCATTTTTTCTTTAAATAAAGCAAGGAAACAAAGTTTCGATGCCATAAATAAGAACTGAGCCAGACTTCCAAGATACAAGTGTTCGGGAATTTTGGAAAATAAAAAGTTACATTAACAATGAATATGTTATCTTGTTGCAGGGTAATTCTGACGATGAAGAAGTTTAATTTTGTTGGACAATCAAGATTACAGCTCTAAAAAGTTTCCCTAAGGATAGCAACATACACATATCAAAATGAGATTGACAAGTGCATCCACTCAAGGTGTTCCGTTTTTATTGAAGTTGTAACTACTAACTAGTCACCAAAGTTGTAACTAGTCAATATGATCTAAGGTTTTCTGGAAAAAGAGGACAATTTCAAGGTAAGTGTACTGCACATGTTATATCTTCATGCTGGAATTTCATCACTACTTTCCTTTTTAGTGTTGCTTGATTGATAGCAAGTGTGTGTGGCCATATACACGAAAGGATTTCTGCCCATCCTCTATAAGTCATGAGTCATGAGTTCTAACATAAGTTTGCTCATGGTAAGTTGTACATATTTCACTACGCCAGATTTGTCAAAAAGAAGCGCCTATATAGCGTGCTTTTAAGTAAAAAATACCACTGATGGCCAAAAAGCTAACCCATACCCAGTGTTTTTTAAAAAAATGCTGCCCATCGCCTTTAAACGCACTAGCCATACCCAGCGCTTTTTAAAAAACGTTGGGTATTGGGTCACACGTTCTCCCATTACCAGTAGCTTTTTAAAAACGGGTATTGGGTCACACGTTTTCTCCCAATACCAGCGTTTTTAAAAAACGCTGAGTTTCTTTTTTTCTCTTTTTCTCTCTCACGGACCTTCTATCTTCTCTCACACAACTTCATCTCTGTCTCCCCCCTCTTAATCCGTCTTCCCCCTCTCCCTCTCTTCCCCACTCTTCGTCTTCCCCCTCTTCGTCTCCATGAAATCATGTCTCACACCATGAAATCATCAAATCGTCTCTCACCCTAACCCTAAAATAGAGAAATCCTCTTTCACAACTTTGAAGATATCGTTACGGGCCCTAATCCTTTCACCCTTGAACCCTAACATCTTCAACAATGTCTTTTCCTTTAACCATCGCAAGGTCAGATTTCGATCTTGATTTGCTTACTTGCGAGCTGCAGATGCTGATGCTGAGAGGTGATTGGTGAAGATTTCATCCACATCGTTGTGCTAGGTGTGTTTTGCTTGACAACCTTTCTTTTACAAATTGATTGAAATGTGCTATTCCTTCACAGTGGATTTGGAAAATATTTGATACAAAGCTCTACATTTTTGATCTTTTTAGTTTCAGATATTTTATTTCCTAGTTCATACTGTAATAGTTTCAGCTTCTTCTCAACTTCATTCATCCGTTTGTTTTTTTACCTTTCTTACTTCTCTTTAATTTTTATTCAATTTATTGCTTCATTTATTAGTATTCACACAAAGTGTTCTACTGGTGTGTAGTCTTGTATACATCTTATTCATGATTCATGATGGAGTTCCCTGCTACCGTTCTACATCACCTTCATTAGCCAAGAAGTTAGTATATTCAATTTTTTAAATTGTGTTGTATCAAAATTATTGATTAATTATGATTATGATGATTGATATGTGTGTAATTACACATTTGTTTCTGCTTTTTTTCAAGGGACGGTGCAAGTTGTAAGTAAGTTTTCTGCACCAACATATTTTGCTTGGGTTATATAACTCAATTTCTAATTCTGATAACGTAATGATTAAGTAGTGCTCTGAAATTTCCTTCTTTTGGTGTTGCAAATATGAAGTTCAAGTAACTACTATTTCCTCCACATGACCACATCATTTGAGAATAGCCAACCACATGATAATCTCATGTGAGATTCAGATGTTAGTGCTTGTCAGTATCACAGCCACTAAATCAGTTTATCCCAACTGCTATATAATTTTAATTCTGAATATGCATAACCTATGCCTCAAAAACTGGAAGAAGTCTAATCATATTCATTAATTCTTCTGCTTCAGTTTCAGTGGAGTTTTTTTGGAATTTTTGAATATAAGGCTGTTTAGTTATTGAACATTCTGTTGTGTTTTGCAGTCTGGCACTACTAGAATTTGCAATTTGTGTAACTGCGCCTAACCCCGAGGAGGTAATGTGATTCACAGTTTCTCACTCTCTTATGAAATATTGTTTGTGTTAATGTGAAGTAAGCAACATTTCTTAATCTTATTATTGGGATATAAAGTATAAACACAGTTACTTACACCGGGGTGTTTAACTTATGGTTTGCATTTGCAGAATGCATATGTTGCTATTGCAGGTTCATTCTTCCATTGCATTGATACGTTGGGGGACTCTATATTCTTAGTTTTTCCATTATTATTGTTATAATTATTTGATGTGACTCTAACCTTGTTCTAGTCTAAGAAAGAAAACCTTGTGTCAAAGGTGGTAATTTCTTTTCTTTTCTTAATGCCATACACTTTGCTACTCCAACATGTGAACTTAACGTACCATGAAACCCTGATAGCAGATTTTGGTGAAAGTGCATGCAATAGTGTTGAGATTCTAGATAGAGTGAGAGAGAGAGAGAGAGAGAGATAAGCATTTGTAAATCTGATTGTATTTCCTATGAATGAATAGTACAGTAGGAGTGCCCTTATATAGGTGCACTTAGCGTTACAGGAGATGACCTGCACTAGCAGGTAATAGTCTAAGCAAACCTGCTATTGTGGGTGAACATAATTGCTAATGAACTAAGTGTATTTACACATATATGAATTACATGGAGTTGAAAGTATTCTACTACTCTAACAAATAGGCAGGGTTGCTCCTGTTGATTCTGGATTTTGGTGGATTATATTACTTCGTGCGTACACAAAATCTACAGGAGACTCTTATTTGGCTGAACGACCTGAATGCCAAAAGGGTATGCCTTTGACACATTTCCAACTTTACTATGTGTTGATGGATGTTGTATGATTGATTGCAGAATGGTGAGTCTTCTGAAATTTTTGCATGACTCTAATGTCTTGAAATTATAGATTCATATCTTGATGAAGATTATAATCCTGTGTAAAATTCAAGACTCAAGACCTATGATGTTTTTATGCTAGCTAGTGCCAAGTGAATCAAAAGTGAATAAGAATAGCTATCTAACAGAGTGATTCTACATGTAGGAACTGATAGGGGGTTTACTTTGGCTTTTATCCCTACTGGCTAATTAATCCATTTCTTACTTTCAATTTTTATCTTTTAATTTATGTTTTCAAGGTGTTTATGGCTATCCAAGTGAATTACAGCTTTTCCTGTGTTGATGGGTAATTACAATGTCTGCATTCTACACCTAATTCATCTGGGAAACCTGCAAGTTTTGCAGATGAAGGGGATGCCTATTCAAATTTAGGATGATCCCTGTGCTTCATCTGTTGTAGTGTAGGTTACAAGATCAAACTCTTATCAACGCATGATTAATTTAGGACTCGTTTGGATTGGCTTGTTATGATGTCTGTGAATGATGGCTCTATATTTGTTTTGTTTGAAAGTTTAATTAAATTTTTGATAGAAATTGTGTTTGGGATATTCTGAATGATGGCTCTACATTTTCATGTTATGATGTCTGTGAATGAGGTTTTTATTTTTGCCTTATGAAACTTATATTTATCACATGTTATGCATGGCAGGAGAGGCTTTGGACTGCCTAGTGTCTATCCAAACCAGACTTGGTAAAGATGACAATGAATTCTTTGGAGCTTGCTTAGAAGGATTACGAATATTCAAGAGAAAGAATTCGGAAATGAGAGTGAGCAGGATTCTGCGTTTCAAGCTCTATAGCTGGTTCATTGGAACTTGGCGGGACAAGTCTACAAAGTGATTCTCATTCATCTCCAAATGAACACCGAAGGTGAGAATTAGTTCAAATAATATTGATTTCTTCCTTTCTTATATTTTTTATGCATGGTGTCTTTTGAAGGTAAAAATAGCTTAGTTTACAGGAAAAAATTAGATTGTTCATTACATGAAGAAATGAAAAATAAAAGATTGACAGGTCCCTTTTACATCGTTTTAACTTGTTGGCAGATAGGAATTAGTTCAAATTCTCAACAGAAACAACTATGCAGAGAAAACAACTATTCTAATAATATTATTTAAGTAGAGATAGTAGAATAGAAACAACTATGCAGAGGAAATAGCTATTCTAATTATATTATTTAAGTAGAGATAGTAGAATAGAAAATTTTTGTTATGATTTAAGCAGAGAGGATAGAATAGCTTTCCTATGGTCTTGTTGCCTAACATATCTGATGGAAGTGCTTTACTTTTTCATTTTTTGTTATTACTTGCTTTGGATTGATGTTGTATTCTTTTCATATGCAGGTTTGCCTCCTAAATAATAAGGAACTTGCAGAAACAAAAATTGAAGTTGTGAATGAGTTCGAAACAAAACTACCAAGTGATCAATTTTGCACTATGCTTTAGCTAATGGATTGAGATGTGTAAGATGACAAGGTGTTTGTTTTTCACATTTAAGAAACAAGTTTTACTAATTAGTCAATTTTTAGATAAAAAGTATGCACATGTTATGCAAAGTTTATGTACAAATACGTGAAATTCAAATTCTGATTATGAATTTTGATCAAGATCGATTCTATAACACTCAAGGAGTGAAACACACAAAGAATTAAGAATCAATTCAACACGGATTGTTGAATTGATCGCAAAATCCCAATTTCTAACCGATGAACCCTAAATTGCAAATGCGATCCCTAAAACCAAATTAAGCAAAATTAATGCGATCCCTAAAAAGGAAAATACACAAAAAGCGAAAAAAATTAAAAAAATTAAACAATGGGCAGCGCTTTTTAGGAAGCGCCGCTATCCGAGGACGTGTTTGGGCAATGGGCGCGCTTTTTAGGAAGCGCCGCCTATTTGAGGACGAGCCAGCAATGGGCGCGCTTTTTAGGAAGCGCCGCCTATCTGAGGACATGTTTGGGCAATGGGCGCTTTTTTTAGGAAGCGCCGCCTATTTGAGGACGTGTTTGGGCAATGGGTGGCGCTTTTTAGGAAGCGCGCCCCATTGTTGAGTGGAATACCCAGCGCCACGTTCAAAGCTACCAAAAGCGCTGCCCATTGATGAAAAAAAGCGCTCCTATATACTAATTCTGTTGTAGTGTTTTGATATTCTCAGACTTGTGTTGATGTTCATCCAATAGTTTATTTCATATTAACTTGTAGTGAAGTAATTTCTGCTCTGTGTACGTGTGTGGTTGTTTCTGGTTGTTATGAGTAGTTTTACCATCCTCAATATTTTGTGACTAGTCCTCCTTAAAATGTATGTTTTTGATAAGTATAACTCTGAATAACTCTTTCTAATAAGCCTTTTTAATTGTAGGTGGAACATACAAGTGAAAGGGTGCAAAAATGGGGTGGGCAAGTTGGCAAGACAGTGGCTTCTGCATAGGACTGCACATATCTCCCACCTCTATTCTAGTCAAATTCGGAGTAACATTTGATTTGCAAACATGTTCTTAGTAAAATTTGGGCTAGTGGTCTCAAAAGTTCCTTTTGTCCATTTTGCATTGTAATGTAGAAGTTGCTATCTTTCCATTAGGTACAGGACATAATGCTATTGTACAAGACATAATCATTTATTTTACTAATTTAGATTTCCAAGTAAGAGATATTGCTTTTAACAAGTTGTTTTAATTCATAGCTTCATTTATAAGTATAGATATTCAGATTATTTGATTATAGTTAGGTTGAGAGTATTTGATTATTTAATATATATAGATATCACTATTAAACAGTATTTTGGATATATGGTTTAATTTTTTTTTTTTTTTTTTTATTAAAATTTGCGACGGATTTGCCACGGAACTTTGCGACGGTTTAGCGATGAATTTGCGACGGAAACATTTGCCACGGAAAAGTCCGTGGCAAACGATTTGCGACGAGCGTTTTTGCCACCATTTTTTGTCCGTGGCTAATCCGTGGCAAATGGTGTTTTGCCACGGAAATTTGTACATTTGCGACGGAAATGTCCGTGGCAAATCAACGATTTTCTTGTAGTGTGCTAAAACCTGGGTTCCACTCTTGAGTTTTGTCTCTCTCAACCTCACTCACCCTCTCCGTGGCTGCATCTCTCTCAGTGTTTCTCTCTAGCTCTTATTCTCTCACGGTCAACATATATATACACCTATCTTCAGCATCCTGTTGTAACTTGGAACCAACACCCAACTATTTCTTACCCTATACAACACTATTGTCTGAGGGTTTGGTTACACAATACTCCCTCCGCTCTCTTTCTCCATTGAAGTGAAGATGATGATGAGACTAAGCTTGAATACCTATGGGCTCCACACCTTTTCCTCGTCCTCAGTTCTACTATCTGCTCGGCCACTCACCACTGAACAAGGTAAACACTACTTAACTTGCAGTACAGTCAATTATACTTCTTTGTAATTATTATAATGTATTTTTTAAGTTTAAATTAATTTCTTAAGAACAAAACATAGAACTTGAGAAAATCTCAATAGGGGAGGAATATATTGTTTTGGAATTAGAAGAAGGCGAATCTTTCAAGGTAATTAGGCACTGCTTTGTTTTCTCCTACTTCTGAGTAATACTGCTCAGGTCTCTTTTACAAGTAAAAATTTGGTTGAAACAAGTTAATGTATTTAGTTAATCACCCAACTATTGTGTTTATTTTAATACTACAATAGGTGGGGCTTTGCAAAAAGGTTGTTTAAGTGAAATGATGGAATGATATCCCCTGTATCTGCTATTCAGTACCAACGAAGTGTAACAATCACTAACAAATCACGCGGTAATTATTAATTTATATTTGAATAGAAATCAATAGACAATGTGTACGATTTGTCAACAAAAAAAAACAATGTGTGTTCGTTGAGGGAGGGAGAGAGAATGTGTATGATTTGTCAACAAAAAAAAGACAGTGTGTCTTCCTTGAGTGTGTGTGTGTGTGAGAGAGAGAGAGAGTGAGATTGAAAGAGAGAGAGAGAGTATATTACTAAGTAGGAAATAAAAATAGTATTTTGGTATTTTTTTTTGTGGACAGATAGTTGTAGTGCTAGACAGAAAGTTGTTGTACTGTAGTTTTGTGAGATACAAAAATTTGAGTTTTTGTCCAATCTTTGGCCCTCACTTCCTGGACAATTTTCAAATCAAACGGGTTGCAACTGGAGTTGTTATGTCCAGTTCCTTGTTTTTTTGGTAAACCAATGTATCCTCCACGGCGACTGTGGAGACTAATCTTTCAAAGTATCTGAGATCCATTTAAGAGGTTGACTCTCCCAACAAATATTTTTCCATATGCACCGGCCAGGGGTCGGACCCAGGACCAAATTGTTAAGAGACCCAAGTATCTACCGCTTGTGCCACATAATGTTAGTCAGTCCATTGTTTTTTAGCCAATCAAATGCACTCTAAATGATCTTAATTTCCTCCAACAGGAATAGGAAATTCACAAGTACAAGTTACTCAAACAAATGAGTTTCTTTATCCAAGGTAATCAAAAAAAATTAAAAAGAGTCTTTATCAGCAATTCTCTCTTTTCTATTTCTCATCTCTTTCTATTGTACCAAAAAATCCTTAAATATATTACATTTCTCAACTATTTCTTTCTTATCCTTTTCACAAATGGTCCTAGTTAGCTTGTTGTATGGCTTTCATGTATTTTCTGAACAAACTAGTAGGATACTCGTGTTTTTTTATGAATGAACTTAAACAGTATTTAAATAGTCTGAACATTACCCCGTAAAAGTAAAGACAGATTTAAAGTAGATAATAAAGGAGTTTCAAATAAAAATAGATAAATATTAAAATCTAAAAATTTAAAAGTATCATTTATCTAGTGTTTTTTTATATATCGATCTGATGTTTTTATATATCGCTTTTTGTTATTCCGTGTTTTTATATATCGAGTCTGACTATCCTGTGTTTATATATATATATATATATATATATATATATATATATATATATATATATATATATATATATATATATATCAATGTAGTTATCCCCGTATTTTTATATATCGATGTAGTTATCCCGTATATTTTTATGTATCGATTGTAGTTATCTCATAGTTTCAATTGATTATTTAAATTGATTAGTATATTATAGTAGATTATCAATAAGAATATTATCTCGTGTTTTTTTACATATCAGTGACATTTGATTCTCATACTTTAGAAATTAGTTACAAATATTTGTCACGTGAGTTTTAAATATTAATCAGTTTAAATAGTAACTAACCCTTCTTGTTTTTTATTGTAGGTTTATAGTAGTCGCCAAAAATTATAACTATCGATCTCAATTATTAATCCCATTTTTTAATATATCACTGTAGTTATTCTGTATTTTTTTATATATCAATGCAGTTATCTAGTAGTTTCAATTGATTATTTTAGTTGATTAGTAGATTATATTAGATAGTAAAAGTTAGATAGTAGATTATCAATAAGAATTATCTATTTTAACTATTAATTAGTAGTTTAAATTGTCATTAAGTCTTTATCTTGTTTTTTAGAGAGTAGGTTTGTAGTAGTACTCTTCAAAAAAAATTAATTATCAATGACAAATATTAATCTCGTGTTTTTTATATATCAGAGCAGTTATCTCATGTTTTTTTATATGTCAGTGCAGTTATCTCGTAGTTTCAATAGATTATTTTAGTTGATTAGTAGATTATAGTAGTTAGTGAATTATCAATAAAAATATTTGTTTTAAATATTAATCAAGAGTCTAAAGAGTGAATAAATCTTCTTGTTTTTTTAGATAGTAGGTTTTAGTAGTCTTCAAAAAAAATAATTATCAATGAAAAATATTAATCCTGTGTTTTTTATATATGATTGTCGTTGTCTCGTAGTTTCAGTTGATAATTTTGGTTGCTTAGTAGAATATAGTAGAATGTAAAAGATAGATAGCAGATTATCAATAAGAGGTGACAATAGATTATAAATAAGAGTGTAAACAGATTTAGGAGAGAAAAATTAAAATTTTAAGGTGACAACTTTTTCCAAAAAGATGATAGTTTTTTTTAGTGTGACTCATTTATATTTTTATATGTAATTTTATTTGATTAGTGTTTGTATAAATTTAGAAATTTAGTTAAAAAAACTAAAGTGAAGTGATAAGAGAAAGAGAAAGAGAAGAATTGTTTATGGGAAAAATAAAAGTAAAGTAAAAATTAAAAAAAGAAAGGAAGAGAGTGTAATAGAAATGTGAAAAGGATGAAAGAGAGTATAAGAAGAAAGAGAAAAAAAAAAGTAAAAAAAGAGAGTCTAAGAAGAAAAATAAAGAAAGAGAGGGTAACAATATTTTTACATTTAAATTAGATATGTGCATTGTTAATTAAAGATCCAAATTTGTAATTTCATAGAAGGTTTGTTTGTATAAATAGATCGGTGCAAACACCCCTTGTTTTTTTTGTATATCATTGTAGTTATCTCGTAGTTACAATTGATTATTTTTTTGATTAGTAGATAGTAGATTATCAATAAAAGGTGATAGTAGATTATCAATAAGAGTGTAAACAGATAGATAAAAATTAAAATTTTCAGGTGACAGCTTTTTCAAAAAAGAAGATAGTTATTTTTAGTGTAACTCATTTGCATTTCTATATGTAATTTTAGTAGAGTAGTGTTTGTAAAAAATTCAAAATTTAGTTCAAAAAACTAAAGTGAATTTATTAGAGAAAGAGAAGAATTGTTTATAGGAAAAGTAAAAGCCTAAATCATAGAAGGTGGGTAGAGTGCGTACAAAGTGATGCTCAAGCTATATTGATTTAATGATATTTCTACTTATAAAAAAGCCTAAATTATAGTTTTAGTCCCTCTATTTTCTAAAATTAATCACTTATTTTAAAAAACAGGCATTTAGGCCATTTATTTTAAAAAATTCAGTCATTTAGTCAAAAGTGGGGTTTTTATTTTTTTTGTTGACTTGGATGTTTGTAAAAATAGGTGATGTGGCTCTCGTTTAATGATGTGGTAGCTGACATAGGCAATACATGGGTTTGCCACGTCATTACTTATTTAATTAAAAAATTTAAAAAACTAATTACAAAAGTGTTTGCTGGTGTTTTTAGCAAACAATCACTAGTTTTCAATATTAAGACTGTGAGATCAAACTAGAAAATCTCTTTGACAATTGCCATTGAGTTTGTGTGTTTTGAAGTACGTAAGAACAGAGAATGGTAGAAAGAAGTGACTTGAAAGCGAAATAAAAGCAATAAATGCAACAACGTAAAAAGAAAGTAAGGATTTTGCATTAAATGAAGAAATAAAAGTGGTTCACCAACACATACAATGATCTGTTTCACTCGTGTTTCTCGTTGACTTGGAAGTTGAGTTTCCCAGCGTTTTTGTAAAATGTGGTGACCCCTGTTTCCTATTACAAAGGGGTATTTATACTCCTAGGAACAATCGTGGGGGAAAGGGTCACTTGCTCCTAAAACTACGGGGAAGTAACCGCCCACTACTTTGCTTCTCTGCACTTTCGACTGACCCATTGTCGACTGCTTGACGAAATGGTGAGCCCAACTCTGTCGAAATGTTGTGTCCTCGATGGTCGAAGATTCCTTGCTTCATGGCTTTGAGAGCTAAACTGGTCGAAGATCGCCTGCACTCCTTGCCTTAACCGCTTTTCTGTCCGAAATCATGGTGCATTGACTTGAACATTGACCTATGGCCCACAGAACAATA
Source organism: Oxytropis ochrocephala (assembly GCA_020916435.1). NCBI lineage: Eukaryota > Viridiplantae > Streptophyta > Magnoliopsida > Fabales > Fabaceae > Oxytropis > Oxytropis ochrocephala. The sequence goes on from CM037095.1 coordinate 65,276,731, forward strand.
TTAAATGTGAAGTCAGCCCCATTTAAAGGTACATTTAATGTGCTGTCGAAATTTTGAGGTAACAGATTGCCCCCCAAAAAATGCTTTTTCGACGGAATAAGGAAAGGAGTTAAGAAAAGGCATTTTTTGAATACTGTGCAATGGTCACTTTTGCCGCCTTTTGCACTTCAACAGTGGTCGAAAAGACAACCATCATTACTTGCGCAGGTAAAACGAACCGTCTTATTGGCACACGTTGCATAGTTGGTGGGCCATCACGTCTCTCAAACGTCGCAAACGTGCGAGTTATGGTGAACGTGCCAACAACTGTTTACTTCCAAACATATATAAACGGCCACAACCCTTCAAATTCCTCTTTACTCAGTTTGAACCTTTGTGAAGTCTTTCGGCACTTCCCCTTCTCTGCGTTTTGCAAAAGATTCCGAAATCACTAAAGTTTCAAACTTTCGTCTCTTCTCTTTAGTCTACACCCAGATTCCACCTTGTATTCACTTTTCTTGACTCATGGCTTCATCATCTGCTGTAATGACGCGACCTGAGAGCTCAAAGAAGAACGATGAGTCCAGAAACACCCAAACCCTAGATGGCTTCGTTGATGAACCTGACATCAACGACGAACGATCTACTCAATGGCAAACCCAGGTACTAATCCCTTCTGCTGAGATTTACACCCATGCCTATTTGGGTCCTCTCCATGACATTTTGTTAGAAACTACTGAGGTCTCTGAGATTTTTCCCAGTCATGTTCGTCTCCAACCTAGACTCTTTGCTGAAACCCCTTTTCATTTAGAATTTCTGGCTAACCCTTCTAGGGTCTTTAGGTCTGCTCCTAGGCTCGACCAGCAAAACTACATAGACTGGCTCGACAAAGTAGAAGCTAAGAAGGCCAAAGCCTGGAAAAAACAAGGCATCTTTGACCTGATCCAGTTGTCTAGGTATGGGCCTAAGTACGATAGCACCCTCCTCTTGGCTGCTATGCAGTTCTGGGACTGTTCCACCCATAGCCTTCACCTGAAATGTGGCATGTTATCTCCCACTCTGCTAGATGTGGCTGCCATTACAGGTCTGAAACCTTTAGGAGAGACCTTCGATCCTGCACGTCCTGACTATGCATATGGCTTCAAATTCACCAATGCCACCTTTGCTCCCTACATTGCTGAGCACCACAATCTTGACACTGAGGAAGTGTCTGCTATGGAACACGTAGCCTTTTTAACTCTGTGGTTATCTATTTTCGTTTTCTGCACACGCTCCCTCCAAGTCTCCAAAACTTACATCCCCTTGGCATGTCAACTCCATGATCGAGAAGACATCAACTTGGCCAAGTTGATTTTAGGCTCTCTCTATCAGCAGCTTGATAATGCTGTTATAGAGTTGAGGGAGAATGAACCAGCCACCAAGTTCTTGGCCTCAGGCCCTCTATGGTTATTGCAGTTGTGGTTGTTGGCCACTTTCGAGTCTCGACTAAACTTGTATATCCCCAAGTCTGCTCGACTAACTGTGGAGAACAGCAGCACTGAGGGGATTCGATTGGCTCAGTTTAGGCCTAAACAAGCAACTCTCCCTGCTGAGGAATCCTTTCTGGCCTATTTTGAAATTTTCCTGAACTGTACCACCTTCACCGATTCAATGGCTCCTTTTCTCCAAAGGTCTTGTGGTCCAAATGGGTTCAAACAACCATTTCCTTCTTCCACCGCCGATTCTCACTGAGGAAGTCAACCGTATTTGGCAAGCTTACCTCTCTCCTGCTGTCCTCTCCACTAGGCTCACTCCTGGCAAGACAAAAAACAGTTTGGGAATTACTAGATATTTCCCAAGTTATCTTGCTAGACAGTTTGGCCTTTGTCAGATTCGCCCTGCACCAGTATGCTTTCACAGGCGAGAGTTTTTAAGTCCAGAATCAGAAGTTGCTTATAAACAAGCCTTCAAGAAATTTCACTACAAAGCCTTGAACTTTGAACCTCTCAAATTCAATCCAAGGTTTTCATGTACTGTGAAATTTCATGAATGGTGGACCGATTATTACACCAAGGCTGCTGGGGAAGCCATTGATGCTTTTACTGGCAACATTGTGAAGAAAGTAGCAGCAGCCTTTCCTTCGAACAACACTGGTAAACGTTTTTCGACACTCAAAGCTTTTTAAGTTTTAACTACTTATAACTTGGCTTCATTTCCAATTGCTTACCAATGTTTTCGACAATTGCAGAAAAACCTGCAACAAAGTTGAAGGTGAAGGTGGGCAAAGCTACCACATCAACATCCTCTCCTCAAGCTACGAAGAAAGTGGCATCAAATCCCATTTCAGACAACATTCCAAAAAAGGTATGGCACTTTCCACTCATCTTAAGTTGTCTGTCGACTGTGGCTTTTACTTATGTTAGATATCCCCTCCAGGTGACAACCCAAACAGCTAGGCCTCCTCAAAAGCCTAAAGCCAAGAAGAAATTGGTTATTCCCTCCAGCTCTGAGGTACTGCATACCTTACTACACATCGAACTTTCTCTTCGATGTTATCATTTATTTTCTTGTGGCATCACCTGTACCATAACTTGATCTCCTTTTGCAGGACACTGAGAGTGAAGACAACACTCCTCTCACTCAGAGGTCGAAGAAAAGGGCTTTACCTGAATCCCAAAGGGCAGCTCAAGGCATCACCATTACCGAGCCTTCTGAATCACCTTCTTCTCCTCCAATCAAAAGGCTTAAGGTACACGAGGTAACCTTCCTTTCGACGCCATTTCGAAACTCTTTGATCTCACTTTTCCCGTTTTAACTTAAGTGGTATTACTTTACTGTGAACAGGTAGGTGGACGCTCGTCGAGAATCCTGACGTTGAGTCTTTGGTTGAGGTTGCCGAACGGGAATTGTCGGCTCCAATGCTTCCTTTCCCTTCTTCGCCTCAAGGTGTGACTGCTGAAGAGGTTTTTCAGGCCCTTGCTGACCCTGGGATTCCTCCTTTCGAAGAGCTCGTTCCAAACGTGGGAGTAGAAGCGGTTGTCGAAGAGAACGTTCAAGTTCCAGAGCCTAACATTCCAGAAGTCGAAAGACAGGAAGCAGTGGCTACCTCCGTCGAAATTCCTGAGGAAAATATGGTCGATCAAGAACCAGAGGAGCCTAGAGTGGAGGTACCTGCAGATCAAGGTGCTTCTGCTAGAGAGTCGTCCAACAGCGCTGTTAGCGATCAAGAATTGGCTGAGCTAAAGAAGACGAATCCCTTGGCAGCCTTGAAGATCATGTTGAGTCTTAAGAGCTCGTCGAGCCGCTTGATTTGCAGTTCCTCGAATAACTCTCTAAGTTCTATCAATCAAGAGACGGTCGAAAGCCTGCTTTGCCAGCTGAAGACGAAGGTGTTAGAAGGGGACTTGGTGGCAACCATTGAGAATGACCCATCCGTGTATCTTGAGGTAAAATCCCTCATTCACAAGATCACCAAATTGGACCCTCCTCAAAACATCCTTTCGTTCTTCATGGAATTTGGCCCCATTTTTGAGCAACTTTCTCTCCTAATCAACCAACGGTCGACCACCTCCAAGCGCAAAGTTCAAGAGAACCAACTCTGCGAGGTAGAGCTCGCTTCTCTCAAGGCCGATCAAGACGATATAGAGGCTCTCGAGACCCAAGCAGCTAACGATCAGAAAGCAATCGCTGAATGGGACGCAGAGATTGCGCGTATTGACGAAGAGATAAAGACACTTCAACTCAAACTGTCAAACACTAAGCATCAGAAGGGTCTGATCGTCGAAAGAATGAGTGCTGCTTCTTCGTCCACCCAAACCACCAAGGCATTGGCAGCTATAGAGCACTTGGAGAAGATTGATAAGCATCAAGCCATTCTTGCCGACCTCGACAAAGAGCTGCACCTTCTCGACACCTCTATCTCTTTGAGTGTTAGCATTATGGAGAGGCATAAGGCTACCTTGTCGAACTTCGAGATCGTAATAGTTTAGAATTCTAAAAATGGTCATGTAACTTCGACATTTCTTTATACATTGCCATTTATGAACAACTTTCGTTTATAATTGCTCAATTTTTATCTCAGTTAACGTTGGCTTGTATCGCTTTAAATACTTGCCATTTATTCTAAAGATTCTATTTTCGTCACCTAGCTCTTCGACTTCATAAGCGCCATTCGAAAAGCATCGCAACACGCTTGAAATGGCCTTCCCACCACAGTGACCATTTGCCTAAAACTCTATCTTTTTATCCATAGGTAATAGGACTTTCCACACTAACTCTCCTTCCTCAAAGGTTTTTAACTTAACCTTTTTATTGTAGGCTTTCTACTCTTTCTTTCTCGTCGAATAAGCATCTCTAAAGCTAACAACCTTTCTTCGTCTAAATCAACTAGTTCATCAATCATCATATCCCAATAGTGATCAAAAGGGATTTCACATTGTTTCTGAATCCTTGTTGATTGTAAACAAATTTCAACAGGTAACACTGCATCATGCCCAAATGTTAACTTTGTAAGGGGGTAGTGTTTATAGACTCTTTGGCGATGTTCGACAAGCCCATAACACTTGGTCAAGAGAATCGTACCAACTTTTAGGCTTACGTCCAACGTGCTTTTTGATCAAGTTAATAATGATTTTATTTGCAGCTTCCACTTGACCGTTGGCTTGCGCATAGTATGGTGTCGAAGTCAACAACTTGAAACCAATTTCAAGAAATAAATCTACCATTTTTCGACCGGTAAAAAAAAGTGCACCTTGTGCGTAGTAATGGTTTCGGTATTCCATATCTGTAAATGATATGGTTTTGAATGAACTCGATCACCGCTTCTTGATCAACGCGCTTGGCTAAAGTACGCCTCTACCCACTTAGTAAAATAGTCAATCCCTACCAAGATGTACTGTGGCCTTTCGACGACGTTGGTTTTATTTCTCCAATTACATCTAGAGCCCAACCTCTAAATGGCCAAGGTTTCACTATAGAATGCAATTCATTTGCGAGCACATCTTTGGATTCGAAATGCTTTTAGCATTCTTGGCGACCTTTGTAACACCCCTTATATTTAAAACTAATTCAATTAACTAAAATCGAGTCTTTCAAAAAAAACTTTCCACGCACCTCAAAGAGGGTGGTACATTTAATGAAAACAACGTCAAACATATTTCATATCATAGTCACGTGGGTTTAAACCCCAAAACAACTTTGTTTAGCGCGTTCTGATCCGTCAAATAGTTTGCGACAATGAAAATGAAACCGAGTTCACGTACTCAATACATAGTTCAAAATCATTTCAATACATAACCATAATAAAATAATACAAAGATCCCATCCCCTGTGTTACTATCGAGCGGACTCAATAGACCCAAGAGGCATGGCACTTCACTCGGAATCACTGTTTGTCGCCACGAGAAGCGAGTAACAAGAAATGCTAGGGTGAGTCTCTTTACATAAATCATAACAAGTAAGATAAGCATCATATTCGGAAAGTATCTAGTAACAACCATACATAACAATTTAACATTTACCATTCAATTAGAACATCAACAAGTTGCGACAAAGGATTAATTAAGCATTAATGAGAATCCAAGGAATGTATGTTCGTATGCATGTATGTAATATGCATGTGGATCCATATTCACCTCACCACCACAGCCGGGTAACTCACCACCCCGTCGGGTAACTCATCACCGTTGGCCGAAGCCCTCATCAACTTGTTTGGCGAAGCCATGCATATGATTCATGTGACAATATGACAATGCATCACACCACACTAAGCACACCGCATCAATTATTAACTACTACCTCATCAATTGTCAAACACCACCTCATCAATTGTTTATCATCACCTCATCATTTGTTTACCATCACCTCATCAATTGTTTACCATCACCTCATTAATTGTTGGTCACCAATTCACCAATTATTAATTAAATCTCACCTAAGGACCAACACCACCCCATAGGGACATTCTCCTCACTTGTGGACCATTTTGACACGCCAAGAATTAATTTAGGGACTTAGGAATTTATTTGACACGTTGGGACTAATTAGACGCTAAGGGATTATTTTATCACGCCAAGGATTAATTTAATTCTTAGGGACCAATTTGTCACACCAAGGATTAAATTAATTCTTAGGGACTAAACCATCACTTAGACATATTTTGGGTACCTAGACACTAAGGGGCAGCCAAAATGGCGCCCCATAACCAAACACCACAACCACACTCACACACTAGCACAGACAGCAGCATGGGCGCCATTTGCCTAGGCATTTGGCGCCCTCTAAGTGCTTCCTTCAAACCACATAAACCTAATTTCTAATTAAACAACTCAATTCTCACATAAACAACAAGCATATAGGTATCAATCAACTTCATCAATGTATTTATTTCACATACTTCACCTCATGAAAGCATATCTTCAAACACATAACATGCAAAATCCACAACACATAATCTTCCTACAACAAGTAGCATGGTAGCAACAATCCAAACACTCATACAACAACAAACATAGAATAAACACAAATTCACACAATTACTTCATACTAGGCTATTTTCCTACATAACACATATTCTACTTGTTATTATGAACATAGTGAGAATCCCCTAACCTTGTAAAATTGAAAAACCAAACAAGACTTCAAGCACTTCAACCAGAATCACCAACCAAGCGAGCCTCCTCTTCTTCACTTCTTTCCAATTTCACGATTTCTCTTCTTTCTCTCTCTAGGGTTCGATTTGGGGGTTTGAGAAAGGGGGAGTTTTTGCAGCTAAAATTGGTATGGTTTTGTTGAGAAACACACAAGGAATGAAATGGAACAAGAATGGAGAAGATTCATTGAAAGGGTCAAAAGTTATGCTCCCATCTCTCTCTCGCCCTCACCCTCTCTTCTTCCTTTCTTTCTTTCCAGGCTCTCGGTTTCCAGCTTCCCCTCCTCTCTCTCCGATGCTTTCTTTTTTTCTTTTCATTCATTTAATCCAACATTCAATTGGGCCCAAGTGGATTTGGGCCTCTATTCGCACCCTCCATTAATTCAACTACTCCCTAACTTAATAACATCAACACTCTCTTATTTATTATCTCTCACCTCCATATTTAATTAAAACACCTAATTCATTTAATTAAATATAACTAACCACTTAACTCCTAAGTAATTAATTAAATAAATATTCAAATTATTTTCTACATTACATACTCTCCCCACTTAGAATATTTTCGTCCTCGAAAATACTCACGAAGCAATACTCAACTTCCTCTCACCTCTAACCGTACTCATCATACTCTATCGTACACTAAGGTAACGAACCACACACCTTCTCTACACTCTTACCCTTAGCAGATTTCTAACCTGTAGGGTATCCAGATCCTACTCGACTACTCAAATACCATCTATTCCGATGCAGGGGCACCATACCCTCAACTACGATTTGCGATTAGCTTACCCTCTTTAAGTCTCCAATCTCCGGTGCTCACTTCCGAACTCAGCCTCCTAACCCAACCTATCTCATTCATCTAATTGACCTACTCGTCGTCATTACTAATAATTCCACCTCGAGTTCCATAACAACCGCACTCCCAGTGCTCCTAACCACAATCCTTAACCCCGTTAACATCCAAACGCATCTCGGCACACTCACTCTGGATCTCGGCATCTGTACTTAGGTATATTTATACACTACCCTTTAGCGACTACACCTCGACTCCCATGGACTTACCCTCCGACTTACCTCAGCACAACACTTCGACCCGCTATGTTTCAACATTACTAGGCTCGACTCGTCTCTCATTCAACACGTCTTCTCTTTGGTAGCCTACAATTTGACTCACCTCTCATCCCACAGAAATACTTACATCTCAGCAATAGTAGTTTAGACTTCCATACGTTACACCCACTCCTTTACACTTAGTTTATATACATCACACTATACTTTGACAACTTCAATATTTCGACATACTTAATTGCACATACCTACTACTAGATTCGACGATATATATGCTTCACAAACATACTCTTCACTTAGATACTTACACCTATTTCAACAACTCGCTCTTCGACCATGCTTACATTTCGACTCATCCATACTTAGTTAACTCCATACTTCGATACCTATACACTTCGACACTCACTCATCAACCACCTTTGTATTTATAAAGACAAATGACGAACCGCACTCCTTTTATCTATAAAGACGGTTGAAGATTTTGTTCAAAAACAACATTAAGTTGCTAACCAAAGAACTTCCTAAATAACAAAACAACATACAATTTAAGTCACCACACACAACATTTTTCTCAATTTCATTTACCATCTAACCACACAATGCAATTACTACTTTGAACATGTATCAAAATTCCTAACGAAAATTCGCAGAGTTTCCTCGAAATATGGACATCCCAAAAATACTTTTACTGTATAACCAGTCCGAGCATCAATTTTGTTCAAAAATCATTAATTCTCGCACATATACAAAATTTACGGTTGTCCAAAAGATTTGTAAATTCAACTAACACACATCCATAATCGAAAACCATATTCAAGCATAACAATTAAACAATCAAATCTTTATGGTTTCGTTCTAAGTTTCAAACAAACATAATTTCTCAAAATGGCGTTTTTGACTCGAAAATTCACGAAACTCCAATTTTCGAAATCCGTTCAAACATAACATAAACAACATTTTAAAATTTCCCTAAACGTGAGTAAAACTCACCTTTTTGTTTCAAAAGATTTTACCTCGTCAAACCATGAAATTATTGTAAGACCTCGTCATTTTCAAACAACATCAATCCATGACCTAATCGGTCCTAAAGCTAAAATCACGTCACATCTCATAATAAAATTCTAAACAACTTGGAACAGAATTTAACACAATTCTTGACATTACGTTCATTCCCAAAAACACAGAATTTCCAAGTACTGCTTTCTTTTCGAAATTGTAGAATTCACAATTTTGTCCAAAAAGGAAAACTATACGCAACCTCAAATCTTATTATAACACGAACGTGTTGCCACACCAAACAACCACTTATTATTTTCAAAATTTAGTTTTTCGACATAAACTCAGAAGTTAGAAAAGTCAATCATTTCATCTTTGCCAAAAAGGAGACTATACGCGAATCCTAACCTTAATTGTTATAACCGAGCACCGCATTTCATTTCAGTACATAACTTTAAAACAATCTAGCACAAATCAAAATTAAACTCATGTGCATCACGAAAACAATCAACCTATAGCCAAACGTCAATCAAAGGTAACAATATTCAACAAGCAAATCCTTCGATTATTGTCTATCCACTACACTTAGGCATATTCACAACCCACTTCATCATCTACACTTAGTCACTTCACCTTTGACCATTACACTTAGGCACACTACACCTAATCACTCCCTAACCTCGGCCATTACACTACCCACGCTTCGGTACATTCTTTTTGGCACCTCGGTTCTCTACACTACGTCACGCTAAGATTCACTACACTTACTATTCAACGTACCTAAACCTCGGTACTACATAACTTGACTCTCACATACTACGTCGCATGCATATTACACTTCAACACACCTATGGTTAAGCATCTACACCTCAGTTCATATGTAGTACGATGTACCTAACATTCCTCTTCCTTCTTTCCTTTGATCTTCATATTATGGTCATACTTAAGCCAACTGCTAAACACTTTCCCTTCACAACTAGTCCAACACTCATTAAGACTTTCACGAAGCTTACTACACACGTAATACCTCTTCACCTCTACAAGACATACCCCGATCATAATACACCTAACTCAAATAGCTACCCTTAGGCATACTTAATCTACACCCTTTTGCTTTGTACCAAAACTCTATTTTCAGGTCACCAAAGTCTCGCTCGATTATTCAAACACCATTAATTTATCGTTAGGGAACTATACCATAGCAATCATTTAAGTACTAATGCTCCTATCTTACGTCAACCCATGTCTAAATCACAAACAATGCCTTCCTCAGCTCGGCATTCCTACTCTTCGTACCTAATTGTAATCATTTAATCGTCAAGGTTACTCAATATCGCTCTAGCTCCTATATAGGTACTCCCCAACTACCATACTTTTAAGAACAATTTTTTCTACCTTAGGCTTTCAGAACCAGATTTTCTAAACTTTTTCCAAAAAGGCATGCTCTAATTTCTTTGCATGAACTTCAAATCCAAAGTGTCAATCCCTATTTTGACATCTCCCTACTATCAAACCCCAAATCAAACTCAAACACCCATAAAGGCACCTATTTAAATAAAAATTAATAGTCAACCGGACTTGCACACACCACTCAATCAATCAAGTTGTAATTAGTACATATTCGAATTTATAGAAACCACGAGTTATTGTCGCCTCTTTCATTGGGAATGAGTTATCGGGGTGATCGGTCCCTCCTACTCATGCGACCCAACTAATTAAGGTCACAAAAACTACTTCCTTTCAATTTATAACTACCACATTAAAAGATTTTTAACGCAGCCGGTGCGAAGGCGTCGTCACGACTTTCACTCCTTTGACGTCGTTAGAACTCTTTTAATCACACATACCTTAATGATCGCATAACATGATCCACGAGCAGACAAAATCAATGCTACAATCACCGATTCGCTAGATTCGGTCACATGTACCTCAATAATACTATATAACTTGCAATCATAATCTAACAAATAAGTCGCAAGGCACGTCGTCGATTTAGCAAACCAACAAAGTTAACGATAATAAGCAAAGAATATAATTATGATTTTAGAACGAGTACTAAGACTCGAGGGTTAACAGACTCGACAACTTGGTCGGACGGACCGAATCGCTCGATACCACTAATGTAACACCCCTTATATTTAAAACTAATTCAATTAACTAAAATCGAGTCTTTCAAAAAAAAACTTTCCACGCACCTCAAAGAGGGTGGTACATTTAATGAAAACAACGTCAAACATATTTCATATCATAGTCACGTGGGTTTAAACCCCCAAAAACAACCTGTTTAGCGTTTACAGTAATCCGTCAAATAGTTTGCAGCACAGCGGAAAATGAAACTGAGTTCACGTACTCAATACATAGTTCAAAATCATTTCAATACATAACCATAATAAAATAATACTAAGATCCCATCCCCTGGTGTTACTATCGAGCGGACTCAATAGACCCAAGAGGCATGGCACTTCACTCGGAATCACTGTTTGTCGCCACGAGAGCAGGCAACAAGAAATGCTAGGGTGAGTCTCTTTACATAAATCATAACAAGTAAGATAAGCATCATATTCGGAAAGTATCTAGTAACAACCATACATAACAATTTAACATTTACCATTCAATTAGAACATCAACAAGTTGCGACAAGGATTAATTAAGCATTAATGAGAATCCAAGGAATGTATGTTCGTATGCATGTATGTAATATGCATGTGGATCCATATTCACCTCACCACCCCGCCGGGTAACTCACCACCCCGTCGGATAACTCATCACCCGTTGGTCAAGCCCTCATCAACCGTTTGGCGAAGCCATGCATATGATTCATGTGACAATATGACAATGCATCACACCACACTAAGCACACCGCATCAATTATTAACTACTACCTCATCAATTGTCAAACACCACCTCATCAATTGTTTATCATCACCTCATCATTTGTTTACCATCACCTCATCAATTGTTTACCATCACCTCATTAATTGTTGGTCACCAATTCACCAATTATTAATTAAATCTCACCTAAGGACCAACACCACCCCATAGGACATTCTCCTCACTTGTGGACCATTTTGACACGCCAAGAATTAATTTAGGGACTTAGGAATTTATTTGACACGTTGGGACTAATTAGACGCTAAGGGATTATTTTATCACGCCAAGGATTAATTTAATTCTTAGGGACCAATTTGTCACACCAAGGATTAAATTAATTCTTAGGGACTAAACCATCACTTAGACATATTTTGGGTACCTAGACACTGAAGGGCAGCCAAAATGGCGCCCCATAACCAAACACCACAACCACACTCACACACTAGCACAGGACAGCAGCATGGGCGCCATTTGCCTAGGCATTTGGCGCCCCTAAAGTGCTTCCTTCAAACCACATAAACCTAATTTCTAATTAAACAACTCAATTCTCACATAAACAACAAGCATATAGGTATCAATCAACTTCATCAATGTATTTATTTCACATACTTCACCTCATGAAAGCATATCTTCAAACACATAACATGCAAAATCCACAACACATAATCTTCCTACAACAAGTAGCATGGTAGCAACAATCCAAACACTCATACAACAACAAACATAGAATAAACACAAATTCACACAATTACTTCATACTAGGCTATTTTCCTACATAACACATATTCTACTTGTTATTATGAACATAGTGAGAATCCCCTAACCTTGTAAAATTGAAAAACCAAACAAGACTTCAAGCACTTCAACCAGAATCACCAACCAAGCGAGCCTCCTCTTCTTCACTTCTTTCCAATTTCACGATTTCTCTTCGTTCTCTCTCTAGGGTTCGATTTGGGGGTTTGAGAAAGGGGGAGTTTTTGCAGCTAAAATTGGTATGGTTTTGTTGAGAAACACACAAGGAATGAAATGGAACAAGAATGGAGAAGATTCATTGAAAGGGTCAAAAGTTATGCTCCCATCTCTCTCTCACGCCTCACCCTCTCTTTCTTCCTTTCTTTCTTTCCACTCTCGGTTTCCAACTTCCCCCTCCTCTCCGATGCTTTCTTTTCTTTCTTTTCATTCATTTAATCCAACATTCAATTGGGCCCAAGTGGATTTGGGCCTCTATTCGCACCCCCCTCCATTAATTCAACTACTCCCTAACTTAATAACATCAACACTCTCTTATTTATTATCTCTCACCTCCATATTTAATTAAAACACCTAATTCATTTAATTAAATATGACTAACCACTTAACTCCTAAGTAATTAATTAAATAAATATTCAAATTATTTTCGGGCGTTACAGCCTTTAGCAAATTCTATGCAATCTTTTAAAATGGTTGGCCAATACATTCCTTGTCGAAATAACAACCATTTCATTTTGTGGCCTACCTGATGTGAGCCACATGCTCCACTGTGTGTATCAGAAACTGCTAAATATGCCTCATTTTCACTAAGACATTTTAATAGTACCCCTTCAAGAGTTTGCTTGTACAATTCGTTTCCAATTAACACGTAGCTTAGAGCTCTGTACTTTACTTTTTTATTAGTGTCCCCTGTAGGATTTTGCAAATACTCTACAATGGGTTTGCGCCAATCATCATCAGCCATGTTGTCAATAGCAAAAATTTCTGCTAAGTCAACATCGTCGAAAATGTGGCGTTTTTCGACGCGTATTTCATTTGCACTTATTGCCCCCCCAATTTTTGGTGTTGACAATAGCGTCGAAGTAGTATTATAGAGAGAGTCTTCTGAGATTAGTTTATCTTTTATCTCAATTAACTCTTCTAAGCTTTGTTTTGATACCTTGTAGCCTGAGGCAATTTGTGCCAACTCATTCGCCACGTGATTTTCAATTCGTGGTAAATGTTCTAGGTGTACAAATGTAAACCTTTTTAGCAATGTGTTGGCGATGACGAAATATTTAATAAGGTGCTCATTTATACACTTGTATTCTTTTGTCAATTGTTTGACAACTAATTGTGAATCACCTTTTACTTCGACGTGGCTTGCCCCCAATTCGAGTAAAATTTGAAGGCCTACTATTAGGGCCTCGTACTCAGCCTCATTATTGGAGCAAGAGTCTCGAATTTTAAATTTATATTTCGTTGGAATGTTCTCTGGGGAAATAATTAGTATTCCAATACCCACTCCATTTTTATGGCTTGAGCCGTCGAAGTATAGTCTCCAAGGACGTATGTCTAACGAATGGATTTCATGTTCGACAACAGAGTGGTCCACTATGAAATCAAAGAACCACTTGTCCTTTGATTGATTTAAGGGGGTCGATACGTTAAGTTGTATTCTAGCAAAGCCAAAGCCCACTTTCCAATTCGACTATGTAACATTGGTTTTGACAACATATGTTTAATTACATCAAAATGCGAATAAACATAAACATCTGCTGACTTTATATATTGCTTCAATTTTGTACAAGAGAAATACAAGCAAAGGCATAGTTTTTCTATTGGACTATGCCTAGTTTCAGCATCAATCAAAACCCTACTAAGGTAATAAATGGGTCTTTCGACACCACTATCATCCTCTTGCGCTAACATGCTACCTATTGTGTTATCAGAAGCTGCTATGTACAACTTTAGCAATTTGTTTCCAATAACAGGCAATAAAATTGGTGGTTTGACCAAATAAGACTTGATTGCGTCGAAAGCATCTTGGTGAACCTGCTCCCACTTGAATGCATCTTCTTTCTTCAACCTCAGCAATGGCGAAAAAGCTTGTGTTTTGCCACTTAGATTTGAAATAAATCTCCGAAGGAAATTGATTTTTCCCAAAGTAGTAGTGATCAAGTTCTTTCTTGGTCGAAGGAGCCTTCGTTTCCATAATTGCTTTAGTCTTATTTTGGTTGATCTCAATGCCTTTCTTGTGCACTACAAAACCCAAGAATTCACCTGCACGTACACAGAAAGCACATTTGGTTGGATTCATTTTCAATCCATATTTCCTCATTCGTTCGAAAGAACGTCGAAGATGGTCTAAATGACCAATTTCTGAGGATGACTTAACCACCACATCATCTATGTATACTTGCATAAAATCATCAATAAAATCATGAAACATAGAATTCATTGCTCTTTGGTAAGTAGCACCAGCATTTTTTAACCCAAAGGGCATTACTACCCATTCATAAACACCCAATGCCCCCGACATCGAAAAGTCAAGCATCGACATCGTCCTCTTCAAAGAATAAAAATTTGATTATACCCTGAGTAGCCATCTAGCATACTGAGATAATCAAATCCTGCTGCTGAATCTATTAGCATTTCTGCTACAGGCATTGCGTATTCATCCTTAGGTGTTGCATTATTTAGATCCCTAAAGTCTACGCAAACTCTAAGTTTTCCGTTTTTCTTCATTACTGGAACAATATTAGCTAGCCAATCGACATACCTGGCAGTTCTGATGAATTTGCTTTTGAACAGCCTCTCTATTTCTTCTTTGATCTTAGCCAATATTGGAGGAGCAAATCTTCTTGGTGTTTGCTTTACTGGTTTCCTTCCTGGTCGAATAGGTATTTGAAGTTCCACCACTTCTCGACTTAGACCAGGCATTTCGTTGTACTCCCAAGCAAAGCAATCTTTGAACTCCTGCAGAAGTGAAACAACTTGGGTTTTGAAGGCAGCATCGAGGTGTGCACTAATGTATGTTGGCCTTTTGACTAGGCCATCTCCCAAATCCACTTCCTCCACTGGATCTTGAGCTTGCATGCGCTTTGTCGAATCTTTAGGGTCTTTTTCAAAACCTAATGGTTCGTCATCATAAATGCAATCAAGCTTGCCATCTATGACGCCACCATTTTCTTCAGATGAAGTTATGGCTTCGACAGCCATTGTTTGTTGATTTATCTCGGCTTCCAAAGCCGTTTTTACTTTATTTTCTGGTCATGTGCCGTAATTCTATCCCAAGCATTGGGCACCGACATCTAAAACTTTTTAAGAATCGGTGTCCCATCCTCGCTGGAGGTAGCACACCCTCAGGATAGACATTTGTACCTTCTATCACCTCTCTTTCCCATACAAACCCATGTGTTGGGTATAGGCGAACGGAGGATAGCACATTATCTGAAGAGATATATGCTTGGCTAGAAGATGAACATGGCGCAATGTTCGCCATTTGTTTTTCGAAATTTTCCTTGGTGACATTATTTACGTCAGCAAGGAAGTAACTCTGGTCTGCTTCAACATATTCCACAAGACCATCTTCCTTCCACATTACCAGCTTTTGGTGTAGGCTTGAAGGGACAGCTCCTACCCCATGTATCCACTCTCTCCCAAGGAGCAGATTGTAGCTTGCTTTCGAAGCGATGACGAAGAACATAGTAGTCCTTCTGACAGTTCCTACCACCACTTCTACTTCAACGGCCCCCAAAGACCGGCCAGATTTACCCTCATAATTAGTCAACACTATATTATGGGGCCTAAGGTCTGTATCATACATCCCTATTGTTTGCAGCATGGCCTGAGGCATCAGATTGACAGCAGCACCTCCATCGACCAATATTTTATTGACCCCCACGCCATTAACTTTGGCTTGGACGTATAAAGGTTTCAGATGATGTTGCATGCTTCCGTCTGGCCTTTCGAAAGTGGCCATCTGCTTCTTCGACGCAAATTGTTGTTCATGACATAATAGCACATTGGCTTGTGATTAGCCATATCTCCAATGAAGTCTTCTTCGACATCATTTGGTACTGTGACGGCGTCATACTCACTAGGCAGAATGGACACCACGTTGCAAATGACGTCGAAGCTGGCTTCAGAGTCTTCGAAATCCGAGGTAACGTCTTCATCCATGTCGAACGAAGCGCTTTCCTTCTTGAATGATGTTAATGGAGGAAAAATTCTCTCCAATGCAGGCCTCCTAGGTTCCTCTATCACAATAGATTTCCCTTTAGCCTTATTTCCCACCTTTACGATTGGCGAAAGAACGATGTTTACTTTAAATGCTCCCACGGCTCTAGATGTCATACTCTTAGCCATTTTTAACCTTATGGCGTTTTCTCGTCGTAAATGTTGCAAGCGCCGCTTCTTCTTCGAAAGCTTCGATAATAACGCACGCCATTGGGTCTTAGTCATGGGATTCTTCCCTTTATAATTATTCTTATAATTATATTTTGCGCCCTCACCGTGCGTGGCTTGACCGTTTGAAAGATTCTCGAGCGAAGATTCCTATAGTGTCTACACCCAGCGTGTATCCACTTTTCGTTGGAAAGATCTGCTCTTGGAATAAATGGCTTAGCAGAGGCAGATAACACGAACTCCTTCTTGCCTGCGCTCTTGCCAGCAAACTGTGGTTTGCTTGTCGAAGCCTTGTTCGAACTTTTGACCTTGTAAGGAAGGTCCCCTCTTTTAAAGCTAAAGTTTGGCCTCTTGTCGGGCCATTTCCTTTTTTGAGGTTGTCGAACCTCACAGCATTCGACACTTTTAGCTGCCTCCTTATCGAACACAGCACTGCATCTTGGGCACAACATGACTTCAGAGTTCAGTTTACACCTGTTTAGGAAGTCTATCAACTCTTCCTCAGCTTTGGGGTACACAGATTGCACCTTCTCATTATACTCTTCCTGAGTGACATGTTGTACAGCAACACCTTTCTGCACTACACTTTTGATTTTGTCAACCGAGGGTTTGATAGGCTTTGGAGAATCCACCATTTCAGCATCCACCATATTGATATTCATCTCCACTGGTTCTGCGTACATAGCCTCCACTTGGTGAAGTGGGTCAGCGTCGATTTGCATAGGTGCTTTGTTTTTCTTGTCCCCAAATTTGAGCCTTCCTTCTTCGATTGCTTTTGAACCATATCCTCGAAAAAACAACACAACGGTCGGTTGTATGTCCCAAAAATTATGAAACTTACAATAACCCTTTTTCTTCCTCTGCTCGAGAGGAGGAACTTTCGAGCCATTTGGCACTATGATTTGGCCATCGCTTACTAATAAATCAAAGATCTCATCGCATTTAGTAACATCAAAAGTATATGTCTTAGGCACAAATCTATCATTCTTTGGCTCCACGGGATTATTCCCATTTGCGTGCCTTAATAACTTACAGCATAGGGAGGACCGACCAGCTTAAGTTCACCACGTCTATCTCCTCAGTTCGACATCACTAAACGCAAAGTCGAATTGCTCATCGACATAGGCTATCTTTTCTTTCTTGTGAAAGCCAACCGAGTTTTCTTTTCTATTGAACTTATTCACTCTAGCCTTTTCCTCTTTAAGCCTTTCGACTTGTCGAACTCTATCGCTAATCGGGCCATGTCTCTCAAATGAGAGGTATCCAATTTCTTTCTGATTGAATAATCAAGGCCGC
Source organism: Oxytropis ochrocephala (assembly GCA_020916435.1). NCBI lineage: Eukaryota > Viridiplantae > Streptophyta > Magnoliopsida > Fabales > Fabaceae > Oxytropis > Oxytropis ochrocephala. Next base: position 65,294,711 of record CM037095.1, read on the forward strand.
CTGCAGCCATTTCGACAAGCTCATGCTCAGGCACTTGTGTGAAACACCTAGCCTTTAACAGCCTAAACCTATTCAGATAGTCATCAATGGCTTCAGACACTTTACGTCGAACACTAGCCGCTTCTTTAAGACTAATTTTCGATCGCCCATGTAGAATCGCCATGAAAAGCCTTTTCTAATTGCCCCATGTATATATGGAACCAGGGGGTAGAGTGGTAAACCACGTAAAGGCATTCTTAGTTAGAGAATTTGGAAATTACTTCATTTTCAAACTCTCATTTTGGGCTATGTCCCCTGCCTCAGTCATGTACCGGGCAATATGTTCGACAGTGGACTCATTGGTGTCACCCCCAAACTTAGTGAATTTAGGGATTTTCCAACCCCTTGGCAATTCTGCTTGTAAGATGTATTCACACAGGGGAGATATGAAATTAGGCCTGTGTAACCCTACGTTAAGGCCATTCTGCGCCATTATGGTTTCTACCAAGGTGGCTATGTTGTCTTGAGCACAAACGTTATTTCGTTGCACTTGTCGAACAACTTCGTCAGCATTTTGGTTTCGATTTACCATGACTACTTCAGGGACGTGGTTTCCCACCCCTTGTTGTTCGCCCATAATCGCTCGGGCTTCGGCGATGGCGATCTCTGTGGGGTATTAGGCGCATTATTCCCACCATTGGGTAATCGCCTATTGTTTCTCGTAGGAGCCCCAAAGAAATCGCAATCCTACCCATTTGGTTTGCTAACGATTGGTAAATCGGTATTTGTATTCGAATCAATGGATTGAACACGGTGCCAATTTGTTGAGTCGAGATATTAACCATATCATGATTGCTTTCGCCTACTTGTTGTCTTAACGCCAACAAGGACGCGTTGGTTAATGCGGTAGGGATTTCGACCAAGTACACCTCGTAAGAGACGTGTGAAGGAGAAAAGGTCGAGACATGTGGCATTCCAAAGAGGCATGCCATATACCCCAAAAGGGTATGGTGGTAGACTCATGTTCTGGAAACGTGTCTCCAAACTATTTCCTGTTGCCACATAAGGACTAGAGGGAAGTCCTACGCTTTGTGGCAAGGCCATAGACGATGTCGAACCAACATTGGTCATTGACATCGTGGGAACGGTTATTGATGTCACTGGGGTCGTAGTCCCTGTAACATTTCCAACGCTGACATTGGCAGAATCTACCGTTGTTCCTTGCACTTGTGATATCACAGGGCTGGAACTAGAGGCGTTGTTAGAATTGGTGCGTACCATCCTACCACTCCTCAAGTGCATACAAACATGTATACTGACAGAAAAGACACAAAATTAAATGGCAAAGGTCCCACTGGGCGTGCCAATTTGTTTGCTGGTGTTTTTAGCAAACAATCACTAGTTTTCAATATTAAGACTGTGAGATCAAACTAGAAAATCTCTTTGACAATTGCCATTGAGTTTGTGTGTTTTGAAGTACGTAAGAACAGAGAATGGTAGAAAGAAGTGACTTGAAAGCGAAATAAAAGCAATAAATGCAACAACGTAAAAAGAAAGTAAGGATTTTGCATTAAATGAAGAAATAAAAGTGGTTCACCAACACATACAATGATCTGTTTCACTCGTGTTTCTCGTTGACTTGGAAGTTGAGTTTCCCAGCGTTTTTGTAAAATGTGGTGACCCCTGTTTCCTATTACAAAGGGGTATTTATACTCCTAGGAACAATCGTGGGGGAAAGGGTCACTTGCTCCTAAAACTACGGGGAAGTAACCGCCCACTACTTTGCTGCTCTGCACTTTCGACTGACCCATTGTCGATCGCTGATTTAAATGGTGAGCCCAACTCTGTCGAAATGTTGTGTCCTCGATGGTCGAAGATTCCTTGCTTCATGGCTTTGAGAGCTAAACTGGTCGAAGATCGCCTGCACTCCTTGCCCTTAACTGCCTTTCCTGTCGAAATCATGGTGCATTGACTTGAACATTGACCTATGGCCCACAGAACAATATTAAATGTGAAGTCAGCCCCATTTAAAGGTACATTTAATGTGCTGTCGAAATTTTGAGGTAACAAAAAGTAAATTAATTTAAATTAGACAAAAGCTAAAAAATTGAAAAAACTAATTTAATTTAAAAATTTAAAAACTTAGAAAATTAAAATCTTAATTGAATTTAAAATCAAATAATATTAATTTTTAATTAAAAAGTAAAAATTTAAAAATTGATCTAAATTTTCTATTTTTTATTACTTTTTAAAAAACTAAAAAAAATTAATTTAATTTATTAAAAACTTTATTTGATTTGGAATTAAAATATTAATTTAATATTATTAAATAAACAAAAAATTTAATTTTTTAATTTTTTATTTAAAAATTTGTATTTTAAAATAAATAATAACGTAAGCGAGCACATCTGCAGCCTCTATGTCACCGTCACATCATTAACGGAGAGCTACATTACTTTTTTTTATTGACCTCCAAATAAGAATAAAACTACCCCTTTTTAGGCTATATGTCTGAATTTTTTAAAATAGGCGGACTAAATGTCTGAGTTTTAAAATACGGGGACCAAATTACTACGCCAGCGTATTAGGATTTGCAGCGTTTTTTTTGGGCATTGGTAGCGTTTTAAAACGCTAGAGAAGCTGGCGCTACTAATGCGTACACCCCATTAGTAGCGTTTTAAAAAACGCTAGCCATTGACCCAGCGTGTTTTAGACATACGTAGCATTTTATATAAAACGCTAGCCATTGACCCAGCGCCTTTTTACAATTCCTAGCGTTTTCTATAAAACGCTAGGGATCTCATAGCTCCTTTTTACTACCATTCCTAGCGTTTTAAATAAAAACGCTAGGGATGCTATAGCACATTTTTACTACCATTCCTAGCGTTTTATGTAAAACACTAGGGATGCTATAGCACCTTTTATTAGCATTCCTAGCGTTTTCTATAAAACGCTAGGGATCCTCTAGCTCCTCTTTACAATTCCTAGCGTTTTATCTATAAAACGTTAGGTATTGAATGAATTTTTTAACTTCATTTCTAACGTTTTCACTCTAAAACGCTACCTATTGACTGAATTTTTTTTTAAATATTTTTTTTATTTTGGTTTGTTCTCCATTTTAATTACAACCTATAAATTCATTCCCTTCCAACAAAAATCAGAAAATACATTCCAATCCAATATCATTCAAACAAAATTCAGTCAACAAAATTCATCAAATATTTCCAATCCAATATCATTCTTAGAAGTACTTACAACATAATATAAATCCAATATATACAACATATATAATAGCTAAACTATTATGAATCTCAAAACTTGCTACAAAAATCTAGAAACAAAATTGCACCACTTCCCCTATCACTGTAAGTTGTTGTTCAGAGTAATTCTGGATGTGTTTACAGTGGGGAAAATACTGAAAAATAAAATGAAATAAAATTAGAATTAAAATGTTTATTAAATGTGAGTAAGTATTATAATATCAATATAAAAAAGAAATCTAAGTAGTTACCTTGGTTGGGATTGCTACTCTGTCGTGAGTGATAATATCTCTCATATACCTCATAACGTAGTACCAACAATCATTGTTATTTGGTTGTTTAGGACACTACAAAGCAAAAGATTACTTAATTGTCACATTTTTATGACCAAAAATTCAATTAAAATTATAAGAATGATTCTTAAAAAACTTACAGTTATGGGTAGCCATCTTGTTTTACTCGTAGATAATCCCAAGTATTGTTTCAAAGCACTGTAACATCATACATATATATATATATAACGTTAAGTTGAACAAAATACATATATTAAATTATACAAAATGAGAGGGTTACACATACACACCTCTCAACTATCTCTCTCATCTGTCTCGTCTCACGTAGACTTTTTAATGGCCTTGAAGTGAATCCAGATAGTAGACAACATTTTGCTTAGGGTTTATTGCAAAGAGTACCCAATGTTGCCTGCAAGTAAATGAATCACAAATGAGTACACATTTACACTATAATACAATCCTCAAAATAATTAAACAAGTGATTGAAGACTAAATTTCTCACCCATTATTGAGTGGTGCCAAAAATAAAGATTCGTCCTTCAAATGCTTGGCATCCATGAAGCGTGCAAGGATATAACTTTCTATTTGACTCTTCATAGCCATAATACGTTCATCTGTATTAGCTCGGTGAAACACAACGATACACTCTGGACACAAGAAGAAAAACTTCTGTGTCCGTTGCGAAGGGACCAGAAAATGATTGTACAAAAACCTATAAATAATATATATACAACTTTCAGATCCTCATATATATACTCTAATATATACTCTAATATAAACAACTATTGTGTACAAATAATTTAATACGTACCTCTGGTATACTCTAATATCAGCGGCAGTGGCCCAATCCATTTCAACTACAGCTTTCAGATCCTCCATGTTGATCATTATCAACTGTTCCAGTCCCACAATGTTATCGGCCGGTAACATAATATGGTCGTCGGGCTTCATATTTTGAGTGATGTGGACCTTTAGAGAATCGATGAACTTCTGGAATTCATCATTGGGAGATTGAACAACATGTTGGACTGGCTGTATAGAAGTAGATGGTCGGGAGAGTTTGGTAGTGGAAGGGGAAGGTCGGGCACTTTTATGGAAGGGGAAGGTCGGGACACTTGGGGTACCTAGTATATATTAAAAAAATGATTAATTAGTTAGTTAACACACATTATATATAACAATGAGTCATTAACTTATTAACAAAAATATTGTCACTTACAACGACAAGTTGTTCAAAGCCATGCCACAAAAGTACTAAGTGCTTGATCCACGATAAATATATCCGCATTAACAATTGGAGCAGGCAATGGTGCGCACTTCTCTATTGAATAGTCTACCCTAACTCTCAAATGGTTTTCGTGCATGGGTAAATTGTGCAATTTGTGGCACTCAATTGGTTACATATCATGCCCACTTTGCAACCTTTCGATGTGGGTTTGCAATATATAGCTCACATTCACGCTTTATCCTAAATCAATTATAAAGAAAAATAAATATACATGATAATTTTATCAAATACATATGTACAAAAAATAGGTCGAGTAATAATAAATACACGTGTTGAAGGGATGGTGCAGCTATCTCGTGCGCTATGGGGTGCAAAGGCGGGTGATATAGGTTCAGCAGGGGTGGTGCAAAGCAGGGGATGGTGCACCAATCCTTTGTGCCAAGAGTTGCTTATACATCTTACTCTCTTCCATTAATACAAAGAACATTCTTGGATAGCTCGTCATACTTTGCCGCCATGACTTTACAATCCCGCACACCTGCTTTGGCTCTTTGGCCCAAACACGGTTGTAGGAGGAATCCCATATCCATAACCTCTTATCTCGACTGTCTCTCTTCCCTTCCCAAGGCACGAGCAAGGACATCTTGTAGACCATCACAATCTGTTAAATCTCCTTGTGATACAGATTGTGATATGCTTTGCTGATGCACAAACATAAGTAACAAATAAAATTAATAAACAAGTGTCAAAGAAATTTAATCGACAATAAAAAATATGTCCACGTGTCAAAAAAATCGAGTAACGGATAGAAATAATAAACAAGTGTCAAAGAAATTTAATCGACAATAAAAAATATGTCCACGTGTCAAAAAAAATCGAGTAACGGATAAAAATAATAAACAAGTGTCAAAGAAATTTAATCGACAATAAAAAATATGTTCACGTGTCAAAAAAAATCGAGTAACGGATTAAAAAATATAGTCAGACACAAATTCCAACTTGGTAGGAATCATAAAATTAAAATTACAATACATGAATTTTGGAATACTTACAATTTTGTCCTTGACCTCCTTAGTTTTCGGATCCACAATCTCCCCATCCTTGTTTTGTCGGGCCTCTAACCGCGATTACAACGATCAATGGATTCTTGAGTTGGATCTTTCCCTCTTGCAAGAACTATTTAAGTTTAATAATTGTTAATCAACTCAAAATTAAAAGATTCATTAAATCATAATAAATTAAACTAATTGTGTCTTACCAATCTTTCTTCAAGAATTTGATATCCACTTGAACCTCCTCTATAAGGGTACTTTCGGGATTAGAAGCTCTCACTTTATTGGCTTTGCTTTTTTCTATTTAAAAACATAAGTATACATTAATGAATGATATCTTGTTGTGAAATATATATATATATATATATATATATATATATATATATATATATATATATATATATATATATATATAACTTAAATAATTAATATACTAACCAGAAATCCGGATCTCAGAAGTGCGTATATGTACAAATTTGGTCCAATCCTCCTTAGTTATAATTCCAGGCATACAAAGGTCTTTGGAGGCTCTGTCTGATGGTCCCATCGGGATGTTTCGAATACTTTTTCCCCACATCAGTTCTATATGCCCGATGCAACCTTCCCGCTTCCTTGAGTATCCAATCTCTTCGGGCATCATCGACATCAAAGTGTTTCTACTTATACATAAAAATGGATTAAATAAATATAACTAAAAAATCACTAAATAAGATTATTAAAGAGGTCTAAAATTATATACCTGTATTAAGGACCAAAAATCATCTTTCAGTTTAGGCTAAACACTATTATCTTTCTCCTTCCAACTTTTAATTGAAATTGGAAAGATTTGCTTCACCTTAGTACCAATAAAGCTAATTAAATTTGTGCCGTTGTCTCCAATTGGCAAACCTTTAACACTCCATCGGACCTTAAATAATTAAATCATTAAATAATTAGATAACTTGGAAAGGTAGAGAACAACATTAATAATTAGTAATTAACTTACCTTATATTTCTCGTGTCCTTTACTTATCCGATGGACGATATTCTTTTTCGATGTAATTCCTCGGGGAGTGAACTTCTTTGTGTTTCTATCACCCCCATCACCACCCTGACTACTCTCATGATCACTATGTGATGCCATCTCACTTGCAATGACCCAAATGAAATAGACTCAGTGAGTTTTAGCTTTCTAATTGTTTAGAACCAACAAACACTTAACAAAATATAGAAGAAGCCATGCACTAAGTAACAGTGAAAGCCATGCACTAAGTATATAACCTAGAGTAAACATACATAGGAAAGCCATGCACTAAGTATATAACCTAGAGTAAACATATATAGGAAAGCCATGCACTAAGAACCTAGAGTAAACATATATATGAAAGCCATGCACTAAACAGAGAAAGCCATGCATGCACTAGGAAAGCCATGCACTAGTCAAGTTAATAATGCTATCTAAGCCAGACTAATCTAACAACTAATTAAATATAACATTGAGCTAAGTAACAGAGAAAGCCATACAAAAGATACATAACAAACCATAAAAAAACCAGTGAGAGTATGTGCAGAAATACCTTTTGAAAGGGATAGAGAGTGCAGAAAAAGGAAACAAATGGGTGCTTGCTGCGTGGTAAGATAGCACCAAGGAGAGAGAGGATGAACGAAGAGGATGGGTTTCTGCATTTTACGTTTCCTGGGTAGCGCGTTTATGGGTTTCTCGGATGATGAACGAATACGTGGAGTGTGGGTTGTTCGCAAGGGATGAGCGAAGAGGATGAACGAAGAGGATGGAGTCGTTTGGTTTGCACCGGTCTCACACGAAGGGATGAACGAAGAGGTTTTACGGGTTTTTCGCTGGGTTTTCGCAAGAGAGGAGTTAGGTAGATGAAGAGACAGCGTGAGTGTGTGTGAGAGAGATGAGAGCGCACCTTGTAAAAATTTTAATAGCATCCCTAGCGTTTTTACATAAAACGCTAGGGATGCTATAGCGCTTTCTTTACAATTCCTAGCGTTTTAGAAACGCTAGGGATGCTATTAAAATTTTTACTACCATTCCTAGCGTTTTATGTAAAAGCGCTGAGGATGCTATAGCGCTTTTTTACAATCCCTAGCATTTTCTCAAAACGCTAGGATGCTATAGCACCTTTTACTACCATTCCTAGCGTTTTATGTAAAAACGCTAGGATGCTATAGCACCTTTTTTACTACCATTCCTAGCGTTTTTAGTAAACGCTAGGGATCCTCTAGCTCTTCTTTACAATTCCTAGCGTTTTCTATAAAACGCTAGGAATTGAATGATTTTTTTAATTTTATTTCTAGCGTTTTATCTTTAAAACGCTATGTATTGACTGATTTTTTTTTTAAATATTTTTTTTATTTTTGTTTATTCTCCCTTTTAATTACAACCTATTAATTCATTCCTTCCAACAAAATTCATCAAATATCATTCTAACAAAATTCAGCCAATATCATTACAATCCAATATATAGATACACACACATATGTACATATCACCAAAAGACCATATTAAACTAACAATTACTTACAACATAATTAATATATATCCAAATCATACAACATAATAAGTAACTTACATTATGAAACTCAAAAGTAGCTACAAATTAAAGCTAGAAACATATATAACAAAGACAACCCTCAATGACTCTTGCCTTGACCACTAGATCTCATGATCACTAAGTGATGCCATCCGACTGCAATATAACATGTTATTGTTAAATTTACAAAAACAATATAATAATTATCTATTAATAAAAAATAACGAGATATCATTAAGTCTATATTACCTTTTCCTTTTCCTAGATAAAATTTTGTTTGGAATTCGCGTCTTGGTATTTTTTTTCCGACGAATAATAATTCCATCATTATGATCTTTTCTAAAATATACAACATCCTCTATAGAAGTATTTTCCCTATTATTGATTCGATGTTACAAGAAAGGGTCGTCCTCAACACCAACATCATCGGGTGCTTCATCATCATCGTTGTTATACACAAATTTTTTGTCACCAATAGAACAATAGACCAATTGATATTAATCGGATCGGTGACATAAAACACTTGTTGAGCTTGCGATGCTAAAATAAAAGGTTCATCTTTATATCCTAACTTGTTGAAATTCACCCGCATGAACCCTAATTCATCAATCAGAAACCAAGATTATTGTCAACCCATTCACATTTGAACACACGGGCTCCTGAAACATATTGTAATCCAACTCCCATATGTGTTCAATGAAGCCAAAGTAAGACATATTCGCATATATGGGATTTCTATCTTTGGCATTGGATGCATGCATAGAATGAGCTACAAGAGTCACCCCACTATTTTGCATTTTACTCGATCATCTTGTTCTTTTGTATAGAAAGTGCACTCGCTCATTAGATAGTTGTTGTAAGAGAAGACATGTATATTTGGACCTTTTGCTAACCATCTCAATCTTTTTAAATCAAGTAGGATTCAAACACACTCACCATCAATGTGATGTTTTAGCCACACTATGAAACTCCTATTGTGTTCTTTTACTAACCAAACTTGCTTCTTTCAGGGAATTGACTCTTAAGAATCTCCTTGTGCTTGGCAACATATGAATCAACCTCACTATCATTGTGAAGAACGTACAAGTGTGCTTGCTCTAGTTCTTTCCTTGATACCATCACTAATTTAGTTCCCGTCATCCCTTTACTAATCCTTCCTACATGACGAGACCTTGGCGGTCCCACGAATATTCAAGACTAGACAGATAGCCCGTGCAAAACTCAATAGCCTCTTCAACTATGTAGCGCTCAACAATACAACCCTCAGGTCGTGATCGATTTTTCACATATCCTTTTAATATCTTCATGTAACGCTCAAACGGATACATCCATCTCATGTAACATGGGCCACACAATTGTGTCTCTCTAACCGGATGAACTATTAGATGAATCATTATGTCAAAAAGGAAGGTGGGAAATACATCTCAAGCTCACACAAAGTGACAGATAATTTCTCTTTGCAATGTTGGCAACTTTCCGGTCAATCACTCTACTACAAATCGCCTTAAAGAATAAACAAAGTTTGGTTAAGGTCCGACGCACTTTCTTAGGCAAAATGGATCGTATACCAATGGGTAGCAAATTCTCCATGAGAACATGACAATCGTGGGACTTTAGAGACTTTAACTTGAGGTCTTTAATCGATACAAGAGTCGCCACATTTGAAGAGTATCCTCCGGAACTTTAACTCCATGAAGAAACTCACAAAAGACAGTCTTCTCCTTTCTAGATAGAGTATGAGTGCATGGGAGGTAGATATGTACGTGTACCCTTCTTTACCGGACCCAATTCAGGTCTCAAACCCATACTAACCAAATCCAACCTTGAGTTGATGGTATCTTTAGTCTTACCCAGCATATTGAGTAAGGTACCAATGACACTTTCGAAGACATTCTTTTCAACATGCATCACATCAATGAAATGCCTTACATATAATGACTTCCAAAGATGGCAACTCAAAGAAAATCGACTTTTTCTTCCACCCCGTTTGGCAATCTCTCCCGCAAAAGGCTTCCCAAATTTAATGTTCAAATCTTCCACCTTTTCAAATACTGTTCTCGCCCACAAAGCGGGGGGCTCTACGTGTTTCTGTATTCCCATCAAATGCCTTTCTCCACAATCGATAGTGATGAGTTGATGGCAAAAATCTACGATGACCAAGATAGATATTCTTCTTACCATGTTCCAACCACATCCAATCTGTGTTATCTTCACATATAGGGCATGCACACTGCCTTTGTTCTTCATACTGATAGATTGCCGTATGCGGGAAAGTCGTTAATTGTGCCAAAGATCATAGCCCTCAGGGTGAAACTTTCTTCTCTGAACCCATCATACACCTCTACCCCAGTCTCCCACATTTGCTTCAAGTCTTCAATTAAAGGAGCCAAGTATACATCAATATCATTTCCTAGTTGTTTGGGCCCAGAAATTAACAAAGACAACATCATATATTTGCGTTTCATGCAAAGCCACGGCGGTAAGTTATAAATCGCCAAAATCACGGGCCATGTCTTTGTGGGAGCTACTCGGATACCGTGCGGGTTAAATCCATCAGCAGACAATGCAAGGCGTAGGTTTCTCGGTCATCCCGAAATTAGGATACTCAATATTGATTTTTTTCCATTGCGGAGAATCTGCCGGGTGTAAGTAGCATACCATCTTTAATCCTTTCATCCTCATGCCATGTCAAGTGTTTTGCATCTTCCGAACTACAATACATGCGCCTAAATCGAGGAATTATAGGAAAATACCACAACACCTTTTGTGGAGCGGACTCTTTCTTCTTATACACGCGATGCATTACATTTAGGACACGACTTTAACAACGCATGTTCATTCCAAATAAAATGCAATCATTCGGACAAGCGTGTATATTCTCATAGTTCAAGCCAATAGACCCCAACATTTGCTTTGCATCATACGTCCGAGAAGGAAGCACATTATCATTCAAAAACATTTCTTTCGTAGTGAGAGTAAATCGGTAAAGCTCTTATCCGTCCATCCGTGGCGAGTTTTCAAGTTATACAACTTGATCACGACCAATAATTTTGTGAATTCATTACAACCCGCATACAATGGTGTCTCTCGCATCGCTTATCAACTTCTCAAACATTTCGGGACAATCATTAAGATCCTCTTCAACCACCTTTGCCATCTCTTCAAATTCGTTCGCATCAAATGAATGTGTTCCGGTGTCAACCGCGGCGCATATCTCTTACTAATATCATTCATATTTGAAGATTCACCTTTTTCTCACCGTGCATTATCCAACAAGTGTAACTTTGATCAATTCCATTCGCCTTTAAATGTCGTACCAACTCCTCTGCGATGAATCGATTTTACATAACAACACCTTAAACAAGGACATTTCATACCACTAGAAGTCCCTAAACGTTCAACAAAGACAACTCACAAAATAATCCACTCCAAATATACTCCTTGGATGGACGATTGGCGGACATCCAATTTCTATCCATAATTGCCAAATATTTATAATAAAATCCGAGAAGAGAACTTTAACATATGATCCATCAAGCAATTCGAATATAATGAAGAATCAATTCATATAAAAAAACAAACAAAATTTCCTCTTTTAAATTTTTTCAATTCCACTCCTTATTTTCCCAAGCTATATCTATATCATATTCTATTTCTATTCTCGGTCCTTTGGTCAAGACAAAGGAACCATATAGTCTAGTCTTCCAAATAATTAATTTATGTGTAACAAGAAGAGGCTAGTGGTGAAAAAAAGAAGAAGAGAGTCTAGTGTGCACAAGTGACAAAACTAATATATTTCTAAACTAGAACCCACAATTAATATCTAATTAACAAGAAACAGAGAAAGGAAATGAAAAGCTCACCAATGTTGTCCGAGTGAGAGAGATGATGTTCATCGAGAGAGATGACTTTCGTTGAGAGAGATGATGTTAATTTGAGTTAGGGTGTTAGGGTTTTGCGTTTACGGGTGAGTGATTTTGCGTTTACGGGTAAGAGTGTTAGTGAAAGAGGAAGTAGCTCAATGGGAAACAAAAAAATTATTTAACCATACCTAGCGTTTTCTAAAAACGCTAGGATCTACTAGCGTGTTTTCTAAATACCTAGCGTTTTGAATAAAAGCGCTAGGGATCCGTCTAGAGTGTTTACTAAATACATAGCGTTTTATAAAAACGCTAGGATCTATCTAGCGTGTTTTCTAATTGGCTAGCGTTTTGAATAAAAGCGCTAGGGATCTGTCTAGCGTGTTTTCTAAATAGCTAGCGCTTTCTAAAAACGCTAGGATCTATCTAGCGTGTTTTCTAATTGGCTAGCGTTTTGAATAAAAGCGCTGAGGATCCGTCTAGCGTGTTTTCTAATTTGCTAGCGTTTTGAGTAAAAGCGCTGAGGATCTGTCTAGCGTGTTACCTAATAGGTAGCGCTTTTTTTAAAACGCTACTAATGGTGTAGCGTGTTATTAAAATGGGTAGCGTTTTTTTATAAACGCTACTAAAGGTGGCGATCTCTTTTTACAATTCTGGCGTAGTAAATGTCTGAATTTTAGAAAATAGGGGTTCAAAACTAAAATTTAGCCTTAAAAATGTGAGCAAAACTATACTCATAAGTTGTATTTTTTAAAAATAAAAACTCCTTTCAAAGAGAAGGACTAAGTGTAGATACCAAATCGGTGATGAATTAGTATAAATCTCTATGCTCTATTGTCTTCTTCATTTACTTTCTATCTACGTGTTCTTATTTAAAATTAAGTGCTTAATATTAATGTGTTTAAAAACTTTACATGCTCCTTTTAATATTACTGTTCACTTGTGTTTCTACTATTTATTTTAAGAAATTAAAAACATTTGATAAAACACTGCTCAACTCCTTCCTTGTGTTTTAATTGTTGTTTTTATTGTAGTAATTGTGCTATTTTTATTTTGATGGAATTGTAGGAATATATATATATATATATATATATATATATATATATATATATATATATATATCTATTAATAATACATTTAAATAGGTTCCTCAAAAATTTGAAAATCCTAGGTGTCAACCTCTCGGCCCCACATAAGCATTGCTATTTTTTGGCCTAGCTGGATTTTTCAATCCATGTCACTTGCCAATATTGCATTAATTTGGCTTGATTTGTCAATTTGGAATGAATTAAAACCAAACAAAAACGATATTTTTAAAGATTATTATTGAGTGATGACAATCAATTCATAATTCAAATCCTATTGTAATTATTTTTCAACGTTTTTTTTCAAAGAGTAACGTTCGGATGTTATATATAATATACATTTATATCATTTGATTGAATGCCAACGTTCAAATAGTTATATATCCGATATACATATAGTGGGTTGCTTGATTGTGCTCTCTTAAAATTTTTATTCCATGTTGGTTAGTGCTCCATTCGCATGCGAGAGAGAGAGAGAGAGAGAGAGAGAGAGAGCATGTGGGGAGGGCTTGCGGCGATCTAATGGAGTTGTTCAACAACGACAAACGGCGTTAATGGGTTTATTTAGATTTTCAAAAAACAACAGGCTAATGCTTGACGATTCAAAATTTAGATGGGTTGCTTTTTGTATGCTTGGTTGTTTAGGAATTCTCCAATAGTTCCATGAATTATTTATGAGCATTCCTTCTTGAGTTTTTATTTTTTTCCTTGGTTAATTAAAAATGATCTCAATATAATGCAAATAGAATATTAGAGTTGAACATTGGGCATATAATTGATCTGCAAAAGGTGACGTGCAGTTAATATTATGGAATTATGTAATAATATGAGCATATCAATTACTTCATACTCTAATCCTATTTGCATTGAGATCAATTTTTATTAAGCTTTAGAGGAAGTCTTGAACTATCATGCTTGGAAATGAAGCACGAGTGTGCGTGTTACTTTAAAACCTCCAAGTTCTTGTGCATTGAAAATCGAATATTGAGTTTCTTTTAAGTATACCAGTCAATTATACATATTTAACTATTTTTTATAAACAAGCTTAACTCTACCCATTGAATTTTAATATCTTAGGAACATGTTGCATATTAGTTTGAGTCCATTTTCTAATTATTCCAAATCCTTCTCAGTTCTCTTTCTGCATGACTGATATTGCAAAAGAAAACTGGCCAACATTTGATCAATTACTAAAGAAAATATATAAATAAAATACTTGCATTGATTTTATTTTGTTGTTGATTTAATTACTGTTAGAGACACCATGAGCTGTTGAAATCCGGTTCGTCTTTTTTTTTTATGTTATTATTATTATTATTTGTGATTTTTATTATTTGTTGTGATGGTGTTGTTTGATTTATAGGGTTTTATGCTCACTATTCAAGGTTGAAGATGAAGAGGATGTTTAGTCATGATTGAAGTTTTTAAATTTTTTCATTTGACTAGCAAAATATGGTTCAATTGATGGTGTAGTTTTTTCACAGACAAGTTGACCTGTGAATGGGTGCTATTGACAGGTGTGTCAAAATAAGACGGTAAATAATGCTACCTATTTCAACAATAGGTCCAACATTTCTTCATCTTTGATGTTGTGAACATGTTTCATTGCTAATTTTTTCTACAATTTGGTCACATATTAGTTTTCAAACTACGATTGCATATCATTTTCTTATTTCCTTTAAGAATAATCAAATTGTTCCCTAATCACAAATATTGCACAAATTTGAGAGGCCTAATATTCACCATTAATTCCTAATTCAAATAAAAAATGTTTCAATTTTCAATTGTCATTACTCAAATCTACACTTATATACTAAACAATTCTCATTAAGCAGATTATCATAAAAAATAAGCACGTAAAAAAATATGAACTCATTTGGTAGATTAATTAGCATTCAAGTGTGTGTAAGTTACATATTAAAATTTATTCAACTTTATATAATTTTTTTTGACTGAAGAGTTCAAATTTTCTAATTGAATGTTCTTCATTTTTACTTACATTACATTTTTGTTATTAAATAACGTTTTGATTTTTAATACTACTTTTTATTACTTTTGTTGAAAGAGTGCCAAGACCACAAGATGATAGAGGAGTACAACCATATAAAGATCACTGTTTCATGCTTTAACGGAGGTTTTTGAAGAGACAAAAGTTATTCTCTTCTACTTAATTTTTGGTTTTGATTTTGGGTATTGTTAGTGAAGTTTCAATGTGTTTGTCCTGGAGTGCACAAGTCCGAACACGGTGCTTTGAAAACCTTGAGGAGTAAATCGAATTTTGAATTGCATAAAAAATCTACATGAATTTGCTTTCAAGATAGTTAAATATAAATGGTTACTCTATTTTTTTGTTTTTTTGGTACCTTTGCTATGCTTTGTGTTATCCACGGTTAAACAGTCTTGCTGTAGAACAAGATGATGTTTATAATCTTAAGAGGGACTGTGAAGAGAAGGAGAAAACAACAAAGGAGCTAACCACTCTACTAATCTCTTCTGGGGTTGCTGATAGCAATATAATATTTCCATTTTATCCGTTAAAGTTGGATTTTGAAACTTTTTTTTCATTTTTCCACTCATGATTTTTACTGCTATTTACAACAGAGAGTTGCTGAATTAGAAGACATTATACGGAGGAATATTGAAGAGTCATTACATGTAAGAAAACATAAAATGCCGCTTATGGAATGGGTCGATACTACATCGCATGGGTCGGGATACTGCTTAAACCAAAAATTTACATTTTTAACATCATGATGAATGTCAGTTATGGAATATTGAAGAGTCGCTACATGTAAGAAAACATAGCTCATGTTCTGAGATGAACGTTGAAACCTAACTTAGGAGAATGCATAATAGTAATGTTATTGATTTGCTTTATTGAATTAAGGGAGTATATGAAGGTACCATTGACAGTTCTATTAGTCTTTTTAATTCTCTCTTCTTTCAACAATAATGGATGTGTACTTGATATGTAAAATGTTTAAAGATTGTTTGGTACATTTGTCAGCAATGATTCTTATAAAACAAAGAAAATAAAATAATAAAAAATAAAGGGGATAAATTATTTTGGTATATTTTTTCTGATAAAGATTGTGTTGGTGTATTGATCAACATGAAAATAATAAATGGGTTTTTCAAAACCTCCAAATGGGTAGATTAAGTGAATAAAAAACGAATCCAACTCATATGAAGTGGGAAATGAACTTTAGATTAAAAAGTAACTAATCTCAACGACTAATAAAAAATTAAGGGTTTGTAAAAAAAATGGTTGTAAGCTCTAACACATTTATGATTTTGTTAGCATGGGACTTCCCCTAAATATTGCAAAAAAAAGAGGTCAGAAAAGAGCCCAAGAAAGGACTAAGCCAAAACCCTTGAAAGAAACAGATTACCATTAGTTTTCTTATCAAGGTTACTTATTTTACAATCTAAAGTAAGTTGATCACTTTAGAGAATCCAAATCTATAAAAACCTTATATTATCAAATGAAACAAAGTTGTCAAAAAAAAATGAAACGAATTTGTCTCAGTTATCATGTTCAATATTTATATTATTTCAGTGTTTGAAAAATCGGTAAGACTCCCTAATAGCGTTAACATTAAGATCATTAAGCATAGTATTGGAAGCAGGTTGGGTCATGAATATTATACACATAAATACTAAATTAAAATCAACAAACACGATTCGTTGGTACTACACTTTACTAAATTTAGATATAATTTTTTTGACTTCTTTTATTTAATTATTTATTTTTTAAATAAAATTATGTTGGTTTTTTTTTTTTCATAAAAATATTTAAATTTAATATTATGCATGAAATTTGTTTCCCGTGCATCGCACGGGTTGCATACTAGTATATATATATATATATATATATATATATATATATATATTGAGATTAGGTCCTTGGTTTGTTCATCCTATGGCCTTGTATTTTAATACTTTAACGACTCTACTATTCATGATTTTTAATATTAGAGTTAAATTATTAATCTATGAGCAAGAGGAAATCAAATTAGAAAAAGAATTTTAATTCATTGGACCAATGTATGAAGTATTTTCGCAGGGGGATTTTTTATTGAGCAATAATAAAAAGAGCTAATAAAGTGAATAAGAATAGATTAAACTAACAAAATGGACTTTTAACTTCATCCAACTTAAATTCAAACTCCAATACTAACTCAAACTCAATAAAATTGCCCTTTCCCCTTTTATTTATAATGAAAAAATAGAATTGTAAGATAATGTTCAAACGTTATAGAAGGTTTGCAAAAGAGATTAAAATTAAATTTTTTGCATTTGTAACTTGGAACCAACAACCAACCGTTTCTTACTGTTTAACAAAATGGTTCAACAAAACATATTTCTGACTTGGGGGTGGTTCACTCAAAAAGTGGACTCTAAGATTAACATCACTTTAGAAACTTGGTGTAATAGCTCTCTTGACTCTTTGGTTTTGGAAGGAGCAAATTGAAATGTAGTTGAACTAAGATGTATATGGGTTTGTGGTCAACATATATACAAGCAATTAATCGATTATGACAAGCAATTAATCGATTATGGACTTAATTCTTGGAAGAAAATAATCGATTATGAACAATGGTTTTTAAAAGCACATAATCAATTATGGTACTCCGATTTTTATAAGCCGATAATCGATTATCCACCTATTTTTGAAGAGGATAATCGATTATAAAGGTAAGTTTTAAAAGAGCATAATTGATTACTCACCTATGGAGAAGTTTTTTAAAAGAGTGTGTGATAATCGATTATTCACTTATGCATAACTGATTATCAGTGTAATAAATATGTTCCAACGGTCATATTTTCACCGATTCTATAAATAGGGACTTAGGTTATTCACAAACAATACAACCTATGAATCACAGAGCTAAACGCGCACCCTATCGCACTGTCACACTGGTTCTTCACTTTTTCCATCATTTTGAGCTGATCTTTCTCAATGGTTAGGTTGGGAATCTTCAAGTCGTTGTATTCACCTTCTTAGAGGTATTGCTATTTTTCTTGTAATTTGTTTACTGTAAATTGGTTATACTAGAGAGTGGGGTATCTCTCTAGGGTTTTTGATTGTAACAAGGGTGGGGTATCTCTTGTTTGTCAATTATTTTGAGGGCTCTTGCACAAAGGTGGATGATTGTAAGTGTGAAGAGTGTCTGAGTTTTGTAAGGGTTTGAAAGCACCCCATTTAAGCTTTATTTTGATAGTGAAAATCTCACAAAGGGTTTGTGAGGACTGGAGTAGGTCACTAGGATATGGCTGAACCAATATAAATCTCATGTGTTCTTTACTGTTTTTATTTATAAATCATTCATTCCATTAAGCTGCGCGAAAATTAATCTAAATCATTAAAAGGGGAACGGTTTTCAAAAAAAATCTCAATTCACCCCCTCTTGAGACTGAAGCTACTTGGTAATACCTATGGGGATCCACTCCTTTTCCTTCTCTTCCTAGTTTCCTCATCCTCTGTACTCTCACCGATCGCTTGGCCACTCACAGCAGAACAAGGTAAACACTACTTAACATGCGATGCGCTCAACTTTACTCCTTTGTAATTATTATAATCTGTTTTATTAAGTTCAAATAAATTTCTTCAGAACAAAACATAGAACTTGAGAAAATCTCAACAGGGGAGGAAAATATTTCTTTGGAATTAGAAGAAGGAGAATCTTTCAAGGTAATTAAGCACTGTTTTATTTTCTCCTACTCCTAAGTAATCTTGCTTTCGAGTCTCTTTTACAAGTAAAAGTTTGGTTGATGAGTTAATATATTTGGTCTAAAGTTTAATCTAAATATATCAACTTCATCATAATTCAGTCAAAAAAAACTTTTGCTTATAAAAGAGACATAAAAATAACATTATAAATTAATATTTTTCTTGGAATCTTGCACTTGATTACATCTACACTCAGCATCATAAGCCTTGAACTTATAAATCATTCTCGTAACAAATATGTATAACAGAAACTTATGACTTTTTATCATGCTATGCTATATTGCTAGGACACTACATGGCTATGTAAGCATCTATGCCACCTTAGTTCTCAAGTATCATATATAATAAAGACCTGTTTGATTGTGTTTTAGTGTTTAAAAATCGTTTTATAAGATTGTTTTCAACAATTACTTTTTAAATAATCACTATCTATTTGGTTTCTTAGTTTTAAAAACAAGAAAATAAGAGCAGCTTTGTAAAGCCCTTTAACAAAATAAGTTTACTAAATAAATTTTTCAGTTTATAATTAATTTTGTAAACACTCAAAAGTAGACTTTAAGAAGTGATTCAAACATACTTTAATGGTCCGTTTGATTTGCATACGTAAACACTAGATTGGACAGTACTGAATAACTTTTTGCATCGTACACTATTTGGTGAACAATGGAAAATACAAACAAAAAAAGTAAAATTTACTATCGTTCCTTTGAGTTCTACTATTCAATACGAAACGAAGTGTAAGAATCACTAACAAATCATGCGGTAATTATTAATTTATAAATTTGAATAGAAATCAATAGACAATGTGTATGATTTGTCAAAAAAAAAACAGTGTGTCTTCGTTGAGAGAGAGAGACAGTTACTAAGTGGAAATAAAACTCAAACTTTATTTTTTTTCCAAAGAAGGGTTAATCGAGTCTCGTTAAAACCTTCTGATGAAAAGCGATCCTTAGAGAAAAATCATCAAGTAGGAAAGAGGATTCCCCTTACAATTTATTAAATAAAAGTGGAAAATATACAAGATCCATGGGGGGACTAGACCAATACCCATGATTAAAATTCATTTATAACATAATAAATAACTTATATATAAGTTTATATTTGACTTATAACATAGTAAAATTCATTTAAATTTAATGAATGGGAGTTGATAACAATTTTTATGACAAATAAATAGAGTCAATAACAACTTAAAAGCAGACAAATGTGTATGTAAAATACAAGATATGAAGATATAATTGAAGAATCATGTCATTGCTTATTACTCATTCAATGGAACATTTTTGTTTTCCTTACTAACTTTTACCGTTTTGTTGTGATGCAATATTGATGATATTGGTCTTGGATCTCTTGTCGATTAAGTTTCTAAACATTTTTTCATGTTTCTTTTTATCAAACTTAGGAGAGAATTTGGAAGATGCTTCTCCCCACAATCCGAACAACAAAACCAATCTCCTTCCAGTAATTCTGGTTAAAAAAATCCATCAATAGTTATACAAGTTAGGGGGATATCTAATACTAGTACAATTCTTGATAGAAATCATACGAAGGAAAAGTAGAAAAAGGTATACACTTTTGGTACTTCATTGATTTGATTTTGAGAGTTATCACTACTTTCGTGAAAATATCTCCATCTTTATCTCCATCTTCATCTTCATCGTAATTCTTGCCACTGACCATATCCAATAATACAATTTATTTTATATAAAGGTATAGATATGACAACTTGTTTAAAATTTTTCATGAACATGCGCATTTATATAGATACAAGACAACTTGTGATTTATTTAGATTTAGGCAAAGGGAGATGAATGAATGATCTTAGGTAAAGAATATTTTGTAAGGTAAGTTTATGAAAGAAGGAAAGAAATAATCAAATAGAATTACTTGGGATTCACCATTTAATGTAAGATACATGGTTAAACAATTATAGGAAGTTTGTAAAAGGGATTAAAATTAAACTACTTGATATATATATATATATATATGAAAATAATTAAATACATATTTATCTTTTTTAAAGTTAAAAATCTAAATACTTATTTTTTTTAATTCCTGATAGGATTAGGGCGATGGGAGACGAATACTGATAAAAAATAGTGATAGGAGATGAATGAAAGATTTAGAAAAATTATAATTAGGAAACTTTACGAAAGAAAGCAGAGAAGCAATGTACATTAATACTAATAGTATTATTTAGGAATTATCATTTTAGGTTAAGGGTTATACATTACTTTAAGATTTCTATATGATCCCAATCTATTAATACAAGAACTACTTTTTTGATAGGTTTTAGGCGGCAATCTCCTTTATTTTTCTTTAATTTTTTATAAGTACAATCCCCTTTATGTGTATTACGTAGTCATGTATGTGTTATAGTAGGGTAGACTTTACACCGACTACTTTATTAATCAATTAGGGAGGAAATTTTTTGATGACATTAGTTGTAAATAATACAAACTTTATGCCATTATTAATCTAGCAAAAATTAAGGCCCCACTCTTTATTTTTTTGTCCAACACTCATTGTTTTTTATTATCAAAATGTACCCCTCATTGTTAAACACATATTATTTTGGGTTTTTTGTACCCCCACAGTTTACCAATATACCCCTACTCTATATTTTTGGACGGACATACCCCTGACAGAAATTGAACCAATCACATTTATGTTTGTAATAGATAAATACGATTTATGTTTTTTCAAGTCGTATTTACCTATATACGATTTCCCTGACAAAAAACAAAAAAAAAAAGAATCCTATTTATCTCAGAATAAGGTAAATACGATGCGATTTTTTAAGGAAAATCATATTTATGTTTGATGAAGGTAAATACGACTTACTATTTTTGAAGCTTTTGGGAGGAAATCGTATCTAGATAAATACGACTTGCTGGAATTTGAATCTATCTCCCGCAAGGTAAATAGGACGAGCTCTAAAATATTTCTGGTCAAATCGTATGTAAGTGATAAATGGTAAATATTCTGTAAATTTGTAATTTTTTTAGGGGTATTTTAGTCTTTTCACTGTATGCGTGGGGGTATGGAGTCAAATGGTGGGGTACAAAAAAACATTTTATTTTTATGAGAATGGTTGAGCCCATATAACATAACCGTTGGTTAGTTCATATCTACAAGGAATTTCACAGCAAATTTTTTAACCAATAGTGCACATCCATTTTTTTGTGAACTATCTTGCCCTCATTATTCTTAAAGAGTGTTTTTATCAAAGTTTTTATGAATTAAGTTTCTCACATTCTAAATCACTGCTCCGCATTGGTTCGTCTCTTCGCAAATATATCATATATTTTTTAGCAAATCAAATGCACTCTAAATGATCATAATTTTCCCAACTTGAATAGGAAATTCACATGTATGAGTTACTCAAACAAATGAGTCTTCATCAACAATTCTTTATTTTCTATTTCTCATGTCTTTCTCTTGTACCAAAAAATCCTTAAATTCACCTCTTTCTCTCTTCTCACCCCATCTGTGTTGGTTTTTAACTAGTGCTTGTATGAGTTAATACGAGATTTTTTAGTTAAATAATTACCAAGCCTTGTGCATATAACTCAAACTTTATTTTTTTTCCAAAGAAGGGTTAATCGAGCCTCGTTAAAACCTTCTGATGGAAAGCGATCCTTAAAGAAAAATCATCAAGTAGGAAAGAGGATTCCCCTTACAATTTATTAAATAAAAGTGGAAAATATACAAGATCCATGGGGGGACTAGACCAATACCCATGATTAAAATTCATTTATAACATAATAAATAACTTATATATAAGTTTATATTTGACTTATAACATAGTAAAATTCATTTAAATTTAATGAATGGGAGTTGATAACAATTTTTATGAAAAATAAATAGAGTCAATAACAACTTAAAAGCAGACAAATGTGTGTGTAAAATACAAGATATGAAGATATAATTGAAGAATCATGTCATTGCTTATTACTCATTCAATGGAACATTTTTGTTTTCCTTACTAACTTTTACCGTTTTGTTGTGATGCAATATTGATGATATTGGTCTTGGATCTCTTGTCGATTAAGTTTCTAAACATTTTTTTCATGTTTCTTTTTTATCAAACTTAGGAGAGAATTTGGAAGATGCTTCTCCCCACAATCCGAACAGCAAAACCAATCTCCTTCTGGTAATTCCTGGTTAAAAATTTTCATGAACATGCGCATTTATAAGATACAAGACAACTTGTGATTTGTGTAGATTTAGGCAAAGGGATTCACCATTTCAAGTTAAGGTTTAAACATTAAATGTAAGATACATGGATAAACAATTATAGGAAGTTTGTAAAAGGGATTAAAATTAAACTACTTGATATATATATATATATATATATATATATATATATATATATATATATTTATATATATATATATATCTATGAAAATTATTAAATACATATTTATCTTTTTTAAAGTTAAAAATCAAAATACTTATTTTTCTTAATTCTGATAGGATTAGGGCGATGGGAGACGAATAATTGATAAAAAAAGTGATAGGAGACGAATGAAAGATTTAGGAAAATTATAATTAGGAAACTTTACGAAAGAAAGCAGAGAAGCAATGTACATTAATACTAATAGTATTATTTAGGAATTATCATTTTAGGTTAGGGGTTATACATTACTTTAAGATTTCTATATGATAAAGTATAGAAGGTTAGAGAAAGAGATTTAGATTATATTGCATATATATATATATATATATATATATATATATATATATATATATATATATATATATAACAAATTATTACATATTAAACTATATATTAACTATTAAGTGTTTTAAATCTTCACTACTATAGTTAAGGGAAAGAACACCGGTTAAATTAGAACTTTTGTTATATAGCGGTTTAGCTTCTATGGGTACAGCAAGTTGGACTTTTTATATTAGTTTATTTCACAATTGGCGGCAAACGATCGTTTTCACAAATGGTCGTAGTTAGCTTGGTGTATGGTTTTCATGTCTTGTCTGTATAAACTAGTAGGATATGCTCGTGCATACGCATGGGTGCTGTCGTATTTTTTTATGAATGAACTTAGACATTTATTAAATAGTCTGAACATTACCCCGTGAAAATAAAAACATATTTAAAGTAGATAATAAAGAAGTTTCAAATAAAAATAGATAAATATTAAAATCTAAAAAGGTAAAAGTATTATTTATCTAGTGTTTTTTTATATATCAGTGCAGTGTTTTTATATATCAGTAGTGTTGTAATCCCATATTTTTTATATATCAGTGCAGATATCCCGTGTATATATATATCATTGTAGTTATCCCCGTATTTTTTAATTATCAGTGCAGTTATCCTGTATTTTTTTATATATCAATGACAATTATTTCTCCTATTTTAGGTATTAGTGACAAATATTTGGCATGTGTGTTATAAATAGAGGAAAATCCTCGCACAAGTAGGTTCACAACATTACACATCGAGGAAAATCAAGAACATAGAACAAAACAGAACTCACATAAATATCTTCAACGGTCAAAATCATTACAACTAACTGTAATCATCATGAAACAAGAGAAAGCACTAATTGCAAGATTTAAATAGAGAAAATATTACTTTCAAACATCATAACACATTATGGACGTTAGTAGAGGAGTAGCACTTTAAAATAATTAGCAAAATAACTTCAGAAAACACTTAGGCGGTAGAACCATTACACAAAAATAAAAGCATGCTATAGCAATAGACATTACACAGGACTAAATGTGAACTTCATCAAGTTAATTTAAATACCTATTTGAACATATAGCAATAAAATCTAATTTAAAAGAAGTATACGAGAGAATTCTCAGCACAGTTATTTTATTCTAATATTTCAAAACCACGTAACACAAATAAAAATAAATAATAGCAAAACCAAGACCAGTGTGGTTTATGTTCAACATTTCCGCATTGTTTTGAATGTACTCCGACAGAAGGAATTAGATGCTAAACCTTCGAGGTGTGATTTTGGATGTCTGTAGTAAAGTTATGGGACTTGTGATATCCCAGTCAGGAGTGACAGTAGATTCCCGTAAAGTTGACGTTGTGTTGAATTGGGAGCTGGTTATTATCGTAGATTGACACGAGAATTCTAACAGTTAGTTCTCTTACTCGGTTAACTCGTAAAGGTCAACCGTTGAATTTTGAAACGATTGATCTTTGACCAGATATGTCTTTTAAACCTTATCCACGTCATATCATATAACATGGAGAGAAGACGCTTCAGACGAGAACAATTCCAATTGTTGAAGTGGTTGGGATGGTTTCTCGATCGAGGAAGCTACGTCGGAATTGGGGAACGATATGCGGACTAGATATCCCAAGTTGGGGTGATTGTAACACCCCTAGTTTCGTTAATTTTGAATTAAGAAATTAACGAGTGATTTATTATTCGAGTAAATAATAAGTCACGTCTCGGATAGGAGTTTGTCGCGAAAGCAATGCTCAATTGCTAGATTACATGTGTTACTAGCACTCTTGTTTGAATTGTGTGTAATTGTTAGGATACAAATTGAGTTAAGTGGGAGTTTAAATGAGAAGGGTATTTTGGTCTTTTCCACCTCATTTAAACTTTCAGCTCATAATCAAATTAACCAAATTAATGATTGATAATTTGATTGGGAATTTGATAACTAAGTTATATGACTTGTGTGATTTAATGTGTGTATGATTGTGTTTGAGGGATTAAAAATGGGTTTAAGTGAGGGTTAATAAGTCAAGGGTATTTTCGTCCTTTCCTATCCAAAACAAACTTCAGCTCATTAGGTTAAAGCAAACCATTCACCTCCCATTTCTCAGCAAATCTGAAATTAAGAAAGAGAAAAGAAAGAAAGGAAGCTTGAGAGAGAGAGA
Organism: Oxytropis ochrocephala; assembly: GCA_020916435.1. Classification (NCBI taxonomy): domain Eukaryota; kingdom Viridiplantae; phylum Streptophyta; class Magnoliopsida; order Fabales; family Fabaceae; genus Oxytropis; species Oxytropis ochrocephala. The sequence goes on from CM037095.1 coordinate 65,320,616, forward strand.
GAGAGAGAGGGGGGAGGCGTGAGTGAGAGGAAGAAGATGAGGGGGGATTTTCCTCAAAATTTGATGCATGTGCTTCTTTTCTACCCCATTAAGGTCAGCTTCTTCTCCTCTAAACCCCAACACTCATTTCATCACCTACAATACTCCTCTTTTCATTTCATCATTAGAGGCACCTTTAAGCTCAAAGTTGGAGATTAATGGAGTTTTGGGTATGTGGTGGGTTGTATGTGAAAGTTGAAGTTGGATTGAGGTCCTTGGAAGTTCAAAGTTGATAAGGAAACCTTGTTTCAGCTCACATTGTTGATTGGAATATAGCTAAGGAGTAGGAGCTGGTTTCAGTATTGGAGTTGTTGGAAAGCTTGGAACCACTACAAGAATATCGGTGTTTTGCCACGGACAATCCCGTGACAAATGTACAAATTCCCGTCGCAAATATGAATTTGCCACGGATTTGCGGCGGACAAATTTTGGTGGCAAAAGCGCTCGTCGCAAACGCTTTGCCACGGAATTTTCCGTGGCAAATTTTCCCGTCGCAAATCCGTGGCAAATCCGTCGCAAATTTCCGTCGCAAAGTCGTGGCAAATTCTTACACCTTCCGTCGCAAATTTTAACAAAAAAATTTAAAAAAAAAATTAAATCATGCCTCCAAATTCTATTTAATAGTGATATCTATACAGAACACATAAATGCTCCAATATCAAAATTAATAAACTTATATAAAGCAAAACATAATAACCACAATAATAAATGAGTAAAATCCATGTGCAAAACATTTAATTACTAATTGTCTTCTACTAACAAACATTAGTAGAAACTAACTAAAGATGCAATGCTCTACTACAAACTAACAAAATAATAGACAAAATAACTAAAGACAAAATAATAGAATGGAAACAAACTAACTAAAGATGCAATGCTCCACTGCATTCAATGTGCCACCCTGGCCTTCCAGGACTCCAAGGACTATACCAGCAGCCTGCAATTACAATTAAGAAATTAAGAAATAACTAAGGCATATATTAGAAGTTAATATTAGTATGTGTATGCAGTGGAGTATATCTAACATATTGATACAAAAGTTGAAGTAACAAAACCCCAAAGACACCTCGAATGCATATCACAATACGGACCACTAAGTCAATTGCATAAGACACGCTAACATGAGTTATGTGCACCACATTTGATAAGAGTGAAAGATGCAAAAGCATCACATGCTATCTGCGCCTCCTTTTCCCCTTCAGCAGAATATATTCCTCTAGTGTGCTTCCTAGCATAGACCTTCCCCAAATCGTTTTGGCCCCACTACTCCACTAGGATCAGGGTTCTCATCAAATATAAATTACGAACCTACTTAAATATCTCATGTGGGTAGTGAAGGGTTATGGGAATTTCACTGAAAGAGAGTCCAGAAAAAAGGGTTTTTTTCCGAGGACTGAAAATGAAGCTTGATCCTTACATATATGCAGCTATCACCAAGAACACATACAAATCTACACGTACAAGCCCGTCAGTGTCTCGAGTGATTAACCAGATCCTCCACACTTCCATTTCTAAGTCTAAGACACATGATAGAATTGCCTCAGCTAGTATATGGTAGCATTTCGCATGGAGATAGAACAAAACAGAACAAACTGTCTGACTAATCTGCTTTGTTCTCTTTAGTTCTACCCTTTTTAGTGGAACCAACATATGTTACTTTTTTAACTTTTATGTCCTATTCATCCCTTTTTAAAATGCACCAAACATAATACGTAACACGTGTGCTATGTTCTGCATCTCATTTTAATCACAAGAAAATGCTACCTATATTTTATATCCATCTCAAGCATAGAATTTACCATAGAAATTGCAGCATGAGTAATCTGCAAAACATCCATGCAAGCAAATGACATATCCATCTGCGAAACAATAATAATCGGCTGCTAAGTAAGAATCTAGAAATCGCCAAAGCCAATGACATTGGGAAAGTAAAGCTCACCTCTGTCTACCACAGGAAGATGTAAGAACTTCCCATCATGCATCATATGCAGTGCATCAAGTATTGTTGTCTTTAGTGATGCACATTTTGGGTTTGGAGTCATTACCTAAGTGAGAAAGGGATGAATCAAGAAGAATGTCAATCAGTTTTCAATATCGAGCAAAAACCAGAAGTAAATAGAAAAAATAGTATCTCACAATAACCCTATTTCCACTAATGTTACTTTAAAAAAAATAACCTTTTCCACTAGAGTCAACTCTGGGGAAAGATTTTGAGCCACGACACACATAAGTATGTCCTTTGAACTGCATGAAAAATTTACATAATTAGGCCTCATACAACGACAAAGGTGCAAATCAGGAATTATAGTATTGAGCTGGATCATGTGGGTTAAGGGGAGGATAGAAATATCAGCATGGGAATATCGAGTATGGCAATGACTTCACCACTTTCCAGACAGGAAGATGCCTGAATTTACCTATCAGTTGAAAAAAATTAATTATGTATCACTGAATGGAGTAGTTTAAAGGCTATATCTCTATCAACACAATATGTAAATACGGATAATCAAGTAGAAACATTGCCCAATTCTTGCACCATCAGGCATCATTTAGTTAAATAATTAAGGAAACAGAAAAGAAACATAATAAGGCACCAGCTTGTCAAATGAATAAACAACTTCTAGCTTTAAATTCCGAAATGACTAATGGTTTTGTTGCAAATCGAATCGGATGCCATTTTTGGTTTTGGGGAAAACAACACATGCACATCTCATCAAGTCTTATGTTACCAAAAATGAAGACAACCAAAAAGCCACATTGTACACTAAGAAAATCACTAAAAACCATGGCATTTAGAACCAAGAAAACCAAAGAATAGACAACCAAAATATGAAAAACTGATTGCTTTCTATTCTACCTAATCAAACAGTGTTATCTAATAGTGCAAAGGAATAAAAACCCTATTTAATCGAAATCCTAGGGTTTAGATCAATGCCCCGCAATATCGTAAATCTCATGATCATAATATAGCATGAGCATCAACCTCCAAAACACATACATGATACATGGAGTGCATTCTCGCTAAATTGTAACCAAATATGTTCTTACATATGAGACAAAGTCATAAAAAGTGTTGCAAAACATGCAATAAATTAGTAGGGATTGGAAGAAAACAATTATCACGGTGTCGTCCAAGCACATAAATACCTAAAACTCCATAATGATAACAATAATGCATAATATCCTAGTCCGATTCACACACCTAAAATCCATTTAACAATGGCATTATCCGTTATCGTGAGGAATGAAGCTAACCTTGGACCATCTTCTCAGAGCATCAATGGCCAGTATCCGATGTCACAAATAAAGGATTTCGAGTCATTACTTTTGACATCGGTGTCCGATCCGTCATAAACCCTCGGCTATAACTCTAGTAGCAATATCCTAAACACAAGAAGCAAATGCTTGCATTATACATTACATCTCATATTCGACTCACTCAATGAATACATTAGCGAAAAAAAACACAAACCTTGTCGGTCATGATTCCGAGAGCAAAGCATTCGCATCGACCAACAAAACGGCATCAACACGCCGTGTCTTTGCCATTCGTCGGCGAGGCTTGAAACTATTGTCCCCTCGGATATAGTGAGGGCTTTAGTCAATCGAAGCTTCTTAAGCGTCCTTTCACCCCATCGACCTAAATTATCCAATTAACAATAACAATCAAACCAAAGCAACCGATCCATTGAAAGCTTTGAATTCAATTAACTAGCAAAATAATAGTGTTTATAATAAAATAATGTCTGGATGCTAACAGTAACCATGTAAATCAAAACAAAACAAAATAAAGTACTATATGCTTACCATGGTATCAGTTAATAATAATGAAAATATAAAAAGTAAATCTCCTAAACACAGGGATGAATACATCACTACGCCAGATTTGTCAAAAAAGAGCGCCCCTATAAGCAGCGCTTTAAGTAAAAACGCCACGGATAGCCAAAACAGCTAACCCATACCCAGCGCTTTTTAAAAAAATGCTGCCCATTGCCTTTAAACGCACTAGTCATACCCAGCGCTTTTTAAAAAACGCTGCCCATCGCTTCACGCGTTTTCCCAATACCCAGCGTTTTTTAAAAAACGCTGCCCATTGCTTCACGTGTTCTCCCAATACCCAGCGCTTTTTAAAAAACGCTGGGTATTGGGAGAACGCATTCTCCCAATACCCAGCGTTTTTTAAAAAGCGCTGGGTATCCAAAACAACGCATCTCTCTCTCTCTCTCGTAAAACAACGCATGCATCTCTCTCTCTCTCGTAAAAACCAAAACAACGCATCTCTCTCTCTCTCTCGTTTACTCATCTCCACCACTCATCTCCACCACTCCACCACTTACCTTTCACCAAAACCCTAAGACCCCAACATTCACCATCTTCAACCAAGACTTTGATTTTGTTTGTGTTTTCTCATATATGTTTTATGCAGTAGGTTCGTGGAATTTGTTTTGGTTTTTGTTTTTGTTTCTCAGAGATCTAAGTCAGATTCGTTTTGGAGGAATGGGTTTTGATTTGCATTTGGAAACAGATCTGACATTCAAGTTGTATTGCTCTTTGTGAGATGAAGTTTTTTCCTCTGTATAAAGTCTCAAACTTTAAGCCGTTTTTTTGGTTTTCCATCATCTAAAAAAGCTTTTTCAAAGAGGGTCTTTGAATTTTGTGGGTATCTTCAAGTGGTTTGGGGAGGGGGGATATCATGAACATTGATTTTCTAGAAATCCCAAATTAATAATTTCTGGGTTTAGTCCTCATATTGATTTTCCATAAATTCCAAGCTTCAGATCTGTTTTTAGTCTCTCTCTCTCTGTTGGTTTTGATTTCCATCTCTCCATTTCCCCTCTCTTTGTTAGTTTGTAATTTTTAATTTGTTTTTCCTCTTCTTTCAATCAGGATTCAGAGGTTTTTGTATTTTTAATCTGTTTTTGTATTTCCATCTCTCCATTTCCCCTCTCTCTGTTATTATGTTTTTATTTTTTGGCTATTGACTTCTCTTTTTCTGTTATTATGGAGTTAACAGGGGATGGCGGTTGTTGCAGCAAGAGCAACGCGGTTGCCTATATATTCTTCATTTGCTAAAGAAGGAAATCTCAGTGATCTATTTGCTAAAGGGGAGGCTTTTTCAACTCTCTGTAATGTTGTGGGAATTGGAGTTGGAATTCAATTAGCTTCTACTATCTGTGCATCAATGCCGGGAAAGGTATAGGGATTTTATTTGTTAGCTTCTACTAGAATGTTAACTTTAGCAGTCTAACATTTTCTCCACCTCCGAAGCTTTTTATATTTGTTGTTGTAATGTGTAAAATAAACAATCTTTGAGGCAGTATATTGAGGTATTTTTTGAGGAAGCTGAAGAAGGTTAAGAAGAGCAATGTCTTGGATAATCTACTCGGAGAACATAAGCTGGTAATTTTTATTTTTATTTTTTTATTAATATTTTTCTGTGGATTTGATTGTGTTATTTTTGTGTCCTGGGGTTGTAAAGAGTTAGAAGCTTTGTTTCTTAATTTGATTGATTTGTTTAGGAGAGAATATGAATAATTTTATTTAGGGTTATGGATGTTTTTGTCAAATGTCAATTTCTGAATTTTATAGTCGCTATGGAAATTTGAGATAGGTTTGTACAATTGGTAAAGGAAATTTTGGCTTGAACTTCACTACTAGGAAAATTTTCAATTTTTATGTTCTTAATTTAATATAACATCATTTTGTGCTTGAGGAATTGATCTGAAGTTTAGAATTTGTTTCGTGATACATATGTGGGAATGATAATATTTTATTGCATGAATTAGATTAGATTTGAAGTAACATGTACGTGTAGATAGTTGAAACAGAAATTAGGAAAAGATCACTATGCATGTGATGTTAATTGAAGTTTGCTGACTATGCTCTTGGTTCTTGTGGTTGAGTTAAATAAAATCTAACCACCGCAAAATTTATTTTATGATCATGGCGGCTTTTTTTTAGGCGTATTTGATGGGCATGGAGGTGCAAAAGTCTGCGAATATCTTTGCAAATAACTTAGAAATGAATGTCTTAGATGAAGTGATCATGAGTGATGAAGATGATATTGAGGAGGCGGTGAAGCGTGGATACCTCAATACCGATTCGATTTCTTAAAAGAAGATCTCAATGGTGGCACTTGTTCTCAGAATAAAGATTGATTAAGAACGATAACTTAATCGTGTCCAACGCCGTGATTGTCGTCTTTGTCATTAGCAGAGGAGGAGGGTAGCAGAGGCCTTAACATCCGATCACCGACCCTCGAGGAAGATGAAAGAGACAGAATTGAGACTCGGTAAATCTCCTAACCATAGTGGTTATTTCTCTTTTATATGTGGTTTGGCTTTGTTGGTTTCTTAAAGTGTTTGAACTTTTTCTAAGTCATCTTTTGTTCAGCCTTGATTTCATGTTTCGCTTATGTGCACCGTATCTTCATGGTTGCCAACTTCATCAAAGTTAGCTCATACTGATTTAATCCACTTTAAGTTATGTTGTTTTCTCGTGCACTACACTCTGTATTTGTAATTTTCATATATGTTGTGGGTATTATCTTGAAATAATATGATGTATCGATTTGTTTCAACATTTTTAGCGGTCATTCGTGTATCTTATTTGATATGCACTATATTTAAATTGGCTTGAAATATATTCAGTTAATGACTTTGTGTAATTGTGTTATTGTTTTTCGATTTTTGAGAAGAGCCCAACCAAGATCAAGAACTATGGGATATGGTTGAGGTACCGCAGTAGAACCGCTATCACAACATGTACAAGGAGTTTTTGTATTAAAGTCCTTGGCCCTTGAGGAACAGTTACTAACTGTAAATTATAGTTGGTTTTGACTTATGTTGTTGTTTGTTATATATTACATTCATTTGCAAAACCATAATTTGTTATTGTGTTGCAGTTGAATTTGGTAATCTTCTTATTTATTACTTAATCAATATTTAGTTTGGTGACAGATGCCAGTGAGTGACTAACATGTATAATGTACATATTGAGTTGTAGTTCAATTGTATCAAGTAAACTAACTTAGTATTCTTGTACCAAGAGATTATAACTTATTATTTTGGATGTATGATTTAATTTTAGATGTATGATTTAATTTTTTGGATGTATTTTGGATGTATGATTTAATTTTTTTATGATGTATGATTTAATTCAGGTTTAAATACAACAAATTCATAGATATCACTATTAAAAAATATTTTGGATGTATGATTTAATTTTTTTTGTTGCAAATATAAAATAGAAAATACACAAAAACTGAAAAAAATTAAAAAAAAAAAAATTAGACAATATTCAGCGCTTTTAATGAAGCGCTGGGTATTTAGTAACACAAATAGGCAATATTCAGCGCTTTTAGTGAAGCGCTGCGTATAAGGGGAAATATTCAGCGCTTTTTTTACAAACGCTGCGTATCTGGGAAGGCAATGGGGATATATTCAGCGCTTTTTAAAAAGCGCTGCGTATCTGGGAGGACGCTTTGCAAATATTCAGCGCTTTTTAAAAAGCGCCAGATATCTGAGGACGTGTTTTGCAATGGGTGGCGCTTTTTAGGAAGCGCTGCCCATTGTTGGAGTGAATACCAGCACACGCTCGTTGTGACCAAAAACTGCCCATGGATGAAAAAACGCGCCCCATCTACTAGATCTCATTTGTAGTGCGTGTACAAATATGCTTACCTAGAAGCTTCGAAATAGAGGAACAATCATTGAATGCTTCTTACAGGCTTGATATAGGGACAAAGGAAACTTAGGGTTCAGATATAAGCTAACAAATTAGGAAAAGGGGGTTAGGGTTTTGAGTTAATCAAAAATTAGGGGCTTTATGTTCAATAGAAGTTTAATAGAAGTGTAATAGAAGAATAAAACATACCCTTGAGGAAGAAGAAGTCGTTGTCTATAATGATGGTTCAGATTGGCGGTGGAGTGGAGCGATTCTTCTTCTCAGTGGTGGAGATGAACGACGCTTGAAGAGGGGGGGGGGACGATGGTGGTACTGAGCGACGGAGGACCGGCTGAGCAATGACGAAGGCGGATGGAGGGTGAAAGACGAGAGAGAGAGAGAGAGAGAGAGAAGTGAGAGTGAGGAGAGTGCAGTGGAGGTTGAGGGAGGTGATGAACCCTCATCACATGATGATCTTCATCGGTTTTTAAAGAGTTTTTACACAATATTGATGATGGATGTGCTTAATTGGTGTGTTTTTGTGAACAAATCGTGTTTGTTGTGAATTGCTTGTTACGCAGTTGTTTATCTTTGGGTTTGTGTGATTTTGTGTTGCCCGGGGACGAGGTGGATCGAAAAGACAAAGCATCGCGGTCGAGTGGATTCAACGGACAAGGTTTTGGAAGATCCCCACCGAGGCGCACACACCGGCGCGCGAGAGAGGCGCGCGCAAGAAGGCGCGCGATAGGTCGCTCTAACTCTCAAAAGTTTCGTCTTACGTGTGAAGTGTGCGCACGAGGTTACGCTGCGAGGATCGCCTTGCAAAGATGGCGCGCGCAGCCTTGATCAAGCCTTGGCCATCTTGCGCGTAAGTTTGCGCGCCACGCGCAAGATGGCGCGCAAGTCACGCTTCTTCAAATACGTAAGGCTGCGTGTTAACCGGGGGCGTTTTTGATCAATTGGGAGCCCTAGCACACGAGAGGAAGCGAGTTGCGCATTTGGCCGGCCATTGAAGGATCAAGCCTTGGGAACAAGATTTGAGCCTCTAATGTCATCATCTTCATCAATATTATCTTGTAATTCTCTTTTCTTCTTATCTTTCATCATGTGTAACTAAACCCTCCTGTTAGGGATGAATTGAATTTGATAGAGCACTAGGTAGCCGGTATTAATCGTGTTTTATTGTTTCTCTCTCATATTCTCGTGAATTGGAATTTAGTTTGAACTGATTTACAATTGGGAAATTGTGAAATTATTTTATTCGGTATTTTAATGGGAATTATTATATTTGAATCGTAGACTTTCAATTCTTGCAATTCGTAGCTTAGGAATATTCTCCTGGATTGTTGTGCGTGCGAACTCTAGCGTTTAAGGCTTATAGGTTATTAGGATTACCTAAGGAATTAGGAGTTTTATTAATCTATAAAGGACTAGTTACCTAAGGAATTAGGACTTGGTTATTATAACGAATTCGGTAGCAAAATATAGAGAGAGGTATCCTTGATGTTAGACCAGCCACATAGTGCGAAAACCAAACGACGTTCATCCCTAGCTTTCATTCTTATCGTAATTCATTAACGCTTTTTAGTTTAACTTTATTTACAAAAATTCCAAAAATATTTTATCGCTTTATTTCGAGCTTCACACTCAACCCCTTCAAACATACCCCATTCAATTTGGTTCCAATTAGTAATTGTTAACGTAATTAGTAGATTAACTCGATCCTTGAGGACGATATCCCTGTATTTACCGGTTTACTACTTATACGATTTGGTACACTTGCCAAATTATTAACAAGTTTTTGGCGCCGTTGTTGGGGATCGAGTTACATTCACTAATTTCAAGGCGGTGCTAATTCGAACCCGCATATACTTAGTTGTTTTTTATTTAATTTATTGTTTTGTTTTCTTTACATATTTCTTTTTATCTTTTTACTACTTTACTCCCTTGATTGTGTAAGAGCCAGGTGGATACTTTGTAAGTCATGGAGTACACACTTCAGCCACTTCGTTGTTGTGGAGGACCGCATCTAAATGGTAATTGTGAGACATTGTCCTATTGTGATCTTTGTGGGGAGGATGAGGTGGATTGCTCTTGTGAACCAATGATACTCATTGCTGGGTACTATCCGTGGTTGGCTCAACCTAAAATTCTTGAGGAGCCAGATGTGGTAGTCATTGATGAATCCTATCCTTGGTTGGCTCAACCTAAAGTTCCTGAGGAGGAAGATTTGGTAGTCATTGACACATGGTATCCCCGGTTGGCGAAGATTGGTTACTAGTAGAACAACCACCGAATCAAAGTAATCAACTACACATCGGGCATGATGAATTCAATGAAGGAGTCATCTCAATGGAAATTGTGAGCCTTCCGATTTTACCTCGGTTTCAAAACAAGAAGAGGAAGGCTTAACAATAGAAGAATCATGGGAGAAAAAGGAAGATAAGAAAGGACAAAGAGTTGAACTGCAAGATCCTCTTGTTTGGAGGAAGCCAAAAATTCTCGCTTTGGGATGGTGTGGAAATCCAACAAGAAATCTCCCAACAAATCATTTTCTCCACTCATCGATCGAGAAGCAAGGAAGATGGGAGCGAAGAGGTTGATAAATATTTAGACTCCTTCTATGCCTTGTGCAACACCATTTACCTTGAGAGGGCATGGAAGCATACACAATTGTACCTCAAGTTCATGAAGTTCCTGCCTAATAAACGGAAGAAGAAGAATGATGTGTTCTTTGTGTCATACATTCCACCTTGAGAGAGTGGAGTTGCATCGTCAAGCTTAGGACGATAAACAAGCGCTTCATGGGAGGAAACCCATGTGAGGTAGTGTTCTATCTCTTCTAATTTACTTTCTTGTCTTGTCTTTATTTTTGTTATTGCTTTGGGTTTTGTAAATAGGTCTTCCTCTAAGTTAATCAGTGAGGACACTGCTGTGTTCAAGTGGGGGGGAGGACCTACGGTTTTGTGTTAGTTGTGTCTTGTTTTGTGTCTTCAAAGTTCAATAAAGCAATCATGTAATGATTTTATGTAAAAAAAAAAAAAAAAAAAAATGGAAATAATGGAGCGGTTGCAAAACTTAGTGATGAATTGGTGAGGAATTGTGAGATTAGTTCCTGTGGTAGTTGACTTGGTACAGCTTGTTTCTACACCTCTAGCATTATCTCAATCGAACCTAGTGAACCTAGGGATGTCTTAGCTTGGCTAGTTGTTGGTGGACCATGCGTCTCGCCAAATTTGTACTAAAGATCTAGGGTAGTCAGTAGAAGCTAAGTCAGGGTACTTCAGCGGTACTAAGGTCGGGCGGAAGATTGTAGGATGGTCGGTGCATGTGTTTGTGTAAAGTGTGGTGTGAGTGCGACCGCAACGCCTACCCGTAACGCTGTAGTGTATGCCGTGTGTGTGTGGTGTTAGTGTGCGTGAGTGCAACATCTGCAAATGTCTACCCGTAACGTGAGTAGTGTATGCCGTGTGCGCGTTAAAGTGTTAAAGTGTTGTGAATAAGTGGAAAAATCCACAAGTGTGTTCTAAAGGTTAAAGTTCCCAATGCAATGATAAGTGAATCTAAATGTTAAAGTTCTAAATGGGTGCAGTACAAAGTTTGGCGTAAATGGTGCGTGTGTGTGTTGAAATAGAGTATGCACTGATTTGATCCGAAATGCCTATCTAAGACCCTTTGTCGATTCAAGTCCTCGGAGTCTTATGTGGAAGTGTGAGCCTACCCTTTATCTTGAACCAATCTTTGGGGTGCTCGGAAGAAAGCCCTCTAGTCCTAGTTAATGTCATTTTGAAAATAGCTAAGTTCTCTCGAGTTAAATGTCACACACTCACTTTTGAGCATAGTTGTACCAGTGACATTATCACAGGGAGTTGCTTTTGAGAGCCAATCTGAAAGTTGTCGTTCAACCCGTTCCTATGTGTTTGAGCTGAAAGTTGAATTCTTATATGATTGCTTGTTGACTTTGAGTTGTTTCAGTTGTGAGTCGAGTCGAGCTTTGCTTGAGGACAAGCAAAAGTTCAAGTTGGGAGTTCAAACTAAATTCCAATTCACAGAATATGAGAGAGAAACAATAAAACACAGTTAATACCAGCTACCTAGTGCTCTATCAAATTCAATTCATCCCTAACAGGAGGGTTTAGTTACACATGATGAAAGATAAGAAGAAAAGAGAATTACAAGATAATATTGATGAAGATGATGACATTAGAGGCTCAAATCTTGTTCCCAAGGCTTGATCCTTCAATGGCCAAAGCACTGCAACTCGCTTCCTCTCGTGTGCTAGGGCTCCCAATTGATCAAAAACGCCCCCGGTTAACACGCAGCCTTTTACGTATTTGAAGAACGCGTGACTTGCGCGCCATCATCTTGCGCGCGCAAAAACTTACGCGCAAGATGGCCAAGGCTTGATCAAGATCGCGCGCCCATCTTGCTTGTGCTGCGCCTCCTCAACAGTAACCTCGCGCGCACACTTCACACGTAAGACGTAAACTTTTGAGAGTTAGAGCGACCTATCCGCGCGCGCTTCTTGCGCGCCTCTTTCTTCGCGCGCCAGGTGTGTGCGCCTCCAGTGGGGATCTTCCAAAACCTTGTCTTTGTTGAATCCACTCGACCGCAGTTGCTTTGTCTTTTCGATCCACCTCGTCCCCCGGGCAACACAAAATCACACAAACCCAAAGATAAACACCTGCGTAACAAGCAATTCACAACAAACACGATTTGTTCACAAAAACACACCAATTAAGCACATCCATCATCAATATTGTGTAAAAACTCTTTAAAAACCGATGAAGATCATCATGTGATGAGGTTCATCACAACCCCAACTTGAACTTTTGCTTGTCCTCAAGCAAAGCTCGACTCGACTCACAACCAAAAACAACTCAAAGTCAACAAGCAATCATATAAGAATTCAACTTTCACCAAACACATAGGAACGGGTTGAACGACAACTTTCGATTGGCTCTCAAAAGCAACTCCCCGTGATAATGTCACCGTACAACTATGCTCAAAAGTGAGTGTGTGACATTTAACTCAAATGAACTTAGCTATTTTCAAAATGACATTAACTAGGACTAGAGGGCTTTCTTCCGAGCTCCGCCAAAGATTGGTTCAAGATAAAGGGTAGGCTCACACTTCCACATAAGACCGAGAGGACTTCGTAATCGACAAAGGGTCTTAGATAGGCATTTCGGATCAAATCGGTGCATACTCTATTTCAACACACACACGCACCATTTACGCCAAACTTTGTAATCGCACTCCATTTAGAACTTTAACATTTAGATTCACTTATCATTGCATTGGGAACTTTAACCTTTAGAACACACTTGTGGATTTTTCCACTTATTCACAACACTTTAACACTTTAACGCACACGGCATACACTACAAATACATGTAGAGACGCTGCAGTTGTTGCACTCACGCACACTAACACCACACACACACGGCATACACTACAACGCGTTACGGGTAGACGTTGCGGGTCGCACTCACACCACACTTTTTACACAAACACATGCACCGACCATCCTACAATCTTCCCCCCCACTTTTAGTACCGCCGGTACCCCCAACTTAGCTTCTACAAATACCCTAGATCTTTAGTACAAATTTGGCGAGACGCATGGTCCACCAACAACTAGCTGCTAAGACATCCCTAGGTTCACTAGGTTCGACCGAGATAATGCTAGAGGTGTAGAAACAAGTCAGTACTCAAGTCAACTACCACGGAACTAATCTCACAATTCCTCACCAATTCATCACTAAGTTTTGCTCAACCGCTCCATTATCTTCATCGGTTTTTAAAGAGTTTTTACACAATATTGATGATGGATGTGCTTAATTGGTGTGTTTTTGTGAACAAATCGTGTTTGTTGTGAATTGCTTGTTACGCAGTGTTTATGCTGGGTTTGTGTGATTTTGTGTTGCCCAGGGACGAGGTGGATCGAAAAGACAAAGCACTGCGGTCGAGTGGATTCAACAGCACAAGGTTTTGGAAGATCCCCACTGGAGGCGCACACACCGGGCGCCGTTAGAGAGAGCGCGCAAGAAGCGCGCGCGGATAGGTCGCTTCTAACTCTCAAAAGTTTCGTCCCTTCGTGCGTGAAGTGTGCGCACGAGGTTACGCCGCAGGAGGCGCATGCAAGATGGATGGCGCGCAGCTTGATCAAGCCTTGGCCATCTTGCGCGTAAGTTTGCGCCGCAAGATGGCGCGCAAGTCACGCTCTTCAAATACGTAAGGCGCGTGTTAACCAGGGGCGTTTTTGATCAATTGGGAGCCCTAGCACACGAGAGAAACGAGTTGCAGTCGCCGCCATTGAAGGATCAAGCCTTGGGAACAAGATTTGAGCCTCTAATGTCATCATCTTCATCAATATTATCTTGTAATTCTCTTTTCTTCTTATCTTTCATCATGTGTAACTAAACCCTCCGTTAGGGATGAATTGAATTTGATAGAGCACTAGGTAGCCGGTATTAACTCGTGTTTTATTGTTTCTCTCTCATATTCTCGTGAATTGGAATTTAGTTTGAACTGATTTACAATTGGGAAATTGTGAAATTATTTTATTCGGTATTTTAATGGGAATTATTATATTTGAATCGTAGACTTTCAATTCTTGCAATTCGTAGCTTAGGAATATTCTCCTGATTGTTGTACGTGCGAACTCTAGCGTTTAAGGCTTATAGGTTATTAGGATTACCTAAGGAATTAGGAGTTTTATTAATCTATAAAGGACTAGTTACCTAAGGAATTAGGACTTGGTTATTATAACGAATTCGGTAGCAAAATATAGAGAGAGGTATCCTTGATGTTAGACCAGCTTACATAGTCACGAAAACCAAACGACGCTCATCCCTAGCTTTCATTCTTATCGTAATTCATTAACGTTTTTAGTTTAACTTTATTTACAAAAATTCCAAAAATATTTTATCGCTTTATTTCGAGCTTCACAGCTCAACCCCTTCAAACATACCCCATTCAATTTGGTTCCAATTAGTAATTGTTAACGTAATTAGTAGATTAACTCGATCCTTGAGGACGATATCCCGGTATTTACCGGTTTTACTACTTGTACGATTTGGTACACTTGCCAAATTATTAACAAGAGGGCGGAGGTGAGGAGAGTGAAAGGTGGAGAGTGAGAGTGAGCGTGAGAACGATCGAAGGAGGGCGGAGGGAGAAGGTCGGAGAGGAGGGCGGAGGGAGAAGGTCAGAGGGAGAACGATCGAAGGTGGAGAGTGAAAGGAAGAGACGTTCTGAACGTTCTGATTTTATGGATCGGGCTCTTTTTATTTTGACCAATGGGTTGCCACGGATTTGCCACGACATCTCCGTGGCAAATGTCCGTCCTTTCACATGTCCGTGGCAAACCCGTGGCAAACACCAGCGGGAAATTTCGCGCCTCTATTTTTTACTCATGCCGTCGCAAATCTGTGGCAAATTACTGACGGAATAAGCTCCGTGGCAATTGCTAGTGGCTAAAACAAGCTTTTCTTGTAGTGAACGAGTTCGGGACGAGTTCGTGAAGTTACAGAGCGAGTTCGTGAAATTCAGGATCGTGAGCTTCGTAAAGTCTCGGGTTTTGCGTGATTTTCATCACTTTAGGTGAGTTCTACTCACGCTTAGGATTTTGATTCTTGTTTGAATTGGTTGCTGAATTGTGATGGTTATTTGTGTTGTTGAATTCACTGTTTTGAGATGTTCTAACATAGGTTCGGTATTTCATGGACTGAGAACGTTTTATTGATTGAACAATTATGTGGTCTGTCATGTTGAAAATTAGATTGAATGCTTGTTTATTTGACACTGGTTGGATTGCATTTGGAGTTGTGTAGCTCTAGATATAGGCTCCACAAGTTAGGGTAATATTCTGGGAGCATTCTGGACATAGGTTCTGTATTTTTAAAACTGGGAACTTTCTGTTTGTCGAAAAATTATGGGGCTTATTTTGTTAGAAAATAGACTTAACTTTGGTAATTTTGGCACTGGTTTGGTTAAATTTGGAATAGTTTAGCTTGAGTTATGAGTATCTCAAGTTAGGTCAAATTTCTGAAGTTAATCTAGGTATAGGTTAGTGTTTTCGGTATTGTGCTCTCAATTGAACTTTTTTTTAAAAGATTCTTATTTATTTGAAAATTAGACACAATTTTCTATGGTTTAGGCTCAAGTTTACGGTTAATTGGTTGAGTCTTGGTCATTTTTGAAATGCTATAAGTCAAGGGACAAATTCTGTTCAATCTAAGAACCATTCTGTCTATTTTTGAAATTTGTATTAATTGGTTCAATATTTTGCAAAACTAAAGTGTTATTCAGAAACGCCACATCCGTATATTTCCAATGAGTGGTCGTTTGTTGAAATTCGATGTCGTTTGCTATTTTAAATAATTCGCCGAAGTAGATGCGCTGTTGTAGGAAACTCTGCATTCATGTTGTGTGTTGAAATGTCGGTTTGGGTTACCAATCCCGGAACGAATTACTTGATGTAATTTCTTGTGATTGATGATGTTGTACTGAAATAGGGTTACTTTTACTCTGAAGTATGCTATTAGGTACATTTTGGTATTTCTATTAATTAGAAATACTAGGGTGTTTACACAAAATAAGGTGAGGAGTAATAATAACATGGAAATATAGCCCAAAGTAAAAATATTACACGTGATTTAAAATTAAAAAAGTAAGATAGTAATAGTAGCATTTGAATACACAAATAACACGTTATAATAAGAGACTCTATACAAGGCACAATGCTAACTAAGTTACTTAAATAGAACAATATCAACCAAGTTAACAAAGTAATAATAACATAAATGTTTTTCTCTAAAACTAGACAAATCATCAAACACGAATTCAATTATAAGATAAGAGAGAAAGCAGTAATTATAGCATTATAAAAATTATTATTACTTATATATTTTAAAATATTGCAACATATTAATAATGAATTAGTTCAATAAAATTACTAGGAAGACACTCCGCGTAAAATATCAATACACAAATAAAATACGTATACAAAAAGCTTTATACAACACTTAGAATTAAGTTATCAAATAAACTTATAGTACATATTTGAGCATCCAATATTAAAGCTAGTTAATTAGGATTCATATGCAGTATAAGGACAAAACCGTGCCATTCTTGAAGAAAAAGAAATATTATTGTCATATTTAAATCATAAAAACTTGGAGATTTCTAGACACATAGAACTCGCAATCACATATAAAGATAAAATGCAAGTTCGAAAACAATTCACAAGGGGACGAAATTCCCACATAGACGACACAACAGACACACCATGCACGGCCTAAAGAGTAGACCGACATCTATAAGAAAACTCTCTCCAAAGGTACGAGTTGTTTGGGTTATCAGTTGGATTCTAACCTCTTCCTATCAGCTATAACATGATTTTTCTAAACGATATCTATCGCTAACCTCATTACCTAAAGAGCTAAACTGATTGAATCAGCCAGCTTCCCGACTATCAAGAATCACAAAACAATAATGAACACACATACACCGGTTAGGAACGAACTGCTCTGATACCACTAAATGTGACACCTTTGTATCTCGGGAATTTGCGCTGTAGAGGCGGAAAAATTCTTCAGGACATTCACGAGGCGCCTTCGGTTGTTATATCTAATGTGTTCTGTGTTTGTAGGTACTCACTATTGTTGTTGTTGTTTCAGAGCGTAGAATACTACAATAACTCTCAAAATCAAATCAATGAAGTACCAAAAGTGTATACCCTACTTGATTATTATATATGTTCTTGCTGTCTTAGAGGGAAGATCATCACATGCAATTACTAGAAGGAGTTTGGTTTTGTTGTTCGGATTGTGATTATATCAATACTGATCTTCAAAATTTGGTGGCTCATTGGTTGAAGCATCTTCCAAATTCTCTCCTAAATTTGATAAAAAAGAAACATGAGAAAATGTTTAGAAACTGAATCTGCAAGAGCTCCAAGACGTATATCATCTATATTTCATCGCAACACAACGGTAAAAGTTCGAAACGAAAACAAAAATGTTCCGGTGAATGAGTAATAAGCAATGACATGTTATTACTTGTTAGTATGATTCTACAATTATATCTTCATATCTTGTATTTTACGTACACATTTGTCTGCTTTTAAGTTGTTATTGACTCTATATATTTGTCATAAAAATTGTTAACAACTCTCATTTATTAAATTTAAATGAATTTTATTATGTTATAAGACAAATATAAACTTATATATAAGTTATTTATATTTGAAGTTTGAGTTATGCGCACCAAGGCTTGGTAATTAACTAACTAAACAATCTTGTATTACCTCATACAACCACACACGTTAAATCAGTAAAAAACCAATAGAGTTGAGAAGAGATTTTTTTACTTATAGTTTACCTCAACTCACACCTCTACCTCAACTCTCACCTCTATTGGTTTTTTACTGATTTAACGTGTGTGCTTGTATGAGGTAATACGAGACTTTTTAGTTAGTTAATTACCAAACCTTGGTGCATATAACTCAAACTTCAAATATAAATAACTTATATATAACTTTATATTTGACTTATAACATAATAAAATTCATTTAAATTTAATAAATGAGAGTTGATAACAATTTTTATGACAAATATATAGTCAATAACAACTTAAAAGCAGACAAATGTGTACGTAAAATACAAGATATGAAGATATAATTGTAGAATCATACTAACAAGTAATAACATGTCATTGCTTATTACTCATTCACCGGAACATTTTTGTTTTCTTTTCAAACTTTTACCGTTGTGTTGCAATGCAATATACGTCTTGGAGCTCTTGCAGATTCAGTTTCTAAACATTTTTTTCATGTTTCTTTTTTATCAAACTATTAAAATATAGGTAGTAAGCCCATTAGCTTGTTAGTAAGGCCCATTAGATTGTTAGGTCATAGGTCCATTAGTTTATTAGTATTTAAGGTAGATGCTAGACCTATTTTGGAATGATCTCTTTTCATTTGTAACTTTTTAGCACTTTCAATATAATAGACCTTTAAAACTTTTCTCTCTAATCCTCCATGGATGCCATGTTTTTCAACATGGTATCAGAGCAAACATGGTATCCTCCATGAATTTCGGTGCCTTCATATTTTTTTTTGTTATTTTATTAGTTTTCCTTTCTTCATATTTTTTTTCTATTGTTTTGTGTTTGTTTCCAGATATTTCCTCTATTCCCTTCAGATCCATCGAGTTCCCTATTTTATTTTTCTTTTTCATTCATCCAATTCACGTATGTTCTACTTTCTGATTCAAAGTTTGTTGAATGAAAGAGCAATTTTTCAATTCAACCAAATCCAGGGTTAGGTTTCAATTTCCATTTCCGATTTCCTCCTCTTTGATTTTTTTGATCTGTTTTTCGATTTGCATTTCCACTTCACTGTTCTTCTTCGTTTTCGGTTTCTGATTTGCTTACAATCTGAATCAGATATTTCAATTTCTTGTTATATGAGTTCACTTGATCTCGAATTCTTTCTTTTCTTCTCTGCGATGTGGGGCTCGATTGGGTTTACTTTTGTTCTAGAAGTAATCGCTACTTGGTGTTGCTCTGCATCGCCATTTATTGGGTTCTCACTTGTTTTGTCCAACATTCTTTGTTATTTGTTCGTGTGGAGGATTGAGGATTGCTTTGGTGTTAGATCTCTGACGACTAGAGTTTCTCGCCACAGCGATCGCCGTATTCCGCTTCTATTGATTTCCGTTTGATTTGTTTTGGTGATTGTTCTGCTTCGTTGCTTCTCGTGTGATTTTGTGGGTTTGGCATGTTGAGTTGACACTACTCAGGTTAGTTTTAAGACCAATATCTTCTCTCAATAGTGTCGGACATTGGAAGATGATTTGTTTGTGGGTACTAGTTTGATAGATATGTATGGGAAATGTTGGGAGATTGATAATGCTCATAATGTGTTTGATGCTATGCCTAAAAGGAATGCATGCTCTTTTGCAACCATGATCGATGATTATGCAAAGGCTGGTGATATTGCTTCAATGTTCTCTGGACTGTATTAGTTGTTTTATATTGTGTGGAAGCTGTTTGAATGATAAATATTTGATATGGAGTTCTTAGAGAAAGTTCTAATTGGTTTGGCTGTTTTAGCAATTAAGTTTGAAGGTTTTTGAATGACATAGTGAAAAGGATTGAAGATGTCAGATTCTATAGATAAGAGTTAGTTTCCCCACTGAGTCAGTTTCCCTACTGAGCTATGATACAATCTTGCAAAGTTAATGGTTGGTTTTGATATATTGTTAAAGGCTATATATCTGTTTGCATTTGGGATCCCATTGTTCATAGACACCGACTACATTACTCCTCAGTCCTCACTTGAAATTGAACTAGTGGGTTGTCCACAAGGTGCTGCTTAATGTTGTTTATGGCATTCATATCTGGGTTTGTGATCTTGTGCTACATTATCTACATTGGGTTATGCTTGCACTTGTTTTCTCCACAAGAATGAAGATTGAAATCTTTTGGAATTGATATTGCAGTTGTTGTTGATATTTGCCTTATTATTCTGGATTTTGATGGACATTTTGAGTAGCCTTAATTGGCTTGTTTTTAGCTTCTGTTTATGGTGGTTAAGCATGATGCTTTTGCTATAAATGGTTAAGCATTTGATTGTTTGTGCTTCTGTCAAGTGGTTAAACTTTGAGGTATAGTTTCTGCTTGGTGGTTAAGCCTTCGGCCCTATGGCCTTGTTGATGTTTGCTTCCGCTCTATGGTGGTTAAGCATTTTGCTTCCTTCAAGTGATTAAGCCTTGAGTTGTGGTTTTGCTTGATGGTTAAGTGTTGGTTTATTGCTTCCTCCGAGTGGTTAAACCTTGAGTTGTGGTTTCTGCCCGTTGGTTAAGCTTTTGTTGACTTCTTTGGCACTTGGATGGTTATGTCCAAGAGTGGAGTTGGTTGATTCTTTTGGAGTGAATGTTGTGGAGATGCTGGAAGAAGCTTGAAGGGGCCCGATAGTTGGTCGAAGACTTCTAGGAGCTATGCACCTCAACTGCTACCAATTTGGATTGATCTTTATTTTCCTTAAATTTTATAGTATCTTTGTATTGCTTATCTCAAGCTGGAAGTGTTGTGAACACCGTCCAGCTTGCGGGAGACTATTAAAATATAGGTAGTAAGCCCATTAGCTTGTTAGTAAGGCTCATTAGATTGTTAGGTCATAGGTCCATTAGTTTATTAGTATTTAAGGTAGATGCTAGACCTATTTTGGAATGATCTCTTTTCATTTGTAACTTTTTAGCACTTTCAATATAATAGACCTTTAAAACTTTTCTCTCTAATCCTCCATGGATGCCATGTTTTTCAACACTTAGGAGAGAATTTGGATGATGCTTCAACCCATGAGCCACCAAATTTTGAAGATTAGTATTGATATCATCACAATCCGAACAGCAAAACCACGCCTTCTGGTAATTGCTGGTTAAAAAACATCCATAAATAGTTATACAAGTTAGGGGGATATCTAATACTAGTACTATTCTTTATAGAAATCATACGAATGAAAAGTAGAAAAAGGTAATTAAGCTAGCTCTAGGTTTTGCATGTGATGATCTTCCCTCTCAGAAAGCAAGAACATATATAATAATCATGTAGGGTATACACTTTTGCTACTTCATTGGTTTGATTTTGAGAGTTATCACTACTTTCGTGAAAATATCTCCATCTTCATCTCCATCTTCATCGTCTTCATCGTAATTCTTGCCACTGACCATATCCAATAATACAATTTAGTTTATATAAAGGTATAGATTTGACAACCTGTTTAAAAATTTTCATGAACATGCATTTATATAGATACAAGACAACTTGTAATTTGTTTAGATTTAGGCAAAGGGAGATGAATGAATGATTTTAGGTAAAGAATATTTTGTAAGGTAAGTTTATGAAAGAAGGAAAGAAATAATCAAATACAATTACTTGGGATTCAGCATTTTCAGTTAAGGTTTAAACATTAAATGTAAGATACATGTTTAAACAATTATAGGAAGTTTGCAAAAGGGATTAAAATTAAACTATTTGAAATATATGAAAATTATTAAATATATATTTATCCTTTTTAAAGTTAAAGATGTAAATACTTATTTTTTATAATTCCTGATAGCATTAAGGTGATGGGAGACGAATACTGATAAAAAAGAGCGATAGGAGACGAATAGCATTATTTAGGATTTATTATTTTTGGTTAGGGGTTATACATTACTTTAAATTTCTATATGAAAAAGTATAGAAAGTTAGAGAAAGAGATTTGGATTATATATATATATATATATATATATATATATATATATATATATATATATATATATAACAAATTATTACATACTAAACTATTAACCATTAACTATTAAGCGTTTTAAATCTTCACTACTATAGTTAAGGGAAAGAACACCGGTTACATTAGAACTTTTGGTATAGAGCGGTGTAGCTTCTAGTATCATGTCTTTTCTGTATAAACGATCCTTTTCACAAATGGTCCTAGTTAGCTTGGTGTATGGCTATCATGTCTTTTCTATTTAAACTAGTAGGATACCCGTGCATACGCATGGATGCTGTAACATCCCTAGTTCGTTAATTTCAATTTACGAAATTAACGAGTTATTTATTATTTCGAGTAAATAATAAGTCAAGTCAATGATATGAGATTGTCGTGAAAGCAATATATAATTGCTAAGCTATGTGACTTAATTTCACTAATGTTTGAATTGTGTAATTGTTTGGGTAGGAAATAGATCTAATAGGGAATTATTGAACCAAGGGTATTGTTGTCTTTTCCTAAACACTAAAAACCTTCAGCTCATAATACTCCAAACCACCAACATTTCTCCTCATTTTTACAAACTGAAAACAAGAGAGAAGAAAGAAAGGGAAAGTAGAGAGAAAGAGAGAGAAGTTGGCAAGAGTGAGAGAAAGAAGAACAGGAGAAGATCAAGCTCAAATCTTCTTGTATGTTGGAGTTCTTATTATCAATCTTCCTCATTTCTCTTCCTCTTTCATTTGGTACCACTTTTGTTCCATGGGTCAAGCTCAATCACCTCCTTCCATTACCTATCTATTTCGAGTTTGAGAGAGAGAAAGTGGAGCTTGAGAGTTCAATCTTGACAACTTGGTTCATTTTGATTTGAAAAGAAACTTCAAGGGTTTATTTCAAATGCTTTCAGTTGGTTAGAAGGGAGTGGAGAGCTTGGTTTTGTTTTGAGTCAATTTGTTTAGTGGAGGGCTGTTTGGGTAGCTGCACTTTCGATTTTGAAGCGGTTGATGGAGCTAGGAGCGAGTTCGTGGGGTTTCGGATTGATTGAGTTTGTGCGGTCTCGGTTTATTTGTGATTTTCATCACAATAGGTGAGTTTTACTCGCTTAGGGTTTTTATATTATATTGTGTTGACTGTGTGATTTCGGTTATCGTTGGAATTGCCTTCGTTTCGTAAATTTTGAGTCGCAAAAACCGCAAATTGTTTATGAACTTACTAATTTAGAAATTCTGGATATAGGTTCGGTTTTTTTGAAACTGGGAATGTTATGTTAGTCCAAAAATTATGTGTCTGATTTTGTTAGAAATTAGACTTAACGCCGGTTGTTTTGGCACTGGTTTGGTTCAATTTGGAGTTGTGTAGCTTGAGTTATGAGTCTCCAAAGTTAGGTCAAATTTCTGGAGTTAAACTGGGTATAGGTTCAGTGTTTTAGGTTTTGTGCACTCAATTGAACTTCGTTTTGAACGATTCTTGTCCCATTAGAAACTAAGCTCCATTTGCTTCTGTTAGGGCTCAACTTTCGTGTCATTTGGTCAAGTTTAGGTCATTTGAGACTGTCCCGTCTGGGAACCATTCAGATTGTTTCAAAAAACTGTACTAACTGGCTCATTGTTTTGAACTCTAAAGATATATTCAGAAACTACACATCCGTAGCTTTCCAACGAGTGGTCTTTTGTAACTTTTCGATGTCGTTTTCTATTTTAAATAATTCGCCGAAGTAGGTGCACTGTTGTAGGAAACTCTGCACTCATACTGTGTGTTTAAATGTTTGTGTCGTTACAAATCTCGGAACAAATTCCTTATTATTTTGATTGTTGAATTGATATATTAGAATTTGAATATGTGGTTGTATTATCTATTCTTGGTTGGAATTGGATTGGGGAAACAAACGGAAAGCGAAACGGAACGAAAACGAGCAAGATAGCACATTACACAGGTAGAACGGATCGCGTTCACTATGGCACGGGTCGTGCTCAAGTTTTTGTCCTTCTGTGAGAGCAAGGATGGATCGTGTGCTATGGTGCACGGGTCGCTTGCTCTGTGTTGCCTCTGTGTTATGGACACAAAGAGCATGGAGATTCAAGACTTAGCACTTGGACCAATAACAAGAGGAAGAGCAGAGAAGATTAAAGAACAATTGGAAGCTCAAATGGTTAATTTGCTTAATGATAGCAAAAGTTCCAAAGTTGTTCCTTGTCTTTTAAATGCTCTTGTAGTTGAAATTTCATAGAAATCTATATTTGTAATAAGCCAAACATTTTTAGGCATGTTATTTCCCTTTCTTAGAAGTCCAATTGTGTGAGGCCTAGTTTGGGCTTGAAGTTGGGCTTCTAGGTGTCATGTTTTATTTGTAGTGAGCCCACAACCTATTATCTATAAATAGGTGTGGTTTTGCAAGTTGTAAGGACCTTTAACCATATTTTTAATTTGAGAGGAATTAGCACAAGTGCTCTCTCTAGGGTTCTTTCTTGAACCGTCTTTGGGATCTTATCAAGAACTTAGGGTTTTTGTGGTGATCCAAACTTGAGAATTATCATCTTTCCATGAAAGATGTGGCTTCCCTTCACCACATAGTCCATCTCTTGTCTTTTCCATCTTTTCGATTTTTCTTCCCTTTTCTTTGTCTTTTCTTGTTTATTGTCTTGTTATCCCTTTGATTATGGAACGATCCATTGATTTGAGTGAATTAGTAACAACAATTCACATCACTCCGGACCCCGAATTTCCGTTTCGACGCTCCTTTCGACTCCAAGCTCCCTTCAATCCATTCCCAATCAATTGTGACAACAATGGATTGTTGTTGCTATGGTTTGGATGTGGTATCAAGTTGTTTGATTGATTTGGTTGATGTTACAAAGATCTTAAAGAAACCGTAAAATCTAGTATACGTGTGGGAATCAAACTTTTGAATATAAAGTGATACTTGGACTGTGTTATAGGTTCTTGATTTGTCTAGTATGGTATTATAACATCATAGATTGAATTAGATTCGGTATATAAATTATATCGAATATAGAAGACGGCCCAATGCGAGTATGATATATATAAAATATATCGAGTCGGGGTGATGACCCTGTGTGTTAGCATGCTAGGTGAGGGAAGTCATGAACCATTGACCTAGGCCCCAGTAAACATATGTTATGTTTCTATTAGGATTTGCGCGCCTAATAGCCAAGATGGGGTTCACCCAAAGCTTTCGGGGTCGGTGATGTGCTACAAATTGAATGTTGACCGTAATTCCTCACTTAAGCTTCCTTTGGTTGCCGGTGCGGGATTACTATTTATGATTGATGGTTTTATGTAATTCTTTCTGAATTACTAATTATGGTTTAATAAATGGGCGTACTTAGGTTGAGAGGAAACTCTCAATGCTATTGACCAATTCGGTGAGGGATTTGGTGCGTCATTAATGATCTTTTTGAAAGGATAAATGTTTTATAATAGAATCGAGTGATAGGTAAGGGGCCACGGTAAGACTCACTGAGATATGTTATCTCACCCTATCATATGTTGTTGTTTTACAGAGAAACAGGGAAAGAAGTTCCTTTATGGCACGAGTGGATGGCGTGCACGAGAAGGAAATTGAAGATGTAGTTCTTCTCTCGTTATTTATGTTTTTCCCTTGTTATCTTTGTATCCAATTATAACTTGAATTTGTTTTAAGTTATGTAATCGTTTCCGTTATACTTGTAAAGATGTATATCTAAGCAGGAAATTTATCTCTGATGTATGCTAAACTGTGCACTCTAGTATTTCTACTAGATAGAAATATGAGGGTGTTACAGGTGCTGTCGTGTTTTTTTTATGAATGAACTTAGACAGTATTTAAATAGTCTGAACATTACCTTGTGAAAATAAAAACAGATTTAAAGTAGATAATAAAGGAGTTTCAAATAAAAATAGATAAATATTTTACTCTAAAAATGTAAAAGTATCATTTATCTTGTGTTTTTTTATATATCGTGTAGTGTTTTTATATATCGATGTTGTTATCTCGTGTTTTTATATATCAATGCAGCTTATCCTGTGCTTTTATATATATATATATATATATATATATATATATATATATATATATATATATATATATATATATATATATATATACATATATATCATTGTAGTTATCCTGGTATTTTTGTATATCAGTGCAGTTATTCCGGTTTTTTTTAGTTGATTAGTAGATTATAGTAGATAGTAAAATATAGAGATAGTAGATTATCAATAAGACGTGATAATAGATTATCAATAAGAGTGTAAACAAATTTCGAAAGAAAAATTAAAATTTTAAGGTCACAACTTTTTCCAAAAAGATGATAGTGTTTTTTAGTGTGACTCATTTATATTTTTATGTGTAATTTTAGTAGATTAGTGTTTGTATAAATTTAGAAATTTAGTTTAAAAACTAAAGTGAAAAGGAGGAAAGAGAATGTAAGAAGAGAAGAAAAAAAGTAAGAAAGAGAGTGTAAGAAGCAAAATAAAGAAAAAGAGGGTAATGACATTATTAGATTAGATTAGATAGATACTAGATAATGCTTATCTTAAAAAAAAATATAGATATTAGATAATATTTTGCACAATTCTCCTCCTTGGTGCGAGAGTATTCGTAGCAAAGGATATTGTTGCCTATACAAACCTTCATAGAAGGTGGGTAGAGTGCGTACACAGTGATGCTCAAGCTATATTGACTTAATGATATTTCTACATATAAAAAAGCCTAAATTTTAGTTTGAGTCCCTCTATTTTCCCAAATTAATCATCTATTTTAAAACTCAGACATTTAGCCGATTTATTTTTAAAAACTCAGCCATTTAGTCCAAAGTAAGGTTTTTTTTGTTGACTTGGATGTTTGTAAAAAAGGTGATGTGGCTCTCGTTTAATGACGTGGCAGCTGCCATAGACATCACATGTGGCTGCCACGTCATTACTTATTTAATTAAAAAATTTAAAAAAATAATTACAAAATTAAAATATTTCAAATTAGAAAAAAGCTAAAAATTGAAAAAATTAATTTAATATAATTTAAATGTTTTAAAAAATAGAAAATTTTAATTTAGTTTAAAAACAAATAATAATAATTTTTAATTAAAAAGTAAACATTTAAAAATTGATCTAAATTTTCTATTCTTTATTGCTTTTTAAAAATCTAAAAAAATTTAATTTAATTTATTACAAAATTTATTTGACTTGAAATTAAAATATTAATTTAATATTTTTAAATAACTAAAAAAATTAATTTTTTAGTTAAAGATTTGTATTTTCAAATAAATAATGACGTGGCAGCCACATCTGTTGCCTTTGTCAGCCGTCACATCATTAACGGAGAGCCACATTAATATTTTTTGATTGACCTCCAAATAGGAAAAAAAACAACCCCTTTTTAGACTATATGTCTGAATTTTATTTAAAATAGGAGGACTAAATATCTAAGTTTTAAAATAGAGGGACCAAATGTTTGAATTTAAGAAAATAGGGGGTCAAAACTAAAATTTAGCATTAAAAATATGAGCAAAACTATACTCTTATGTTGTATTCTTGTTAAATAAAAACTCCTTTCAAAGAGAAGGGGCTAGGTGTAGATACCAAATTGGTGATGAACTAGTATAAATCTCTATGCTCTATTGTCTTTTCCATTTGTGTTTCTACTATTTATTTCAAGAAATTAAAAAAAAAAACTTTTGATAAAACACTGTTCAACTCCTTCCTTGTGCTATTTTTATTTTGATGGAACTGTCGGAATATATATATAATGAAAATTGCCCTTTCACTTTTAATTCAAACTCCAATACTAACTCAAACTTAATAAAATTGCCCTTTCCCTTTTTATTTATAATGAAAAAATAGAATTGCTACATTGCTATCTTACAAAGTGTCCAGCCTCGCATGGTTTTTTTTTTTGATAAGTCAAAATGTATTATTCGAGGTACAAGGGGTACCAGCCTCACATGGAGAGAATGTTCGTCCAACCTCATGGTCATTAGAAGCAATATTCAACTTCTTTTTCTGTACTCTCAATTTTATATCAAAACCAGATTCAGTTTCTACACATTTATTTCATGTTTCTATTTTATCAAACCTAGGAGAGAATTTGGAAGATGCTTCTCCCCGTGAGCCACCAAATTTTGAAGAGCAGTATTAATATTATCACATTCCGAACAGCAGAACCAAACTGCTTGTGATGTAAATAACATTCATCAACAATTATACATGTTAGGGGGATATCTAGTATACTAGTGCAATTTTTGATAGAACTCATACAAAGGAAAAGTAGAAAAAGGTAATTAAGCTACTTCTAGGTTTTGCATACCTCTCGAACAACACGAACATCTCCATCTTTCTCTTCATCGTAATCGTTGCCACTAACCATATCCAATGATACAATTTATTTTATTTAAAGGTATAGATTTGATAACTAGTTTAAAAAATTTCATAAACATGCATTTTATATAGATACAAGACAACTTATAATATGCTTAGATTAAGCAAAGGGAAGATGAATGAGTTATTTTAGGTAAAGAAATTTTTTCTTAGGAAAGTTTATGAAAGAAGGAAAGAAATAATCAAATTCCTTGGGATTCACCATTTTAAGTTAAGGGTTACAGATTAAATGTAAGATACATGTTTAAACAATTATAGGAAGTTTGCAAAAGGGATTAAAATTAAACTTCTTGACATATATAATTTTTTTTTAATACATATTTATCTTTCTAAAGTTAAAAATGTAAATACTTAATATTTGTAAACTATAATTAAAAAACTTTACGAAAGAAAGGAAAGAATCAGTGTACATTAATATTTAGGATTCATCATTTTAGGTTTAATATTTGTATATGAAAAATTATAGAAACTTAACCAAAGAGTTTTGGGATGAATTGAATTTGTATATATAACAAATTATTACTTATTAAACTATTAACTACTGAACATTTCAAATCTTCACTAGTATAGTTAAGGGATACAACACTGGTTGAATTGGAATTCCTACACCAGTTATAGAGCAGTGTAGTTTCTACAAGTGTAGTAAGTTGGATTTTTAATGTTAGTTTTTTATTTTAACAATTGGCAGTGAACGATTCATTTAATCGCTTAAATTAAATTACCAATAGAGGGATTGTAAGTTAATATATGCTTCGATGTTGTTCTTCCCATTCTAGCATGTTATGGTACTCTACTTGATCATGTAGGTTGGTCTTAGTTAGCTTGGTGTACGACTTTCATGTCTTTTCTGTATAAATATGGCACAATTCTCCTCCTTGGGGAATTGGTAGGAAATTAGAAATGATATTGTGTCCTATGCAACCCTAGAAGGTGGGTAGAGTGTGTACATAGTGCTTAAAATTAAGTGTTTTTATATAAAATTAAGTGCTTAAAATTGTTTTCCTTTCTTCTTGTATTTAAAAAGTTTTCATGCTGCGTTTTGTCTTTCTGCTCACTCGTGTTTCTACTATTTATTTCAAGAATTTCAAAAAACATTTTATAGTAACGTTATTTAGTCAAATATTTCTAGCCAAAAAGATTCAAATAATCACCTTACAACACCAGTTATCCAAGTTTTTTAGGTCATATCTACGCCAAAAAAGACCTAAGACAACACTTGTTTTGAGCATATTACAACGTATAAAAGCGCCGTCTATTCAAGTGTAGTAATAGGTTTTAACATCGCTTTTGTGCCAACAAAAAGCGCTGTAATAGGGTACCTCTGACAATGATATTTTCATTTTCAAACGCCATAATACCTCAAGTTAAGCAACGCCTTTAAGGTATAACAGCGCGTCAGAGTTTAGAAAGCGCTATTATAAGTTCCTATAGACATTACTTTTGTTTTCTAAGGTCCAGCGTGGTGTCTGTTAAATTATTGGACGAAAAATATCAAAAAAGGACAAATATGACATAGAAATAGAAGATGAGGGACCAAAATGGGAAAAAAAAGATAAAAGACCAAAATGAAACCAAAGTCAAAGATAAAGAACCAAATGTGCAATTTAGTCCTCTCAACCTTTTTATAAAAACTTATGTTTTTGATCTCTTTGTAGAGATTATAAAGCACCTACTTTTATTTTTATAAAAGGTAGGGAAAAAAAACGCTACCAACAAGGGTTGCTCCGACTGGTAACTAGCTCGAATTTCACCCCAGAGTCTCGAGTTTGAATCTTCTGTAGAAACTACGCACGAATGACATGGTAACAAAAAAACACACTTTTTTAGAAAAAGTAGAGACTAAATATGGTCACAAATTTTATAGGGACTTTTAAAATGATAAAAAAAAAACAAATTAACTCTTAAATTACATGTAGTTAAACGTATGCAAGTAAATTTTGGCATAGTGCCTATAATAAGACTTTCAAATAGATTATGTCTATGAAAGAGCTTTTGTAATTGTTCTGGACTGGGCCACGAGGCCCACTTAGCCACTTGGACCCGGGTTGACTCAGTTACCATAGACTCAGGTCCACGACCCAGCACTCCATGATGGACCATGGTCCATGCGCAACTTGGACTAAGGCATGCGCCTCTTGGGCTAGTGTTGGCCCATCTCCCTTTGATCCACAATCAAAGGCCCAAGTCCAATAAATCTTCGACGGCTCAGATGATCCCGAACGATCCAAAGGCTCAGAGCCATCTTACGAAACTCTATAAATAGTAGTTCTCATAACCACATAAGGTACATTTCCTTCAACCCTACAACCTCCATGATTCTCTACTGACTAGAGTGTCGGAGTATCTTGGCACCCCCCTCTCGTTCAACACACAGAGATTTGACTCGGCCAGAAGCATTACCGACTGCAATCCCGGACCGACCCGAAAATGACAGCTACGTATAGAATAGTAATCAAGCGCTGTTATATATATCCTTCTAAAAAAGCAACATGCGTGTAGGTACTATGATAGCGCTTTGTTTTTCTAGCGCTTTAAAATATAACCCCAATGACAACGCTTCTTAACACAAGCGCTGTAAAAACCCTCCGTGTAAGTTTTAATAGCACTATCTTCTAATAAGCGTTGTTAAAGGCCCGCTATTAAAATCCTATTTTGCGTATTAACCAACTTGCATTTTCATTGTTTTCTAGGCCATTTTCTAAAAAACTTGGTTAAATAGTTATTGGCCTACAAAACTTGATTAATTGGTCTTATAAAATGGTTTTTGGTTGGAAATTTTTGAATGTTCTTCTTATATATGGCCTTTTTATTCATGATTTTTTCGAGTTAAATTATTCTATGAACAAGAGGAAATCGAAACAGAAAAAAAAAAACTTTTAATTCATTGGACCAATGTACAAATTATTTGCACATAAGAGTTTATGATTGAGCAATAAAATTGCTCCTCTATTCTGTTAAAGACAACTAAAACATCTAGATCAAGGTATGGTAGAGTGACTTTTAATTAACTGATGATGTAGATGATGCTTTGATTGGTTTTTTTATAAGTCAAATGTGTATTAATTTTGGTACAAGGGTACCAACCCAAATACAAATCACGATCGCTTCTATTTACATCAGTGAAAGATAGCTCATTAAGAGCACCATTACACCAACTCTCAAAATCAATAGAGACTTTAGTATCTACCTTATGAACAAACCAACATCAAACTAAATGTTTAACTTGCTTAACCATAATGCTAACTTTCTATTCGTCCACAAAACCCACACAACCGCTAGCCACACCAAGTACCTCGCCTTCCTCCTCCTCTTGTGATTGAATCAGACAGAAAACTGAGAGAAGTGCTCCCAAACATCGTTAACCGGCTGCAAATTCACGCCAGACCAGACTGCAACCTGCTGCCAAACATCAAGCGCTATTCTGCAGTGGAAAAACAAATGGACATCATCCTCATCAGCACTAAAACAGAACACGCACGAACATCCTTGATGTTGGTCCAAAACCCCCCTACGTTGCAATTCCGTTCGGGTAGGCAGCCCACCGTACAATAACCTCCACGCCAAATGCCAAATGCTTCGACGGAGCAGCTCATCTAGATTGCTGTCCAAGCTGATAGGAACCAAAATATTCTGCAACATTTCGGCCTGGTCCTCCTCAGCAGTAAGAATTATGTCCCAACACAGAGACCACCTCCAGCGACCTTCACTTCGCGAACCAACATCAGCCACTGCTGCAAACCGATCCATTGCAGCAACGTATAAGCCAGGGAATAAATCTTTTAACTTTTGAGGACCGCACCAACAATCGTGCCAAAACTTTGCCAATTTTCCACTCCCCAATTTTAGTTTAATACCCTCTGCAAACCATCCTTTAGCCAAATCAAGACTTCTTAAATCCTTCCACCACACCGAAAAATTCCTCTCTATTAAAATTCCTCCCTATTAAAATTCCTCCATCATCGTATAGTCTATCCAACATCTTCACCCATTCACTCTCCTTATCAATCAAAATTCTCCACCTCCACTTGCCGAGTAAAGAGACATTAAATACTTCCAAATTCTTAATACCCAATCCACCACAATTTTTTGGGGTACAAATTTTACTCCATCGCACCCAAGCCATTTTCCTTTCCTCCCCTTTAGCTCCCCACAAAAAGTTTCTTTGTATTTGGATCATTTCTTTAAGAACCTTTTTGGGCACTTTAAAGAATGAGAAATAATACAAAGGTAAACTTGTCAAAACAAAATTAATCAAAGTAATTCTTCCCCCCATAGATAATTGCCTACTCCTCCAAGTCGAAAGCCTATCCCTCATCCTTTTGACAACCGGCTTCCACGTTGCACTCTTTCTTGGATTTGCACCTATGGGAATCCCTAAGAACTTGAATGGTAGTTCCCCCGTCTTACAATACAAAAATTGAGTAGCCACCTCCACCTCCCTCCTTCTATATTCAACCCCAATAGACAACTTTTATAAAAATTAACCTTTAATCCGGAGTTTCTCAACATGGCCTTCAAACACCATAGATTCTCTCTTGAGTTTCTACACATAAAAAGTGTGTCATCCGCATATTGAAGAAGTGGGGAAGACATCACCGGATCAACCGTCTCCAAAAAGCCTTTTTCAACACAACTATTCACCAACTCGCCAAACCTTCGGCTACAATTAGAAATAAAAAGGGGGCTAGCGGGTCTCCTTGTCGCAATCCCCTCTCCATCGGAAACTCCAAGGTAGGACTCCCATTGACATCACAAATACAAGACCTCACCCATGATCTCCATTTCTCACTGAAGCCCATCCTCATCATCATATAGTTCAAAAAAGACCAACTCACCGAGTCATATGCCTTTTCAAAATCAACTTTGAAAAGGTACATAGGCCAGCTCTTCTTTTCGCTACATTAATCATTTCATTTTCAACCACTACTCCATCTAAAATTTGTCAACCACTAAGAAATGCCAATTATGTCTTTGATATTACCCCATCCAAAACCCTTTTAAGTCGCTTTGCTAGTACTTTTGCAATTATTTTGTACATACACCCAATTAACGAAAGAGGTCTAAAGTCGTTAAAACATTGAGGACTCACCTTCTTCCCAATCAAAGCTATAAATGATGACTTGAAAGCTCTTGGCAATATTCTATTCGCATGAAATTGAACTAATACTTCAAATATCTCCTCTTTTATTGTTTCCCAACAAGTCTTGATGAAAGTAAAATTGAAACCGTCCCTACCCAGAACTCTTATCCCCTTCACAGCTCCACACTGCCTCCTTTACCTCTTCCAAAGAAAATGCTTCTACTAACCTAGCCACTTCCAAGCTCGATATGTTCTTAAAGTTTACCCCATCCAAAGTAGGTCTTACACACTTCTCTTCTTTGAATTAGCTACCAAAGTGTCTTCTCACCTCCTCCTTTATATCCTCCACCCCACTAAGCCACTGCTCCCCTACTCTAATTCTTTCTATTTGGTTTCTCCTCTGCCTTAACTTAATCGAGTTATGAAAGTATCTCATATTACCATCTCCTTCTTGAACCCACCTTGCATTTGCCTTTTGGGAAAGTAAACTCTCCTTTCGGTGCAACGCATCCCAAAACTCCACGTTTAGACCACACCACTTTTCACTATCCCACTCTTCTTCAACACCACCCTCATCCTCCAAGGCATTCAATTCTTTCACCACTTTTTCTATGTTGAGATCTTGTATACCATAAACTTCTTTGTTCCACACCCTAAGACTCTCTTTCAAATACTTAAACTTTTCTTTCACCACATGAGCCATCCACCCTTCTATCTTTGGTTCTTTCCACTTCTCCTCCATAAAAGCCTTGCCATCATTATATTCCAACCACCCATTAATAAATTTAAATGCCTTCGGCCCCCAGTTCTTATTTGATGAAAGTATCCACACCAGACATTGATCTGATACATCTCTCTCACCGATCCACTGTGTAACGCCCAAAATAATTTAATTATTTAATTAATTAAGTTATTTGAGGCTTGCAACATTTAATTAAGTTAATTAAATAGTTAAAGTTTATTTTATCTAAAAGGGGTCTAATCTATTTTAAATAGGATACCTAAGTTGGATTTATTTTTATTTCAGGAGGTGGGATAAATTAATTGTAGGAGTGGGAATAAGGCCCAAGGGCCATTATTGGGCCCAATGGTAGTCATAAAACTTAAGGGGTCCATAAACTAGGGTCTCATTACCCTCATTTTGAAAGAAAAAAAAAAATAGAAGAATAGAGAAAGAGAGAGGGCTCACGACGGCGTGAAAGGGAGGGGGAGGAAAGGTGGAAGCTTTCTTGAGTTTTGGTGTTGGTAAGTGAATTCTTGGTCCAAATCTTCCTCATTTCTTTTCCCCATTCCATTTCTTTAAGTTCTATGGTCTCATTTGTGCCATTTTTGAATTTCATTTCCACCCAAGAGAGTGGGTATTTCGGCCTTGGCTGGAAATAGAGGGAGGATTGCTTCATTTGGTGATTTTTGGTGCTTGCTTGAAGGTTCTAGCTCACCCAAGGTTAGGGGATTCTCCACTACATTTATAATAATTTGTAGGATATGTATTATGTGTGGAATAGCCCTAGGATTAGCTTGATTGAGTGAAATTAATGTTGTTTATATGTTGATTGTTATGTTTGATGCCTATCTTGGTGATACATTGTTGCTTGTTGTTGGAAGAATATGAGTTGTTAATTATGTATGTTGTATGTTTGATGAAATGTCTCCATGAGGAGGAGTATGAGAATATGGTAATTTAATGAAGTTGATTTAATGCCTATATGTGTGTGGTTTATGTGGGAATTGAGTTGTTGGGTAAAAAAATTGGGTTTGAAGTAGTTTGGTGAAAGTGTTTGAAGGGGGGGCGCCAAATGCATAGGCAAATGGCGCCTAGGGGCTGATTGTTCTGGTTGGGTGTGTTCTGTGCAGGACAGGGGCGCCATTTGCTAGGCAAAGTGGCGCCCAGTTCACTGTTTGAGAGGTGGGCAGAGTGCAGGGCGCCAAATGCTAGGCATTTTGGCGCCTGGTGTGTGTTTGGGAGTGGCTGGCACGGTGTGCAGGTGGTGTGGCGCGGCGCCAAGTGAGGCGCCACTTTGCGCCTAAGTGTGTGCCTTGTGGTGCGTGTGTGCTGCTGGAATGTGGCACAGTATGGGGCGCCAAAATGGCTGCCCCTGGCGCCTAGTTGTGCGCCCTGTGCTTGGTGGTGTGGTAGGTGGGGCGCCAAAATGGCTGCCCCTTGGCGCCTTGGTGCCCAAAATGTGTCTAAGTGATGGTTTAGTCCCTAAGAATTAATTTAATCCTTGGTGTGACAAAATAGTCCCTAATAATTAAATTAATCCTTGGCGTGACAAAATAATCCCTTAGTGTCTAATTAATCCCAATATGCCAATATAAGTTCCAAATGTACCAAATTAATTCATAAAGTGTCAAATAATCTTTAAGTACTAAATTAATCTTTGGTGTGTTAAAATGGTCCTTAGGTGGGATTTAGTCCATGGGTGAGATTTAATTTAATAAATAAGTTGTGTTGGTGAAGTGATAACAAAGTGGTGGGTTAATACTTGAGGTGATGAATTTATGAATGATGTGGGCTTCAGCCAAAAGCGGTGGGGGCTTCGGCCAAAGAGGTGAGTTGATAATTGATGTGATAAATTTATTGTGTGGTGATGCATTGTCATGGTGTCACATAAATCATGTGCATATAAAAGCGGTGATGTGGCTTCGGCCAAAAGCGGTGATGTGGCTTCGGCCAAAAGCGGTGATGTGGCTTCGGCCAAAAGCGGTGGGTGCCCGACGGGGTTATTGAGGTGATGATGGATCCACATGCATATTGCATACATGCATATACTCATACATTCGTAGAATTCTTGTCGATGCTTAATTAATTCATTATTGTTGCTTGTTGGTATTCTAATTGAATGGTAAATGCCTTGATTACTATGGATTGTTGTTGCTAGATGCTTTCCTAATATAATGCTTATCTTATTTATTATTATTTATGTAAAGAGACTCACCCTAGCATTTTTATGTTGCCTGCTCTCGTGGCGACAAACAGGTGATTCTGAGTGAAGGCCTTCCTGAGTCTTCGAGTCAGCTCTGATTAGTGACACCCGGGGATGGGGTTTTAGTATCATTGTTTTATGTTATGTATTAAACTGATTTAGACTATGTATTGAGTATGTTGAACTCGCTTTATTTCCATTTGTCTTTGTGGAATCGTTCTCTGGATTATTGTAAACACCGAATGTGGTTTTGAGGGTTTCAACCCATGTGGCTATGTTATGTATTTCACGCACTAGATGCGTTTGGATTTTTAATACTCTTCCATGATGTTTTTATTAAATGTAGCACTCCCGTTGAGGTGCGTGGAAATTTTTTTGAAAACTCTGATTTTTATTTAAGTTAGTTAGCCAATATAGAATGGGGTGTTATATTAGTGGTATCAGAGCAGCTCGGTCTGTCCGGCCAAGTGTGTCTGTCATGGTATCTATGACAATTAGGTAGTGTTGGATTATTGCTTAATGGATGTTAATGCTGCAGTGTTAGGTTGAATGGCTCGAAGAATTGATGCTGCACTTGCTGAGGCTCTGCAAGCCATAGCTCAGGCTATGGGGGAGCAGAGAGGTGGTAGGGAAGATGCTGAGGATCGCAAGTTAGCTACATTTCAACGTGAGAACCCACCTACCTTCAAGGGTAGGTATGATCCGGATGGAGCATTGACCTGGCTGAGGGAGATAGAGCGAATCTTCCGTGTTATGGCGTGTACCCCAGCGCTGAAGGTGAGATTTGGGACTCATATGCTGAAAGAAGAAGCTGATGATTGGTGGATAAGTAAGAAGCAGAGGTTAGAGGTCATGGGTGAAGAGATCACCCGGGTGTATTCAAGAAGGAGTTCACAAGGAAGTACTATCCTCGAAGACGTGCGGGCGAAGAAATAGGTGGAGTTTCTAGAGTCAAACAGGAAACAAGTCTCAGAGGCGAATATGCAGCCAAGTTTGAGGAGTTGGTCAAGTTCTGCCCTTATTATGACAACCAAGCTGATTCAGAATTTTCCAAGTGTGTAAAATTTGAGAATGGTCTACAGCCAGAGATTAAGAAAGCCATTGGATACCAGGAGATTCGGGATTTTGCCAAGTTAGTGGACAAGTGTAGGATTTATGAGGAAGACAGTGCTGCTGCATACAAGATTGTGAGGGAGAAGAAGAATGCTCAGTTTCGGGGAAAACCATATGATGTTAGTGGAGGTAAAGGAAAGTGGAAGGCAAGTGCGGGTAAAAGTTCAAGTGGGGGAGGTGAATCTGCAGGTATTGTGTGTTTTGCTTGCAAGAAACCTGGCCATAGGAGTATTGAGTGCCCTGAGGTCCGTTGCTACAAGTGTGGTCAAAAGGGCCATAAGTCTACTAACTGTGAGAAGAAAGTGATAGTCTGCTACAACTGTGATGAAGTGGGACATGTCAGTGCTAAATGTCCTAAGCCCAAGAGGGAGAGAGCTAAAGGGAAGGTGTTTGCCTTGGCGGGATCCGAGGATGCTAACGAAATTAGAGGTACTTGTTTTATTAACGGTACTCCTTTGATTGCTATAGTAGATACTGGTGCTACTCATTCTTTCATTGCTGCATTGTGTGCTGAGAAATTGGGTCTTGTTTTGTCTACTATGAGAAGGGACATGGTTATTGATACCCCAGCCAAAGGTTCAGTAACTACTTCCCTAATGTGTGCTAGGTGCCCTCTGTCAGTTTTTGGCAGAGAGTTTCTTGTTGATCTTATTTGCTTGCCTTTAGGAGGTTTGGACATCATTCTTGGTATGGACTGGTTAGTTGATAACCAAGTGCATATTAATTGTGCTAGTAGATCCGTGAGCTTTCCTTCGACTAAGGGGGGAGAATCTGCATTGTTGCATTCCGGTCAATTGCATAGAGCTATGAAGGAGGAAGTTAAGTTGTTTACATTGATGGCATCGTTGTCCGTTGTGAGCCTAGCCAAGATTGAAGAATTGCCAATAGTTCGTGAATTTCCCGAAGTGTTCCCCGATGAAATTCCTGATGTGCCACCTGAAAGAGAAGTAGAGTTTGGTATTGATCTAGTGCCTGGCACTAGACTCGTGTCTATGGCTCCCTATAGGATGTCTGCATCCGAATTATCTGAGTTGAAGAGTCAGCTAGAGGACTTACTTGAAAAGAAGTTCATAAGGCCTAGTGTGTCGCCTTGGGGAGCGCTAGTACTTTTGGTGAAGAAGAAAGATGGAAGTATGCGGCTTTGTATTGATTATAGACAGCTGAACAATGTGACAATCAAGAACAAATATCCACTTCCGAGAATTGACGATCTGATGGACCAGCTGGTGGGTGCGAAGGTGTTTAGCAAAATTGATTTGAGGTCAGGTTATCATCAGATTAAAGTGAAAGATGAGGATATTCAGAAGACAGCATTCAGGACGAGATATGGGCATTATGAGTATTCTGTAATGCCGTTTGGTGTCACTAATGCACCAGGGGTGTTTATGGAGTACATGAACCGTATTTTCCACAACTACTTGGATCGGTTTGTGGTGGTTTTTATAGATGATATTTTGGTGTACTCTAAGTCTGAGGAGGAACATGCAGAGCACTTGAGGTTGGTGCTTGAGGTATTGAAAGAGAAGAAGTTGTATGCTAAATTGTCAAAGTGACTTTTGGTTGAAGGAGGTGAGCTTTCTAGGTCATATTATTTCTGGTGACGGGATTGCAGTAGATCCATCTAAAGTTGAGGCAGTGGTGCAGTGGGAGGCTCCTAAGTCGATTCACGAGATTAGAAGTTTTCTTGGATTAGTGGATATTATAGAAGGTTTATTGAGGGGTTTTCAAAGTTGGCACTCCCGCTAACTCAATTAACATGTAAAGGAAAGGCGTTTGTGTGGGATTCCCATTGTGAAGAAAGTTTCCAAGAATTAAAGAGGAGGTTGACAACATCACCTGTTTTGACATTGCCCAAATCTGGAGAGCCTTTTGTGGTATATTGCGATGCGTCTAAGATGGGGCTAGGAGGTGTCTTGATGCAAAATGGTAAAGTAGTGGCTTATGCCTCAAGACAGTTGAGGATTCATGAAAAGAATTACCCCACTCACGATTTGGAGCTTGCGGCAATTGTTTTCGCTTTGAAGATTTGGAGACATTATTTGTATGGTTCTAAGTTTGAGGTGTTCAGTGATCACAAAGGGTTGCAGTATCTGTTTGACCAGAAAGAATTGAATATGAGGCAAAGGAGATGGTTGGAATTGTTGAAAGACTATGACTTTAGCTTGAACTATCATCCGGGGAAAGCTAATGTGGTAGCTGATGCTTTGAGTAGGAAATCCTTACATGTATCTGCAATGATGGTGAAAGAACTTGAATTAATTGAACAGTTTCGAGATTTGAGTTTGGTCTGCGAGGTGACACCTGAGAGTGTCAGATTGGGTGTGTTGAAGATCCACAATGAATTTTTGAATGTTATTCGGGAAGCTCAAAAGAGGGACATTAAACTAGTTGAAGTTGCAGTTGGGATTGACCACTCTCAAAGTGAAGATTATGAGATAGATGCGCAGGATGTGTTAAAGTACCGTGGGAGGATTTGTATTCCTAATGATGATGAGATTAAGAAAGCAATTCTAGAAGAGGGTCATCGGAGTAAGTTGAGTATCCACCCGGGAGCCACTAAAATGTATCAAGATTTGAAGAAACTGTTTTGGTGGCCTGGTATGAAGCGAGATGTGGCTCAGTTTGTGTATGCTTGCTTGACGTGTCAGAAATCGAAGGTAGAACATCAGAAGCCAGCAGGATTGATGCAACCATTGGATGTTCCTGAATGGAAGTGGGATATTATCTCCATGGATTTTGTGACTGGTTTGCCGACTACAGCGAGGGGATTTGATACTATATGGGTGGTTGTTGATAGATTGACTAAATCTGCGCACTTTTTACCGATTAATATTACTTATCTAGTTCCGAAGTTGGCAGATATCTATGTTAAGACGATTGTGAAGCTGCATGGTGTGCCTCTGAGTATTGTGTCTGATAGGGATCCTAGGTTCACTTCTGAGTTTTGGAGGAGTTTGCAAGAGGCTTTGGGTTCAAAATTGAGATTGAGTTCAGCATATCATCCCCAGACAGATGGGCAGACGGAGAGGACCATTCAGTCACTTGAGGATTTGTTGAGAGCATGTGTTCTTGAGCAGGGAGGTTCATGGGATTCTCATTTGCCACTGATTGAATTCACTTGCAATAACAGTTTTCATTCGAGTATCGGGATGGCGCCATTTGAGGCATTGTATGGGAGGAGGTGTAGGACTCCGTTATGTTAGTATGAAACTGGAGAAAGTGTAGTGCTAGGTCCTGAGCTTGTGCGTGAGACCACAGAGAAAGTGAAGATGATTAGGGAGAAGATGAAAGCCTCACAGAGTAGACAGAAAAGTTACCATGATAAGAGAAGGAAGGATCTAGAGTTTCAAGCTGGTGATCATGTATTTTTGAGAGTTACTCCAACGACAGGAGTAGGTCGTGCATTGAAGTCTAAGAAGTTAACCCCACGTTTCATCGGACCATATCAGATTTCAGAGAGAGTTGGGAAAGTTGCTTATCGGGTGGCCTTGCCACCTAATCTTTCTAATCTACATGATGTATTCCATGTGTCCCGATTGCGGAAGTATGTTCCCGACCGCCGCATGTAGTTCAGATGGATGATGTGGAGGTGAGAGAGAACCTTACGGTGGAGACTATGCCAGTTAGGATTGAGGAACGTGAGGTGAAGGTCTTAAGAGGCAAAGAGATCAATTTGGTGAAGGTAGTTTGGTTAGGAGCTGTGGGCGAGAGCATGACTTGGGAGTTGGAAAGCAAGATGAAGGAGGCTTACCCAGAATTGTTCGATTCAGGTAATTTCGAGGACGAAATTCTTTAAGTGGGGGAGAGTTGTAACGCCCAAAATAATTTAATTATTTAATTAATTAAGTTATTTGAGGCTTGCAACATTTAATTAAGTTAATTAAATAGTTAAAGTTTATTTTATCTAAAAGGGGTCTAATCTATTTTAAATAGGATACCTAAGTTGGATTTATTTTTATTTCAGGAGGTGGGATAAATTAATTGTAGGAGTGGGAATAAGGCCCAAGGGCCATTATTGGGCCCAATGGTAGTCATAAAACTTAAGGGGTCCCTAAACTAGGGTCTCATTACCCTCATTTTGAAAGAAAGAAAAAAAATAGAAGAATAGAGAGAAAGAAGGGGGTTGCGACGGCGTGAAAGGGAGGGGGAGGAAAGGTGGAAGCTTTCTTGAGTTTTGGTGTTGGTAAGTGAATTCTTGGTCCAAATCTTCCTCATTTCTTTTCCCCATTCCATTTCTTTAAGTTCTATGGTCTCATTTGTGCCATTTTTGAATTTCATTTCCACCCAAGAGAGTGGGTATTTGGCCTTAGGCCGGAAATAGAGGAGGATTGCTTCATTTGGTGATTTTTGGTGCTTGCTTGAAGGTTCTAGCTCACCCAAGGTTAGGGGATTCTCCACTACATTTATAATAATTTGTAGCATATGTATTATGTGTGGAATAGCCCTAGGATTAGCTTGATTGAGTGAAATTAATGTTGTTTATATGTTGATTGTTATGTTTGATGCCTATCTTGGTGATACATTGTCGCTTGTTG
This sequence comes from Oxytropis ochrocephala, assembly GCA_020916435.1. Lineage (NCBI taxonomy): Eukaryota > Viridiplantae > Streptophyta > Magnoliopsida > Fabales > Fabaceae > Oxytropis > Oxytropis ochrocephala. The sequence continues at coordinate 65,362,630 of CM037095.1, forward strand.
TTGGAAGAATATGAGTTGTTAATTATGTATGTTGTATGTTTGATGAAATGTCTCCATGAGGAGGAGTATGAGAATATGGTAATTTAATGAAGTTGATTTAATGCCTATATGTGTGTGGTTTATGTGGGAATTGAGTTGTTGGGTAAAAAAATTAGGTTTGAAGTAGTTTGGTGAAAGTGTTTGAAGGGGGGGCGCCAAATGCATAGGCAAATGGCGCCTAGGGGCTGATTGTTCTGGTTGGGTGTGTTCTGTGCAGGACAGGGGCGCCATTTGCTAGGCAAAGTGGCGCCCAGTTCACTGTTTGAGAGGTGGGCAGAGTGCAGGGCGCCAAATGCTAGGCATTTTGGCGCCTGATGTGTGTTTGGTAGTGGCTGGCACGGTGTGCAGGTGGTGTGGCGCGGCGCCAAGTGAGGCGCCACTTTGCGCCTAGATGTGTGCCTTGTGGTGCGTGTGTGCTGCTGGAATGTGGCACAGTATGGGGCGCCAAAATGGCTGCCCCTGGCGCCTAGTTGTGCGCCCTGTGCTTGGTGGTGTGCTAGGTGGGGCGCCAAAATGGCTGCCCCTTGGCGCCTTAGTGCCCAAAATGTGTCTAAGTGATGGTTTAGTCCCTAAGAATTAATTTAATCCTTGGTGTGACAAAATAGTCCCTAATAATTAAATTAATCCTTGGCGTGACAAAATAATCCCTTAGTGTCTAATTAATCCCAATATGCCAATATAAGTTCCAAATTGATCGTACCTTGACCAATAAAGAGTTGTAGTTGTTGCTTCGTCGAATGGGCCGGTCGTTGAATGAGTGAAAGGACCGGTCCTGGCTTCACGCGTTGAGCACCTCGGGTGGTACCTGCAAAGACACTCCGACGATCTAGTGAGAGAGTCGCTCGAGGCGAGATAGCACAAGGTTAGAGAACGCACTGATGCCATATGCGAATGGCGTATATATCTGCGAGGGCGACCGTTAGCGAGATTTTCGGCGGCGAGAATTGCGCTCAAGCGGCGTGTTTGGGCGATCGAGTTGGGCCGGGCCGCAGCCCGCTTCTTGCTGGCGATCCTTGTATTTCTTGATACACCCGGAGCGATTGCCCCCAAGCCTAGGTCGCTTAAGAGCGGTGAGGCTTGAATCGCTGCCCCGTGAGTGAAGTTATTTTTGACGAAAGCGCGCGCGGCGTTCGCTCTTTGATAGGACGGTGTCGACCGCTCGCCAACCATCGGCCGTGCTGACGCGACGGTTGGTCTTCACTGACATTCCAGACATGACGTTTGGTGTTTCCGAGGCTGTCTGAAGGCAACCATTGGTGAGAAGACGAAGCGTTGTGACGCCGCATCCCGGTCCCCTTCGCGCGAGAATCCGCACTATAAATAGCCCTTCTTGCGTGTTTATTTCTCACACTTCCAAGAATTGCTCTGCCAGCGACCGACTTGTCTGCCGCCGACTTGCATTCATAGTTGTTTCTGTCTACTCGCGACCGATCCGCAACATCTATTCAAGGTATGGATCTATCCTTAATTCTGTTTTCTGAACTTGAGTTTTTTCTTTGAAAGTGTTTCGTACTTTCCCACGCCTCGTGATAGGGGGTGTCAGGTCGAGGGATGGCCACATCGCCCCCTCTCATGAGTGTTCTGCTCGGTCGACCTGACTCGTTCCCTCTATCACAGGTGTTCTTGCATGCCACGGACGAAACTGACCGCCCGTATTCCCGGAAAACCACCGCAATCCTTTGCTACATATATGACGAGGCCGGGCGAGCCCAATCCCCACGAGGCGGAGCCTAAGTCGTCTTCGGGCGACAAAGGTTCTAGCTCTTCAAGCAGTTCCTCGAGCAGTACGAGCTCGAGTTCTCATTCTTCGTCGGTCGGCCCGGCTCAAAGAGCTCGCTCAAGTCCGTCCCATTCAAGAGCGGCCGAGCAACTCTCCACCGCCAGAGGACATTGTTTCTCGAGCGGAGGGAGGAGAAGAAGATGTCGATGTGATTATCATTGATGATGATGAAGCGCAGAGTGTCGTCCCAATCGCGGACGAGGAGATGGCGAGGCCGGCGGCGAGTTCTGCAAAATCCGCGAGGAAAAGCGGCTCACCCGCGGCCAGGTTGCTCGTCGTCGAGGTAAACCTCGGAGGGCTGAACGAAGGTCGGCGAAGTTCGAGCAGATGTAGCCCGAGATGTATCGACATGTCTTGGGTATCGAGACTCTTCGCTCTAATAGGAGCATCATTACCGTCGGCCACGATGCTTTACCCGACCTGCGAGCCTCCTGATGACTCACCGGCCGGAGGGTGAGAGGCATGAAGGACGGCGAAGATATTGCAACCTATTCTCCCAACTTCAAATTTACGATGTATCGGCTCGTGTTTGAGAGGATGAAGATTACCCCTCCTTTCACTGAATTTCAACGTGACGTCCTGCGTCACATCGGGGTCGCCACTTCACAACTCCATCCTAACGCATGGGCGTTTAAGACCTTTGAAGTTCTTTTAACTAAGCCGGGTCAGTAGGGTGTCGATCATCTTTGTTCTTCACTCTCTTTGAGTGGAAATGGCTCGGGGAGAAAGCTAACAAGGAAAAGAGGAGCGGTGTCTCCTTTAAGATGCAAAAGACTCACCACCGGTTCTTCAAAGCATACCAGGAATCCTTGGGAGCGGCCTGGAGAAGTCAATACTTTTGGATCGTTCCAACCGAAGAGGCTGGTAAGGCCATATCGGAAGTTCAACCGGACGGCATGCTTGGTCCCCCTTATTTCCCATCATGTGGAGCGAGGCTCATTTCTGCGCAGCGGCACAGGGATTACATTTACACCGCCAAAGACTTGGGGAGGCCGACTGCGATCTCTTGATATGATCAAAGCGTGGCGGGCATGATGCGTCCAGATCCTAAGGGCGACATACCGTGTGCCGACCCTTTGTCTTGCTCGAGGCGAGGATCTGGAGGCGAGATCGGTTTGCTTTTGAACTTTGCCTTTACATTTTAACTGTCAATCTTGTCAATTTTTTATTCTAACTCATAGCTCGTTATTTCGCAGAAAGAATGGCCGCAAAAATCGCGGGATCGGTGATCGTCGATTCCGAACCTGCTGCGATTCCGGAGCTAGGAGTGCGACGGATCTCGGCCGGGGATGTTCTGAGTCGTCCTCCAAGGTGCCCCCACTCCCGAGGCCAAAAGAAGAAGCCGCAGAGCCGGGTCAAGTCGTTCGGCCGCCCGCTCGTAATGACGATCGCTCCGCCAAGCGGATAAGGCTCGACGACCGGAACATGGATTCCGCCAAGGCTGACCTTCCTATTCTCTCGCTCGAGGGTTTAGGACAGGTCGAGCTCGATTGGTTCAGGAAGAGGCCGATGGAGGTCTGCGCTTCTTTTTGCTTGGGGATAGACAAAATCATGGCGAGTCGGGGCGCCAAGGCCGAAAGGTACTTGTTTTTCCAATCCGTTATTTCTTTCGCCTTAGATCGACCAGACTAATAGCGGGGCGATCTCTGCATTTCTGGGCTCGAGCCGCTAAGGAGGCTTTGACGAGCCTGCAGTGAAGTCGACAAGCTCGCCAAGGCCAAGAAAGAAGCTCTCGGTAGGCGACGAAGCCGGGCCAAACTCGCCAAGAGGAATAAGGAGCTTGCCGGCCAGTGAACGGTCCGAAAAAGCCGACCTTGAATCTGCGAGAAGGATAAGGCGGTGGAGGCCGAGAATGCCGAGCCGCAGCGAAGATCCGGATGGTGGCGGGCGGTCGGGAGGCGGCGATCGAACAATTCTACAACGCCTTGCTCAGCGCGTGCCTTGAATGCAGATCTAAAGATCAACTTCGATGAGAAGATGATTAAACCCGCCCATTACGTGGTGGATAACAAGATCATCTTTGCCGAGCAAGTGGGCGAACAGGAAATGTCGTTCAACCGGCCTCCATTCTTTTACGAAGTCTCGGAGCCCGCTGCGCGAGCGAGTAATTTCTGTAATAGCTTAACTTGCCTTCGGCACAACAATTTTTCGCCTTCGTGCGATTTTTCCAATTCGTGGCGCTCGGCCGGCCAAGGCGTCCGTGTTTGTAATGACAATTTTTACTTGCCTTTAATTACGCCTGTTCAAATTTATATTGTTATGTCTGCGTACTTCTTGCACTTATTCGCCTGTCATTTCGAACTTGTAGGTCGCTCGGCGGCCGTTTCGTGCTATTTCGATAGCGCTCGCTTATGGTTGGGCCATTTCGATGGCACTCGGTCGAACCATTTCGATGGCATCCGTTGGGATCATTTCGATGATCTCTCCGAGTAGGTCGTTTCGACGGCTGTTACGTTGGGTTATCACTTAACCCTTGGGCCATTTTCGATGGCACTCGTTCGAATTAACTCGGTGACCGTTGCTTGTGTCGTCTCGGCGGCATACGCTACAGATCGTTTCGACGACCTGTGGTTCGCGGGTTGTCTAACCCTTGGGCCATTTCGATGGCTCTCGAGGTAGATCGTTTCGACGATCTGATCAAGTTGATAATCTTCGATCGCTCCTTTGCCACGGGCAATCTTGAGCGACCGGTCATACATTCTTGCGAGAAAGTAAAGAACACATCATATTTCTAAAGGTCAGGCCTCTGTAAAAAACCCAGTGGGAAAAAGAGCGCCTGCCTGCTTTTCATTCATAGGTCGGTCGTCATTACATTCAAATCATTCATTACATTCAAACGTAATATTTCCTAAGTTTTTCTGCATTCCACGTTACGGGATAGTCGCCCCATCCATGGTTTCCAGCTCGTAAGCCCCTTTTCCAGTCTTGTTGATGACCCTGTATGGACCTTCCCAATTTGGTGCGAGCTTCCCTTGGCGTGCATTCCTGTTTCCCACGTCGGCCCGTCTTAGAACGAGCTGACCGACCGTGAAGTCTCTCTTTTGCACGCGAGTGTTGTATCTGGCTGCGACCTTCTGTTTGATCAATTGCTCTCTTAGTGACGCTTGGGTGCGCAGCTCTTCAATTAGGTCCAACTCTTCTCGAATAGCCCGGTCGTTATCAACCACTGTAGGGGGATTCAAAGTTCTCCAATTCAGCTCGCCCATCTCTATGGGTATCACGACAGACGCCCCATACACCAAGTGCAATGGGGACTCCGATGCGTGAGTGAGGGGTCGTCCCGTAAGCCCATAGAACGGATCGCAGCTCTTCGACCCGATTCCTTTTCGCCCGTCGAGTCTTCGCTTCAACCCACGCAAAATTACCTGTTGGCCGCCTCGGCTTGCGTTTATGCGAGGTGCTCGACCGAGGTGAAACGCTGTTTTACCCCTAAGTCGGCCAACATTTCTCTGAATCTCTTGTCTGTGAACTGGGTGCCGTTGTCTGTTATTAGTTGCTGAGGGATCCCAAAACGGGCCAACACACACCGTAGAAGAATTTGCTTACTTTCGCCGAGGTGATGGTTGCAAAGAGCTCGGCCTCGACCCACTTTGTGAAATAATCTACCGCCACGATCAAGAATTTGAACTGGCCTGGAGCAGGTGGAAACGGGCCTAGCAAATCCATGCCCCACCAAGCAAACGGCCAAGGCGAGACAAGACTTTGTAACTCTGTGGAAGGTGCAATGTGGACATCAGCATGTATTTGGCATTTCTTGCACTACGAGCGAGCTTCTTGGCATCTTCGTCCATGGTCGGCCAATAATAGCCGGCCCACGAGCCTTCTTAGCTATGGAACGAGCACCTCGGTGACTCCACAAATACCTTCATGAATGTCCTCAAAGACATGGTCTGGATTCGACCGACGTAAGACACCTTAACAATGGAGAGGAGAATCCTCTTCTGCAAACTTTCCTTCTATAACCGAGTACTTGGTCGCTCGAGAGCACGACCAACTTAGCTTGCTTCGGATCGCTTCGGTTCTTCCCCTTCAACGATGTATCTCAAGATAGGGCGATCCAATGCGAATCCGTCTTTGACACACGCGACGCCAACGACTGACTTGGCTTGGTTGAAACGCTCGGCCGACTTAGAGTTTCCTGAATCAAACTTCTGTGATTCCCCGGGGTCTTCGTACTCGCAAGTTTCGATAGTATATCTGCTCGAACATTTTCGGTCCGAGGCACATGAGTTACTTCAGCCCGGTCGAACTGCTTGAGAAGCTCCCTTACTCTGGCTAGGTAATTCTTCAGCACGTCGTCCTTCGCATCATATAGCTCTTTGATCTGCGAGACGACAAGCAAGGAGTCTGATCGAAGTTCAACTCGGTCGACATTGAAGTCCTCAAGAAGCGAGCGGGCCAGCTATGCACGCCTCATATTCGGCCTGATTGTTCGATGTATGGAAAGCGAAAGTTAGAGACACCTCCACAGCCAGGCCTTCAGAATTTTCTAGTATTAGGCCGGCTCCACTTCCTTTACTATTAGACGACCCATCTACGTGCAAGATCCGTGTCGTTCGACGATCTTCCGGGTAGGAGTCATTTTACGCTATAAAGTCGGCCAACACCTGCGCTTTTGCGGCCGATCTGGATTCAAATTTGATGCCAAATTCACTAAGCTCCACCGCCCACTTTATCATTCGTCCCGCCAGGTCTGGCCGATGAAGGACTTGCCTGATCGGCTGATCGGTCCTTACCACGACCTGGTGGGCCACAAAGTAGGGTCTCAACCTTCGAGCAGCAATTAGGAGTGCAAGAGAAAACTTCTCTATCTTCTGGTACCTCAGCTCGGGCCCTTGTAGCACTTTACTAATGAAGTAGACCGGGTTCTGCTTTAGGTCGTTCTCTCTGACTAGCACAGCACTCAGAACTTCTTCCGTTATAGCCAAATACGAATCTGACGTCTCTCCGACAACGGCTTGGTCATGATGGGCGGGCTAACCAAAGCTTGCTTCAATTCATCCAATGCACGCTGGCATTGGTCGGTCCATTCAAAGTCTACATCTTTCTTTAGGAGTTTAAACAGTGGCAGTGACTTGCAGGCCGCTCTGGGAATGAACCTGGACAGAGCGGCCACCATGCCATTCATTCATTGTTTGTATCTCTTTTTTTCGTAAGGCGGCCTCATATCGGCGACCGCCCTACACTTCTCGGGGTTTGCTTCATCCTCTTTTAGTCGTGGAAGCCCAAAATCACCGGCCCTCACCCCAAAGGTACACTTCTCAGGATTCAGTCTGAGGGAGTTCTTCCTAGCTTCTTCAAATATTTCCTTGAGGTCGCTCACATGATCTGGGTCGGTTACGCTTTTGATGATCATGTCATCCAAGTACACCTCTGAGATTCGACCGATCTGCCTTTTGAAAATTTTGTTCATCATCCGCTGGTAGGTCGCTCCAGCGTTGTTCAGGCCGAAAGGCATCACCTTGTACTGAAAATTTCCCCGATCCGTCATGAAGGCTGTCTTGTGTCGATCGGGGGGATACATCGTGATCTGATTGTATCCTGAGTAAGCGTCCAGAAAGGACAGTAATTTGTAGCCCGAGGCCCCATCGACCAGCTTGTCGATGTTGGGTACGGGGAAGGCATCCTTCGGGCATGCCTTATTCAAGTCAGTGTAGTCTACACACATTCTCCATTTGCCATTCTTCTTTTTGACCAATACGACATTGGATAGCCGTGTCGTGTACTTGATCTCTTCTATGAAATTGGCCTTGATGAGGTCCTCAACGGCGCTTTGCGGCGGCGAGATTTTTCCTCATTCTCGAGCACGTCTTCTTTGAAGCGGCCGCCAATTTCCTTCATCGATCGAAAGTTGATGGCGGGCTACCGATAGGAATGCCGGGCATGTCGATGCCCGCCATGCGAGCAGTCGGCGTAGTCTCTCAAACATTGCACAAGGTCTTGCTTTACTTGCTCGGTAGGTCGTTCACCGAAGCTTGACTATCTTTGTTGGGTCGTCTCCCAACTGTACATCTATTAGCTCTCCATGAGGTTCCGGCCTTCTCAACCTGTTTTTCAGCTCTCGGGCTAAGTCATCATCGTTATCCTCTGGGTCGCTGTCTGGATCATACCGAGCATCCAGATCAGTGACATTGACTTGATGGCCTTCACGGTTTCCGAACATTTGGGCCAAGGTCTACCTCATCACAAATTTGTTGATACGGATCGTGGCACCGCTCTTGTCGCCTCTAGGTCGGCCGCCCGTGGTAACTACACCGGTCGTCTTTCTTTGTAAATTTCATCTTCAGATGGACCGTTGATGCCACAGCCTCTAGCTTGCCCAGGGTCGGCCTACCAATGATACACTGATAGCATGATTTGAGGGGGAGTACGAGGAACGTCGTGCGGACCGTCCTGTACAAGGTGCTATCTCCAGTGTCATCACCAAATGTGACCATGAGTTCGATCGTTCCCAACGGGTAGGTGACCGCTCCATTGAAGCCCGTCAAGGGTGTTGGCTCGGCCTGGGGAATTATCTCGCTCCGATCAACCTTGATCTTGTCAATCAAGCCTTCAAACATGATGTCGGCCGAGCTACCCTGGTCGACCAGGATTCTTTGAACTTCAGTATTGGCCATAACTGCCCTGATTACCAACGGAACATAACTGTTTGGCCTGCCATCGTGCAGGTCGCTATCTCCAAACGAGATGGGGGGTCTGTTCGAGATCGGTGGGACTGTTGATGTTGAACCGACCATCAGGAGCTCGTCCCACTTCCTTTTGGTGGCTTTATTTGATTCTCTACGATCCAACGGGTTGCCACCATGAATGACCATAGCAACGTTGCGACCTCTGGATCGTGGGGCTTCTCGATCTTCAGACCGCTCTTTTTCTTGGACGCTTGAAACAACTAGAGCGCCCTTTCCTCTGTCAGGATCAGTTTCTTTCTGCTTCTCTTGAGGTCGGTCGCCTTCCTCCGGCCTCACATACTTTCCCAACTTTCCTTTCTGAATGAGCTCTTCAATATCATCTTTGAGGGCCATACAGTCGTTAGTATCATGACCGCGCTCTTGTGGTAACGGCAGTATCTTTTAGTCGGTCGTGCTCCCTTCTTGAGCACGAGTGGATCGGGCCGCTTTACTCCCACAAATTCATTATTCTGGCACTCGCTATAGATCTGTGCAATCGAGGTGTTTAGTCGAGTGCGATGATCGAACTTCTTATCTCGAAAGTCAGACCGATTGTCGCGGCGACCTTCATGCCCTTTGGCCGGCTTACTGCTCTCTTCTTTAGGTCGTGCACGGACGGCCTTTTTTGCTGCCAAAGTTTCTTCGTATGCCATATGGACGTTCGCCGCTTGCTAGGAAGTAGGCGAGATCTTGGTAATGGTTAAGAGTGAATTCTTCTACGAACCTGGTCCTGGCCGAATACCACGCTCGAGATATTTTAGCTTGTCCTTGTCGACAAGTCACGAAACGGACTCGGCCTCGGTGTTAAACCGGTCGATGTATCGCTCGCCTCGCGTCTCATTGTCTCCTTGAACGAGCAGCAGTCCAAGTATTCTTCATACCCCAGGTATTGCGCGGTTTGCGGTGTAGTGAGACAAGAATATTACGATCAGTCGTCCCATGAGGAGATGGAATTGGGTCGCAGAGACTCCCACCATTCCAATGCTCGGCCGTCCAATGATCGGGGAAAAGCCTCGCATTTCATGGTCGGTCCCAATTCCTCGTAAATGTGCCAGTAATTATTGAAGTAACGGAGATGTTTGTGCGGATCCCCTCGTAGTCAAACTTGTTGAGATTAGGCGGCTTGCGGAGATCTCTTGGGATTTTGTAACGCTGATCTCCCGGAGAACGGGCGTGCTCGCTCGAATGCCGTTCGACCCAAAGGTTGCATTGCGAGGCATGCCTCGTTGCCCAACATTCCATAAAATCCTCGGACGGGCGGTGGGTGGAAGTGGTGGAGGCCTTCGGGTATTCGCCGCTTTGGCCTCTCCTGGCCGATGCGAAACGCCCCTAATTCTTCCATCTCTCGTAATCTTCCAGCTCTTCTCTGGAATCCCAAGATCTCGCTTCTCGGCCGAGCGTGACCGGACGACTCATTGGAGGAGTACACGGTGGGTGAGCGGCCGGTCGTCGGGGCGGTAACTAGAATCTTCATAATCATAAGACATCGAACGGCGTCACGCCGTTCCTCGCCAGAGGCGTCTGTGTGCCCTGCTTCTTCCCGCCGGAGAGCGATGAGTAGTGCTCTCGGCGAAATGCTCCTTCGAGGAGGGAGCGTGTCTTCGCGCCGGCCGGCGGCGAGCGTAGGTTCTCCGTCTTTCCGCACGCGGCGGCCCGAATCGACCTCTTTCGTCTCGAGAGATGGCGTGTCACGATGCGATCACTGGTTTTTGTTCGCAAGATCTGCAAAACGGCTTGAGTGACATGGTGCGGTAGAGGTTCTGAATGCCCGCTTCAACCGGCTCGGGCGGCAAGTCTCGTGGAGCGCGGGTGAACTGTTGGAGGATAGGTCCGCGACCACAGTGCATTGAAGGTTCTTGTCGCGAAGTCCTTGAGACTCGTGGATCAGAACGCCACGCCTTCCGGTGCTGCTGATTCTGCCGGAGGGATTGAGTCGAGAAAGTGGCCCGTGCGGGGCCGGCCGCGTGGAGCCATGAATGAGGTAGGATAGCGCCGCGGGCCTCCCATCGTGGTCGCCAATTGATCGTACCTTGACCAATAAAGAGTTGTAGTTGTTGCTTTGTCGAATGGGCCTGTCGTTGAATGAGTGAAAGGACCGGTCCTGGCTTCACGCGTTGAGCACCTCGGGTGGTACCTGCAAAGACACTCCGACGATCTAGTGAGAGGTCGCTCGGGCAGATAGCACAAGGTTAGAGAACGTACCTGATGCCATATGCGAATGGCGTATATATACTGCGAGGGCCGACCGTTAGCGAGATTTTCGGCCGGCGAGAATTGCGCTCCAAGCAGCGTGTTTGGCAGTCCTTGTAATTGCTGATACACCCCGGAACACAAATGTACCAAATTAATTCATAAAGTGTCAAATAATCTTTAAGTACTAAATTAATCTTTGGTGTGTTAAAATGGTCCTTAGGTGGGATTTAGTCCATGGGTGAGATTTAATTTAATAAATAAGTTGTGTTGGTGAAGTGATAACAAAGTGGTGGGTTAATACTTGAGGTGATGAATTTATGAATGATGTGGGCTTCGGCCAAAAGCGGTGGGGGCTTCGGCCAAAGAGGTGAGTTGATAATTGATGTGATAAATTTATTGTGTGGTGATGCATTGTCATGGTGTCACATAAATCATGTGCATATAAAAGCGGTGATGTGGCTTCGGCCAAAAGCGGTGATGTGGCTTCGGCCAAAAGCGGTGGGTGCCCGACGGGGTTATTGAGGTGATGATGGATCCACATGCATATTGCATACATGCATATACTCATACATTCGTAGAATTCTTGTCGATGCTTAATTAATTCATTATTGTTGCTTGTTGGTATTCTAATTGAATGGTAAATGCCTTGATTACTATGGATTGTTGTTGCTAGATGCTTTCCTAATATAATGCTTATCTTATTTATTATTATTTATGTAAAGAGACTCACCCTAGCATTTTTATGTTGCCTGCTCTCGTGGCGACAAACAGGTGATTCTGAGTGAAGGTGCCATGCCTTCTTGAGTCTTCGAGTCAGCTCTGATTAGTGACACCCGGGGATGGGGTTTTAGTATCATTGTTTTATGTTATGTATTAAACTGATTTAGACTATGTATTGAGTATGTTGAACTGAGTTTTATTTCCATTTGTCTTTGTGAATCTTCTCTGATTATTGTAAACACTAAATGAGGTTTTGAGGTTTTCAACCCATGTGGCTATGTTATGTATTTCACGCACTAGATGCGTTTGGATTTTTAATACTCTTCCATGATGTTTTTATTAAATGTAGCACTCCCGTTGAAGTGCGTGGAAATTTTTTTGAAAACTCTGATTTTTATTTAAGTTAGTTAGCCAATATAGAATGGGGTGTTACATACTGAGCCTTCAATCCCCACATATCTATCAGCTCTTGTGATAGGAGAATTCTATCAATCCTCCTAGTTGCTGTACCATTCGGTTGATACCATGAAAATTTCTTTCCCAAGCAAGGAAGTTCTACCACCCCCATCTCGGTCATAAAGAATTTGAAATCATTTGCCTCCACATTACTGAACCTCCCATTCCTACCCCTCCTATCTCTCCTGTTAGTTACCACATTAAAGTCTCCACCTATAACCCAGCATCCCAAACCTAGCTTGACTTTTCATCTATCAGACTCAACCATAATTCCCTTTTTCTTCGAATTGAGCATCCCAGACCTAGTCTTGACTTTACAAAAGAAGATTAAAATTTAAATTTTCCATTTATATAAAAAATTATAAAAAGTAAATTATCATTTTCTAATTAAAGTTTAATTTTATTTTATTTTTGAAGTGACGTCAAATTTTAAAGACGGGAAAAATATATGACTAGATTGAGGCAAAGGGAGATGAATGAGAAGATTTTTATTGTTTACCATGTTATTAGTGCACAGTTTTCACCGATTATTCCAAAGATTAATCTACGTCGTGTAATCTGCGTGGCCACACTTTGACGGACCGTTTGGTTCTCCCCTCCAAAAATTAATTATTGCAACATCCAAGATAACCCGAAATATTGAGGTGGGATCCGAGTTCAGTTACCACTTAGACCAATCTTGTTGGTATAAATGAAAAGATTTAAGTGAATCATAATTAGGAAACTTTACAAAAGTTAGGAATGAAATGACGTACATTAATATTAATAATAGCATTATATTTAGATTCATCATATTGGGTCGGGGGATAAACATTAGTTCAAGATATGCATAGCTCACCAAAGAAAATTTAGATATGCATAGGAACAACTACAGAATCTTTACAAAAGAGATTTGGATGAGATTGCATTTATACAATGACAAATTACTACTCATTAAAATATTAACTATTAAACGTTTTAAATCTTCACTAGTACTTCTAAGAGATACAGTGTCGGTTATGTAGTGGTGTAGCTTTTATGAATGTAGTAACTTAGATTTTAACCTCTGTTTTTTTAACAACCGACGTTAAACGGAAATTTTAAATGCTTAAATCAACTCACTAAAAAAGGGGTTTTTTAATTTTATAATTTTTTCTAGTTCAACAACAATTGAGTAATCAAAAATATAAACATATATAAATATAACTACAAGAACATTGCAAGGAAAGAAATGTAGATCCCAATATTAATTACTAAGTGTATTGCAAGATATTCTCATAATTTACAATATATCAGTCTACACTACTATAAAAGTATAAAATAAATAATTTCAATATCTAAAACTATACATCTTGATTATATAAAGTGTAACACCATGCAGTATACTTTTTGGGTACTTTAGTGTCTGAAAAAATTTAATTGTTTAAAAATGCGAAGTTTATTCCTTTATAACGAATTTTATTTAAGAAAAGTTAATTTTGTAACAAAATTTAAAATTAATTTTGAGCCAAAATATGTAAAGTGTGACGCTAAGTAGTGTTTTTGGGTTCACTTAAGATTCAAAAATAAATTTAGAATGTACAAATATACGGAGTTTGTTTCTAAGTACTTGGTTTGGTCAGACCAAAAAATAATTTACTGTCAAAAAACGTAAAGTACGACATTAGGTAGTGTGCTTCAGGTTACTTTGGCGTTCGGAAATATTGTTTAATATGGGCTAACCATTTACTCTAACTTTAACACAAATTACTTTAACACAAATATATGCTCATATTTTTTTGTACAGTCTGACTTAAACAACATCTCAATAACTTCTATCCCCGTTCTAAATTTTTCATAAAATAACAAAACTATTGCAATCTTTATAGTCTATAACTATTTTTACATGTATGCCATTTGAAATTTTGATTTTAGTTTCATAATAATCATGTCACATAACTTAAGCTTTGTCTTTAATATAACCTAAACCATTGCAATCTTTATCGATCGGTCTTCCACCCCGATCGTGGTGTCTTCATCACTTCCACCTTCATGACTCTGAAATAGTCACCGACGGCTCAGAGGTTGCCATCATCCGGTATCGAGCTTAGGTTCTATTAAGGTGTTATCTATCCTTTTCAATTTTAGTCTTTAAATTTAGTTCATCTTATTTTTATTTTTAGTTTGAAAAAAAGTCAAAAAGTCAAAAAAATTCGAAAATTCAAAAAAATGGAAAAAAGACAAGAAGAAAGAAAGAAAAGGAAAAAAGGGCAAAAAAAAAAGGCACTTTTTTTTATCATGTTTCTTGTTTGTTTGGAATTTTTATTTTTTGTGTGGTTCATGATGGAGGAAAGGAAAAGGAATTATGAAATATACATCAGAGAAAAGAAATTGAGAGAAAAAAGAATAGATGAGAAAATAGAAAAAATGATGGTTGATATTGCTGAAATATTATGTGAGCATCTCCGTAAAGCACAAGATGAATTGGAGTGTGCTTCGGAAAAGAAAAAGGCAAGCAATAGTAGAGATAGAAAAGAAAGATGAATTGATAGAAATCAAAGAAACAGAGGAAGAAGTACAAAAAATATTGTTTGTGATGTTGAGAGAGATTGCAAGTTTGAGAAGGAGAAGGAAAAAAAGAAGAATTTAAAAAGAAAGGGGGTGAAAACTTGTAGAAATTTTTTTTATAACCCTTTATTTTACTATGCAGGTTTGGATTTGAGGACAAATCCTTTCGAAGAAAGGGAGAATGATGAGAGTATGAGTTCTTTGAGCATGTGGAAGGAATTCTACAAGGAATCTATGTTTGATTTTAAAGATGACACAATTTTAATTGCATTTAATTGCTTTATTAGGATTCAATGATTTGATTCTTTTCATTAGTAAAGGCTATAAATGCCATTTATTTTATTTATTAGGATTTAATGATTTTTGTTTATTAATTCAGATTTGGTTTGATTTTAAACTCAAATCTGAAAATTAATAATTAGGTGATATTTGAGTATTTTAGTTTTAGGGTTTATTGAGTCAAATGGGCCAAATGGGCCTCAGGTTCTCTATATATTGTAGCTCAGTTTATGAAATAAAAAAAGTTGAATTTTGAGTAAAAATTTAGAGACGTGTCTCTATGGTTCTCTGAGCCGTTTTTAGAGCTTATCGGTTTACCGTGGCGCTCATCCCGACTTATCAATCAGAACATCCATAGCCGGTTGTGGCGTCTTCTCGACTTATCGATCGGTCTTCCACCCCGATCGTGGTGTCTTCATCACTTCCACCTTCATGACTCCTGAAATAGTCACTGACGGCTCCGAGGTTGCCATCAGTGGGGGTATGAAAAAAACAACCCTATAGTAAAATATAGACTAATATTTTCCAAGCCAAAGTTATGGTTTTGAAGTATGGCCGCGCCGTCGGTTCATTGCCCTACTTTGACTAGTTGAGTGTTCCTCAGTTCGCTTCAGTTTGGTGGAAGGATCTCTGTTATATAGGCACCTGGGGATGTGAGGGAGGGGACTGGATATCAGATAACACTAGGATGAAATTAGGAAATGGTAATATTGCTTTATTCTGGCATCATGTTTGGTTGGGGGATACACCTCCTAGGTCTAGGTTCCCTAGATTGTTCTTAGTGGCAGATAACCCAAATTCTTTAGTTAGTTCTTATGGTAGTTGGCTGGTGGGGTTTGGGTTTGGGTCATTACTTGGAGGCGTTGTTTGTTCGCTTAGGAGGAGGCTATCCTTGCGGAGCTACTTCTTTTTATTAGGACCTGCTTCTCTATCAGTGGCGCCCGATTTTTTGGGTTTGGTTTCTGCATGCCTCTGGTCTGTACTCGGTGGCTTCTGCTTATCATCTTCTATCTCAGTCGTTGTCTCGTGTTCCGATGTTGTCTGATCAGGTGCTTCAGGCTCTAAACTTGGTTTGGAAGAGTTTTGGACCTTCTAAGGTAGTCGTCTTTTCTTGGCAGCTCCTCTTAGATAGAGTATCTACTCTTTCTATCCTATTTAGTAGAGGGGTGATCTCGGATTCTGATGCCACTATTTGTGCCTTGTGTGCGGAGATTAAGGAATCCTCCCTCCATCTCTTTTGTAGGTGCAAGTATCCTTCAGCGATTTGGTTGGCTATCGTTAGTTGGTTAGGCTACGATTTCGTGATGCAGTAGAATCTTCCGTCCTTGTTCTTCTAGTTCATTCATGTAGGCGGCCCATCCCAGTGCAGGCGTGGTTTGATGCTCATATGGCATTCTACTCTTTGGGTTATTTGGGACCTGAGGAATCAATGTATTTTTTCTTGAGATGTACCTGATTTTGGGAGATTTATATTGACAAGATATTATCCCTTTCTTGGCAGTGCCTCCAGACTAGGGGTAAATCTTCTTCTTGCTTATTTTACGAGTGGTATATATCTTGACCCACTACTAGAAAAATTATTTTTAGTGAGGGATTTAGCTACAAAAAAGCGAAATTCAACACCTGCACCCATGGGTTATGTTTGTGACGAATATAGGGACAAAAAAATATCCCTCTCTAAAAATTTCGTAGCTAAATTCGTCACAAAATGCTGAAAATACATTAGAGACAAATTTAAAGAAAAAATGTATCCCTCACTAATAGTGAGAAACTTGGAATCCGTCGGTGACAAATAAATTAAGTATCTCCTACTTCGTTTTTTTCACTTCCCTCCCACTAACTTTCACTTTCCATTTTATTTTTTTTATTTTTTTTAATTTCACTTAATGGGTAAACGCTCTGTGAGTAAACACTCCTCTCACTCTCAAACTCTCTAACTCTCGCTGTAACGCCCCAAAATTTATTTAATTAATTAGTTAAATTAATTATGTACATTACTGGAGGCGCAATATAAATTAATTAAGGGAGAAATATTATGTTTTGTGTAGGGATGGGAGCGAGTAGTAGAGAGGGTGTAAATCGTGAGCCCAACGCGTGATAGGCCCACAGCTTAACCCTAAGGGTATGCGATACCCTCACACCCATTCTCACTTGGGAAAAAATCGAAATTGAGAGAGAGTGAGAAGTGAGAAGTGGCGCGGCGCTAAGAGAGGGGAGGAGAAGAAGAAATTCGCAAATTCTCAAGGCTTTGGCTCGTTGTGTTGCTGTGGTTACTTGTGGTGCCTTCAATCATCCTCCACGGAGCATACGTTTAAGAGGTAAGGGTGAGCGTTTCGGTTTAACATAATTGGGTATGTGGTGGGTTTGTGGGGTTTTGATGTATTGTGATGTGATTTGATGATTATTGATGTTGTTGATGAATTATTGATGTTGTTTGATGAATTTTGATGTTGTTGTGAAAATTTGAGATGAATATGTGCAAAATTGATGAAGGATTGAATTAATTGAGATGTTGTTTTGATGAATTGTAGAGATGAATTTACGATTTTGGAAATATTGGTGTGGTTAGTATCAATTTCATGGATATGGTGATATATGGGTTCTTTGTTTTCCTTTGAAAAATTGTGTCTTTATTCTTTATTTTCGATTGAAATAGGAGCTTCTTTGTTTTCCTTTGAAAATTAGGCTATTATTGTTTTTTTTTTATTGAAATAGAAGTTTGTTGTTTTCCTTTGAAAAATTGTGTGTTGTTGCTGTTTTCTATTGAAATAGGAGCTGTTGTTTTCCTTGAAACAATCATATCTTTATTCTTATTTTTTTAATTGAAATATGAGTTCTTTGTATTTCTTAAAAATCAAGTCTTTATTCTTTGTTTGTCTAAAAATAAAGTGATGTCTTGTTTTTGTAAAATTGATATCTTTCAGGCAGGAACCCGATTGAGGTGTTCTAAAATGCGTTGGAAAGCCTATTCAGAGGCCTAACTGAATATTTGTTTTTTAAGGCAAAATAAACTGTTTTGTGTTGCTGTTTATACAAATAAAATTCTGCTCTTTTGGCGCATAGAAGGTTCTTTGTTTATACAAACAAAATTACATTGTTTTGGCGCATAAAAGGTTGTTGTTTTGTCATTTGTTTTCTACAAATTAAGGTGCTATTCTCTCAAATTAAAGTGAGCTGTTTTTACAATTAAAATGTGACGTTTTCCCACTTTGCAAATGTGATGTTTTCCTTAATTTTCAATGTGATGCTTCCTAAGCGTGAACACGAGATGTTTCCCAAAATTTTAAATATATTGTTACCCAAACTTTATGTGTTGTCACCTAAATTCTTAGGTGTTGTTACTTAAGTTTTATGTGTTGTTACTTAAGTTTTATGTGTTGTTACTTAAGATTAAGAGGTGTTATTACTCCAAGTTTTAATTTGATATTTATGATGATGGATGTGAATTTATTGTGATGGTTATGACGAGTACACTCTATGAGTGCTTTATGACGATGATGACGAGGTCTCCATGGTGAGTGATTTGGTGTTTGCACATGTGTCCATAGTGTCTCATAGCATGTGCATCTTATGACGAATAGGCTTCGGCCTCTTTTTGATGAATATAAGTGACGGTGTGCCCTTAGTGGCTTATTTATGACGAGTATGGTACCATCATGCATATACCAGGCGTGGATTGCATATTCATGCACATACATGTTTATGACTTGTGGTAAAAATTATGACTTGAGTTTGCATTCAGTGACGATGGAGTTGATGATAATGATGATGTTGTATGACTGTGTGCTCATATTACTCTATTATATGCTTAATTATGTTTTGTTGAAATTCTCACCCCTTCTGCTTGGAATGTTGCTCTATTGTGGCAACGCTGCAGGTAACCGCGAGTGAAGGTTCTGCTGCCTTCTTTGATAGCCGTTGGGATGTCTGTCGAGTCGCTCTCTGATACTGTAGCACCTAGGGGGCGTAGTTTAAGTTTGTTAGTTTAATTAGTTAACCGTTTGATGATTTTGTGGTTGATGTGAGACGTGTCTGAGTGGTTTTGGCGAGTTATGATTCTTATCCCGCTGTGACGTAAACTTTCTTTTGTTTTGGAGTTTAATTTTTATGACGGTGTTTTGTTGCACAAACCGTGATGAGTGCAATTGACGAATTTTATTTATGACGATGTGGCATTTCTTTTCTATTCGGTTAAATTAATTTTTTAAATAAAATAAATAAAATAATTTACTCTGATAATGACGTGTAATTTATGGGGTAGAAAAGGGGTGTTACATTAGTGGTATCAGAGCAGTTCGGTCTGTCCGGCCGGTGGTCGAGTCGTCAAGTTGAGTAGCGTTTGAGTTTTATTCCTCGTTTCTGAATTCTGTTTTCTGTGCAGTGCTAGAATGGCAGGACGGAACGATGATGCACTTGCTGCTGCTTTGCAGGCCATAGCTGGGGTTGTGGGCAACCTGCAAGGTGCTGGTGATGCTGGGACGCGCAGTTTGGCTACGTTCCAGCGAGAGAACCCTCCTACTTTTGAAGGCGGATATAACTCTGATGGTGCCCTTGAGTGGCTAGGAGAGATGGAGCGGATCTTCCGCGTTATGGATTGTACCGATGCTCAGAAGGTTCGTTATGGTACACACATGTTGAAGAAAGAGGCTGATGACTGGTGGATGACGGCTATGCAGAGGTTGATGGTTGCCAATGAGGAGATTACTTGGGTGTGTTCCAGAGAGAGTTCAGGAGGAAATACTACCCTAAGATGTCTCTGAAAAGAAAGAGGTTGAGTTTCTGAGACTTGAACAAGGTAACATGTCTATACCTGAATATGCTGCAAAATTTACTGAGCTGTCCAAGTTTTATCCGCACTATGATGGACCAGATGCTGAGTTCTCCAAATGCATTAAGTTTGAAAACGGGTTGCGTGCCGATATTAAGAAAGCCGTAGGATATCAACAAATTCGTGTGTTCTCCTTGTTGGTTAATAGCTGCAGGATCTTTGAGGAGGACAGTAGCGCCTTCTCCAGAGTCATGAAAGAAAAGCAAAAGAACTTCACGGGTCGTGGTAAGCCATATGAGATGCCTGCTGGTAAGGGCAAAGGGAAGTTTGTTGGTGGGTCTTAGCGAAGTGGGGGAGATGCTGCAGCCAGTATTACTTGTTACACGTGTGGGAAAGCAGATCATAAGAGTCCAGATTGCTCAAGCGGGGATAAGAAGAGGTGTTATATATCGGTGTGGGAAAGAGGGGCACATGTCTTCTAGTTGTGATAAGAAGGAGGTGGTATGCTTTAATTGTGGGGAGAGTGGTCACATCAGTACACAGTGCTCAAAAACCAAGAAGGAGAAGTCTTTTGGGAAGGTGTTCGCTCTGGCTGGGTCTGATGTGGTGAATGATGTGGAGGTGCGGGATAATCTCACGGTAGAGACTATGCCTGTACGAATTGAGGATCGTGAGGTGAAGACCCTACGAGGCAAGGAGATCAATCTGGTGAAGGTTGTTTGGGTTGGAGCAAATTGTGAGAAAGCGACATATGGAGAGTTGGAGGATAGGATGCGAGAGTCGTATCCGGAACTGTTTGAATCAGGTATGTTTTCGAGGACGAAAAATTCTAAGTGGGGGAGAGTTGTAACGCCCCAAAATTTATTTAATTAATTAGTTAAATTAATTATGTACATTATTGGAGGCGCAATATAAATTAATTAAGGGAGAAATATTATGTTTTGTGTAGGGATGGGAGCGAGTAGTAGAGAGGGTGTAACTGTGAGCCCAACGCGTGATAGGCCCACAGCTTAACCCTAAGGGTATGCGATACCCTCACACCCATTCTCACTTGGGAAAAAATCGAAATTGAGAGAGAGTGAGAAGTGAGAAGTGGCGCGGCGCTAAGAGAGGGAAGGAGAAGAAGAAATTCGCAAATTCTCAAGGCTTTGGCTCGTTGTGTTGCTTTGTGGTTACTTGTGGTGCCTTCAATCATCCTCCACAGAGCATACGCTTAAGAGGTAAGGGTGAGCGTTTCGGTTTAACATAATTGGGTATGTGGTGGGTTTGTGGGGTTTTGATGTATTGTGATGTGATTTGATGATTATTGATGTTGTTGATGAATTATTGATGTTGTTTGATGAATTTTGATGTTGTTGTGAAAATTTGAGATGAATATGTGCAAAATTGATGAAGGATTGAATTAATTGAGATGTTGTTTTGATGAATTGTAGAGATGAATTTCGATTTTGGAAATATTGGTGTGGTTAGTATCAATTTCATGGATATGGTGATATATGGGTTCTTTGTTTTCCTTTGAAAAATTGTGTCTTTATTCTTTGTTTTCGATTGAAATAGGAGTCTTTGCTTTCCTTTGAAAATTAAGGCGTCATTGCTTTTTTTTATTGAAATAGAAGTCGTTGTTTTCCTTTGAAAAATTGTGTGTTGTTGCTGTTTTCTATTGAAATAGGAGCTGTTGTTTTCCTTGAAACAATCATATCTTTATTCTTTTTTTTAATTGAAATATGAGTTGCTGTATTTCTTAAAAATCAAGTGTCTTATTCTTTGTTGTCTAAAAATAAAGTGATGTCTTGTTTTTTGTAAAATTGATATCTTTCAACCAGAACCCGATTGAGGTGTTCTAAAATGCGTTGGAAAGCCTATTCAGAGGCCTAACTGAATATTTGTTTTTAAGGCAAAATAAACTGTTTTGTGTTGCTGTTTATACAAATAAAATTCTGCTCTTTTAGGCGCATAGAAGGTTCTTTGCTTATACAAACAAAATTCTCGTTGTTTTGGCGCATAAAAGGTTGTTGTTTTGCTCTTTGCTTTCTACAAATTAAGGTGCTATTCTCTCAAATTAAAGTGAGCTGTTTTACAATTAAAATGTGACGTTTTCCCACTTTGCAAATGTGATGTTTTCCTTAATTTTCAATGTGATGCTTCCTAAGCGTGAACACGAGATGTTTCCCAAAATTTTAAATATATTGTTACCCAAACTTTATGTGTTGTCACCTAAATTCTTAGGTGTTGTTACTTAAGTTTTATGTGTTGTTACTTAAGTTTTATGTGTTGTTACTTAAGATTAAGAGGTGTTATTACTCCAAGTTTTAATTTGATATTTATGATGATGGATGTGAATTTATTGTGATGGTTATGACGAGTACACTCTATGAGTGCTTTATGACGATGATGACGAGGTCTCCATGGTGAGTGATTTGGTGTTTGCACATGTGTCCATAGTGTCTCATAGCATGTGCATCTTATGACGAATAGGCTTCGGCCTCTTTTTGATGAATATAAGTGACGGTGTGCCCTTAGTGGCTTATTTATGACGAGTATGGTACCATCATGCATATACCAGGCGTGGATTGCATATTCATGCACATACATGTTTATGACTTGTGGTAAAAATTATGACTTGAGTTTGCATTCAGTGACGATGGAGTTGATGATAATGATGATGTTGTATGACTGTGTGCTCATATTACTCTATTATATGCTTAATTATGTTTTGTTGAAATTCTCACCCCTTCTGCTTGGAATGTTGCTCTATTGTGGCAACGCCAGCAGTAACCGCATGCAGTGAAGGTTCTGCTTTGCCTTCTTTGATAGCCGTTGGGATGTCCGCAGTAAGTCGCTCTCGATCTTTGTAGCACCTAGGGGGCGTAGTTTAAGTTTGTTAGTTTAATTAGTTAACCGTTTGATGATTTTGTGGTTGATGTGAGACGTGTCTGAGTGGTTTTGGCGAGTTATGATTCTTATCCCGCTGTGACGTAAACTTTCTTTTGTTTTGGAGTTTAATTTTTATGACGGTGTTTTGTTGCACAAACCGTGATGAGTGCAATTGACGAATTTTATTTATGACGATGTGGCATTTCTTTTCTATTCGGTTAAATTAATTTTTTAAATAAAATAAATAAAATAATTTACTCTGATAATGACGTGTAATTTATGGGGTAGAAAAGGGGTGTTACATTAGTGGTATCGAGCGATTCGATGCATCGTCCCACGGTGGTCGAGTCGTCAAGTTGAGTAGCGTTTGAGTTTTATTCCTCGTTTCAGAATTCTGTTTTCTGTGCAGTGCTAGAATGGCAGGACGGAACGATGATGCACTTGCCGCGCTGCGAGCCATAGCCGGGGGTTGTGGGCAACTGCAAGGTCTTTGGTGATGCTTTGGGGCCCGCGCTTTGGCTACGTTCCAGCGAGAGAACCCTCCTACTTTTGAAGGCGGATATAACTCTGATGGTGCCCTTGAGTGGCTAGGAGAGATGGAGCGGATCTTCCGCGTTATGGATTGTACCGATGCTCAGAAGGTTCGTTATGGTACACACATGTTGAAGAAAGAGGTCGATGGCCCGGTGGATGACGGCTATCACGAGGTTGATGGTTGCCAATGAGGAGATTACTTGGGGCAGGTTCCGAGAGAGAGTTCGGGAGGAAATACTACCCTGAAGATGTCTGCGGAAAGAAAGAGGTTGAGTTTCTGAGACTTGAACAAGGTAACATGTCTATACCTGAATATGCTGCAAAATTTACTGAGCTGTCCAAGTTTTATCCGCACTATGATGGACCAGATGCTGAGTTCTCCAAATGCATTAAGTTTGAAAACGGGTTGCGTCTTGCGATATTAAGAAAGCGCGTAGGATATCAACAAATTCGTGTGTTCTCCTTGTTGGTTAATAATAGCCGCAGGATCTTTGAGGAGGACGATGGCGCCTTCTCCGAGTCATGAAAGAAAAGCAAAAGAACTTCACGGGTCGTGGTAAGCCATATGAGATGCCTGCTGGTAAGGGCAAAGGGAAGTTTGTTGGTGGGTCTTAGCGAAGTGGGGGAGATGCTGCAGCCAGTATTACTTGTTACACGTGTGGGAAAGCAGATCATAAGAGTCCAGTTGCTCAGCGGGGATAAGAAGAGGTGTTATATATCGGTGTGGGGAAAGAGGGCACATGTCTTCTAGTTGTGATAAGAAGGAGGTGGTATGCTTTAATTGTGGGAGAGTGGTCACATCATTACACGTGCTCAAAAACCAAGAAGGAGAAGTCTTTTGGGAAGGTGTTCGCTCTGGCTGGGTCTGATGTGGTGAATGATGTGGAGGTGCGGGATAATCTCACGGTAGAGACTATGCTCATGAATTGAGGATCGTGAGGTGAAGACCCTACGAGGCAAGGAGATCAATCTGGTGAAGGTTGTTTGGGTTGGAGCAGCTGAGGAAAGCCTGACATGGGAGCTGGAGGATAGGATGCGAGAGTCGTATCCGGAACTGTTTGAATCAGGTATGTTTTCGAGGACGAAAAATTCTAAGTGGGGGAGAGTTGTATGCGCCCAAAATTTATTTAATTAATTAGTTAAATTAATTATGTACATTATTGGAGGCGCAATATAAATTAATTAAGGGAGAAATATTATGTTTTGTGTAGGGATGGGAGCGAGTAGTAGAGAGGGTGTAACTGTGAGCCCAACGCGTGATAGGCCCACAGCTTAACCCTAAGGGTATGCGATACCCTCACACCCATTCTCACTTGGGAAAAAATCGAAATTGAGAGAGAGTGAGAAGTGAGAAGTGGCGCGGCGCTAAGAGAGGGAAGGAGAAGAAGAAATTCGCAAATTCTCAAGGCTTTGGCTCGTTGTGTTGCTGTGGTTACTTGTGGTGCCTTCAATCATCCTCCACGGAGCATACGTTTAAGAGGTAAGGGTGAGCGTTTCGGTTTAACATAATTGGGTATGTGGTGGGTTTGTGGGGTTTTGATGTATTGTGATGTGATTTGATGATTATTGATGTTGTTGATGAATTATTGATGTTGTTTGATGAATTTTGATGTTGTTGTGAAAATTTGAGATGAATATGTGCAAAATTGATGAAGGATTGAATTAATTGAGATGTTGTTTTGATGAATTGTAGAGATGAATTTCGATTTTGGAAATATTGGTGTGGTTAGTATCAATTTCATGGATATGGTGATATATGGGTTGCTGTTTTCCTTTGAAAAATTGTGTGCTGTTGCTGTTTTCGATTGAAATAAGAGTCTTTGCTTTCCTTTGAAAATTAGGCGTTGTTCTTTGTTTTTATTGAGATAGGAGCTGTTGTTTTCCTATGAAAAATTGTGTGTTGTTGCTGTTTTCTATTGAAATAGGAGCTGTTGTTTTCCTTGAAACAATCATATGCTGTATATCGTTTTTTTATTGAAATATGAGTTGCTGTATTTCTTAAAAATCAAGTGCTGTTGCTGTTTGTCTAAAAATAAAGTGATGTACTGTTTTTGTAAAATTGATATCTTTCAACCAGGAACCGATTGAGGTGTTCTAAAATGCGTTGGAAAGCCTATTCAGAGAGCCTAACTGAATATTTGTTTTTAAGGCAAAATAAACTGTTTTGTGTTGCTGTTTATACAAATAAAATTCTGCTCTTTTTAGCGCATAGAAGGTTCTTGCTTATACAAACAAAATTACATTGTTTTGGCGCATAAAAGGTTGTTGTTTTGTTCTTTGTTTTCTACAAATTAAGGTGCTATTCTCTCAAATTAAAGTGAGCTGTTTTACAATTAAAATGTGACGTTTTCCCACTTTGCAAATGTGATGTTTTCCTTAATTTTCAATGTGATGCTTCCTAAGCGTGAACACGAGATGTTTCCCAAAATTTTAAATATATTGTTACCCAAACTTTATGTGTTGTCACCTAAATTCTTAGGTGTTGTTACTTAAGTTTTATGTGTTGTTACTTAAGTTTTATGTGTTGTTACTTAAGATTAAGAGGTGTTATTACTCCAAGTTTTAATGTGATATTTATGATGATGGATGTGAATTTATTGTGATGGTTATGACGAGTACACTCTATGAGTGCTTTATGACGATGATGACGCAGGTCTCCATGGTGAGTGATTTGGTGTTTGCACATGTGTCCATAGTGTCTCATAGCATGTGCATCTTATGACGAATAGGCTTCGCCTCTTTTGATGAATATAAGTGACGGTGTGCCCTTAGTGGCTTATTTATGACGAGTATGGTACCATCATGCATATACGGCGTGTGATTGCATATTCATCCACATACATGTTTATGACTTGTGGTAAAAATTATGACTTGAGTTTGCATTCGAAGGACGATGGAGTTGATGATAATGATGATGTTGTATGACCGTGTGCTCATATTACTCTATTATATGCTTAATTATGTTTTGTTGAAATTCTCACCCCTTCTGCTTGGAATGTTGCTCTATTGTGGCAACGCTGCAGGTAACCGCGAGTGAAGGTTCTGCTGCCTTCTTTGATAGCCGTTGGGATGTCTGTCGAGTCGCTCTCTGATACTGTAGCACCTAGGGGGCGTAGTTTAAGTTTGTTAGTTTAATTAGTTAACCGTTTGATGATTTATGGTTGTTGTGAGACGTGTCTGAGTGGTTTTGGCGAGTTATGATTCTTATCCCGCTGTGACGTAAACTTTCTTTTGTTTTGGAGTTTAATTTTTATGACGGTGTTTTGTTGCACAAACCGTGATGAGTGCAATTGACGAATTTTATTTATGACGATGTGGCATTTCTTTTCTATTCGATTAAATTAATTTTTTAAATAAAATAAATAAAATAATTTACTCTGATAATGACGTGTAATTTATGGGGTAGAAAAGGGGTGTTACATTAGTGGTATCGAGAGCGATTCGATCTGTCCGTACGTGGTCAGTCGTCGCTGTTGAGTAGCGTTTGAGTTTTATTCCTCGTTTACAGATTACATTTTTACGTGCGGTGCTAGAATGGCAGGACGGAACGATGATGCACTTGCTGCTGCTTTGCAGGCCATAGCTGGGGTTGTGGGCAACCTGCAAGGTGCTGGTGATGCTAGGACGCGCAGTTTGGCTACGTTCCAGCGAGAGAACCCTCCTACTTTTGAAGGCGGATATAACCCTGATGGTGCCCTTGAGTGGCTAGGAGAGATGGAGCGGATCTTCCGCGTTATGGATTGTACCGATGCTCAGAAGGTTCGTTATGGTACACACATGTTGAAGAAAGAGGCTGATGACTGGTGGATGACGGCTATGCAGAGGTTGATGGTTGCCAATGAGGAGATTACTTGGGTTGTGTTCCAGAGAGAGTTCAGGAGGAAATACTACCCGGAAGATGTCTGCGGAAAGAAAGAGGTTGAGTTTCTGAGACTTGAACAAGGTAACATGTCTATACCTGAATATGCTGCAAAATTTACTGAGCTGTCCAAGTTTTATCCGCACTATGATGGACCAGATGCTGAGTTCTCCAAATGCATTAAGTTTGAAAACGGGTTGCGTGCCGATATTAAGAAAGCCGTAGGGTATCAACAAATTCGTGTGTTCTCCTTGTTGGTTAATAGCTGCAGGATCTTTGAGGAGGACAGTAGCGCCTTCTCCAGAGTCATGAAAGAAAAGCAAAAGAACTTCACGGGTCGTGGTAAGCCATATGAGATGCCTGCTGGTAAGGGCAAAGGGAAGTTTGTTGGTGGGTCTTAGCGAAGTGGGGAGATCTTTGCGGCCGGTATTACTTGTTACACGTGTGGGAAAGCGGATCATAAGAGTCCGTGTTGCTCAGCGGGGATAAGAAGAGGTGTTATCGGTGTGGGAAAGAGGGGCACATGTCTTCTAGTTGTGATAAGAAGGAGGTGGTATGCTTTAATTGTGGGAGAGTGGTCACATCGGTTACACGTGCTCAAAACCAAGAAGGAGAAGTCTTTTGGGAAGGTGTTCGCTCTGGCCCGGTCTGATGTGGTGAATGATGTGGAGGTGCGGGATAATCTCACGGTAGAGACTATGCCCAGATGCAATTGAGGATCGTGAGGTGAAGACCCTACGAGGCAAGGAGATCAATCTGTGAAGGTTGTTTGGGTTGGAGCAAATTGAGAAAGCGACATGGGAGGCGGGAGGATAGGATGCAGAGTCGTATCCTAATCGTTTGAATCGGTATGTTTTGAGGACGAAAAATCCTAAGTGGGGAGAGTTGTAACGCCCCAAAATTTATTTAATTAATTAGTTAAATTAATTATGTACATTATTGGAGGCGCAATATAAATTAATTAAGGGAGAAATATTATGTTTTGTGTAGGGATGGGAGCGAGTAGTAGAGAGGGTGTAATCGTGAGCCCAACGCGTGATAGGCCCACGGCAACCCTAAGGGTATGCGATACCCTCACACCCATTCTCACTTGGGAAAAAATCGAAATTGAGAGAGAATGAGAAGTGAGAAGTGGCGCGCGCTAAGAGAGGAAGGAGAAGAAGAAATTCGCAAATTCTCAAGGCTTTGGCTCGTTGTGTTCTTTGTGGTTACTTGTGGTGCCTTCAATCATCCTCCACTGAGCATACGTTTAAGAGGTAAGGGTGAGCGTTTCGGTTTAACATAATTGGGTATGTGGTGGGTTTGTGGGGTTTTGATGTATTGTGATGTGATTTGATGATTATTGATGTTGTTGATGAATTATTGATGTTGTTTGATGAATTTTGATGTTGTTGTGAAAATTTGAAATGAATATGTGCAAAATTGATGAAGGATTGAATTAATTGAGATGTTGTTTTGATGAATTGTAGAGATGAATTTGATTTTGGAAATATTGGTGTGGTTAGTATCAATTTCATGGATATGGTGATATATGGGTTCTTTGTTTTCCTTTGAAAAATTGTGTGTCTTTATTCTTTGCTTTCGATTGAAATAAGAGTTTCTTTTTTCCTTTGAAAATTAGGCGTTGTTGCTTTTTTTTATTGAGATAGGAGCTGTTGTTTTCCTATGAAAAATTGTGTGTTGTTGCTGTTTTCTATTGAAATAGGAGCTGTTGTTTTCCTTGAAACAATCATATGCTGTTCTTCGTTATTTTTAATTGAAATATGAGTTGCTGTATTTCTTAAAAATCAAGTGTTGTTGCTTTGTTTGTCTAAAAATAAAGTGTTGTAATCTTGTATTTGTAAAATTGATATCTTTTGAACCAGGAACCCGATTGAGGTGTTCTAAAATGCGTTGGAAAGCCTATTCAGAGGCCTAGCTGAATATTCATTTTTTAAGGCAAAATAAACTGTTTTGTGTTGCTGTTTATACAAATAAAATTCTGCTGTTTTGGCGCATAGAAGGTTCTTGCTTTATACAAACAAAATTTTGCTATTTTGGCGCATAAAAGGTTCTTGTTTTGCTGCTGTTTTCTACAAATTAAGGTGCTATTCTTTCAAATTAAAGTGAGCTGTTTTTACAATTAAAATGTGATGTTTTCCCACTTTGCAAATGTGATGTTTTCCTTAATTTTCAATGTGATGCTTCCTAAGCGTGAACACGAGATGTTTCCCAAAATTTTAAATATATTGTTACCCAAACTTTATGTGTTGTCACCTAAATTCTTAGGTGTTGTTACTTAAGTTTTTTGTGTTGTTACTTAAGTTTTATGTGTTGTTACTTAAGTTTTATGTGTTGTTACTTAAGATTAAGACGTTATTACTCCAAGTTTTAATGTGAAATTTATGATGATGGATGTGAATTTATTGTGATGGTTATGACGAGTACACTCTATGAGTGTTTTATGACGATGATGACGAGGTCTCCATGGTGAGTGATTTGGTGTTTGCACATGTGTCCATAGTGTCTCATAGCATGTGCATCTTATGACGAATAGGCTTCGGCCTCTTTTTGATGAATATAAGTGACGGTGTGCCCTTAGTGGCTTATTTATGACGAGTATGGTACCATCATGCATATACCCAGGCGTGGGTTGCATATTCATGCACATACATGTTTATGACTTGTGGTAAAAATTATGACTTGAGTTTGCGTTCAGTGACGATGGAGTTGATGATAATGATGATGTTGTATGACTGTGTGCTCATATTACTCTATTATATGCTTAATTATGTTTTGTTGAAATTCTCACCCCTTCTGCTTGGAATGTTGCTCTATTGTGGCAACACTGCAGGTAACCGCGAGTGAAGGTTCTGCTGCCTTCTTTGATAGCCGTTGGGATGTCTTTCGAGTCGCTCTCTGATACTTCACTGTAGCACCTAGGGGGCGTAGTTGAAGTTTGTTAGTTTAATTAGTTAACCGTTTGATGATTTTGTGGTTGATGTGAGACGTGTCTGAGTGGTTTTGGCGAGTTATGATTCTTATTCCGCTGTGACGTAAACTTTCTTTTGTTTTGGAGTTTAATTTTTATGACGGTGTTTTGTTGCACAAACCGTGATGAGTGCAATTGACGAATTTTATTTATGACGATGTGGCATTTCTTTTCTATTCGGTTAAATTAATTTTTTTTTTTTAAAAAAACAATTTACTCTGATAATGACGTGTAATTTATGGGGTAGAAAAGGGGTGTTACACTCGCTCTCAGCCTCCTCTCACTCTCACTCTCGCACTCAACCTCACAAAACCCTCACCACTGCCACCGCCACTCACCAGTCACCACCAACCACTCACCGTCGCCACCAAAACCCTAACTATTTGAACCCTAATGTTTGAACCCTAACGTTTGAATCTCTTCATCAGAACTGTGATGTGCAAAGTGCGAATCTCTCTGGTTGCGATTCTGCTCCTCTTCATCAGGGATTCTGATTAAGATCTATGGTGGTTTGCTCTATGGTGGTTTCAATTAAGATCTTTAGGGTTAGTCGTTCTTATTTTTGTGATCTTTTGTCACGATTTAGGGTTTGCCGGGAAAGATATCTAGAAATTGATAGATGTCAATTTCTCTCATGCCTATCCTTTTACGTTAATTTTTTTTGGATATTATTCGTGGTGTTGAACTACTTGCATCTATTCAGTTGTGTGACTTTTATTTCAGAAATCGATAGCTCTCCTTACTCTTCTTCTTCTTCTTCGTCAATTGTGTGATTTTTATTTCCCAATGTTCATTGAGTCTAAGTGTTAAACTCCTATTTGTATTTCCTTTGCAGAACAAACGAGATTGTATGAGATATCTATTATTTGGAATTGCTGGTTGAAGATCACATCATGAACATGTTTTGTAAATTTCGCATAAAGAAACATGTAGTGCTTTTAAGAAATTTGTATAACTTTCAAGTTTACTGAATATTGGTAGAATTTTGTGTTTGTTGTACTTTTAAGTTTATTGACAGATTGTTTCCTCGCTGTTAGCGACGAAAAATATCCCTCTCTATTAGCGACGAATTGTATCCCTCTCTATTAGAGACAGAATCTTTTCCTCTTTATTAGTGATGACGTCTATCCCTCCCTATTAGCGACGCGTATCCGTTTCCTCACTATTTGAGACGCATCAGTGCCCTCTCTATTAGCGACGGATTTCTCGTCTCTATTAGAGACGGATAATAGACGGATTATCAGGATCCTTCTCTAAAAAATTTAGTGACGCCGAAATTGCACACGGATAATTGTCGTCGCAAAATTCCGTCGCTAAACCAGTTAGTGACGGATTTTTGTTGTTTAGAGAGGGATTTCGGGCGTCTCTAATTTCTGTTTTTTTA
Organism: Oxytropis ochrocephala; assembly: GCA_020916435.1. Lineage (NCBI taxonomy): Eukaryota > Viridiplantae > Streptophyta > Magnoliopsida > Fabales > Fabaceae > Oxytropis > Oxytropis ochrocephala. The sequence goes on from CM037095.1 coordinate 65,393,681, forward strand.
GTAGTGACTCTATTCACTGTTTGTCTAGGAGGTAGCCTTTAATTTTCAGTGGTTTTCCTTTTTGTTGTCTGTCTTTTCTCGATTATATATGGAATGAGTACTCATTGTGCTCATCTACATATTTATATATCTCTATGTTTGTCTTTCACAAAAAAAATCTTTTCCAAACTCTCCTTTCTCTCCCCTCCCAAAACCTCCTACCGAACATACCCTAAGATCTTCAAAGAAAAATAATTATATTCCATATGGTATCATGAATTATTTATTGAATGAAATAAGCTAAGTCTTTTTGATAAAAATAAAAATAAAAAACGAGGGTAATAAAATCTCGTTGTCTTATTACATATCCAATCGAAGCTCATGCACCTCACAAGTTTTTTTTGTCCTCTTCCTGATATTTGTACGCATGTACATAAATAACATGTGGCCTAGAAAACGCAAATAGGATAATTTATGTTAATTAGAAAGTAAAATATAGACAATAACAATTATTTTGGTACATTGAAAAATTGATGTATTTGGTAATAACTATTTCAAGATACATTGAATAGGATAATTTAGGATAATTGAAAAGTAAAACATATCCCATTCACTTCATAAGATAAGATGTAGTATTTAGTATATTGAATAATTGATGTATCTGGTTTATATATAGACTCCGCTCCTTCGAGTGTTTTTTATGCATTATCTCTTATGAAATAGACTAGAGGTAGTATTCAATCCTCTTTTTCTTTTCATCTTCTTCACCTTTTGTGTTTCCAAAACTAACCATGCCCCTCTTTTCTCTATCAACCTCCAAATACATTCACAAACGCACTTCAATTTCATTTCCACTCTTGTTAATTTTCCTCTTCTCGTTAATCTCAACCACACTCCAAACACAACCTCCAAATCAATGCAATGACCCATACAAACAACTCGGCCTCATTCTTAATCCAAACGGCACCGTTACGCGTCCAAATAAACCACCAGAATCCCCTCCCTCACTTGATCCCAATCTACTTGTACTCTCAAAAGATCTCCCCATCAACCAATCAAAAGGGACATGGGTTAGAATCTACCTACCCCGCAAAGCGCTGGATCACCGCTCCAAGATTCCGTTAGTTATTTTCTTTCATGGGGGTGGGTTCATTTTTCTTAGTGCAGCTTCAACAATATTTCACACTTTTTGCTTCAACATGGCAAACGACGTCGTTTCGGTTGTTGCTTCTGTAGAATATCGCCTCACACCAGAACATAGACTCCCTGCAGCGTATGATGATGCTGTGGAAGCGCTGCATTGGATAAAAACCAACAAAATAGATGATTGGCTTATAAACTATGTTGATTATTCTAAAGTTTTTTTAATGGGTAGTAGTGCAGGAGGAAATATAGCATACAACGCCGGTCTACGTCTCGCAAAGGAAAATGCTAAAAATGATAAAGCTGGTAAGATCAAAGGGTTGATATTGGTTCAACCTTATTTTGGTGGGGTCCAAAGGACGGAATCAGAAATGAGGCTTGTGAATAATTCTCATTTGTCGTTGTGTGTTAATGATATGTTGTGGGAATTGTCATTACCTGTTGGAGCTGACCGTGATCATAGGTATTGTAATCCGATGGTTGGAAATGGTGTTTCGGCATTGAAAAAGATGAGACGGCTTGGGTGGTCGGTACTAGTGACCGGGTGTAGCGGTGACCCACTTATGGATCGCCAAATTGAATTTGTTCGGTTGATGGAGAAGAAGCGGGTGAGAGTAGTAGAACATTTCACAAAAGGAGATTATCATGGGGTTCAAGATAGTGAGCCATTGAAAGCAAAGGAGCTTTATGGTGTAATTAGAAATTTTATATCTCATGATTGAATGAAGCACGTTAATCTAAAGCTTGTATTTTCTGTTTTGTATTTGTATCACCTTGTTTACTTTCCTTGAAATCAAAACTGTTTATCTCTCTTCGGTTTTGTAACCATCATTCTAGGCGATGGTTATTTGTTTTCCCTCTCCCAAATCAGAACCAGCAACCAATTTAATAACCACTTCCCTCATATGATATCCTCTGTCGTAGGGAAAAATTAGATAAACTCTGAACTCTCGATTCATGTGGTTGTTTGCAGAGGTAGAAGTGGACAACGATGGTGTGCCACATGTAAGTTTTGTTAGAAAGTTCATTTTTGGTATTGTTGATTGAAAAACCCCAATTTTGATGAGGTGGATGGTTGAGAGATGAAGTAATTGCTGAGAAAATCTTATGAAATTTTACAGTCTCATATAGAGCAAGTAATGTATTAGAGGGGAACGTTGGAATTTAATCAAATTCAATCAATTTGATCAGGTTAAGCACTGAGGAAATATTGCTTATAACGCGTATGCCTATGTCTCTCTGTTTATGAAATATTGTATTCTATAACTATAGATAATGGGAATTCCTCAAAAGACTGCTATTTTGGTTCAGAGTTTCTCTTATTCCAATTTGGAAGGTTATCAACTTATCATTCGGTTCACATGGTAAAATTAATGCAATAAAAAGAGTGTGATATAAATATTAATTCTTTAACTTATCATAACATGGTGTATTGGAACTATACTCAACTGATGCTTCCTCTGTTGTATGACAATTGACAAGCAATATGATTAGATTAATGATATGACAAACGAGGTATATAGGATTTGTCACACACAGTGTCAAAGATTCACAATATTTCTTCTTTTGATATTGTTTTACAGTAGATTAAATAGTCGTAGGGTATTGTGTTTCGGACTGAGTTAGTTTAGTCTAAACAGGTTTCGCTCCAAAGGTCCAATAAACACATCGCTGCAAATCACTATGCACACCCTCTGATCCAACGGCCAAGTTCGGCTCGATGAGGTTGAACTGTCAACATCACAGTTCATCTCTTGACGTCTGCTTCAATGCGCCTTTGGGATCCCGTGTCAGTCGCCAATAACGACCTGAGTGAGGTACCATATTTATATATAAGTGTTCTTGGCGTCTGACACGCACACCCGCAAGGCGTGTATGGAAGCACCCGTGAATATATGAAGTGTGATGTTCATCTTTCGACCTCCCCGAACCTAGCTTGGTCGTTGGATCAGGAGGGTTTGCATTGCGGTTTGCAGCAAGGTGCATATTGAGCTTTTGGAGCGAAGCCTGTTTGGACTGAGCTAACCCACTCTGAAATTCACAATACCCTACGACTACTTAAAAGATCTACTGTAAAGCAATATCAAAAGCGGAAGACGGGCACGTCGCTACAGTAGCTAGATACTTATGTAGTAGTGGTTTATTGTGAGTTCCGAATTGGGTTAGCTCAGTCCAAACAGGCTTCGCCCCAAAGGCTCCCGCGCCTGTCTTCTGCTCTTGATTATTGCGCTACAGTAGATACTTATGTAGTAGTGGTTTATTGTGAGTTCCGGATTGGGTTAGCTCAGCCGAAATGGCCTTCGCCCTATTGATGTAAAGGCCAATATCGGCTTGGCAAGGTCGATTTATCGGATCACACCTCATGTCTTTACACGGGATTCAACACGCCTAAACCACATGTTTTCTGCCCATATAAAAATTCATAAATAGTACAACCCTAAATCAATACTTTATAAATCCATACCCGAATTCAATATGAAATAGAAAGCATAAGCGTACCTTTAGATCCATGTAATCTTAATGAGAAGACACTGGTCTTGATAGGGCAATGACCTTCCAAATGTAGATTCCTTAATTTCTTAGTTTCTCTTCCAATGGGATAAAGAGAATCAATATTTTTAATATTGTCTTGTCTTTACAATATTGGAGACCATAACCCCTTATTTATTATATTATAGGCTAAATATCACTTTTGGTCATTTATCTTTGCTCAAAGTTTCACTTTGGTCCTTTATCTTTTTTTAGTCCGTTTTGGTCCTTTATCTTTCATTTTTGTGTCAATTTGGTCCTTTATCTTTATTTTGTTTCATTTTGGTCTTTTATCTTTCATTTAATGTTTCATTTTGGTCCTCTTAAACAGAACATTTTCGTCGCGTATTGCATGAGTATTCAAGAAACAAGAAATAAAAGTGTTTGTGGTTTTCTTGAGCACATTCATAGTGTTCTTCATTTTTTTTAATTTTGTTTAAGAGGACCAAAATGAAACAATAAATGAAAGATAAAGAACCAAAGTGAAACAAAATGAAGATAAAGGACCAAACTGACACAAAAATGAAAGATAAAGGACCAGAACTGACCAAAAAAAAGATAAATGACCAAAGTGAAACTTAGAGCAAAGATAAAGGACCAAAAGTGGTATTTAGCCTATATTATATTATAAACAAAATCGATTAATTATATTTTATTGAACTCGTGTGTAACTAGTTCTATACACCTTTTAGTCCTTATTTATAAGAAAATTTTACAGTTTTATGTTCATTGAATAATTGATGTATCTGATTCTTATTATAGATCAGATACATAAGTTATTCAATAAAATCAAAACTACAATTTTTTTTATAATAAGTACCTGAGGGAATATTTAACAAGAGAGGATCATTTCCCCTAAGGGTTTTTGTTTTCGTACCCCCCTCATTCCCTACCACACCCCCATAATACCAAAAATGCCAATAATACCCCTGCGCTTTTTAAAAAAAAAAAAAAATTTAAATTTTCGGAATTACCTCAAAATAAGGTAATTCCGGTTCAAAAAAAAAAATTTGAAATTACCTCTAAAAAGGTAATTCGGTTCAAAAATAAAAAATTTCGGAATTACCTCTAAAAAAGGTAATTCCGAAATTTGTAATTTTTTTTTTTAAAAGTTTGTATTTTGGTCTTAAGATTTAAACGCGTTTTATTGGAAATATGATACGAACGATTTACGATTTAATAACAATACGTCAAAATATATAAAATGACCAACATAAAATAGGAGTACAAATACAACTATGGGTCCAAAATGTCTAAAAATGACTGAAAATAAGCACGTGAAGTAGGTGAATGGGCGACATCTAGGCATCCCGCCAATCCAGACGCCAGCGGCGATGCGTATATATACGATTTGTTTTAATTTTTATTACTAAAAGGCTACTAAAAATAGTCAAAACTACTCTAAAAAATATAAAAACACCACTAAAAATCTAACAAAACCAAAATAAGGCTATACAAATTTTTAAGATTTTTGGAGACTATGAAAAATTAAAAAAATCGTAAAAAATAGTAAACGATGGAATTTGGGATTTTGAGGTCGTTGTCCCGTAAGAAGTCCCTTCTACGGGTGTTGATTCTTGATTTATTTCGCTTCTAATGGCGTGGTTTCATTACGATCCGAGTATGTTGTCCGAAAACCGATTTTTAGCCTAAATTATTCGTTCAAATAAAAAAAATTGTAATTTGAATTACCTCATAAATAGGTAATTCCGGTTCACAAATGTGAACCTAATTACCTCATTTCTGAGTAATTCGAAATCTTTCTAATTACAGGTAAATCCAAATTCCATTATTTTTGAGGTAATTCCGAAATTTTAAGAGGTAATTCAAATTTGTAATTTTTTTTTTTTTTTAACAAAACCATGTAATTTTTGTAAATTTTCAGGGGTATTTTTGTCCGTTTGGGATATTATGGGGGTGTGGGTGATAATGAGGGGGGTACGAAAGTTAACACCCTTCCCCTAATCCACAAATACACATAACAAAAGAATAGAAGCATTATATAGGCTTGTTTTATACAGCTAGTTATAATTTATTATACTCGTGTGCCTTGCTCTAAATTTAAACAAAACAGGATACATTTTTTCCACTAATCTGAAAAAATATTATAGGCACCGAACATAGAGATTTTTAAAAATATATATCCAACTGACCAACAAATCTACAAGTTGTGAAAATTAACAACACCCTCAAAAACATATTCTACTGCGCAGTATATATTTTAATTATCTATTTTCAATTTCTATATAGCGCAGTATATATTTTATTAATCTGGCCTTCCTTTAATCCATATGCTAATAAAATATTATATATAGAATTAACCACTAAGTTTTAAATGACATTGTGTGAAGTACTCCACTTGGCACAAGCAACGTGAGGTACTAGTTTTTTGATCAGAACAATTTTTTTATAGCCCAAAATATATTTTTACGTCCTTTTATCTTTTAAAAAGTTGGTTTATGTCTTTTATTTTTTCAAAAAGTTCTTCCATCAAGTGAAAGTTAAATAGAGCTTATGTGGACAGTGATGTGGATAAACTGGTCATGTAAGCAGCTGACAGTGTTATTTGTCCATTATATGTTTTTTTCGTTTTTGTATTTGTCTTTTTTTAAATATTCATTTACGTTCTTTATCTTTTTTAAAATATTTGTTTACACCCTTTATCTTTTCACGATTAATTAATATGGTACTTCTAGTAAGTGATTGTTAATTATGTTTCCGATTTTTCCGCCTTTGTCCTTTATCTTTCTTAAAATTACCATTTACGTCCTTTGTCTTATTTAAAATATTTGTTCACATCTTTTGATTTCACAAATAATTAAAGGAAATTGATGGATGATGCGTAAAAAGTGACGAATGACCCATAATAAGACAATGTCTTTCAGTTACCTTTTACCTAGTGAAGTACATCAAAAACCGAGCTTTCGTGTTTTGTAATTGTTCGACATGTGTGAATTTATATATTTGGTATAAATTTTTTGGATAACAAACATGACGGTTCTTGATTAAAATGGTTTTTCCGTTAATATGTATTAAAAAAAGAAAAATATTCTATTGTGCTAATATAGAAATTGAAAAATGATAATTAAAATAATACATTAAAAAAACCCAAGAATTATTCAAGTTTAATTTTCACTTTTTTTATATTAATTAAGACCAATCATATTTGTTACAAGAAAATTTTATACAAAATGTAAGAATTTACACATGTATCGAACACTTATAAAACGAGAAAGCTCGATTTTTGACGTACTTCACTGGGTAAAAGATACGTATGTCAGTAGGCTGGCTTCTTGGAAAAATAGGTATGTCAGTCTTGGTTGTAGGATTGTCTTACTTAATTCTGTCCTAAGCAGCATTCCTTTCTTCTTATTGTCCTTCAAGAAGATGCCTAATAAGGTGTGGAAGTGGGTCGGCCGCATCCAAAGGGATTTCCTTTGGTGGGGGACCAAAGGGAGTGAGGAAAATTGCTTGGGTTATGTGGTCAGAAGTGTGTAAGCCAAAATCTGAAGGAGACCTCGGGGTGAAGAACTTAAATCTGTTTAACTTGAGTTTGTTAGCTAGGAAAATAGCGGTGGAGGCTTTTGGACGGTAAATCTTATTTTTGGAAGGACATCCTCCTTGCCAAATATGGGGTGCGTTCTGTAACGCCCCAAATAATTTAATTATTTATTTAATTGAGATATTTAGTTATTTTATTAGTATAATTATATTAAAATAATAATATGGTGTTTCATTTAAATCATGGGGTGGTGTTTAGTAATTAAGTAAGTGGTAGAAAGAGACCCATGACCCAATAGCCCATGATATAAGCACTAGAGTTAGAGCCAATTGCCCATTTAGAGTGCAAAAGAAAAAGAAAGAAAGGAGAAGAAAGAGGGAGCGGCGCAAGGAGAAGAGAAGAGAGGGAGAGGGAGGCGCGCAAGCAAGAGGAGAAAGGGGAAGGGAGATCGTGTTGCGGTGGTTCTTGGGGTTTCGCGGGGAGAATTTGTAATTCGGCGAAAATCTAAGGTAAGGGTGGGTTATAATCTTATAATGGGTTGTATGATGGGGTGTATGTGAGAGATTAGGACCTATAATGCACGTGATGTGTTTGATAATATGTTTGAATGATTTGTGAATGCATATATGTGGTTTTTGATTTCGTTTTGGTGTTAATGACTTATGAATGAATTGATGGTGAATAGATGCATATTAGGTGTTTGATAAAATGTGTATGTGGTGTCTAGAGTGCATGTTAGGTGTTTGATGAAATGCTTGTTGATTGTATGGGGTGTTTGAGGATGGGTAATGGTGAAAAAATCAATAAAGTTGCATTGTTTAGTCAATAGCGCCGCTAGCGCCATTTGTAGGTTGTTGGCGCCCAGGCGCCAAAAAGGTTGCTGCTTAGGCGCCATTCTCGTGGTCATCTTTGCGCCACAGTGGCGCCGTGTTGCACTCTGTGTTGCAACAGGGAGCCAAACTGTGCTGTATGTTGCGTTTATGGGCGCCTGTGTTGCGCCATGGCGCCAGTGTTGCACCTGTATTGCGCCAGAGCGCAAGTGTTGCGCGCCGCGCGCCAGCCAGGCTTGCCGTGTTGCCCCAGCGCGCCGCTTGTAGTCTTGTTTGGCGCCCGTGGTCAGTTGTGTTGCCACCGGGCGCCGCTTTCCTGCTTGGGCGCCGCCCGGGTGCTTTGTGTTGCCCTAGCGCTAGTTGTGTCTTGTTTGCGCCTGTGTGGTTGTGTGTTGCCACCGGGCGCCAATTTCCTGCTTGCATGGCGCGCGGCGGGTGTTGTGTTGCCCCTCAGCGCCCGATTGTGTGTTGTTTAGCGCCACAGTGGTCGTGTTTCCACCGGGCGCCATTTCTTGCTTGTTTAGCGCCACATGTGTGCTCAGATGCCACCAGCGCCAATTTATGTTGGTGTGTGGCGCCAGCCGTGGGTGTTGTGTTGCCCAGCGCTAGTTTCTCGCGGCCGCTTAGCGGCTTTGTGTGTGCTCGTGTTGCCACCAGCGCCAATTTATGTTCTTGTGGCGCGCCAGTGTTGTCAGGTTGCCCCTAGGCGCCGCTTTAGTGTCTGTCGCGCTGGGCATGCCAGTGTTGCCCCAGCGCCATTTGGTGTGCGGTTTGGCGCTGTGTTGCGCCTATGTTGTTGCCTGGCGCCAATTCTGTGTTGCCGTGTCATTGGTGTGTAAACTAATTGGTGACTTAGGTGTTGGTGTGGTTGAAGAAATTGGTGTTAGTTTTAAATGCTATAATTGGTGTGTTGTATTAACTACAGTGATAGATGAGGGGTCAAATATGACCAATTATTTGATGATGGTGTTGTTGGGTCAAATATGACCAATTATTTGATGATGGTGTTGTTGGGTCAAATATGACCACTTAACGATGTTGGTGTTGTTGCATTTTGCGTAAGATTCTTGATGTTTGACTGTTGTTTCGGGTTGTTCATGGTGTCGCATGCATTCATATGCACATTTCGGTGATGTAGGGCTTCGGCCTTTGAGCTATGCTCAATATTGGTGATGATGCCACGAGATGGCTATTTTTCGGTGATGGTACCACATGCATATGCCCGTCGGTGTGAGTTGCATTTCATTACCCCATTCATTATATTGATGATTTTCCTTGGGTGATTGATATTGACGATGTTGTTGTGTAATGATGTTGTGGTGTAATGATGTTGTGGTGTAATGATGTTGTTGTCTAATGATGTGGTAATTATAGTTGCCTTAACTCTAGTATACTGCTTATCATACATGCTATTATACTGTTAGAGACTCACCCATTCTGTTTGAATGTTACCCCTATGTTGGTAACGTGCAGGTGATAGTGAGTGAAGGCTTGTCTACCTTCGCCAGCTGAGTCGGTGTCGTCTCTGATACGTAACACTCGGGGAGGGGATGAACACTATTTTATTTAGTTGTTTTATTGCATTGTTCGATTTGAACTTAAAGTTGTGGATTTTGAAATGTCTGTCATTTTTGGTGGTGTAAACTCAATCGAAGTGATTCCACGTTTTATTTGATTTCACGTTGTTTGGATTTTAAATGTCGAATGTGACACTCCTTTGCCTGCTTAGTTTTTAAATTTCCGCACTCTGATTTTAATAAAACGAACGGGTAGATTTGGGGTGTTACATTAGTGGTATCAGAGCAGTTCGGTCTGTCCGGCCAAGTTGTCGAGTCGTTGAGTCTATTAACCCTCGAGTCTTGATACTCGTTCTAAATTATAGATATGTTGCTGTTTATTACTGTTACCTTTGTTGGTTTTATTTTTTTTCGTTACCTTGCCTTGGGTATCTATTGTGCTTTGTTGGCATTTGATTTGTAACTTTTTGTCTTCTTGACCTTTAAAATCATATATTCTAAGCTTTCATTATCTGACTTGGTTATTTGCATTATGTGGTTTTGTGAGTGAAAATTAAGATGGTTATTGAGTCTACTTTTATCTTACATTAAACCATTTTTCGGGACGTTTCAGAGTGTATTTCATTTATTTAATTGAATAGTACTATGTCTTATACTAAGCCTTTTTATGGTTCCTTTATATACTTACTAATGCGCTATGGTTAGTGCTTTAGGAAGTTGCTTTGTTGATTCTTAAGGTTGCTACTTGACAAATTATGCTAGAAGTATAATTTTCTTACATGAATGTTAAAATTACTGATTTCTTATATATTTGTGATTCAGATTAGGTGTAATGATTTTGAATGCTAACTATATTTTTATATTATTTATTTTGTCTTATCCTATGTGCCTAATTGTTAATGTTGTGAGTTTTGTATTTTTGTTTCATAACTTGTTTCATGCTATATGAGTCATGATTGTGTTAGCCTGTTGTTACCTCAAAATTTCGACAGTACATTAAATGAAGCTTTAAATGGGGTTGACTTCACATTTAATAATGTTTTGGAGACAACAGGTCAATATTCAAACCAATTCACCATCAATTTGACAGGAAAGGTATGAAAGTGCTGACAATGTGAATGAGCTTCGACGAGCCCAGCTCTTAAAGCAAGAAACCTTCGACAAGAGAAGGCTCAACTCTTCGACAAAGCAGGGTTCAACACTTCGCCAAACGGTTGACGACGTCTTAGTCGAAATGCAAAGAGTAACAGTTAGTGGGCAGTTACTTCTCCTTATTTCTACGAGGCAGTTATTCTTTTTTCCCACGTTTGTTTCCAAGAGTATAAATACCCTTTTGTAATAGGAAATCGAGGTCACAACATTTCACAAGAACTCTGAAAACTCAACTTCCAGACGAAAGCGAAAACGAGTGAAACAGATTCGTTGTACGTGTTTGTGAACCACTTTACTTTCAATTTTATGCAATCTTCAATTTCTCTTTACATTTATTGCAACTACTACTTTTGCTTTACTTTTAATCTTGTTCCTCGCTGTAACACTCCCTTCTATATAATACTAATTCAATTAATAAAATCAGAGTTTTTCAAAAACTTTTCCACGCACCTCAAAGAGAGTGCTACATTTAATAAAAACATTATCAAAACATATTTAAAATTCAAACGCATCAAGTGCGCGAAATACATATCATAGTCACGTGGGTTAAAACCCTCAAAACCTGTTTAGAGTTTACAATAATCCAGAAATGGTTTTCTCAGCACAGCGGAAATAAAACAAATGGCGCCCCTCCCCTGCACAACCATGACAACCAGAAATTTCAGCCCCTAGGCGCCATTTGCCTAGGCATTTGGCGCCCCCCATCAAACACTCTCACCCAAAATACTTCAAACCTAATTTTCTCTCCAACAATTTATTTCTCACACAACCACACACATATAGACATTAAATCCATTTCATTAAATTATCATATACACAACTTCTCTTCATGGCAACATTTCCTCAAACATATAACATGCATAATTCACAACACATATGTTTCCAATAACAAGCACATGATATCAACAAATTAGGCATCTCATACATCAACCAACATATAAACAACATCAAAATCACACAAACAATTCATGCTAGGTTATTTCCTACATAACACATATTCTACAAGTTATTATAAACATAATGAGAATCCCCTAACCTTACGAGCTACCGAGACGTTCCGAAACTCTCGACCCGAACTTCACGAAGTCGCTCCTAACTCGTCCAACTGCTTCAAAACCGCAAACCAAGCTACTCAAATACTCCCAAAACAGAATTCCAGCAGCTCCTAATCCCTTAAGCTTATTTTGACCACCAAGTGTACCTCCAATTGTGATTTCGGCACCCAATATTCTAAATCCTAAGACATATCAGCTTTTCCTTACTTCCTAATACACTATGTCTTCTCAAACTACGACATACCACAGAATTTGACTCCAAGAACTTCAAAGGGGAGAATCGTGAGTTGTTTCAAGCAACCATGGGAGAAATATGGTTGAGACTTGCGAGAGAGGAGGGTCTCCGTTCGAAATTCATGTGTGATTTGTCAGTGGGGTGTGCTGTTTTCGTTGTGGTTAAGGAACACGCAAGAAATCACGAAGAAACGTGCCAATACCGATGTGATTCGCGAGAGAGGGAGGACGTGGTGGCTATGGAGTTTCACACCAGATGAATACCTTTGGAACATATGATAGGGGCTGAAATCGGTTGAACGGAGGTCGGAATTGGACTCAACGCACGATTTTGTGTGGGAAGATGAAGTTTGGGGTTCAACCATGGAGAAGGGAGGGAGAACGCGTGGAAGGGAGACGGCGTGAGGTTTTTTTTTCTTTTGCTTTCTCCTCCATCCTCAGCAAGCCGCGCGGAGGAAGAAGAAGGAAAGAGTGGGTCGGGTTCTGGTCCATTGGGCCACACGGTCTGGGTATGTTTGTTTACTAACAGGGGGGGTGCAAGAATCAGGGGTGGGCTGTATACGAGTAAAAGAGTAGAAATTCACCTCTACATCATTTTAAAACCCCCAATTTCACTACAACTCTTATTTTAATACCTCAATAGCTTAAAATAATGTTCTAAGGGAGTAATATCTCAAACACTAATATTTTATAAAAACAAAATAAATAAATATAAATATGAATAACAATCATATATCACAAATAGCTTATAAAAATACATTTAAATATAAAAATATATTTATTCAACTAATTTAATGGCTCCACCACACAATAAATCAAAATAATGTAATCTCATCAAATCAACTCCAAATAATTTCTAATAAAATTTGGGGCGTCACACTCGCACCATCTACTGTTCTTAAGATCGTTGAAAACACAAAAACACAAGGGCAATAGTCAAAGAGATTTTCTAGTTTGATCTCACAATCACAATATTGAAAACTAGTGATTGTTTGCTAAAAACACCAGCAAACAAATTGGCACGCGCAGTGGGACCTTTGCCATTGATTTTGTGTTTGTTCTGTTCGTGCGTGTATTTGTATGCACTTGAGGAGTGGTAGAATGGTACGTACTAATTCTAACAATGCCTCTAGTTCTAACCCCGTGGTATCACAAGGGCAAGGAACAACCATGGATTCTCGTAAGTGTCGGGCCGTTGGGAATGTTGCGGGACAATGGCCCCATAACATCAATAACCGCTTCCTACGATGTCGATGACCAATGTTGGGTCGACACAATCTATGTCTTTGCCACCAAATGTAGGACTTCCTTCTAGTCCTTATATGGCAACAGGAATAGTTTAGAGACACGTTTCCGCATTATGAGTCTACCACCATATCCCTTTGGTGTATATGGCATGCCTACGGGAATGCCACATGTTTCGACCTTTTCTCCTTCGCATATTTCTTCTGAAGGCGCACTTGGTCGAAATCCTACTACATTAACCAATGCGTCCTTGTTAGCATTAAGACAACAAGTAGACGAAAGTAATCATGATATGGTCAATATGCTAACCCAACAAATTAGTACTGTTTTTAATCCATTAATTCAGAATACCAATACAAGTTACCAAATGTTAGCAAATCAAATGGGTAGGATTGCAGATTTCTTTGGGGCTCCTACGGGAAATAATAGGCAAGTACCCAATTGTGGGAATAATGCGCCTAATACCCCACAAAGATCAGTTACTGTCGAAGCCCAGGCAGTTGTAGGAGAACAACAAGGGATGGGAAACCATGTTCCTGAAGTAGTTATGGTAAACCGAAACCAAAACGCTGATGAAGTTGTTCGACAAGTGCAACGAAATAATGTTTGCGCTCAAGATAACATAGCCACTTTGGTAGAAACCATAATGGCGCAAAATGGCCTTAACATAGGTTTACATAGGCCTAATTTCATATCACCACTGTGTGAATATGTGTTGCAAGCAGAATTGCCAAGAGGTTGGAAAATTCCCAAGTTTACTAAGTTTGGGGGTGATACCAATGAGTCTACTGTCGAACATATTGCCCGTTACATGACAGAGGCATGGGATATAGCCCAAAATGAGAATTTGAAAATGAAATATTTTCCAAACTCTCTAACTAAGAATGCCTTTACGTGGTTTACCACATTACCCCTGGCTCTATGTATACATGGGGGCAATTGGAAAAAGCTTTTCATGAACAATTTTATATGGGCCAGTCGAAGATTAGTCTTAAAGAATTGGCCAGTGTTCGACGTAAAATGCCTGAAGCTATTGATGATTATTTAAATAGATTTAGGCTATTAAAGGCTAGGTGTTTTACACAAGTGCCTGAGCATGAGCTTGTCGAAATGGCTGCAGGTGGCCTTGATTATTCAATTAGAAAGATATTGGATACTTCTCATTTGAGAGACATGGCCCAACTAGCCGATAGAGTTCGACAGGTTGAAAGGCTCAAAGAGGAAAAGGCTAGAGTGAATAAATTCAATAAAAAAGAAAACTTAGTTGGGTTTCATAAAAAAGAGAAAATAGCCTATGTTGATGAGGAATTCGACTTCGCATTTGGTGATGTCGAAGCAGAGAGAAATAGATGTGGCTGAACTTAAGCTCCAGTCTTCCTTATGCTCAGAAATTATTAAGGCTCATAAATGGGAATAATCCTATAGAGCCTAAAAATGATAGATTTGTGCCTAAAACGTACACTTTTGATGTTACTAAATGTGACGAAATTTTTGATCCATTAGTAATCGATGGCCAAATAATAGTGCCAAATGGCCTGAAAGTACCTCCTCTCGAACAGAGGAAGAAAAAGGGTTACTGTAAGTTTCATAATTTTTTGGGACATACAACTGACCGTTGTGTACTTTTCAGGGACATAGTTCAAAAGGCAATTGAAGAAGGAAGACTCAAATTTGGTGATAAAAAGAACAAAGCTCCAATGCAAATCGACGCTGATCCACTCCATCAGGCAGAAGCCATGTATGCAGAGCCAATCGAAATGAGTATAAGCATGGTTGATGTGAAGATGGTAGGTTCTCCTAAACTCATCAAACCTTCTCTGCATAAGCTCAAAAGTGTCGTACAAATGGGTGATGCTGTACAAAAAACTACTCAGGAAGAGTATGACGAAAAAGTACAGTTGGTATACCCTAAGGCTGAAGAGGAATTGATAGATTTCCTCAATAGGTGCAAGTTAAAAAACTCTGAGGTAATGCTGTGCCCCAGATGTAGCGTTGTTTTCGACAAGGAGGCAGCCAAGAGTGTTGAAGGCTATGGAGTTCGACAGCCTCTGAAAAGGAAATGGCTAGACAAAAGGCCAAACTTCGCCAAAAAGAGGGACCTTCCTTATAAGGTTAAGAATTCGAATAGACCTTCGACAAGCAAGCGACCACTGCTAGTAAGAATACTGACTAAGAAGAAGGGGTTTGTGTTGTCGAGATCGCCAAATCGTTTGTTCCAATGGCAAATCCTCCAAACGAAAAGTGGATACATGCTGGTTGTAAACACTACAGGAATGCTGTTCCACAGGCTGAGGCTGTTAAGCCAAATACAAGTGAGGCCGCAAAATATAATTACAGAAATAATTATAAAGGAAAGAATCCTATGACAAAGACTCAATGGCGTCGTTTCCAACGCTCAAAGAAGAAAGCAACACTTGTTGCCAATGAGCGAACGCCAGGAAGTTCGAAGGCGGCTAAGAATATGACTCCTAAAGCCGTGGGGACTACGAAAGTGAGTATAGGTGCTGCCAACCAGGTGAATGCTGGAAAGAAGGCCAAAGGTAAAGCCATTGTGCTGGAACTAGAAGGCCTGCAACATAAAGAATTTTTCCTCCACTATCACCTTTGAAAAAGAAAGACGTCGAATTTGACATGGATGAGGACATAACTTCAGATTTTGAAGATTCAGAAGCTAGTTTTGATGTCATATGCAATGTGGTATCTATTCTACCCGATGAATATGATGTCATTACTGATTCCTAATGATGTCGAGGAAATTTTTATCAAGATATGGCTAACCATAAGCCGCTTTGTTATTATGTGATGAACAACGGTTGTGTCGAAGACCAAATGGCTACTTTCGAGAAGCCAGATGAAGGCATGCAACATCACTTAAAGCCACTATATGTTCAAGCCAAAGTCAACGGCGTGGGTATCAACAAGATATTGGTGGATGGAGGTGCTGCAGTAAACCTGATGCCTCAAGCGTTGTTGAAGACAATAGGGATGTTCGACCACGCACCTCAAACCTCATAATATTGTCTTAACCAACTATGAAGGCAAATCGGCCGATCTTTGGGGTAGTAGAAGTTGAGATAGTGGTAGGCACTGTCAAAAGAACCACTATGTTTTTTGTCATAGCTTCTAAGGCAAGCTATAATCTGCTCCTTGGTAGGGAATGGATACATGGAGTAGGTGCTGTGCCTTCAAGTCTACATCAAAAATTGGTGATGTGGAAAGAGAATGGTCTAGTGGAATACGTCAAAGCAGACCAGAGTTATTTTCTTGCTGATGTGAACAATGTCACCAAGGAAAATTTTGAAAAGCAAATGGCGAACATTGCGCCATGTACATCTTCTAATCAAGCATATACCTCTTCTAATAATGTGCTTGCCTCAGTTCACCTATACCCAACCCATGGTTTTGTTTGGGAAAGGGAGGTAATAGAAGATACAAGTGTCTATCCTGAAGGTGTTCTACCTCCAATGGATGGGACACCAATCCTAAAAAGGTTTAGATGCCAGTGCCCAATGCTTGGGATAGAATTACGGCCTATATGGCCGGAAATAAAGTAAAGGCGGCTTTGGAAGCTGAGGTAATTCAACAAACAATGGCTGTCGAAGCCATAGCTTCATCTGAAGAAAATGGTGAAGTCATAGATGACAAGCTTGATTGCATTTATGATGACGAACCATTAGGTTTTGAAAATGATCCTAGAGATTCGACAAAACGCATGCAAGCTCAAGATCCAGTGGAAGAAGTGGATTTGGGAGATGGCTTAGTTAAAAGGCCAACATACATCAGTGCACACCTTGATGTGGCATTCAAAACCCAAGTATTTTCACTTTTGCGAAGTTCAAAGATTGCTTTGCTTGGGAATATAACGAAATGCCTGGTTTGAGTCGAGAGGTAGTAGAATTACAAATACCTATTCGACCAGGGAGGAAACCAGTAAAGCAAACACCAAGAAGATTTGCCCCGCAAGTATTGGCTAAAATCAAAGAAGAGATCGAAAGGCTGTTCAAGAGCAAATTCATCAGAACTGCCAGGTATGTCGATTGGTTAGCTAATATTGTTCCAGTAATGAAGAAAAATGGAAAACTTAGAGTTTGCGTAGACTTTAGAGATCTAAATAATGCAACACCTAAAGATGAATACGCTATGCCTGTAGCAGAAATGCTAATAGATTCAAAGCAAATAGGATTTGATTATCTTAGTATGCTAGATGGCTATTCAGTATAATCAAATTTTATTCTGAAGAGGACGTGTCGAAAACAGCTTTTCGATGTCCAGGGGCATTAGGCGTTTATGAATGGGTAGTAATGCCCTTTGGTTTAAAAAATGCTGGTGCCACTTATCAAAGAGCAATGAATTATATGTTTCATGATTTTATTGATGATTTTATGCAAATATACATAGATGATGTGGTGGTTAAGTCATCCTCAGAAATTGGTCATTTAGACCATCTTCGACGTTCTTTTGAACGAATGAGGAAATATGGATTAAAAATGAATCCAACCAAATGTGCTTTACGTATGCGTGCGGTGTGAATTCTTGGGTTTTGTAGTACACAAGAAAGGCATAGAAATCAATCAAAATAAGACTAAAGCAATTATGGAAACGAAGGCTCCTTTGACCAAGAAAGAACTTGATCATTCTTTGAAAAAATCAATTTCCTTCAAGATTTATCTCAAATCTAAGTGGCAAAACACAAGCATTTTCGCCATTGTTGAGATCAAGAAAGAAGATGAGTTCAAATGGGAGCAAGTCCATCAAGAAGCTTTTGATGCAATTAAGTCTTATTTAATGAAACCACCAATTTTGTTGCTCGTTGTTAGAAACAAAATGCTAAAATTGTATATAGCGACTTTTCCGATAACACGATAGGTAGCATGTTAGCACAAGAGGATGATAATGGTGTCGAAAGAGCCATTTATTACCTTAGTAGGGTTTTGATTGATCTTTGAAACAACGTATAGTCCAATAGAAAAATTATGCCTTTGCTTGTATTTTTCTTGTACGAAATTAAAGCAAAGATATAAAGTCACAGATGTTTATGTTTATTCGCACTTTGATGTTATTAAACATATGTTATCAAAACCAATGTTGCATAGTAGAATTGGTAAATGGGCTTTAGCTTTGTTAGAATATAACTTAACTTATCACCCCTTAAATCAATCAAAGGACAAGTGGTTCTTGATTTCATAGTAGACCATTACATTGTCGAACATGAGATATATTCGTTAGACATACGTCCTTGTAAGCTATACTTGATGGCTCAAGCCATAAAAATGGAGTGGGTATTGGGATCTTAATCATTTCTCCAGAAAACATTCCAACGAAGTATAGATTCAAAATTCGAGACTTTTGCTCCAATAATGAAGCTGAGTATGAGGCTCTGATTGTAGGCCTTAAAATTTTACTTGAATTGGGGGCAAGTCATGTCGAAATAAAGGGTGATTCTCAATTAGTTGTCAAACAATTGACAAAAGAATACAAATGCATCAGTGAACACCTTATTAAGTATTTCGTTGTTGCCAATACTTTGTTAAAAAGGTTTACATTGGAACACCTAGAACATTTACCACGAATTGAAAATCAAGAGGCAAATGAGTTGGCACAAATTGCTTCAGGCTACAAAGTGTCAAAGCAAAGCCTAGAAGAGTTAATTGAAATAAAAGATAAATTAATCTCAGAGGATTATCTTTACAATGATACTTCTTCGACGTTATTGTCAACACCAAAAATTGGGGGGGCAATAAATACAAATGAAGTACGCGTCAAAAAACGCCACATTTTTTATGATATTGACTTAGCAGAAATTTTTGCTATTGACAATATGGTTGATGATGATTGGCGTAAACCTATTGTAGAGTATTTGCAAAATCCCACAGGAAACACTAATAAAAAAGTGAAGTACAGAGCTCTGAGCTATGTGTTAATTGGAAATGAGTTGTTCAAGCAAACTCCTGAAGGGGTACTATTAAAATGTCTTAGTGAGAATGAGGCATACTTAGCAGTTTCTAATACGGATAGTGGAGCATGCGGTTCACATCAAGTAGGCCATAAAATGAAATGGTTGTTATTTCGACAAGGAATGTACTGGCCAACTATTTTGAAAGATTGTATAGAGTTTGCTAAAGGTTGCCAAGAATGCCAAAAGCATCTTTGGAATACAACATGTGCCTGCAAATGAATTACATTCTATAGTGAAAACCGTGGCCATTTAGAGGTTGGGCTTTGGATGTGATTGGAGAAATAAAAACAACTTCATCAAAAGGCCATAGATACATTCTGGTAGGAATCGATTACTTCACTAAATGGGTAGAGGCAATACCTTTAGCCAACGTTGATCAAGAGACAGTAATAAGGTTCATTCAAAATCATATCATTTATAGATATGGAATTCCAGAAACCATTACTACAGACCAAGGCAATCGCTTTTTCTTGGTCGAAAAATGGTAGAATTTGTTCTTGAAATTGGTTTCAAGTTATTGACTTCGACGCCATACTACGCACAAGCCAATGGTCGTGTAGAAGTTCGCCAATAAAATCATTATTAACTTGATTAAAAAGCACGTTGGACGTAAGCCCAAAAATTGGCACAGTTCTCTTGACCAAGTGTTATGGGCTTGTCGAACTTTACTTAAAGAGTCTATCAACACTATTCCTTACAGGTTAACATTTGGACATGATGCAGTGTTACCTGTTGAAATTTGTTTACAATCAACAAGAATTCAGAAACAGTGGGAAATCCCTTCTGATTATTATTGGAATATGATGATTGATGAGTTAGTTGATTTAGACGAAGAAAGGTTGTTGGCTTTAGAAATGCTTATTCGACAGAAAGAGAAAGTAGCTAAAGCCTATAACAAAAAGGTTAAGTTAAAAACCTTTGAAGAAGGAGAGTTAGTGTGGAAAGTTTTATTGCCTATGGATAAAAAAGATAGAGTCTTAGGCAAATGGTCACCAGGATGCGAAGGCCCATTTCGCGTATTGCAATGCTTTTCGAATGGTGCTTATGAAATCGAAGAGTTGGGTGACGAAAACAGAATATTTCGAATAAACGGCAAATACTTAAAACAGTATAAGCCAACATTAACTGAGATAATTTAGAAAGTTGTTCACAAGTGGTAATGTATGATGAAAAATAAAAAATACATAACCATTATAAAGTTGTCAAACTATTACAAAGTCTCAGAAATTCGTCAGAGTTGCTTTGAGCCTCTCAAGAATGTTGGCACTCAAAGAAATGGAAGTCTCAAGAAGGTGCAAATCCCTGTCGAGTTCAGCAAGAGCGGCTTGATGTTGGTTGGCTTTCTCCAAATGCTCTATGGCCGTCAACGCCTTAGTTGTTTTGATTGACGAAGAGGCAGCACTCATTCTTTCGACGACCAAGCCCTTTTGATACTTAGCGTTTGACAGTTTGCTTTGAAGTATCCTTATCTCTTCGTCATAATGCGTGATATCTGCATCCCATTTAGCAATGGCCTTCGCGTCATTGGCTTCTTGGGTTTCAAGAGCTTCTATATCATCTTGATCAGCTTTAAGAGAAGCAAGCTCCACTTCACAAAGTTGGTTTTCTTGAGCCTTGTGTTTGAGGATATTCGACCGTTGTGTGATCAGAAGAGAGAGCTGCTCGAAGATGGGACCAAATTCCATGAAAAAGGTGAGGAGGTCTTGAGGAGGATCTAACTTGGTGATTTTGTGAATGAGTGATTTTACTTCAAGATACACAGATGGATCACTTTCAATGTTCGCCACAAGATTCCCCTCTAAGACTTTAGCCTTCAGTTGACGAAGTAGGTTTTCTACTGATTCTTGATTGATAGAACTAAGAGAAGTGTTCGAAGAACTGCAAGTCAAACGATTTGACGAACTTTGGAGACTCAGCATGATCTTCAAAGCTGCCAAAGGGTCTTTCTTTTTCAGCTCAGCCAATTCTTGGTCGCTAACAGCACTGTTAGATGACTCTTTGGCAGAAATATCTTGATTTTCAGGTTCTTCCCTTCTAAGTCCTTCTTGTCCTTGATCGACCATGTTCTCGTCAGGATTTTCAGCAGGAGTAGCTACCACTTCTTGTCTCTCATTTTCTGGATTGTTGGCTTCCAAAACTTGAGCATGTTCCTCAACAACGGCCTCTGGTTCGACGCCACCAGCATGTGGAATAGTTGCATCGAGAATGGGAAGACCAGGTTCGACAAGTTCTTGGAAAATCTCCTCAGTGAGTACGCCAAGAGGTGACAAAGGCAAAGAAGGCCTTGTGGCCGACATCTCTCATTCTGCAACTTCAGTCAAAGACTCGACAGCAGGATCAACAACAAGCTGTCCACCTACCTGTTTACAGTAAGTGATATTACTTAAGTTAAAACTGGAAAGGTGTAAAACCAAAAAAGGTTCGAAATGACTTCGAAAGAAAGTTTACCTTGAGTCTTTTGATTGGGGGAGAAAGTGATGGTTCAGAAGGCTCATTGAGAACAATGCCTTTGGTTGCCCTTTGGGGATCGGTAGAGACCTTTTCCTTGATCTTTGTTGGAGGTAACATTGTCATCGCCACTTTCAAATTATCCTGCAAAAAGAATTAAGGTTATGCTGTAAATGATATCATAAAAGTCTCGACATGCTAACAAGGTGTGTATATAGTACCTCAGAACTGGAGGGAATGACCACTCTCTCTTTGGCCTTGGGTTTCTGAAGAGGTTTTGTTGCTTTGGTTGTTTTCTGGAAAAAATTTCGACCTGAATAAAAGTAATATTCAAAACAACTTAAGGTAGATAGAGGGTGACATACCTTCTTTGGGGTGACGTCTGGAGTGGGACTTGCTGCCACTTTCTTCTTGACTTGTGGGGAAGACTTTGTTGATGTGGGTTTGCTTACTTTGCTCTTCAGCTTCGTTGCAGGTTTTTCTAATGTCGAAAACATTGATAAGTAAGCAGAAATGAAATTAAATTACAAATGTTTAAGGCTTAGAAGGCTTTAAGTGTCGAAAAGAATATACCTGTGTTGTTTGAAGGGAAAGCAACCACCAATTTCTTCACAAGATTTTCAAAGAAAAGTATCATCGCTTCTCCAAAGAAGAGCGGTGTAATAATCGGACCACCATTCATGAAACTTCGCAGTACATGAAAACCTTGGGTTATAACTGAGGGGTTCAAAGTTTAAAGCTTTGTACTGGAATTTCTTAAAGGCTTGCTTGTAAGCTATCTCTGATTCTGGACTTGTGAATTCTCGCCTGTGAAAATACACCGGCGCAGGTCGAATTTGGCAAAGCCCAAATTGCCTGGCAAAATAACTTGGGAAATACTTAGTGATTCCCAAATTATTTTTATTCTTGCCAGGGTTGAGTCTAGTGGAAAGGATAGATGGAGAGAGATAGGCTTGCCAGATTCGGTTGGTTTCCTCAGCATACTCGACAGAGGGAGAAGGAAATGGTTGTTTAAACCAAGTTGGACCATAAGGCCTTTGGACAAAGGGGGCCATAGAGTCTGTAAAAGTGGTGCATTTCAAGAAGACTTCGAAGTAATCTAAGAAAGATTCTTCTGCAGAAAGGCCTATTTGTTTAGGTTTCAACTGCGCTAGTCGAATCCCTTCAGTCCTCCTAGTCTCTAGAGTTGGTCGAGCGGACTTAGGAATGTACAGGCTTAGTCGAAACTCAAAAGTAGCTAACAGCCACAATTGTAACAACCATATAGGACCAGAAGCTAAAAACTTGGTTGTTGGTTCATTTTCTCTCAACTCTATGACAGCATTGTCGAGTTGTTGGTGGAGAGAGCCTAGAATCAGTTTGGCAAGATTGATGTCTTGTTGTGCATGGAGTTGGACAGCTAGTGGGATATAGGATTTGGAAACTTGCAGGGAACGTGTGCAGAAAACAAAAGAGATAACCAGAGGGTTAGAAAGGCTACATGTTCTACATCAGACACCTCCTCAGTATCAAGATTGTGGTGATCACTAATGTAAGGAGCGAAGGTAGCATTAGTGAAAGTAAACTTGTACTCATAATCAGGAAGAGTAGGATCAAAGGTCTCACCTAGAGGTTTCGACACTGTAATGGCAAAGAACATCTAGCGAGTGGGGGGACAACATGCCACATTTCGGATGGAGGCTATGGGTAGCACAATCCCGAATCGCATAGTTTGCCAAGATTAGGGTGCTATCATACTTAGGCCCATACCTAGACAACTGAATAAGGTCGAAAATACCTTGTTGTTTCCAGATTTTGGCTTTCTTAGCCTCTACCTTGTCAAGCCAATCCAAATAGACTTGTTGGTCAAGCCTAGGGGCAGACCTAAAAACCCTAGGAGGATTATTCAGGAATTCTAAGTGAAAGGGTGTTTTAGCAAAAATTCTAGGTTGAAGACAACGAGGACTAGGGAAATTTTCTAAAACCTCATCGGTTTCCAGCAGAATACTAGGCAGGGGACCCAAATAGGCATGGGTATAAATTTCAGTGGAAGGAATCAGTACCTGAGTTTGCCATTGGATGGTTCGTTCGTCATTGATGTCAGGTTCATCAACGAAGCCATCGAGAGTTTGGATTTTTCTGGGCTCGTCTTTTTCTTGAACTTTCAGTTGTTGTACTGCAATGTTGCAGATGATGAAGCCATAAGTGTGGAAAAGTAAATGCAAGTTGGAATCTGGGTTTAGATTGAAGAAAGAGGGTGAAAGTTTGAAACTTTCGTGGATTTGGGGTTTTTTGCAGAGTTCAGAGATGAGGAAGGTAAAGAGACTGTTCACAAGGAGTTCAACTGAGTAAAAATGAATATGAAAGGATTTTAGCCGTTTATATATGTTTGGAAGCAACAGTTAATGGCACGTTCACCATTACTCGCACGTTTGCGACCTTTGAGAGACGTGATGGCCCACCTACTATATTACGTGTGCCAATGAAACAGTTCACTTTATCTGTGCAAGTCATGATTACTATCTTTTCGACTACTGTTGAAGTGCAAAAGGCGGTAGAAATGACCATTGCACAATATTCAAAAAATGCCATTTCTTGCCTCCATTCCTTATTCCGTCGAAAGAAGCATTTTTTGGGGGGCAATCTGTTACCTCAAAATTTCGACAGTACATTAAATGAAGCTTTAAATGGGGTTGACTTCACATTTAATAATGTTTTGGAGACAACAGGACAATATTCAAACCAATTCACCATCAATTCGACAGGAAAGGTATGAAAGTGCTGACAATGTGAATGAGCTTCGACGAGCTCAGCTCTTAAAGCAAGAAACCTTCGACAAGAGAAGGCTCAACTCTTCGACAAAGCAGGGTTCAACACTTCGCCAAACGGTTGACGACGTTTTAGTCGAAATGCAAAGAGTAACAGTTAGTGGGCAGTTACTTCTCCTTATTTCTAGGAGGCAGTTATTCTTTTTTCCCACGTTTGTTTCCAAGAGTATAAATACCCTTTTGTAATAGGAAATCGAGGTCACAACATTTCACAAGAACTCTGAAAACTCAACTTCCAGACGAAAGCGAAAACGAGTGAAACAGATTCGTTGTACGTGTTTGTGAACCACTTTACTTTCAATTTTATGCAATCTTCAATTTCTCTTTACATTTATTGCAACTACTACTTTTGCTTTACTTTTAATCTTGTTCCTCGCACCATCTATTGTTCTTAAGATCGTTGAAAACACAAAAACACAAGAGCAATTGTCAAAGAGATTTTCTAGTTTGATCTCACAATCACAATATTGAAAACTAGTGATTGTTTGCTAAAATCACCAGCAAACACCTGTATTTTCAACAGGCTAAATAAATGCAGTCAATAAGGTTGACTTAGGTGCTTTAAAGAGAAGATTGGTGGCCTTCGATGCTCAAAGATGGTTTTCGACCATCAAAAAGACTTGGTGAAGAGCGAAGACATGAAGGCTACAATTCGACACAGAACTAAAAGTTAGAAGTGATTTCGCGCAAGGGAGACACTGTATTGTGTTTTGAAGATGCAGTCGAAGGGCGTGATTTTCACGTTGTCGAAGCACTGGGCAGTTTATTTGATCAGTTATTGTTTTTAAATTCAAAATTGTTCAGTTACTTTGTTTCCCTCTCTGTATATATACTAGTTTTCCATATGGAAAACGGGTCACAATCCCAACATACAATTTCTTACGCTCAAACTTCCAGCGCTAGAGAAAACTGAGCACAAGAAGCAATGTATGGATCTGTGCACCAACTCTTTACATTTCTTTGCAATTTAAGTTTCTTTCTTTGAATTTCCAATTGTCTTTTCTTTTATTTCCTCTTTACGAATTCCTTGGCGTTCAAGGCAATTCTTTGTTTTCTTTTGTTTCCTTTTGTTTGGTTACGAGAAGAACACTATTTTCCTACTACGAATCATACAAGAACTTAAGCACTATATGTCCTGAGATTCATTGGTTGATCTCGCAAGTAATTAATTCAGACCAGCGGTTGTTTACCAAATTTCACCGTAAACAAATTGCACGCCCAGTGGGACCGATTGTGCTAAGTCTTTCCATATTTGAATAATTCTTGGGTCGGTTTATGCATTTGAGAAGTGGAAAAACAATTTCTACAATGACACGTTCAGGTTCAAACAATGCCTCAACATCAAATGCACAAAATCCACAGAATTCTCAAGAACAAGCGTCACAAGGTGATGCTAACGCTGCAACCGTCGTAGGGGTAACTGCTCCTATGCCTGTTTTGACACCAGTTGGAGTAACCGCTCCTGTGTCTATGTCAAGTTCTGCAGCAATATCACAACCATTAGTAATAGGTTCATCAGCGAACCCCTTAATGGTAAATCCTATGGTCGGAAGTTCATTCGACACACGGTTTCAAAATCTCTCACAGTTTAGAGGTTATCCATATGGTATGCCAACGGCTATGATGGCAAGCCTTCAAACAAACATGTCAACGTACGCAGATACGATGGGAACCACTTTCTTCCCAATACATGGTTCTCCAGAGAGTTTTTTGGTCGAAATGCTCAACCTGCTTTAACTACATCGTCATTGTTAGCACTTAGACAACAAATGGATGATAGTAATCATGACATGGTTAATATGTTGACTCAACAAATAGGCACTGTGTTTAATCCATTGATTCAAAACACGAACCAGAGTTACCAAATGTTGGCTAGCCAAATGGGTAGAATTGCAGACTTCTTTGGTACTCCACTAGTGCAAAATCAACCTGTGCCACAAATTCAAATGAATAGGCATAAGTTCCTGTGAATCAGGCACAACCAACAGCCATTGAACAGCCTATGGCAAGGGAAACCGAAGCGATCCCTGAAGTGGTTTTGGTTAATAGGGGTCAAAATGCTGACGAAGTAGTTAGACAAGTGCAACAAAATAATTTTAGTCTTCAGAATAACTTGACCAACCTTGTCGAAACTATTCTAGCACAGAATGGCGTGAACTTAGGCCTGCACAGGCCTAATTTTATTTCACCTTTGTCAGAAAATGTGCTACAAACCGAATCGCTTGAGGGTGGAAAATCCCAAAGTTCACAAAATTATTTGGAGAAACTAACGAATCAACTGTCGAACACGTTGCCCGGTATCTAACTGAGGCAGGGGATTTGGCTCATAATGAGAATTTGAGACTTAAGTGTTTCCCAAATTCTCTGACAAAGAATGCTTTTACGTGGTTTACTACGCTTTCCCCACACTCTATATTTAACTGGGGGCAGTTAGAAAAAGCGTTCCATGAACAGTTTTATATGGGCCAGTCGAAAATTAGCCTTAAAGAATTGGCCAGTGTTCGACGCAAAATGGCTGAGTCTATCGATTATTATCTCAATAGGTTTAGACTTCTCAAAGCAAGGTGTTTTACTCAAGTGCCTGAACATGAGTTAGTCGAGATGGCTGCGGGTGGATTAGATTATTCTATAAGAAAGAAGTTAGATACTTCCCACCTGAGAGACATGGCATAACTTGCTGATAGAGTTCGACATGTCGAAAGATTAAAAGCTGAAAAAACTAGAACTAACAAGTTCAGTAAGAAAGAAAAGGTCGCTTATATTGAACAACATGATAATGACCAAGAGTTCGACATTTCTTATGAAGAAGTCAGAGAGGAGGTTAACGTTGCTGAATTAAAACCTGGACCTCCTTATGCTTGTAAAGTGTTAAAGCCTTCAAATGGGAAAAATCCCGTCGAACCAAAAAATGATAGATTTGTTGCAAAGACTTACTCTTTCGATGTTTCAAAATGTGATCAAATATTTGATCTATTAGTTGCTGATGGTCAGTTAATAGTGCCTAAGGGCCTAAAGATACCACCATTAGAACAACAAAAGAAAAGGGGTTATTGCAAATATCATAATTATTTAGGCCATAACACTTCTCAATGTGTTCTTTTCAGGGATCTAGTTCAGAAAGCACTAAACGAAGGAAGGCTGAAGTTTGGAGACAAATCAAAGCCTCCAATGAAGATAGATACTGATCCTCTTCCATCGGCGGAGGCCTTTTATGCTGAACCTTTTGAGATTCACATGGTCGAAGCTGTAGAGGTTGCCACTACGAGCAATGGTGTCAAAGTAGTCAATGACATTCCAAAAGCTGATGTCGAAGTGATTACTGAAGACAAATACAATGAAAAAATGCAAGTGGTTTACCCTAGTGCTAAAGAGGAACTTATTGATTTCCTTAACCATTGCAAGATCAACAATACTGAAGTCATGTTGTGCCCAAGGTGTAGCTCTGTGTTTGATAAGGAAGCTGCTAAGAGTTTGGAAGGTTTTACCCCTCAGTTGAAAAGAAAAGGAAAATGGGTCGACAAGAGGCCTAAGTTCAACTTCAACAACAGAGGAATTCCTTACAAAGTGGTGCCTTCGACAAAGCAGCCACAGAAATTTCAAATCAGGACTTACGTACCTCCAAACACTGCCCCAGTTGGAAAGTGGGTTCATCCAAGATCTTCTGTGGAGAAATGGGTGCCTATAGGAAAAAGAAACGTGAGTTACGTCTCTACAAAGGAAAAAGGAAGTTCAAGTGGTGCTAATCAGAGCAAGGTTGCAGGGGCGAAGAAGTATGCGTACATCAACAACTACAAGGGCAAGAACCCCATGACTAGAACACAATGGCGCAGGTATCAACGCTAAAAGAAATCTGCTGCGACACAAAGGTAAATCCTGCACATAACAAAAAGGGTAAGCAAATAGAATCCAAAGTTGAAGTGCAAAGAAAACCAGCAACAGAGAGGATTTTTCCTCCATTATCAGTTGTCAAAGAAGGTTTGAGTATTGAGAAAGCTCCTAATGACAAAGAGTGCTTTGATTTAGATGAAGACATAGGGTCTGGTTTTTCTGATTCTGAACCAGATTTTAATGTCCAGTGTAGTGTTGTCTCAATACTCCCTATTGAGTTCGACATGATATCTGATGTGAATGAGGTCGAAGGAGAGTTCGATGAAGATATAGCGAAACATAAGCCAGTTTGCTATTATGTCCTTAACAATGGATGCATAGAAGAGCAGACAACTATGTTTGAAAGACCAGATGGTGGAATGAAGTACCATCTTAAACCTTTGTTTATCCAAGCGAAGGTCAACAATGTGGGCGTCAACAAAGTGCTTGTTTATGGTGGTGCTGCTGTAAACTTGATGCCTCAAGGCATGCTACCAAACATTGGTAAATCAGAGACTGATTTGAGGCCTCACAACATAGTGCTGACCAACTATGAAGGAAAATCAGGATATTCTCTTGGAACGCTTGAGGTAGAGCTTGTGGTTGGTAGTGTCAAAAGGCTCACTTTGTTTATGGTAATTCCTACCAAAGAAAATTTTAATTTGCTGCTCGGCAGAGAATGGATCCATGGTGTAGGGGCAGTACCTTCAACATTGCACCAAAGGATTGCCATATGGAGAGAAGATGGACTCGTAGAAAATGTGGAAGGAGATCAGAGTTATTTCCTAGCGGAGGTTGACCACATTTCTAAGAAGACATTCGACAAGCAATTGGCTACTATTGCACCATGTACACCATCCACATGTGCCTATATGCCACAAGGTGTTGTCTATGAATCACTAGACCTTCACCCCCAACATGGTTTCATTTGGGAGAGAGAGGTAATTGGTGAGTCAAGCTGCCCAAAGGGTTATGTCAAGCCCACAGGGTGGGATGGACCATAAATTGTTTTATGATGACTACACCCAGAACATGGGAGCGAATTACGGCTTACATAGCCGACAGCAAAAAGAACATGGCTTTAGAGGCCAAAGTAAAACAGAATGTGGTCAAAGAAACTACATCAAATCAGCCAGTTGAGAACATGATGGAAGATCAAAGGTTGGATTGCACTTATGATGATGAACCCTTAAGCTTTGAGAAAGATCCAATGTTTTCAACAGAGAAGATGAAGGCACAAGATCCCATGGAAGAGATCGACTTGGGAGATGGCACCATAAAGAGGCCAACATTCATTAGTGCCAAAATTGATAATGATTTCAGAAGAAAGATCATAGAGCTTTTGAGAGAATACAAGGATTGTTTTGCTTGGGATTATCATGAGATGCCAGGTTTAAGTCGTGAAGTGGTAGAGCTAAGGCTACCAATTCGACCAGAAAAGAAACCAATCAAGCAGACACCAAGAAGATTTGCACCTCAGATCTTGTCGAAGATTAAGGAAGAAATCGAAAGACTCCTCAAAAGCAAGTTCATAAGAACAACAAGGTATGTTGATTGGCTAGCAAATATTGTTCCTGTTATTAAGAAAAATGGGACTCGTAGAGTCTGTATAGATTTTAGGGACTAAAATAATGCTACACCAAAAGATGAATATCCTATGCTGGTGGCAGAAATGTTGATTGATTCAGCAGCAGGATTTGAATATTTGAGTATGCTAGACGGATATTCAGGATATAATCAAATCTATATTGCTGAAGAAGATGTTTCAAAGACAACATTTAGATGTCCTGGGGCATTAGGGGTTTATGAATGGGTAGTAATGCCATTCGGGCTAAAAAATGCTGGGGCAACATACCAACGAGCAATGAATTCTATGTTTCATGATTTCATAGAAAAATTTATGCAAATATACATAGATGATATTGTTGTTAAATCGTCAACAGAAAGTGGTCATTTAGACCATCTTCGACAATCATTCGAAAGAATGAGAAAATATGGATTGAAAATGAATCCAGTCAAACGTGCCTTTGGTGTTCGTGCAGGTGATTTCCTTGGTTTTGTTGTGCACAAAAAAGGCATTGAAATCCATGAAAACAAGACAAAGGCTATATTGGAAACAAAGGCTCCCACAACAAAAAAGGAATTGCAGTCCCTGCTGGGAAAAATCAACTTCTTAAGAAGGTTTATATCAAACCTCAGTGGAAAAACGCAAGTTTTCTCACAATTGCTTCGTTTAAAGAAGGAAGAAGTTTTCAAATGGGAACCAGAACAGCAAAAAGCCTTTGATGAAATCAAGTCATACCTGACAAAACCACCTATGTTGCTTCTTCCTATTAGAAACAAAGCTATGAAATTGTACATAGCAACATCAAAAAAAACAATAGGAAGTATGTTAGCACAAGAGGATGTAAACGGAGTCGAAAGAGCCGTATATTACCTTAGTAGACTATTGAATGATGCAGAAACGAGATATCATCCAATAGAAAAACTTTGTTTATGTTTGTATTTCTCTTGTACAAAACTGAAGCAATATATTAAGCCTGTTGATGGGTATGTTTATTTGCATTATGATATAATTAAGCACATGCTGTCTAAACCCATACTTCATAGCCGAGTGGGGAAATGGGCTTTAGCATTGTCAGAATATTCCTTAACATATCAACCATTAAGGGCTGTAAAAGGACAAGTCGTGGCTGATTTCATAGTAGAACATGCGCTGGTTGAAGAACCAATATGTTCAATAGAGACGAAGACTTGGAAGTTGTATTTTGATGGCTCGAGCCACAAAAATGGTACAAGAATTGGGATCTTGATAATATCTCCAACCAAAATACCAACAAAGTTTAAATACAAAATCCAAACAAATTGCTCCAATAATGAGGCAGAATATGAAGCCTTAATAACAGGACTAGAACTGTTATTGGAATTGGGGGCAACATCTGTCGAAATAAAAGGCGACTCAGAACTAGTTCTTAAGCAACTCACAAAAGAGTATAAATGCATAAAAGAGAATTTGGTAAACTACTTTGTTGTTGCCAATACATTGCTTAAACAGTTCACACATGTGCAAATAGAACATGTGCCTCGAGTTGAAAATCAAGAAGCAAATGAGTTAGCTCAACTAGCTTCAGGATATAGAGTTTCAAAAGAAAAACTTCAAGAATTCATTGAAATAAAAGAGAAACTCTTTTCGACAGAAGATTCACAAAACAAGTTGCCAATTCAAAAACTTGGGGGGGCAGAGGATAAGCTAGAAGTATTTTTTCCTCCAATTGATGATGAAATTCAAAATTTTCAAGTTTTTGTCATTGACAACATGTCGAATGACGATTGGCGAAGGCCAATTGTAGAATACTTAGAAAATCCAACGGGAGTAACTTCTCGAAAAACTAAGTATAGAGCTTTAAGCTATATGATTGCTGGGAATGAATTGTACAAGAAAACTACTGAAGGGGTTTTACTTAAATGTCTAAGTGAAAACGAATCCTATGTGGCAGTATCCAGTACTCATAGTGGTGCCTGTGGATCACATCAAGCAGGCCATAAAATGAAATGGCTTTTGTTTCGACAAGGTGTATATTGGCCAACCATGTTGAAAGACTGCATAGACTTCGCCAAAGGGTGTCAAGAATGTCAAAGACACACAGGAATTTAACATGTACCAGCGAATGAGTTGCATTCAATAATAAAACTATGGCCATTCAGGGGTTGGGCCTTAGACATAATTGGTGAGATAAAACCAACTTCGTCAAAAGGTCATCGTTTCATTTTAGTGGGTATTGATTATTTCACTAAATGGGTCGAAGCCATCCCTTTAATTAACGTGGATCAAGAGGCAGTCATGAACTTTATTCAAAAACACATTTTGTATAGATTTGGAGTTCCAGAAACCATTACAACAGATCAAGGCACAATTTTTACTGGTCGAAAAATGGTGGATTTTTCCTCTGAAAGAGGTTTTAAGTTATTAACTTCGACGCCTTATTATGCACAAGCTAATGGTCAAGTAGAAGCTGCCAATAAGATTGTCATTAATTTGATTAAAAAACATGTTGGGCAGAAGCCAGGGAATTGGCATAATACTCTTGATCAAGTGTTATGGGCTTGCAGAACTTCTCCTAGAGAATCCATTAACACTACCCCTTTTCGACTTACATTTGGGAATGATGCAGTGTTGCCAGTCGAAATTTATTTGCAATCAACCAGAATTCAAAGACAATTTGAAATTCCAGTAAATCAATATTGGGATATGATGGTTGATGAGTTAGTGGATATAGATGAAGAAAGATTATTAGCTTTAGAAGTGATCACAAGACAAAAAGAAAGAGTGGCTAAAGCTTATAATAAAAAAGTTAAGTTGAAATCTTTCAACTTAGAAGACTTAGTTTGGAAAGTCATTTTGCCTATGGATAAAAGAGATAGAGTCCTAGGAAAATGGTCTCGAAATTGGGAAGGACCATTTAAGGTAATACAAATCTTTTCGAACGGAGCATATGAGATCGAAGAGATAAGCGCAGACAATAAAGTTATGCGTATAAATGGCAAGTATTTAAAGATATACAAGCCAATGCTGTAAGAAATAAAAATAGCGCGAGAATAAACAATTGAGTGAAGTCGAAATATGGCATTAATGCCAAAGTACATAGTACAAAATTTGGTGCACACCAAAAACTAAATTATATTCGAAATTATACATTGAAAGACGAAGTGCCACTGGTCGCTGAAGCTAAATAGCAGAAAACGGACAGAATAACGTCGAAATACAGTTCACTTCGTTCAAAGGCATATTGATTATAGATACAAGGTCCTACAAACCATTGTCATAAATTAAAAGTTTACATCAAATGGTTGAAATAGCGCTGAAGGCGGTTACAAAAAGCTCAAACTGCTAAATTCTTCCGTTTTGGAGGATTGTCTTCAGCTTGCCTAGGGAAGATGGTTGTCGTCATCCGCTGGCGTGGGTTTTTCCAAAGTAGGAACCACCTCTTCATCCGGTAAAATCCACCAGGCCAAGAAAGGGTTCTTCTAACAAGAGATCCACTGAAAGAAGAGGAAGGTGGTGGTTGCCCTCGTACCTCCAATGCTTGCTCCTTTGGTGAATTGGAGGAAAAGGTGATGGCTCACCATCCACTGAAAGAACGTTTCAAAATCTGTCAGCACAACACACTGAGGAATTACGCAACATCAGTGAGTGGTATCCTCAATTTATAGGCTCACCATCCATTGGGTTTTCCACGAAATCTCAATCAAGAAGAAAATGCAGCAGTCGTGTGAAAAATCTCCATAGAAATCTAAAATCTGCAACTCCTGCTTTGAGTTTTCCAGTAATCTCAAAACGCCAAGAATCTTTAAGATTACTTGAAAACCCAAGGTAGGAATAACGATTTTGAAAGAAAAACTCATGATGAAGATGAGAATAAAAGAAAGGAGAGGAGTTTTTCTGGTGAATTGTGAACGTCCAAAACCAAAGTTTCCCCTGTATTTATAACACGAAGAAAGAGTAAGGTACAAAAAGAGTATTAAATGAATGGCACAGAAAACGTGTTAAAAATCAAATGCAACTTTCGAGGAGATGAAGTCGCAACTGACAGTCAACATTCAAAGCATCGCATCAACTGAACCTGATGACCGGCCAAATCGCGTGGAAAGAAGAACCGGTAAACGTGCAAGTCTTTAAGTTTATTTTTGACCGGTCATAATGGTAGTACCTTGGTAAACGTGGTGGAAGTTACAAAGATGATGGGAGAGATGGAGTGTAGCAGTTACCAATGCTAAAGCACGATCATAAAAACGACAGCGCACTCAAGTACTGGTGTAATACCCCAATTTTGTCCGCCTTCTTTTTGTCACTTGCTTTATTCAAATTGTTTTTTCGAGATCAGACGATTACAAGCAGTTAGAATAGTGTCCTTCCACAGATCACAACATCGTGTACGAGCACGCGATGGATCCATCAGACTTCGTTAAGTCCTTCGGATTAGTTGTGTCAGCCTAAGGCACAGCGTAAATCCATTGATCAAATCAGTTCCGGACCTGATATTGATCAGCCGCTCGAAAAGGCCACCCCCAGAGCTCGGACTCGACAAGAGTCCGTTAGAAGGTTTTAGGCAACCTCCGAATTCTCAATTTACCGCTTTTCCCAATGTATTGCTTTCTCGTTAATGCGACAAGTGTTAACCCTCTCTCTCAAAAGGAAAATAACAAAAAGAAAATTTGAATTTTTCTGAAGCGGACAAAATTAGTATTATTTCTATATCTTTATTTCCATTTCACCCACAAATATGAAAAGGCCAATTCATATTTCTTGGCGAAATGTGAAATAAAGAGGGGCAGCTGTAATACCCCAATTTTGTCCGCCTTCTTTTTGTCACTTGCTTTATTCAACTTGTTTTTTCGAGATCAGGCGATTACAAGCAGTTAGAATAGTGTCATTTTTAATTTAAGCCAATTTCAATTATCCAGTTCAATTAAACCGAAATACCGTTACTTAAGCTAGGCATGCGCGTGAATGATCGATCTTTTCGCGCATTCTTCAGTTTAATCTCGATATTTGGGCCTAATCGAAACCTAAGTGGGCCTATTTAAGTCAATTTTCTCACTATTGGGCTTATCATTTTGGCTTGGGCCGACAGACGTGGTTCCAAGTTAATTTTTAGCGTTTATTGTTTAACGGGCCTATTTTTCTATTCGGGCCTCGTTCTAGCATGTTCATTTAGTGGGGCCCGATTCACTTTTGTATTTGGTCCAATTTCTTCTCTTCATTATTTTTATTTTTTCATTTAATTTATTTTGAGTAATATATATAGTCAAAATGCCAAAAAAATCTATTTTATTTTATTTACAATTTAGGCTTGTCCAAAAAGTCCAAAATACTATAAACATAGAAAAAATGAAAATAAAAAAATAATAAGTAAACATTAGGAGCAATTAGTAATCTTTGGGTCTGTCATTGCTCTCCAAAACTTCTCAGCAAGCCCAATCTGCAGAAGCCCAGTCAAGCTAACCAATTAATGTTAAACCTAGTATTTGACTATAAATAAGCAGTACAATCACAGTTAAAAGGGAGACAGAGACTGACGGCAAATATACCTCAAAAAAGGATCAGGGTTCAATATCAGAATCCTAATCACCAAAACACTTTTTTTAAATTTTCGAAAAAGGGTCGGAGTTCAATCATCAGTGTTACGGTAGCAGGATCAAGCAAATAACAGATGCAGTGAGACAGACAGTGGCAATCGCAGGAGTGTTAAGGTGATTATCAAAAGCTGGAAAATAGGTAGGCATTTCATTGTCTTGGTAAATAGGAATTTGTTATGTATTCTGTTAGAAAAAATGGTAGATTTAAATACACATATTAATAGACTTTAATGCATGTTTGAAATAAGGTTTTCAAGGATTGATAGATGTGAATATCATCATTCTTAATAAAAAAAAGAAAAACAAGTTAGTGCTTTAATTTTATTTATTTATTTATTTATAATCAAATCAAGTTGCAAATTGTAATAGAATACCAGATCAGTGCTTTAGAAACTTCAGATCAAAAGATTAGAAACAAACTTATTTTTAGTATTCTGTTCGTTTTAACAAATGACATTAGCAATTAGTTGCAGCAAAAAAAAAGGGTCTAGAAATTGCAACTTAGAATTAAAAATAAGAGTTCTGAATATCAAATCAGTAACAGATTCATTTAGTATTAATTTAGGTTCCAAGATAGGAAAAAAGAAGGAAGCGAACTAGTAACCAAAAATGACAAATGGAAGTCAGCTTCATACAAACCGATTTGGGGTTTAAAATTAGTTGAAAACCCGATAAATAAGAATAGAGTAGCAAAAAAGCAGGAAAAAAACAAATCGAATCCCAGTCGCCACCGTCTTCTCCGGTAAGTTTCTCCGTCTCCGGCGAAGCTCCGGCGAGATCTCCCCCAAACCGAGCCCATGAAGCCTTCCTCCCTCCAAACCGAACACCAAAAACAACGAAACAGCAACCTTTTTACGACTGATAAAACGAAAACGAAGGAGAAGAAGAAAAACCGAGAGAGAGAACATTGGAACCGTTGGTGAGCTCATCGGAAATGGCGTTCACCGGCCTCGTGGTGGTTGTTCTCACCATTCTCGCGTTCACTCTCTCTCTCTTTCTCCATATCCGCGTTTTTTCTCTCACTCTCCCGTGGAAACCGGCGAAAATCTCGCCGTGAGGTCACTTTCTCTGTGCTAGCGGCGGCTGGCTTGTGGGAAGGGAAGGAGAGGAAGTGAATATTAGGTTTAGGGTTTCCATAATGGGCTTTTATAGTGTCTCCTAAAATCTATTTTATTTTTTTTCTTTTTTTAATATTCAGAATACTATTAACACCCCCCGATTCACGCATAAACCTTCCCTCACTTAAACCAGTCTATCATCACTGGGCCTCCTATCTGAACCGGGCTTGCTTTTTACACCTCATGTTCAGTTACACAACCCCCTACGACTAATAACACCCCCATTTTGCAATTTTCACATTTTTCTCGTTTTTTTTAATTCTTTTTCAACTCAAATAATTTCTCATTAAATCAAAAACTTTGTTAGTGGTCTTGCGAAGCCTTTGCTTGCATGATTATTAACAATGAGGAACTAGTGGTGATCACTTGGAGCCTTTGCTCAATTGATCATTATGAATGCCTAAATTTTCTAAAAACTTTCAACAAATCCAAAAAACTTCGTTAGTGGTCCTGCGAAGCCTTTGCTTGCATGATCATTAACAATGAGGAACTAGTGGTGACCACTTGGAGCCTTTGCTCAATTGATCATCATGAATGTCTAATTTTTCTAAAAAACTTTTCATTAAATCAAAAACTTTGTTATTGGTCCTGCGAAGCCTTTGCTTGCATGATTATTAACAATGGAGTGCTAATGGTGGTCACTTGGAGCCTTCGCTCAATTGATCATCATGAAAGCTCAGTTTTCACAATTAAATAAGATAAAATACAAAAACCAAAAATCCAAAACTACGTAGCTTTGAATTCTCCATCGCACCGGGAGATACGTAGGGAGCGGATCCTCCGTCAAGCACAAAGAACTAAAAACATTTTTCCTTTCAAAAAAAACCAAAGCGGCTAACTCTCGTCAAGCGCCGCAAATAAAAAATTCATTAAGTTTTTTTTAATCAAGAGGCAAATTTAAGTATTTTTTAAATCAACGCTTAAAACCACACGTTTAATTAAAGGTTCCCTTTTAGTAGAAAGGAGATGTGGGGTGCTAATACCTTCCCCATGCCTAACCGACCCCCGAACCCAAATCTTCCGGTTTTCAAAAGGCCATCCGCCTTCCAAAAAGGTTTTTCTTCAATATTTTCCTTATAAAAAAATATTGGTGGCGACTTCAATGTTTTAAAAAGTTGTAAACGAAGAAAAACCCCTCAGGGACTTTTTCGGGCGCAACAGCTGGCGACTCCACTGGGGACTTTTCCTTTTTTTAAGTGGGTCGAGCCTAACTAATTAAATGTGTGGTTTAGTGTGTTATTAATTTGATTTGGATACTTTGTTTGCTTCTATCCCTTTTCGGTTTCCTTTTCTTTTTTATCATGTTGTATACATGTGCTTTTGTTTTCTCTTCTTCCATGTTTGTTTTCCCTTCCTCCTCTTTGCTTATGTGCTTAGTACCCTCATGCATTTCCCCAATCCCAATCATGTTCCCTTCTTCTTTGCTCCCTTTCTTCAAGGTAAGCTCATGCATTTCTCCCCAATTCTATCATGATCCCCTCTTCTTGGCTCCCTTTCTTGAGGTAAGCAACACACTTGATTGTTGTTGAAACCCTAGGCTAGCTTATTTGATATTGAACCCTAGGGTAGACGACATGTTATTGCTTGCTATTGTCAGGACTGTTCTGGGTTTTCCTTCGCAGGTGAGGGTATATGTGGGTAGTTTTAGGCGTTATGTCCTCAACACACACTTCACACCCTATACTTGTGAGCATGGAGTGGGGCCTAAAACCCAAGGTCTGAACAAAAACCTAGGAGAGTGGGAACGACTAGTGACTGCCATTCGTAGACCTTTGTCTGTATGGCTCTCATGAAAGTTCCGCCCAAGAGTGCGCTTTGTCATGATGCCTCACACTCGGTAGCTTTCTACGATTGTGGGTGTCATCATGAGAGAGACTTTAGCTCTTGGTTGCCATTGTGAGGAAGTGATTAGAACCTACATGGGAGGATTACCCTTTTCGTCGACTTTAGACCCTAGGATTCCCACCCTTCGTAAGACACGAGGGCACACCTTTGTTTGTTGCATTTAGCTTAAGCATTCCTTTTTCTCAAACTCTATTTCAAAAGTTGTAGAAAGTAATTTTTCTTTTCCCCTCGTAAACACCTACATGAGGTGGCATGCAGCGTGTATCTTTGAAAATGTTCAAAGTACCACCGATAACCTCATTTTCTTACCATTCTTCCATGTACGTAACACATCATTTCATATCCACCTCATTTCGCATTCACATCATTTTGCACCTTTGCATTTACATCTAACAAAATTTTGAAAAGAAAAAACAATCATCATTTGCATACATCCTTGCATTACATAAAACAAAATTTTCAAAAAAAGAAAAAAAAGGCAAAAAGCAAAACTTTCAAAAAAATCATCATAGTCTTTTCTTTTACCGGACTATATGAGGTGATGTTCCCAAAATTTCAGTCACCAAACTCAAAAAATGTTTTCATTATCGCCGTCATTTTCATATAAAGACATCATTTGCATTGCATAAAACAAAAACTTGATAAAATTCATACATGCATTTTTCTCTATCTCATTAAGGTTTGTCAGGAGTGCATTCTCCGCACGTGTGCGTTTCCATTCACTAAGGCTTTTTCCCCTAATTTTCTCGAAAGATCCAAAAAATCGTGTCTTATTAGGGGCGCGTCTCATGCATTATTGTTTTCCTTTTTCACGCATCATGAAAAAATAATACATTAACCTCTCATTTTGCACGCAATTCCATTCAATAAAAAAATCATTTTTTTTAAAAAAAAAATCATCATTGTGAGTATCATGCATTTCATTGCACACAAGAAAGCATCTCATTCATAATCATGAACAAAAATCATCATCAAATTTATTCAAAATGTAGCATTCATGCATCATTTCATTAACCTCATCACTTTAGTTCAGATACATCATTCCTCCATACATGCATCTTTCAAAAAAGGGAAGGGGCATTGGCATTTCATACTTTGCCTTGCCTCTAAAAAATCATCATTTAGGAAAAAGCATCATTCCTGCATCTTTCATCATTCAAAAGAAAAGGGAAGGGGCATTGGCATTTCATACTTTGCCTTGCCTCTAAAAATCATCATTTAGGAAAAAAAGCATCATTCTTGCATCATTCATCATCCAAAAATGCATTGGCTTTTCATATTTCGTCTTGCATCAAAAGAAAACATCAAAAAAAACTTTTAGAATAATCACACTTTTCAAGTGAACATGCTTTCATGCATTTCATTTTCATCATCATAATGTTTTCATCCATGCATTGCATACAACAAAAATGTTGTGATGAGAGACGAGATGTTCTTGCAAAGTAATCTTTCTTTTTTGGAAAAGTTTACCCTCACTCATTTGCAAACTCAAGGTGTTTCAAGGCCCTCAATTTTTCACATCAATAGCTCATTTGTATTTCCTTCAAAAAAGGCATTGCGTCTCATCCATTCCATGATAAAAGACTCAAAAAGTTCATCAAAAAGTTTTTATATCATGTTTTAACCAATGTTAACTCTCTGTGAAGCGTTCTTCTAGTAAGTATGCATGCCACGTGCAGTTTCTCTTGTTTGAGTCAGTCAATTTCCTTCATTTATCATCATTCCCCATCCAAGTCTAAATCCCGCCCCGTCCACCCAAAAAGCGCATATTCTCCCCATCAGTGCATACTTGACTTTTTGGTTCAATCTCGCCCACACTTTAAGTCCTCCATGCGGGGGCAATTTTGTGATCACTAATTTTCCTTGTCAGTATCATATTCCTTTAGTGCAAGTCTTTCTAAAAAAAAATATATAATAAATAAAAAAGATAAAATAAGCTCGCTAGGTTGAAAACCCGCAAAGGGCGGCCTAGGCAAAAAAAAGTGCCCGGTGGATTGAAAACTCGCAAAGAGCGGTCCAGGCAAAAATTAGGGCACAAAAAAAAACAAAAAAAAGGGGGAAAAAGAGCAAACACATGAAGATAGATGAATTATTGTCCTAAAGTTAAGTCTCACAGAAATAAGCAATCAGGATTTGAAATGAAATTTGGTCATCTCTCCACACCCTCAAAAACCTAAAATCCCAAAAAGTCCATTTCCTACCCCTCTTAAGCCAAAGATTCAAAATCACAAAAATACCCTTTGTTACCCATCTTAAGCCAAGAAAAGCCCAAGATATCCCCATCACCCTAGACGAGGGTTAATTCCACATCAAAGATGGTATATCATTTTCACCCAAGTCAAAAGGAAAGAAAATTCACAAAAGGAGGGGAATAACAAAGTTTCAAAAAGGAGAATCCCAAAACAAAGAAAGGAAGACAAAGGGAGTATAAATTATGAGTCAATACATTTTGCCAATGAAGCATAAGAGCTCCCCTCCAAAAAGGCCCTCAAATTCAATGGGTTCAATCATTTCCCCTCCAAAAAGGGCCTCAAATTCAATGGGTTCAATCATTTCCCCTTTTCAATTCATTGGGTTTAACCATCTTTTCTTTCATAAAACCTTCAAACACCTCATCAAACCTAATAACCATTTCCTTCATAAACCATTGACCATCGGCCAACACCGAATAAGACCCATCCTCCCTATCAACCCCAAACACTTCATTAATCTCAATCATCCCCTTCTCCACATCACAACCCTAAAAAGTCCATTCCGATCAATGACTAATTGCTTTCGTTTTCTCAAGTTTTAATCTTAGGACAAATAAGTTTATCTATTTACGACGTGTTTGCTTAAAAAAAAACAAGCAGAAAAAAGAAAGCTGCTCGAAAAGAAAAAACAAACAATCAAAAAAGAAAGTTGGTAAAAAAGGGAGAAGGACTTGCACTCCAAGATGCATTCATGTTGCATTAAAACAAGGTTTAGTGGTCACCAAGTGGAGCCTCTCCTCATACTAAAAAGTCAAAACTTTCATTGCATTTGAGTTGTTCTTAAAGAGAACCAAAAGTGTGTACTAGGGGGCGTTCCCTTCACCTCTCACTCCGCTCAACTTTGGGGAGGTTTGTTCATTGCCCACCCCATTCATATATCACCCTCAGTTCATAACCATCACCATAACTCTGTCGCCTTTCACAACCTCACTCAAAGAAACCATTTGAAATGTCATTCGAAAGTGGGGCAAGTCTGTTCCCATTCCTTCACCTCATTCATTCCTATAACACCTCGCCGGGGTAATCTCTCAACTCACTATCCTAAATAAGGCCTTGTCATTCTAATTGGGGCAACTTTGTCCTTGTTATGACTGGGGCAACATCAAACTTTATGGGTTGAGACAAAATCTCTTTTGCTCCACCCTTCATTTTAAAAGCCGAAGCATTCCCAATTCATCATCTTCTACACCCCTAGTTGTTGTCACCACTAGACAGGGGCAAGCTATTCACTCATCAAAGACCTGAATTGGGGCAATCTTGTATCTCTTGATCCCTCATGAGCTTCGGCAATAACCATGTCTGTCATTCCTTCACTTGCCATAAATGTCCATGCCCTAAACCAATTCCAAGTTAACTGACTCATTCATTCACATTTGCACTCCTATGCATGCTTACTAGACAATGCTTCAAAAAGAGAGAACACAAGTTGTTTACGTGATATCTAAAATTCAGTCATCATGGAAAGAAAGAGAAAACAAGTGAGGTTGTTTGTAAATAAAAACCTTGAGAAGACCGGAGTTTGAATCAAATTCAATTTTTCAACAAAATAGTCAATAATCATCTCAATTCCTTGCATCCAAAGTCTCACATCTCATCATCACAAAAATGTTTACCTCATGCATCTAGGCATTTCAATCTATTCATTATGGCATATGCATCAAAGCATTACATTTGCATCTTCACATTTTGTGCATTCATCACGTAGAAAAAAGAGAAAAAAACGGTCCACGTCAGTTGCATCATATTAATACTTGCATTTCATAGATGAAAATAGTAAAAAAGAAAAAGCAGAAATCTTTTCATCGCATTGGCATCATATTAATGTTAGCATTTCCATAAAAGAAAAAGAACAAAAGTCATTGCATCAGACATCAGAGCATTGCATCATGTTAATGTTTGCATTTCAAAGAAGAAGCAAATACAAAAGAACAAAAGCATTCCATAATATTCAAGATATCAATCATGGCATATGTTTGCATTACATGTGTCATTCATTGCATTGCTAAGCAAAATGCGGACGAACACAAGATGTTAATCCTCATGCCTAGTTCCAAGAGTCAGCACTTCAAGTGTCAGTCTTCAATCTAATTCTCAAGTCAGTCATCCTGGACTTGTCAGTCTCAAAATCTCATTCCCAATCGCTC
Source organism: Oxytropis ochrocephala (assembly GCA_020916435.1). Lineage (NCBI taxonomy): Eukaryota > Viridiplantae > Streptophyta > Magnoliopsida > Fabales > Fabaceae > Oxytropis > Oxytropis ochrocephala. Next base: position 65,436,441 of record CM037095.1, read on the forward strand.
CTTCAGTTCGGAGTTCAAATGCCCTCGGGTCCCGAGTGGTTCATTAAAAGCACACCAAGTGTTCATCTATCGTTTTCTTGGCACGCCAAGTGTCCATTTACCGTTTTCCCGTCAGCACGCCAAGTGTTCATTTACTATTTTCGCATCAGCACGCCAAGTGTTCATTTACTGCTTTCTTTCTAGCAAACCAAGAATTCATCATCATTGCATCAGACATCAAATCAATTTTCAAAATACAAAATCATAGGAGGCTAAGTCGAATGTACATTCGAAATAGTCATCACGATAGGACACTTGAATTGATCACTCAAGAATCCTGAGGTCCCTATGCAAAAAAAAAAACATTCGGTGTTATCTACATCATAGTAATGTTTGCATTCCAAAAGAACCAAAAATTCATCATCCCATCAAACATCAAAACAATACAGTTGCATCACATCAATACTTGCATCTCATAGAAGAAAAGAAAGCTAAAGCATCCTGTAACACCCCATTTCTACCCGGTAATTTAAATCAAAAATCAGAGTGTACAAAAATCTTTTCTGATCATTTTCTAGTTTAGTGTGTTATAAAATAGTGGGATGGTGACTATGGGATTACTCGGTAATCGATACTACTTGCAATGTGCATTGGCCACTTTTGCAAGGCTCTCGATGATGCCCTCGTAAATACACCAAATGAAAGAAATTCTAGCCTTAGTGGCGAACCACGGTTTAGCCATAGTCATTCAGCACACTAATAGTATAACATAAAGTAATACTCAATGAAATGGAGCGTCACAACTCTTTCTCTTAAACCAAAAACCAAATACGTAACACCAGAAGATAACTCATAGAATTCTAGTTTCACATAATGCAGCGGAAAACAATCATTATCTCAACAAAGATAATCCAAAGAATATCAAACAGATACATAAGGCTCAACAAGGAGCAAAACAAGCAACAACGATCTAAACCCCGACCCCTAGGTGCTACGTGTATCGGAGCAGCGGACCGACTCGGGGAGTAGTGAAGGTAGAAAGCCCTCACTCCTGACTACCTGTGGTAAATAACAACAGAAAGGGTGAGTCTCGAACTATATAGTAAAAGTGATAATAAGCAATATATCAGCATAGTTTACAGCACACTCAAACACGCCAAACATCAGTCAACAACATTCATGCACTAATGGGAATGTATGCAATGTTGGTATGCATGTGGTACCATTGGCCCACCGCCGCCTCAGCTTCACAATCACTTTATAAGGCCCCCGCGCCTCGAACTTCACAATCATTTTATAAGGCCCCGGCCGCCTCTCGAAGCTTCACACATCATATTATAAACTCTACGACCATGACCCAATGTATGCATGAGACTCCATGTACATCACAAACATCATTTCAAACAATTCAATACACCCATTACTCTTACCTCAGCGTCAATCTCATTTTATAGCCCTCCTGGCTTGGCCCACCGGCCCATGCCCCCATGGCATGCTCAATCACCTCATTATGAACCCTCAACACCATTATGTCCCACCGGACTATTCCCCTCTAGGGCACTCAACCTCACTCAGGGACCTAAACCACCACTTAGGACCAAAACAATCATCTAGGGACCAAACTGTCACCTAGGGACCAAAACAAAGACTCTCTTAGGCACTTGGCAAAGACTCAGCGCCATTTTCCCCACATTCTCGCGCCCGCGGTGCAACACAAAGACTAGGCGCCGAAAACTCGGCAAGATTTTGGCGCCCGTGGCAACACACCCACTGGGCGCCACTTTCCTAGCAATCTGGCGCCCCACAGGCAACACAGACTCTAGACACAAACTCGATACGCGATTTGAGACACAAACTAAGACACAGCAAAGACCACGATTGGCGCCCCACATTGACCAGCTCACCCAACACTTTCAAATCAAAAACCACCTGAGCCAAAATGTTTAAAAATGAATTTGGGCAGGTAAACACAAAATTTGGCACGATGAAATATGCCTAGAAAAGTAAGTTTCACTCCCTGGCTCCAAAACACACATAAAACGCAGGCCTACCGGACATTTTCAAAAATACACTTGAACTCGAAAAACCACTCGAGCCAAAACACTTAAAATTGAAAGTTGGCGGTGAATGCAAAAGTTGGCACGAGAAAATATGTTTAGAAATACAAGTTGCACTCACCGGGGCTCCAAAACACACCCAAAACGAGCCCTACTTAACATTTTCAAAAATACACTTGCAATCAGAAAACCACTCGAGCCAAAATGTTTAAAATTGAAAGTTGGCGGTGAATACAAAAGTTGGCACGAGGAAATATGTTTAGAAATGCAAGTTTCACTCCCGGGCTCCAAAATACCCACATTCTGCGCCCGGCGCAAAGAACTCACTCACCCAGACACTGCTACAGTGACACAGGCGCCATTCTGGGCACCCTGGGGCAGCATTTGGCGCCCATGTCACTGGCACACACGCACCCAACACACAAGCGATTACACGGGCGCCATTTTCCCAAAGAACTTGGCGCCACGGCGAAACAACCTCGCACAAAACATTTTCCGGACATGAATGAGCGATTGCACGTGGCGCCATTTTCCCAAAGAATGTGGCGCCACGGCGTGCATTCTGCACAAACTCTAAACTTAGCGATGAGCATACGTGGCGCCAGAATCCTAGCATTTTGGCGCCCCAAACACTAAAACCCCAATTTTTCCAAACTCTTCCAAACCAATTCACCCAATAATCCTTCTAACACTCCTAATTGCATAATCAAACAACCAATTGCATATTCAAATCATCAATTAACATCAAAATCACCAAATCATATATTACAAAACCCTAACTCACACCTAAATCAATTTTTACCAACAATTTCATCAAATTCAAGAATCAATTCAACATGCAATCATCAATTAACATCAAAACAGCCCCTATGACACATATAATACCCATTATCTCCTCTATTATAGAGTGAGACTCCCCTTACCTCAAATTAAACCGTAGAAAAGCACCGGAATCGAGTCACGAACAAAACCACCGCAACAATCCAAGCTTCAAGCCACGAAATTCCTTCTCTTTCTCTCCTCTCTTGCCACGGCGCAGCTTCTCCTCTCTTCTCCTTTCTTTTCTTTTTCGTTTGCTACTCACAATGAGCTTGGATACCTAATTTGGGTATATAAGTATTGGGCCAAGTGCACCTTGGGCCCTTTTTACACCCCTGGCCCATTTCTTCCACCACTCCCTTCAATTAAAATAAAATACTAAATTATAAACACCATATTATAATTTAATATAATTAAAAAAATTAGTGCAACACCTAAACAATTTAATCAATTTCTTAATTAAATTATTTGGGGTGTTACAACTCTCCCCCACTTAGGAGATTTCGTCCTCGAAATTCGTACCTGAGTCAAATAACTCTGGATAGGACTCCCGCATCTTGCTTTCCAGCTCCCAAGTCATACTCTCACCAGCAGCTCCCAACCACACTACCTTGACCAAGGCAATGTCTTTCCCTCTCAACACCTTCACTTCTCTATCCTCAATCCTCACTGGCATAGTCTCCACAGTGAGGTTCTCACGCGCACTCTACATCATCCATGTGAATCACATGAGACAGTTCGGAATATACTTAGGAAAGGCGTGACACGTGGAAGACATCGTGCAAGTTCGAAAGATTGGGTGGCAAGGCCACCCTATAAGCAACCTTTCCAACCCTCTCAGTGATTTGGTACGGTCCAATAAACCTTGGAGTTAACTTCTTTGCCTTCAGAGCACGCCCAACACCAGTCATAGGCGTGACCCTCAAGAACACATGCTCACCACTGAAACTCCAAGTCCTTCCTCCTCTTATCATGATAACTTTTCTCGCCGACTCACGAGACTCTTTCATCTTCTCTCTCGATCATTTTCACCTTCTCGGTAGTCTCCCTAACCAACTCGGTCCAAGGACAACACTCTCCCGGACTCATGCCAACACAAAGGAGTTACGCACCTCCGCCCATACAAAGGCCTCAAAAGGAGCCATCCCGATGCTCGAATGATAGTCTGTTATTATAGGTGAACTCAATCGGTGGAAGATGCGTATCCCACGCACCTCCTGCTCCAACACACAAGCTCTCAAAAGATCCTCCAAAGACCGGATGGTTCTCTGCTGTCTCGACCATCATCGAGGATGGTAAGTCAACTCAACCTCGCTTTGGACCCCAAAGCCTCCTGCAAGCTTCCCCAAAACTCTGATGTAAACCGCGGGTCTCTATCCGACACAATACTCTTCGGAACCCCGTGAAGCTTCACAATTATCTGAATGTAAATCCTAGCCAACTTTGGCACAGGAAAGGTGATGTTGTAACGCCCCAAAATAATTAAGTAGTTATTAAATTAAATTACTTAGGTGTTTCATGGAGTAGTTATAATAAAACAATAAGATGGTGTTTTAATTAAAAAGAAAAGGGAGAAGTATCAATAATTCCGGGGTGGTAAGTATCGACCCAAGAGCCCAAGCCCAACGACTTAGGCTCCTAGGGTTGGTGTAATTCGCACCATTCTCCAAAGAAAGAAAGAAACGAATAGAGAGAAAGAAAAGAAAGAGAGAAAACGGCGCAAGGAGAGTGAGAAGAGGGAGAAGTGGATCGCACCAAGCAAAGAGAAGAGGAGAACTCATTTGTTGCTGTGGTTTTTGCACGTGACTCAAGGAAAATCAATTTCTACGGTTAATTCGAGGTAAGGGGAGTCTCACTCTATAATAGAGGAGATAATGGGTTATATGTATGTTATAGGGGCTGTTTTATGTTAATTGGTGATTATATGATGATTTGTTTTCTTGAATTTGGTGAATTTGTTGGTAAAATTGATTTAGAGCGTGAGTTAGGGTTTTACCATGTGTGATTTCGTGATTTTGATGCAATTGATGATTTGGGTGTGCAATTGTGTGTTAATTGGTGAAATTGGAGGTGTTAGAATGATTATAATATGGATTGGTTTGAGAGAATTTGTAGAATTTGGGGATTTTGATGTTGGGGCGCCATATGGCTAGGAATGGTGCGCCCAGTGCTATGTGAGAGGAGAGTTTCTCGGGAAATGTTGAAGTGCAGGGCGCCAATTTCCTAGAGAAATGGCGCCTGTGTCACTGTAGCAGTGACTGGGTGAGTGAGTTGCTGCCTGGGCGCCAGAATGTGGGTATTTTGGAGCCCGGGGAGTGAAACTTGCATTTCTGGGCACATTTTCTCGTGCCAAATTTTGTATTCACCTGCCAACTTTCAATTTTAAGTGTTTTGGCTCGAGTGGTTTTACAGTTGCGGTGTGTTATTTTGAAAATGTCCTGTGGGGCTTGTTTTGTGTGTGTTTTGGGGCTTGGTGAGTGAAACTTGTATTTCTAAACATATTTTCTCGTGCCAACTTTTGTATTCACCTGCCAACTTTCAATTTTAAGTGTTTTGGCTCGAATGGTTTTCTGATTGGAAGTGTATTTTTGAAAATGTCCCGGTAGGGCTCGTTTTAGGTGTGTTTTGGAGCCCGGGGAGTGAAACTTACTTTTCTAGGCATATTTCCACGTACCAAATTTTGTGTTTACTGCCCAAATTCATTTTTAAACATTTTGGCTCGGGTGGTTTTTGGTTTGAAGGTGCTTTGGTGAGCTGGTCAATGCGGGGCGCCAACTGTCTTTGCTCGTGGTTCAGAAATGGTGTCTTTGCGCGCCATCTTGCGCGTCTTGCCGCAAACTTACGCGCAAGAAAGCCAAGGCTTGATCAAGATCACGCGCGCCATCTTGCGCGCGTCCTGCAGCGTAACCTCGTGCGCACACCTCTCACGGGAGGACGAAAAACTTTGAGAGTTAGAGCGACTATCCGCGCGCCTTCTTGCGCGCTTCTCTCTTCTGCGCGCCGGTGTGTGTGCGCTCCAAAGTGGGGATTTTTCCAAAACCTTGTCTTTGTTGAATTCCTAAGTTCTTAAAATTATTTTGGTGTGTCAAAATGGTCCCTAAGTGAAGAAAAGGTCCTAAATGGTGGTTTAGGTTCCTGAGTAAGGCTGAGTACCCTAGAGGAGGATAGTCCGGTGGGACATAATGGTGTTAAGGGTTTATAATGAGGTGATTGAGCATGCCATGGGGGGGCATGGGCCGGTGGGCCCAAGCCGTGGAGGGCTATAAAATGAGATTGATACCGAGGTAAGAGTAATTGGGTGTATTGAATGGTTTGAAATGATGTTTGTGATGTACATGGAGTCTCATGCATACATTGGCTGCGGTCGTAGTGTTTATAATATGATTTGTGAAGCTGAGGGGCGTAGGGGCCTTATAAAGTGATTATGAAGCTCGCGGCGGCGGGGCCTTGTATGATGATTGTGAAGCTCGAGGCGCGGCGGTGGGCCAATGGTACCACATGCATGATGACATTGCATACATTCTCATTAGTGCATGAATATTATTGATTAATGATTGGCGTGTTTGAGTGCTGTACACTATGCTTATATATTGCGTATTATCACCTTTATTATATAGTTCGAGACTCACCCTTTCCTGTTGTTATTTACCACGGTAGTCGAGGAGAGGGCCTTCCCACCTTCACTACTCCCCGAGTCGATGCCTGCTCGATCGTAGCACCTAGGGGTCGGGGTTTAGACCGTCATTGTTACTGCTTTGCTCCTTGTTGAGCCTTTATGTATTCGTGTTGATATTGCCGGATTATCTTTGTTGAGATAATGATTGTTTTCCATTGCATTATGTGAAACTATAATGCTATGAGTTATCTTCTGGTGTTACGTATTTGGTTTTTAGTTTAAGAGAAAGAGTTGTGACGCTCCATTTCATTGAGTATTAAATTACGTTATACTATTAGTGCGCTGAATGACTATGGCTAAACTGTGGTTCGCCACTAAGGCTAGAATTTCTTTCGCTGGTGTATTTACGAGGGCATCACTGAGAGCCTTGCAAAAGTGGCCAATGCTCATTGCAAGTAGTATCGATTACTCGAGTAATCCCATAGTCACCACCCACTATTTTATAACACACTAAACTGGAAAATGATTCAGAAAAGATTTTTGTACACTCTGATTTTTGATTTAAATTACCGGGTAGAAATGGGGTGTTACATTAGTGGTATCAGAGCAATGGTCGGTCCTTCCGACCAAGTTGTCGAGTCGTCGTGTCAGTCGGCAGTCGAGTGCTGCCGTCTAGTTCTAACCAATGGTTGTGTGGTAGTGATGTTCCTGCGCAGTAAAAAAAGTGACCGGAGACCGCTTATGGTAAGAGAACTAGTGGGGAGATACCTGCTTTGGTAATGTGTCTTTATCTTTTTTTCGATCGTGAACCATGTCTCTCTTTGCTTTGTTCAAAATCTTCTTGTCGTATGAACCTTGAAATTGAATGTTGAGTTGTATGTGGTGATTGAATGGTGTGTTTAGATGATAAACGAAATCGAAAATAAATTGAGAGGATGCTATGTGTAGTGACTAAAAATTGTATGCTGTTGCTGTTTTGAAAAGAATAAAAATGCCGCTGTTTTGTCAATTTAAAATGTCGCTGTTTGCCAACCAAATGAGTTGTTGTTTTATGAAATAAGTGTAGTGCGGTTTTGTGGAGATGAAGTGCTTTTTTTTTTTATAAGTTAGGAGTCTTTGTCTCGTAGTTTTAATTGGGGTATGAGTGCTGCAATTTTTTTAAAAAAAAAAAATTAATTATACTACTGCTTTACAAAAATGAAGCGCTATTTTTATCTTTGGAAGAGGTGCCGTTTTCCACTCTTTCTTATTGCTTTGCGCCATTTGTAGTAGCGGTTATGGCCATTGTTTCATCATTGCTTACTTATAATTAAAATACCGTTCTATTCAATTTTAATGTGATGTTTCCCATTTGAAATGTAGTATTTTCTAAAAGAAAAGAGTGTATTTTCTAAAATATAAAGTGATGATTAAATTGAATCGAATCGAATTGATAATGGTTCATAGAGTTGATAATCGATTTGATGCTTTCAAAGAAATCAAGGTTACAATTCTATTTAAAATAAATGGTGTGCTATTTGTGATGTTTCAAGTCATTGTTCTATTTTTTTAAAGTGACTAGTGTCTTTCAGATTATATTGTTCGAGAGTTGTTGTCTTGTTTTTTTAGAGTAAGAGGGGTCATCTTTATGTTGTAAGGGTGTTGTTTTGAAGTTGTATGCGAGTTAAAATGCGATGTTTTCAAAAACAAAAAAAAAAGAAGGATGTCATATAACTTAAGACGAGATGCTTTCTACGATTAAATTGTGATGTTTTCCACTCTTTAAAGGTGATGTTTTCTAAGCCCGAAAACGAGATGTTTCTCTAAACTAAACGTGATGTCTTCCAAAATAAATGTGAGGTTCTAAGGCTAAGTGATAACGCAATGGGTTGAGACGTTTTGAAAGAAAATTAATGTTTTGAAAGCATGCAACCTATGCATCCCCACGGGTGTATAGCGCCAAATTCTAATTGTGCGTAAAGTGGTCGTTTCGGCTTCAAAATAAGAATGTGTTGTTTTTCTACAATCTAGCGTCTTTGTTTTACAATAACTTGAAGTGTTTAGTTCTTAAAATTAAAACGATGTTTGTACTCGTGTTTTAATTTTATTTGACAATGGGTAATTGACCAAAGTTGTAGTGTTAAGTATTTTATCTTCCTCTACGAATCTAGGTAGAATGCGTCTCACTTACTTCTTTATTAACCCAAAGAAAAAGATTTTTGAGCTGCTTTGAGCTATGCGTCATAAAATGGATAGGCTCCTTATTAGCTTGCTATTCTATGGAACCAAAGACCTATAGGTATCATCATTTGACCATGTTGGATTGACGGTGAGTTCGTTACATTTGAAAATTGGTTTTATGAAAGAATTTTTCCGTTGGCTCTCATTTTTGGGTGGTATTTCTAATTCTATTGAAGTTGTGAAGTGTATAGGTCCTATGACAAGTGTATCCTTCTAGTTTTCAATTAGATGATAGTAAAGAATTGTTCCACACTCTTGATGTTGCACACTTGAACACTTTGATTTCCTTCTCGAGTATGACTGCTTGGTGTTAAGTGTTTGGAGTCCGTTTCTCTTTGCCGTTGTAATCTATTCGAGTCTAGTTACTCCTCTTTTCACATGTTTAAATAAATGTAAATGTTTAGTGTTTGATTGGTGGGATTATGTTTCATTGAAATTTAGGAAATATGACCGTAGAGGTGACTAGAATAAATGCATGCTTAAACTAATTGTGAACTCTGATTGTCTACAACTGATTTTATTGTCTGATTTTGGTTGTTACTTCCTTAATTGTGTTACGTGGTTTTGTAAGTTGAAAATGAACTGAGTTATGAGATTGTTTGTGAACCCCTAATAAACAAATTTTACGATTGGATACAATATTGGTATCAAACTTATTTTTAATAAACGAATTCCTATTAGATTATTTCGCATTGTGCCAATTGTGTTGTGTGGGTTAATGAGCTAAATATGGAATGCATGTTAAGGATAGAATGCATGTTGGTATCATTGTAGATATTGTTCTTACACATTTGCTTTTATGGAACTCCCAAGTTAATGACGTTAATTGAGTACCCTATGTGACATCTTTGGTATGGTCTTCATGTGTGATTAAACATTATTATTTTTGTAGAGATCGTTTAAATTGAATTGTTTTGGTGTGTTTGTCGTGTCTCAAATTTGAATTATGAATATAAAATAATGCCGTTGCCTTGAGGAATGAGTAAAAGAGCCAACAAGTAGTGTAACATTTTGTGTGCGAAAATATTGTATGCCACATTAAAAGGAATGCAATGGGATTAGAGTTAGTAATTAACCTTATGTTAATATTTTGATGCTTTACTATTTGAATAAGAAATGATTACTATTGATTTAATTTAAAAGTATAAAGAATTATTTGGATTCGAATAACTAAATGTGCTTGGAGTAAACCATGTGTGTATTCTTGTCACTATCTTCTTTATAATATGTGATGTATGACTATGTTTTGATATCATTGTGATGAGCTACCTAGCTTTGTGGATGAGTGAGAGCAGTGCGCATTTGATGTTTTGACCGCACTATGATTGTGGTTGGGATATGTGGTTGTGTGTGTTGTGTTCTCGGTGTCCCTTGTCGATCTTCGACGGGACCTTGTGGTGAATCTTACTTGCTTTGCCGTTGAATAGGTTAGATGTAATCTCGGGTATGAACTGGTTAGAGCATAACCATGTCCATGATTAATTGTCGTGTAGTAAGTCGGTGGGTTTTGGAGGTGACGAGTCCGGTTATTATTTCGGAGTTACCCGGCCGAATAAGTAGGAGGACGGCCGCCCAATCACTTACCGCCGAATCGAGGAAATAATGATCGACAATGTGGATAGTACTAGTTGTCTAGGTGGTTGTAGTTTGTGAGTGGGAGGGTGTTTAGTCTGCACGCCAAGTATGCGATAGATTTTGGAGGAGGACGGTTAGAGATAAAGAAGAGATTTAGTAGTGTTTGGGGTTTGACTAGATTTTCGAGGCGAAAATGTTCTAAGTGGGGAGAGTTGTAACGCCCCAAAATAATTAAGTAGTTATTAAATTAAATTACTTAGGTGTTTCATGGAGTAGTTATAATAAAACAATAAGATGGTGTTTTAATTAAAAAGAAAAGGGAGAAGTATCAATAATTACGGGGTGGTAAGTATCGACCCAAGAGCCCAAGCCCAACGACTTAGGCTCCTAGGGTTGGTGTAATTCGCACCATTCTCCAAAGAAAGAAAGAAACGAATAGAGAGAAAGAAAAGAAAGAGAGAAAACGGCGCAAGGAGAGTGAGAAAGAGGGAGAAGTGGATCGCACTCAAGCAAAGAGAAGAGGAGAACTCATTTGTTCTTGTGGTTTTTGCACGTGACTCAAGGAAAATCAATTTCTACGGTTAATTCGAGGTAAGGGGAGTCTCACTCTATAATAGAGGAGATAATGGGTTATATGTATGTTATAGGGGCTGTTTTATGTTAATTGGTGATTATATGATGATTTGTTTTCTTGAATTTGGTGAATTTGTTGGTAAAATTGATTTAGAGCGTGAGTTAGGGTTTTACCATGTGTGATTTCGTGATTTTGATGCAATTGATGATTTGGGTGTGCAATTGTGTGTTAATTGGTGAAATTGGAGGTGTTAGAATGATTATAATATGGATTGGTTTGAGAGAATTTGTAGAATTTGGGGATTTTGATGTTGGGCGCCATATGGCTAGGAATGGTGCGCCCAGTGCATGTGAGGTGAGTTTTCTCGGAAATGTTGAAGTGCAGGCGCCAATTTCCTAGAGAAATGGCGCTGTGTCACCAGTAGCTTGATGGATCGGGTGAGTGAGTTCTTTGCTGGGGCGCTGAATGTGGGTATTTTGGAGCCCGGGAGTGAAACTTGCATTTCTGGGCACATTTTCTCGTGCCAAATTTTGTATTCACCGCCAACTTTCAATTTTAAGTGTTTTGGCTCGAGTGGTTTTTCTCAGTTGCGGGTGTTATTTTGAAAATGTCCTGGGGCTTGTTTTGTGTGTGTTTTGGGGCCCTTGAGTGAAACTTGTATTTCTAAACATATTTTCTCGTACCAACTTTTGTATTCACCGCCAACTTTCAATTTTAAGTGTTTTGGCTCGAATGGTTTTCTGATTGGAAGTGTATTTTTGAAAATGTCCGGTATGGCTCGTTTTAGGTGTGTTTTGGAGCCCGGGAGTGAAACTTACTTTTCTAGGCATATTTCCTGTGCCAAATTTTGTGTTTACCTGCCCAAATTCATTTTTAAACATTTTGGCTCGGGTGGTTTTTGGTTTGAAGGTCTTTGGGTGAGCTGGTCAATGCGGGGCGCCAACCGTTGTCGCTGCTGTGTCTCAGTAAATGGTGTCTTTGCGCGCCATCTTTGCGCGTCTTGCGCGCAAACTTCTGCGCAAAGAAAGCCAAGGCTTGATCAAGATCTGCGCGCCCATCTTGCGCGCGCCCCTGCAGGCGTAACCTCGTGGCGCACACCTCTCACGGGAGGACGAAACTTTGAGAGTTAGAGCGACTATCCGCGCGCTTTCTTGCGCGCTTCTCTTTCTTGCGCCCGGTGTGTGCGCCTCAAAGGGGGATTTTTCCAAAACCTTGTCTTTGTTGAATTCCTAAGTTCTTAAAATTATTTTGGTGTGTCAAAATGGTCCCTAAGTGAAGAAAAGGTCCTAAATGGTGGTTTAGGTTCCCGAGTAAGTGCCGAGTACCCTAGAGGAGGATAGTCCGGTGGGACATAATGGTGTTAAGGGTTTATAATGAGGTGATTGAGCATGCCATGGGGGCATGGGCGGTGGGCCAAGCCGGAGGGCTATAAAATGAGATTGATACCGAGGTAAGAGTAATTGGGTGTATTGAATGGTTTGAAATGATGTTTGTGATGTACATGGAGTCTCATGCATACATTGGCTGCGGTCGTAGTGTTTATAATATGATTTGTGAAGCTCGAGGCGGCGGGGGCCTTATAAAGTGATTATGAAGCTGCGCGCGCGGCGGGGGCCTTGTATGATGATTGTGAAGCTTCGAGGCGCGGCGGTGGGCCAATGGTACCACATGCATGATGACATTGCATACATTCTCATTAGTGCATGAATATTATTGATTAATGATTGGCGTGTTTGAGTGCTGTACACTATGCTTATATATTGCGTATTATCACCTTTATTATATAGTTCGAGACTCACCCTTTTCTGTTGTTATTTACCACAGGTAGTCAGGAGTGAGGGCCTTCCACCTTCACTACTCCCCGAGTCGGTCTGCTCTGATACGTAGCACCTAGGGGTCGGGGTTTAGACTGTTGTTGCCTGTTTTGCTCCTTGTTGAGCCTTTATGTATTTGTGTTGATATTGCTGGATTATGCTGTTGAGATAATGATTGTTTTCCGCTGCATTATGTGAAACTATAATGCTATGAGTTATCTTCTGGTGTTACGTATTTGGTTTTTAGTTTAAGAGAAAGAGTTGTGACGCTCCATTTCATTGAGTATTAAATTACGTTATACTATTAGTGCGCTGAATGACTATGGCTAAACTGTGGTTCGCCACTAAGGCTAGAATTTCTTTCATTTGGTGTATTTACGAGGCATCACTCGAGAGCCTTGCAAAAGTGGCCAATGCTCATTGCAAGTAGTATCGATTACAGAGTAATCCCATAGTCACCCACCCACTATTTTATAACACACTAAATCGGAAAATGATTCGAAAAAGATTTTTGTACACTCTGATTTTTGATTTAAATTACCGGGTAGAAATGGGGTGTTACAGATGTTGATAGGAATAAAGTGAGCAGACTTGGTCAACCTATCTACAATCACCCAAATAGTGTCGAACCTCTCTCACGGTGTTTGGCAACCCAGTCCACAAAGTCCATGGAAATGTTGTCCCCACTTCCATTCCGGAATCTCCAAAGGTTGCATCAACCCCGCAGCTTCGGTGCTCAATCTTTGACTTCGGCAAGTCAAACATGCATATACAAATCTGCGCAACATCTCTCTTCATACCAGGCCACCGAAATAGTTTCTTCAGATCATGGTACATCTTAGTGGCACCTGGATGAATGCTCAACTTACTCCTATGACTCTCCTCAAGTATCATCTTCTTCAACTCGGTATCATCCGGGAACACGATTCTCGCCACGAACCTCAACACACCACAGGAATCCAACCCAGAATCCCCATCGCCTTGTTCACCAAAGAACCAACAAATCTACCAACTTCACATCTAACTTCGGGCGCCTCTCGATACTAACCAAGAAGTCGTTCCCAATTCTCGGCATCCCCAACTCGACACTCGAGGTGTCACCTCGCAGAACCAAACTCAAGTCACGGAATTGCTCAATCAATTCCAACTCCTCACCATCATAGCCGAGCATATGCAAAGTCTTCCGACTCAAAGCATCGCCCACGACATTAGCTTTGCCGGGGTGATAGTTCAAGCCGAAATCATAGTCCTTCAACATTCTAACCAACGCCTGCATCTCATATTCAGCTCCTTCTGGTCAAACAAGTACTTGAGACTCTTGTGGTCACTGAACACTTCGAATCTAGTACCATATAGATAGTGTCTCCAGATTTTCAACACAAACACAATCGCAGCCAACTCTAAGTCATGGGTAGGGTAGTTCTTCTCATGGGTCCTCAACTGTCGGGACGCATAAGCAACCACCTTCCCATCCTGCATCAAAACACCTCCCAAACCCATCTTGGAAGCATCACAGTACACAACAAATGGCTTGCTCTGCACAGGGCAACACTAACACGGGGACGTGGTCAACCTTCTCTTTAGCTCTTGGAAGCTCTCTTCACACTTTGCATCCCACACAAATGCCTTTCCTTTACAGTCGGTGAGTCAATGGAAGGGCTAGCTAGAGAGAACCCTTCAATGAACCTCCCGTAATAACGACCAACCCCAAGAAACTCCCGATCTCGATCGCGCAGACTTTGGGCTCTCCCACTCAGTAACCACTTTGCATCTACCTTGGCTGGATCCACAGCTATACCATCACCCGAAATAATATGACCCAAGAAGCTCACCTCATGCAACCAGAACTCACACTTTGACAACTTGGCATACAACTTCCTCTCTTTCAAGACCTCTAGCACCAACCTCAAGTGCTCTGCATGCTCTTCCTCTGATTTGGAGTACACCAAAATATCATCAATGAAGACCACCACAAACCGATCCGAGATAGTTATGGAAAATTCGGTTCATGTACTCCATAAACACCCCACGGTGCATTTGTGACACCAAACGGCATTACAGAGTACTCATAATGCCCATACCTTGTTCTGAATGCTGTCTTCTGGATATCCTCATCCTTCACCTTAATCTGGTGATACCCGGACCTCAAGTCAATCTTGCTAAACACTTTAGCACCCACCAGCTGATCCATTAGATCATCTATCCTCGGGAGAGGATACTTATTCTTGATAGTCACTTTATTCAACTGTCTGTAGTCTACGCACAGACGCATACTCCCATCCTTCTTCTTTACCAACAAAACTGGAGCTCCCCATGGCGATACACTAGGCCTCACAAACTTCTTCTCAAGAAGCTCCTCTAACTGCTTCTTCAATTCAGACAACTCGGAAGCTGACATCCGGTACGGTGCCATAGACACAGGCCTAGTACCAGGCACAAGCTCAATCCCGAACTCCACTTCCCTCTCTGGGGGCACACTAGGAATCTCATCCGGAAACACTTCAGGGAACTCACACACCACCTGTAACCCATCAATCACCGCTCTGTTCTCAGCAGACATGGACGCAATCAAAGCAAACAACTGACCACCCTCTTTCATTACCCTGCGCAATTGCTCGTGAGACAAATAGAGCGAACTCTTCCTCTTCTTGAAGAAGAGAAAACTAATAGACTTATCGAGCGGTTGATGTGCACGTGGTTATCTACTAACCGACCCATGCCCAAAATCACATCTAACCCACCCAAAGGCAAACAAATCGAGATCAACTGAAAGTCTCTCGCCAAGACCGACAGAGGACACACCTAGCACACATCGTAGTAGTAGTTACCGGACCGCCCAGCCGGGAGTGTCGATAACCATCCTCTCTCCATAGTAGACATTACTAAATTTAACTTTTCAAAGACAAACGGATGCAATAAAAGAGTGCGTAGCACCCGTGTCAACAATAGCAACTAAAGGAGTGCGGATATGAAACATGTACCTCGGATATCATTAGGTCCCTCCAACACCGCCAATGCAAACACCCTCCCGGTAGATCTTTCCTTCTTAGGCTTGGGACACTTGAAGCTAATGTGGCGGCTTCACCACAGTTGAAACATACAGTTCCTTGCGATCACACCCGGATGCCATGTGACCACTCTTTCCACACCTAAAACATCTCTGCACTTCCATCTTACAGTCAAAACTCTTGTGACTGGCTTGTCACACTTGAAACACACAATATCGGATGGGGCGTCTCCCACTTGGCCTCTTGCCCTCATGGTGCCTCCTACCCTCAGCACTGTTTCCACCATTGTACTGTTACCACCCGAATACCTTTGCTTCCCTTTGTCGCCAGACTTCTCATAAGGCTTACCTCGTGATGAAATTTCCCCTCACGGTCTCTCATGACCCTAGAGCGGGCATTCTTTGTCTTCCTCATATATCTCTGCAGCAATCTACCGGATCAAAGAAATACTCTAATTTTCTCGATACCCCACACCGCTTGATATCACTCTCGATCCATTCTCAAACTTAATGCACTTTGAGAATTCACATTTCACCTCAAAGATAGTGGGGATAGAACTTGGCCAACTCAGTGAACTTGGCGGCATATTCGATGCTGATATACTACTCCCCGCCTCGCCTCAAGGAATTCCACTCTTTCTTACCTCTCACGTCCTCGGAAATACTTTCTCAAGAATTCCCTTCGAACCACGGCCCAAGTGATCTCTTCCCTGCAAAGACCCAATCTCTCACTGGTCTCTAGCCACCGTCATCGCCTCTTTCGAGATAATGTATGAGTACTGTGCGACTTTACGCTCGCTCATCGGTCACGACCCAATCACCACAAGATCCTCTCAATCTCCTTCACCAAGTTAAGGCACCATCCGGGTTGTACCTCCCCCGAAGGTAGGGGGTCTCTCTCGAACGTTGCGGTGCGCGGTCTCATTATTCTCGTTGGGTACCCACGATCTGCGCTTATAGCTGCAAGGCCTCAAGAAGAGCGATGATCGATCCTTCCGCCCATATCAACCTAACAACTGCAAAGATAAACAACCGGTTCGAAATTACTTTAAGACACCTAGTTGTCATACACACTATAATGATGACACACTTGGCCTTACAGATCGAACTTTTGCTCGATACCACTAATGTAACACCCCATTTCTACCCTGTAATTTAAATCAAAAATCGAGTGTACAAAAATCTTTTACGATCATTTTCTAGTTTAGTGTGTTATAAAATAGTGGACTGGTGACTATGGGATTACTCGGTGTAATCGATACTACTTGCAACAGCATTGGCCACTTTTGCAAGGCTCTCGATGATGCCTCGTAAATACACCAAATAAAGAAATTCTAGCCTTAGTGGCGAACCACGGTTTAGCCATAGTCATTCAAAGACACTAATAGTATAACATAAAGTAATACTCAATGAAATGGAGCGTCACAACTCTTTCTCTTAAACCAAAAACCAAATACGTAACACGAGAAGATAACTCATAGAATTCTAGTTTCACATAATGCGTGGAAAACAATCATTATCTCAACAAAGATAATCCAAAGAATATCAAACAGATACATAAGGCTCAACAAGGAGCAAAACAAGCAACAACGAGTCTAAACCCCAGACCCCCAGGTGCTACGTGATCGAGCGGGCCCGACTCGGGGAGTAGTGAAGGTAGAAAGCCCTCACTCCGACTACCCGTGGTAAATAACAACGAAAGGGTGAGTCTCGAACTATATAGTAAAAGTGATAATAAGCAATATATCAAAGCATAGTTTACAAAGACACTCAAACACGCCAAACATCATCAACAACATTCATGCACTAATGGGAATGTATGCAATGTTGGTATGCATGTGGTACCATTGGCCCACCGCCGCCTCGAACTTCACAATCACTTTATAAGGCCCCGCCGCCTCGAACTTTCACAATCATTTTATAAGGCCCCGCCGCCCTCGAACTTCACACATCATATTATAAACTCTACGATCGCAGCCCAATGTATGCATGAGACTCCATGTACATCACAAACATCATTTCAAACAATTCAATACACCCATTACTCTTACCTCGGCGTCAATCTCATTTTATAGCCCTCCTGGCTTGGCCCACCGCCCATGCCCCCATGGCATGCTCAATCACCTCATTATGAACCCTCAACACCATTATGTCCCACCGGACTATTCCCTCTAGGGCACTCAACCTCACTCGGGGGACCTAAACCACCACTTAGGACCAAAACAATCATCTAGGGACCAAATCGTCACCTAGGGACCAAAACAAAGACCCTCTTAGGCACTTGGCGGCACGAGCGCCATTTTCCCCACATTCTCGCGCCCGCAGTGCAACACAAAGACTAGGCGCCGAGCTTCAAAGATTTTGGCGCCCCGTGGCAACACAAACCACCGGGCGCCACTTTCCTAGCAACTGGGCGCCCCCCGGGCAACACAGACCTAGACACAAACTCGCACACGCTTTGACACAAACTAAGACACAGCGGCCACAGATTGGCGCCCCTGTTGACCCACTCACCCAACACTTTCAAATCAAAAACCACCCGAGCAAAAATGTTTAAAAATGAATTTGGGCGAGTAAACACAAAATTTGGCACAGATGAAATATGCCTAGAAAAGTAAGTTTCACTCCCGGGCTCCAAAACACACATAAAACGAGCCCTACTGGGACATTTTCAAAAATACACTTGAACTCGAAAAACCACTCGAGCCAAAACACTTAAAATTGAAAGTTGGCAGTGAATGCAAAAGTTGTACGAGAAAATATGTTTAGAAATACAAGTTGCACTCACCGGGCTCCAAAACACACCCAAAACGCAGCCCTACTAGGAACATTTTCAAAAATACACTTGCAATCGAGAAAACCACTGAGCCAAAATGTTTAAAATTGAAAGTTGGCGGTGAATACAAAAGTTGGCACGAGGAAATATGTTTAGAAATGCAAGTTTCACTCCCGGGCTCCAAAATACCCACATTCTCGCGCCCAGCAACAACTCACTCACCTGGACATCGCTCTGGTGACACAGCGCCATTCTCAGGCACCACAGGGCAGCATTTGGCGCCCACACCGCACACACGCACCCAACACACAACACACAGCGATTGCCGGGCGCCATTTTCCGGCAAATTTGGCGCCTGGCGGAGAACAACCTCACACAAAACATTTTCCAAAGACATGAACGGTCACGCGGGGCGCCATTTTCCCAAAGAATGTGGCGCCACGGCGTGAGCATTCTGCACAAACTCTAAACTTAGCCATCGAACAGCGATTACGTGGCGCGAGAATCCTAGCATTTTGGCGCCCAAACACTAAAACCCCAATTTTTCCAAACTCTTCCAAACCAATTCACCCAATAATCCTTCTAACACTCCTAATTGCATAATCAAACAACCAATTGCATATTCAAATCATCAATTAACATCAAAATCACCAAATCATATATTACAAAACCCTAACTCACACCTAAATCAATTTTTACCAACAATTTCATCAAATTCAAGAATCAATTCAACATGCAATCATCAATTAACATCAAAACAGCCCCTATGACACATATAATACCCATTATCTCCTCTATTATAGAGTGAGACTCCCTTACCTCAAATTAAACCGTAGAAAAGCACCTAATCGAGTCACGAACAAAACCACCGCAAACAATCCAAGCTTCAAGCCACGAAATTCCTTCTCTTTCTCTCCTCTCTTGCCACGGCGCAGCTTCTCCTCTCTTCTCCTTTCTTTTCTTTTTCGTTTGCTACTCACAATGAGCTTGGATACCTAATTTGGGTATATAAGTATTGGGCCAAGTGCACCTTGGGCCCTTTTTACACCCCTGGCCCATTTCTTCCACCACTCCCTTCAATTAAAATAAAATACTAAATTATAAACACCATATTATAATTTAATATAATTAAAAAAATTAGTGCAACACCTAAACAATTTAATCAATTTCTTAATTAAATTATTTGGGGTGTTACACATCCCATGTCATTCATCATTTCATTTCGCATAATAGCAATATTCACATTTCATAGAAAAAAGGCAAAGAAGAAAAAGTTTTTCATTGCATGTCATCTGCCATTTCATCAAAAACACAAGAGCATTACACATCATCCAAACACCAAAATTTTGCATTCGCATACCTGCACTTCATAAAAAGAGCAAAAGAAAATAAGAGAAGAAAAGCCGAAAGAGCAAAAGAACAACAACTAGCAAAAGAAGAGAAAGAAGAGAAGCTAGAAGAAAGAGAAAAAGAGCAAAACAGAAAAAGAAACTCATGCATTGCATTCATCAGATATAGACAAAACAGGAAAAGCATCTCACCAAAATCAATCATTGCATTCATGTGCATCCAAATACCCAAGTACATGCATTTCATGCACCATCCAAGGGAAAAGTTACTTCAGACCAGAGAGTCCCAAAAATCTCATTTTTGGAAAATCATCAGCACCGAGTTAGTAAACTCCATCAGCACCGAGTTAGTAAACTCCATCAACCCAGAGTTAGTGAACTCCATCAACCCAGAGTTAGTGAACTCCATCAACCCAGAGTTAGTGAACTCCCACAGAGTTAGTGAACTCCTTCCACGATCACAACATCGTTATGCGAGCACGCGATGGATCCATCGAACCGTTAAGTCCTTCGGATTAGTTGTGTCAGCCTAAGGCACAACATAAATCCATTGATCAAATCAGTTCCGGACCTGATGTTGATCAGCCGCTCGAAAAGGCCGCCCCCAGAGCTCGGACTCGACAAGAGTCCGTTAGAATGTTTTAGGCAACCTCCGAATTCCCAATTTACCGCTTTTCCCAATTTATTGCTTTCCCATTAATGCGACAAGTGTTAACCCTCTCTCTCAAAAGGAAAATAACAAAAAGAAAATTTGAATTTTTCTGAAGCGGACAAAGTTAGTATTATTTCTATATCTTTATTTCCATTTCACCCACAAATATGAAAAGGCCAATTCATATTTCTTGGCGAAATGTGAAATAAAGAGGGGCAGCTGTAATACCCCAATTTTGTCTGTAACACCCGAAAATAATTTAATTAAATTATTTAATTGAATTATGGATTTTATTGGAAACGTGATTAAATTAATTAAATTGATGGGCGTGGTTCAGGAGGTGGAGCGAGTAAAGGGAGTGGTGTGGACGTGGAGGGCCCAGTGTTTACTGAGCCCACTGCTTAACCCTAGGAGTCTAGCGCAACTCTCTCATTGTGCAGAAATTGAGAGAGCTGCGAATTGAGAGAGTGAGAAAGAGAGAAAGGGAGCGCTGCACTAAGAAGAGGAAGGAAGGGGAATTTCGCAAGTTCCTTCGGGAGAGAGTGAGTGGCTGCGATTTCAAGGAGGAAGGAGACGTCCGTTCGTTGTGTTCTTTGAGTTTTGTACGTGACTCCTTCGCCGTTAATTCCGGAACATACAAATTCGAGGTAAGGGTGAGCGTTTCGGTTTAACGTGATTGGGTATATGAGGGGTTTTGGGGTTTTGATGTCGTTGAATAACTTGTGAGGTTGTTTTGATGAATTCGATGTGATTGATAAATGTTGATGATGTCTCGATGAAATTGATGATTAATTGATGAATTCGGTGATTCTTGATGAATGTTTGAAGGTTGCGTGATGAGTTCTGGTGATTCCCTTGGGATATTTTGATGTGTCTATTGATGAATCTTATAATGAATATCTTGATGAACAAAATCATGTTTTGAAATCTGAAATTGAGCTGAGAAAAATATCGAAAATTCTGAGTTTTCTGCGTTTTGAGCTGTTTCTGCCCACTGGCGCCTCAGTCGCGCTCGAGTGGCGCCTCAAGCGAAAGAGTGATGCGCTGAGGGCTGATGTTTCTGTCCTCTGGCGCTCTCGGCGCGCCTCACTGCGCCGAGCACGAGTCACCGTTCTCACTGTTTTGCAATTTTTTTTCACCGTTGTCTCATGCGTTTTTGTAAATTGAATATCTTTTGAACCGGAACCCGATTGAGGTGTTCTAAGATGCGTTGGAAAGCTTATTCAGAGGCCTAACTGAATATTCTATTTTTAAGGCAAAATAAACCGTTTATTGTTGATGTATTTATTAAGTAAAAGGTGTTGTTTTATGAAAATGGTGATACTATGTTTATATAAGTGATTTCTTGTGAAATGTTATACTACTAGTGTTCTAATTGACTATGGCTAAATTGTGGTTTACCACTAAGGTCAGAATTTCTTTCAATCGGTGTATTTACAAGGGCATCACTCGAGAGCCTTGCAAAGGTGGCCAATGCACATTGCAAGTAGTATCGATTACTGAGTAATCCCATAGTCAATCAGTTCACTATTTTATAACACACTAAACCAAAAGATAACCAAAAAATATATATACCTTAAATGATGTTGGTGTGTATGGTTTGACGAGTTGCGTAAATGTTCCCTATGAGTATAATTAGGATGGTGTTGTAGTATGATTTGTGTGAAAGGTGATGAGTTCACTCTACGAGTGATTATGATGTTGTGATATGACTTGTGATGTTTTGTGAAGAATATACTCTATGAGTATAGTTTTAATAATGTTGTTGTGTGATTGTGATGACTTGCGACGAATACACTCTATGAGTGTTTTATGATGATGATGGTGAGTGCTCCAGGTGAGTATTTTGGTGAAATGCACATGTGTATATAGAATCTCATGGCATGTGCATAAATGTGAAGAATAGGCTTCGGCCTCTTGCGAAGAATAGGCTTCGGCCTCCAGCGAAGAATAGGCTTCGGCCTCTTAATTGTGATGAATATGGTACCATCATGCATTATGCCCTGGTGGGGGTTGCACTATCATACATAATTATAACTGTGAATTGTGCCGTTTGTGATTGGAGCTGCTGTTGTGTGACCATGAATTGGTGATGATGATCTTGCTATGTGATTGCCTGCTCTCATTTCTCTATTATGTATCTGATTATGTTTTATTGAAATTCTCACCCTTCGCTTGGAATGTTGCTCTATTGTGGCAACGCCGCAGTAATCGCAGCAGTGAAGGTCTAGCCGCCTTCTTGTTAGGTATGTCGGGAGGTCTGTTTGTGTCGCTCTCTGATACCGTAGCACCTAGGGGGCGTATTTTTGGGATTTGATGTTAAACTACTTAACTGTATGAGGTTTATTTGAAGAATTATGTGACGTGTTTGAGTGGACTAGTGAGTCATTGATTAGTTTCCGCTGTGATAAGATGATTTGTGAAGTTTTAACTTGTGATGTATGTGTTGTTGCACAAATTTAATGGTGCATACGATGAGTTAAATTTAATGGAGACGTAACATTCCTTTCTACTAATTAATTAATATTTTGAGCAGTGGAATACTCCGATAATGACGTTGGAAATTAAGGGGTAGATAAGGGGTGTTACATTAGTGGTATCAGAGCAGTTCGGTCTGTCCGGCCGGTGGTTGAGTCGTCAAGTTGAGTAACATTTGAGCTTTGTTACTCATTTCTGATTTTTGTTTTTACGTTGCGATACTAGAATGGCGGGGCGGAACGATGCGATCTGCGCTTTGCTTCGCGCCTTACGGCTATTCTTTGGGGTTGTGGGTAACATACCCAATGCTATTGGTGATGGAACGCGTAGTTTGGCTACGTTCCAGCGTGAGAACCCTCCTACTTTTGAAGGCGGGTATAGTCCTGATGGTGCCCTTGAGTGGCTAAGTGAAATGGAGTGGATCTTCCGCGTTATGGATTGCACCGATGCTCAGAAGGTTCGCTATGGCACTCATATGTTGAAGAAAGAGGCGTATGATTGGTGGAGGGCAGTTAGTCAGGGGTTGACGACTGCCAATGAGGAGATTACTTGGACCGTGTTTGAGAGGGAATTCAAGAGAAAGTACTATCCGGAGGATGTCCGCGGGAAAAAGGAGGTGGAGTTTTTGAGACTTGAGCAAGGTAGCATGACTGTTTCCGAGTATGCTGCAAAGTTTACTGAGCTGTCTAAGTTTTATCCTCACTATGATGGAGAGGGTGCTGAGTTCTCCAAATGCATCAAGTTTGAAAACGGGTTGCGTGCTGACATTAAGAGAGCCATAGGGTATCAGCAGATCCGTGTATTCCCATTGTTGGTTAATAGTGCGAGAATTTTCGAGGAGACAATAATGCCTTCTCCAGAGTTATGAAGGAAAGGCAAAAGAATTTTTCGGTCGTGGGAAGCCATATGAGGTGCCCGCTTTGGTAAGGGCAAAGGGAAGTTTGTTGGAAAATCATTTGGTGGGTCTAAGCGAAGTGGGGAGATCTTTGCGGCCGGTGTTACTTGTTACACGTGTGGGAAGACAGGCCATAAGAGTCCCGATTGCCCAAACAAGGAAAAGAAGAGATGTTATAAGTGTGGGAAGGAGGGACACATGTCCTTCAACTGTGATAAGAAGGAGATGGTATGCTTCAATTGTGAAGAGAGTGGTCACGTCAGTGCACAGTGTCCTAAACCCAAGAGAGAGAAGTCGTATGGAAAGGTGTTCGCTCTAGCTCTGGCGGCGTAGTGAACGAGATTCGAGGTACGTGCTATATCAATAATACTCCTCTTGTTGCTATTGTTGATACTGGTGCTACCCATAGTTTTATTGCTGCTGCATGTGTTGAGAACTTAAGCCTTGTTTTATCTGATATGTTGAGGGAGATGGTTATCGATACTCCAGCTAAGGGTTCGGTGACTACCTCCGTTGTTTGTGCTAAATGCCCTGTATCTATGTATGGTAGAGAATTTTTGGTTGATCTCGATCGCTTTTCTTGCCGAAGGATGGATGTCGTTCAGGTATGGACCGGTTAGTTGATAACCATGTTCATATCAATTGTCGTGAAAGGTCCGTCAGTTTTGCTTCGCATGAAGAGAAGTCTGGTTTGCTATCGGCGGGTCAGCTACACCGGATGATGAGAGAAGAGGTTCAGCTATTTTCTCTATTAGCATCGTTGTCTGCTGAGAGCCAAGCGAAGATTGATGAATTGCCAGTAGTGCGTGAGTTTTCTGAGGTGTTCCCTGATGAGATTCCAGATGTACCACCAGAGAGAGAAGTGGAGTTTACTATTGATCTGGTTCCTGGCACAAAGCCTGTGTCTATGGCACCATATAGAATGTCTGCATCTGAGTTGGCAGAATTGAAAAAGCAACTTGAAGATTTGTTAGAAAAGAAGTTTGTGAGACCGAGTGTGTCACCTTGGGGAGCCCCAGTGTTGCTAGTGAAAAAGAAAGATGGTAGTATGAGGTTGTGTGTAGACTATCGGCAGTTAAATAAAGTTACAATCAAGAATAAGTACCCGTTGCCAAGGATTGATGACTTGATGGATCAATTGGTGGGTGCTAAAGTATTTAGCAAGATTGATTTAAGGTCTGGTTATCACCAGATCAAGGTCAAGGATGAAGATGTTCCAAAGACAGCATTTAGGACCAGATATGGACACTATGAGTATTCCGTTATGCCTTTCGGTGTGACTAATGCACCGGGAGTATTCATGGGATACATGAACCAAATTTTCCGGGAGTACTTGGACAAGTTTGTGGTGGTTTTCATTGATGACATTCTGATTTACTCTAGTCGGGAAGAGAGCATCTTTGAACATCTGAGGGTAGTATTAGACATTCTGAGGAGCCGAAAATTATATGCCAAGTTGTCCAAGTGTGAGTTTTGGTTGAAAAAGGTCAGTTTTCTCGGGCATGTGATTTCTTGTGAAGGGATTGCGGTGGATCCTTCCAAAGTTGATGCGATGTTGCGATGGAAGTCTCCAAAGTCGATTCTTCAAATAAGGAGTTTTACTCGGGATTAGTGGCTATTATAGAAGATTCATTGAGGGTTTTGAAGTTGGTTGTGCCATTGACCCAATTAACTTGCAAGGGCAAAGCTTTTGTTTGGGATGACCGATGTGAAGAAAGCTTCAATGAGTGAAAAGAAGATTGACTACATCTCCAGTGTTGACCTTACCTAGTTCGGTCGACCCGTTTGTAGTATACTGTGATGCTTCCAAGATGGGTTTGGGTGGCGTGCTTATGCAGAATGGGAAAGTGGTCGCTTATGCATCGAGGCAATTAAGGACTCATGAAAAGAATTACCCTACTCATGATCTAGAACTTGCTGCTGTGGTATTTACATTGAAAATCTGGAGGCACTACTTGTATGGATCGAGATTTGAGGTGTTTAGTGATCACAAGAGTCTACAGTATCTGTTCGATCAGAAAGAATTGAATATGAGGCAGCGCCGGTGGTTAGAACTATTGAAGGATTATGATTTTGAGTTGAGTTATCACTCGGGTAAAGCTAATGTGGTTGCCGATGCTTTGAGCCGGAAGACCTTGCACATGTCGACATTGATGGCTAGAGAGCTTGAGTTGATTGAGCAATTCAGGGACATGAGTCTAGTTTGTGAAGTCACACCTCAGAGTGTCAGGTTGGGCAAGTTGAAAATTGGCAATGATTTTATGATTAGTATCCGAGAAGCGCAGAAGTTAGATGTGAAATTGGTGGATTTGATGAGTGGGATTGGTAAGCCTGGGAATGGAGTTTTCGAGTTAGATACTCAGAACGTATTGAGGTACCGTGGAAGAATTTGCGTTCCCGAAGATGAGGAAATGAAAAAGGCAATCCTTGAGGAAGGGCATAGGAGTAAGTTAAGTATCCATTTCGGAGCGACGAAGATGTATCAAGATCTGAAAAAGATGTTTTGGTGGCCTGGATTGAAGCGTGATGTGGCAAAGTTTGTGTATTCGTGTTTGACTGTCGAGAAATCGAAGGTCGAGCATCGGCTTCTGCGGGAATGATGCAACCGTTGAATGTTCCAGAGTGGAAGTGGGATAGTATTTCTATCGACTTCGTGACCGGGTTACCCAATACAGTGAGAGGACATGATTCAATTTGGGTGGTTGTGGATAGATTGACAAAATCTGCTCACTTTATTCCTATCGGTATTAAGTATCCGGTGTCGAGATTGGCTGAAATCTACATTCAGGTGGTTGTGAAGCTGCATGGTGTTCCTTTGTGCATTGTGTCAGATAGAGACCCAAGGTTTACTTCGGATTTTTGGAGTAGTTTGCAGAAGGAGTTGGGTTCGAAATTGAGGTTGAGTTCAGCTTATCATCCTCAAACTGACGGGCAGACAGAGAGGACAATTCAATCATTGGAAGATCTGTTGAGGTCGTGTGTTCTAGAGCAGGGAGGTGCGTGGGATACTCATCTCCCCTTGATCGAGTTTACATACAACAATAGTTATCACTCCAGTATTGGGATGACACCGTTTGAGGCATTGTATGGTCGGAGGTGTAGGACTCCGGTATGTTGGTACGAGACTGGGGAAAGTTTAGTGCTTGGACCTGAGCTGGTTAGAGAAACCACTGAGAAAGTGAAGATGATCCGAGAGAAAATGAAAGCGTCTCAGAGTAGACAGAAGAGCTACCATGATAAGAGAAGGAAGGATTTAGAGTTTGAGGCGGGTGACCATGTGTTCTTGAGGGTCACACCTACGACTGGTGTCGGGCGTGCGCTGAAATCAAAGAAGTTGACTCCTCGTTTCATTGGACCGTGTCGATTACGAGAAAAGAGTTGGAAGTGTTGCATATCGGGTGGCTTTGCCACCTAATCTTTCGAACTTGCACGACGTGTTTCACGTGTCGCAGCTTCGAAAGTATATTGCAGATCCGTCTCACGTGATTCAACCGGATGATGTAGAGGTGCGGGATAATCTCACTGTGGAGACCGTGCCTGTACGAATTGAGGATTGGGAAGTGAAGACCCTTCGAGGTAAGAAGATCAATCTGGTGAAAGTTGTATGGTTTGGGGGCGGTTTGGTGAAAGTCGACATACGAGCCGGAAGATAAGATGCGAGTCGTCGTATCGAATTGTTTGAATCGGTATGTTTTCGAGGACGAAAAATCCTAAGTGGGGGAGAATTGTAACACCCGGAAATAATTTAATTAAATTATTTAATTGAATTATGGATTTTATTGGAAACGTGATTAAATTAATTAAATTGATGGGCGTGGTTCAGGAGGTGGAGCGAGTAAAGGGAGTGGTGTGGACGTGGAGGGCCCAGTGTTTACTGAGCCCACTGCTTAACCCTAGGAGTCTAGCGCAACTCTCTCATTGTGCAGAAATTGAGAGAGCTGCGAATTGAGAGAGTGAGAAAGAGAGAAAGGGAGCGCTGCACTAAGAAGAGGAAGGAAGGGGAATTTCGCAAGTTCCTTCAGGAGAGTGAGTGGCTGCGATTTCAAGGAGGAAGGAGACGTCCCGTTCGTTGTGTTGCTGAGTTTTGTACGTGACTCCTTCGCCGTTAATTCCGGAACATACAAATTTGAGGTAAGGGTGAGCGTTTCGGTTTAACGTGATTGGGTATATGAGGGGTTTTGGGGTTTTGATGTCGTTGAATAACTTGTGAGGTTGTTTTGATGAATTCGATGTGATTGATAAATGTTGATGATGTCTCGATGAAATTGATGATTAATTGATGAATTCGGTGATTCTTGATGAATGTTTGAAGGTTGCGTGATGAGTTTTGGTGATTCCCTTGGGATATTTTGATGTGTCTATTGATGAATCTTATAATGAATATCTTGATGAACAAAATCATGTTTTGAAATCTGAAATTGAGCTGAGAAAAATATCGAAAATTCCGAGTTTTCTGCGTTTTGAGTCAAGTTACCTTGCTGGCGCCTCAGTCGCGCTCGAGTGGCGCCTCAAGCGAAAGAGTGATGCGCTGAGGGCTGATGTTTCTGTCCTCTGGCGCCTCGGCGGCGCCTCACTCGCGCCCGGAGCGCGAGTCACCTGTTCTCACTGTTTTGCACTGTTTTTCACTGTTGTCTGTACGTTTTTGTAAATTGAATATCTTTTGAACCGGGAACCCGATTGAGGTGTTCTAAGATGCGTTGGAAAGCTTATTCAGAGGCCTAACTGAATATTCTATTTTTAAGGCAAAATAAACCGTTTATTGTTGCTGTATTTATTAAGTAAAAGGTGTTGTTTTATGAAAATGGTGATACTATGTTTATATAAGTGATTTACTGTGAAATGTTATACTACTAGTGTTCTAATTGACTATGGCTAAATTGTGGTTTACCACTAAGGTCAGAATTTCTTTCACTGGTGTATTTACAAGGGCATCACTGAGAGCCTTGCAAAGGTGGCCAATGCCTGTTGCAAGTAGTATCAGTTACCTGAGTAATCCCATAGTCAATCAGTTCACTATTTTATAACACACTAAACCAAAAGATAACCGAAAAATATATATACCTTAAATGATGTTGGTGTGTATGGTTTGACGAGTTGCGGTAAATGTTCCCTATGAGTATAATTAGGATGGTGTTGTAGTATGATTTGTGTGAAAGGTGATGAGTTCACTCTATGAGTGATTATGATGTTGTGATATGACTTGTGATGTTTTGTGAAGAATATACTCTATGAGTATAGTTTTAATAATGCTGTTGTGTGATTGTGATGACTTGCGACGAATACACTCTATGAGTGTTTTATGATGATGATGGTGAGTGCTCCAGGTGAGTATTTTGGTGAAATGCACATGTGTATATAGAATCTCATGGCATGTGCATAAATGTGAAGAATAGGCTTCGGCCTCTTGCGAAGAATAGGCTTCGGCCTCCAGCGAAGAATAGGCTTCGGCCTCTTAATTGTGATGAATATGGTACCATCATGCATTATGCCCTGGTGGGGGTTGCACTATCATACATAATTATAACTGTGAATTGTGCTGTTTGTGATTGGAGCTGCTGTTGTGTGACCATGAATTGGTGATGATGATGTTGCTATGTGATTGCCTGCTCTCATTTCTCTATTATGTATCTGATTATGTTTTATTGAAATTCTCACCCCTTCTGCTTGGAATGTTGCTCTATTGTGGCAACGCTGCAGGTAATCGCGAGTGAAGGTCTAGCTGCCTTCTTGTTAGCTGTCGGGAGGTCTGTTTGTGTCGCTCTCTGATACCGTAGCACCTAGGGGGCGTATTTTTGGGATTTGATGTTAAACTACTTAACTGTATGAGGTTTATTTGAAGAATTATGTGACGTGTTTGAGTGGACTAGTGAGTCATTGATTATTTTCCGCTGTGATAAGATGATTTGTGAAGTTTTAACTTGTGATGTATGTGTTGTTGCACAAATTTAATGGTGCATACGATGAGTTAAATTTAATGGAGACGTAACATTCCTTTCTACTAATTAATTAATATTTTGAGCAGTGGAATACTCCGATAATGACGTTGGAAATTAAGGGGTAGATAAGGGGTGTTACATTGTCCGCCTTCTTTTTGTCACTTGCTTTATTCAACTTGTTTTTTCGAGATCAGGCGATTACAAGCAGTTAGAATAGTGTCATTTTTAATTTAAGCCAATTTCAATTATCCAGTTCAATTAAACCGAAATACCGTTACTTAAGCTAGGCATGCGCGTGAATGATCGATCTTTTCGCGCATTCTTCAGTTTAATCTCGATATTTGTGCCTAATCGAAACCTAAGTGGGCCTATTTAAGTCACTTTTCTCACTATTGGGCTTATCATTTTGGCTTGGGCCCACAGACGTGGTTCCAAGTTAATATTTAGCGTTTATTGTTTAACGGGCCTATTTTTCTATTCGGGCCTCTTTCTAGCATGTTCATTTAGTGGGGCCCGATTCACTTTTGTATTTGGTCCAATTTCTTCTCTTCATTATTTTTATTTTTTCATTTAATTTATTTTGAGTAATATATATAGTCAAAATGCCAAAAAAATCTATTTTATTTTATTTACAATTTAGGCTTGTCCAAAATACTATAAACATAGAAAAAATGAAAATAAAAAAATAATAAGTAAACATTAGGAGCAATTAGTAATCTTTGGGTCTGTCATTGCTCTCCAAAACTTCTCAGCAAGCCCAATCTGCAGAAGCCCAGTCAAGCTGGTCAAAACCAATTAATGTTAAACCTAGTATTTGACTATAAATAAGCAGTACAATCACAGTCAAAAGGGAGACAGAGACTGACGGCAAATATACCTCAAAAAAGGATCAGGGTTCAATATCAGAATCCTAATCACCAAAACACTTTTTTTAAATTTTCGAAAAAGGATCGGAGTTCAATCATCGGTGTTACAGTAGCAGGAGTGTTAAGGTGATTATCAAAAGCTGGAAAATAGGTAGGCATTTCATTGTCTTGGTAAATAGGAATTTGTTATGTATTCTGTTAGAAAAAATGGTAGATTTAAATACACATATTAATAGACTTTAATGCATGTTTGAAATAAGGTTTTCAAGGATTGATAGATGTGAATATCATCATTCTTAATAAAAAAAAGAAACACAAGTTAGTGCTTTAATTTTATTTATTTATTTATTTTTTTATAATCAAATCAAGTTGCAAATTGTAATAGAATACCAGATCAGTGCTTTAGAAACTTCAGATCAAAAGATTAGAAACAAACTTATTTTTAGTATTCTGTTCGTTTTAACAAATGACATTAGCAATTAGTTGCAGCAAAAAAAAAAGGGTCTAGAAATTGCAACTTAGAATTAAAAATAAGAGTTCTGAATATCAAATCAGTAACAGATTCATTTAGTATTAATTTAGGTTCCAAGATAGGAAAAAAGAAGGAAGCGAACCAGTAACCAAAAATGACAAATGGAAGTCAGCTTCATACAAACCGATTTGGGGTTTAAAATTAGTTGAAAACCCGATAAATAAGAATAGAGTAGCAAAAAAGCAGGGAAAAAACAAATCGAATCCCAGTCGCCACCGTCTTCTCCGGTAAGTTTCTCCGTCTCCGGCGAAGCTCCGGCGAGATCTCCCCCAAACCGAGCCCATGAAGCCTTCCTCCCTCCAAACCGAACACCAAAAACAACGAAACAGCAACCTTTTTAGACTGATAAAACGAAAACGAAGGAGAAAAAGAGAAACCGAGAGAGAGAACATTGGAACTGTTGGTGAGCTCATCGGAAATGGCGTTCACCGGCCTCGTGGTGGTTGTTCTCACCGTTCTCGCGTTCACTCTCTCTCTTTCTCCATCTCCGCGTTTTTTCTCTCACTCTGCCTTGGAAACCGGCGAAAATCTCTCTGTGAGGTCACTCTTTCTGTGCTAGCGGCGGCTGGCTTGTGGGAAGGGAAGGAGAGGAAGTGAATATTAGGTTTAGGGTTTCCATAATGGGTTTTTATAGTGTCTCCTAAAATCTATTTTATTTTTTTTCTTTTTTTAATATTCAGAATACTATTAACACCCCCCGATTCACGCATAAACCTTCCCTCACTTAAACCCAGTCTCGCATACTGGGCCCTCCTATGAGAACTGGGCTTGCTTTTTACACCTCATGTTCAGTTACACAACCCCCTACGACAAATAACACCCCCATTTTGCAATTTTCACCTTTTTCTCGTTTTTTTTAATTCTTTTTCAACTCAAATAATTTCTCATTAAATCAAAAACTTTGTTAGTGGTCTTGCGAAGCCTTTGCTTGCATGATTATTAACAATGAGGAACTAGTGGTGATCACTTGGAGCCTTTGCTCAATTGATCATCATGAATGCCTAATTTTTCTAAAAACTTTCAACAAATCCAAAAAACTTAGTTAGTGGTCCTGCGAAGCCTTTGCTTGCATGATCATTAACAATGAGGAACTAGTGGTGACCACTTGGAGTCTTTTCTCAATTGATCATCATGAATGTCTAATTTTTCTAAAAAACTTTTCATTAAATCAAAAACTTTGTTATTGGTCCTGCGAAGCCTTTGCTTGCATGATTATTAACAATGGATTGCTAATGGTGGTCACTTGGAGTCTTCGCTCAATTGATCATAATGAAAGCTCAGTTTTCACAATTAAACAAGATAAAATACAAAAACCAAAAATCCAGAACTACGTAGCTTTGAATTCTCCATCGCACCGGGAGATACGTAGGAGCGGATCCCCTCCGTCAAGCACAGCAAACTAAAAACATTTTTCCTTTCAAAAAAAACCAAAGCGGCTAACTCTCGTCAAGCGCCGCAAATAAAAAATTCATTAAGTTTTTTTTTAATCAAGAGGCAAATTTAAGTATTTTCTAAATCAACACTTAAAACCACACATTTAATTAAAGGTTCCCTTTCGGTAGAAAGGAGATGTGGGGTGCTAATTGTAACACCCCATTTCTATTTACTATTAATTAGGTAAATTAAAATCTGAGTTTTCAAAAATTATTCCGCGCACCTCAAAGAGAGTGCTACATTTCTTCAAAAACATAAAACGACGAATTGAATTTTCATAAAACAACATGTGCGTGATACATAACACGTCAAAATGGGGCGAACCCTCAAAAACACTTATTTAGTTATTTACAACATCCTGATTATATATCACCAGCACAGCAGAACATCGACCAGTCTCAAAGTATTTAATACAACATCCTATATCAGACTGAATACATCAAAATAAATTACTAAATATCTAAGACTTCCCGCCCCTGGTGCTACATATCAGAGCATGACCATCACTAGACTACTTCATTTGCTATCACCTGCAGGTTGCCGACATACGAAGCAACACGACGCAGTAGGGTGAGCCTCTTTACATAAATAATAGCAAATAGGATAAGCATCATATTAGGGAAGGCAACTAACGTAAATCACATTTAGCATCTAGCATTAAGTATGGCACATCAACTCACAATCATCATCAAGGCAACACCAAACATATGAATGTATGCATGAGTGCAAGTATGCATGTGGATCCATCATCGTCGCAATAAGCCTTAAGGGAACACATCGCTTTGGCCGAAGCCCACACATCGCTTTGGCCGAAGCCCACCCATCGCTTTGGCCGAAGCCCACACATCGCTTTGGCCGAAGCCTACATCTTCGCTGAATATGCATGATTTATGTGACACCATGACAATGCACCACAACACAATACATCTACCACAACAATCATTAACTCATCACTTTTCACTTCGCAACTCAACTTCAATCACAATATAAGCCTTGAGGGCACACATCGCTTTGGCCGAAGCCTACACACCGCTTAATCATCACCGCAATACAACACACCTCAAGTTATAGCTCTAATGCTAGCAATTAATTCACTAGTTACACCGACACCCATTAAATAGACTATTCAAGTCACCGACATGGAACAGTCAAAAATAAGCAAAACTGCACTTAGACACTTTGGCAACATTGGGCAACACCCGCACAAATACTGGATTCCTACAGCAGTATACCTACTTCGGCGGATTATTTAAAATAGCAAACGACATCGAAAAATTACAAAAGACCACTCGTCGGAAAGCCACGGATGTGTAGTTTCTGGATATATCTTTAAGGTTTCAAAACAATGAGCCAATTAGTACATTTTTTATAAACAACCCGAACAGCTCCCAGACTGGACAGATTCTGTCCTCCCACTTCATTTTACTCTAAAATGACCTAAACTTGACCAAATGGGACAAAACCTTAGCCCGAACAAAAGCAATTTGAGTATAGTTTATAATGGAAAAAGAATCGTTCAAAACGGAGTTCATTTGGAGACATAAAACTTGCAAAAACCGAACCTACTCACAGTTTGACTCTAGAAAATTGACCCGACTTTGGAGACTCATAACTGGAGCTACACAACTCCGAATTTAACGAAACCAGTGCCAAAACGACCGGCTTTAAGTCTATTTTCGAAAACACTCAGCCACATAATTTTTGAATCGACCAAACAGTACCAGTTTTAAAAAGACCGAAACAGTGTCCAGAAAACGCACAAAACCATAAGCAAGTAAAACTCATCATGATCAATCACCCAAACCAACTATAATCACGGCACAATGCCTCACACATCAATTTCAACACCAATTCATTTAGGCAAGATATCAAACACCTTACAATCATCATATTTTCATACTCAATTTCATTGAGGCAATACATCAAACACCTTGCATGCATAATTCATATCATGTTCATCTTAACAACAATTAGCATGGGTTCATCAATTTCTAATTCAAGCATAACACCAATTAATTCAAACAACACATAAACAATCAATTAATTCAAACAACACACAAACAACAATTAATTACCCTAAACACCTAACCCACACATAATTACTCATCTTACAAACTATTATGTATGAAAGAGAGCCCCCTTACCTCAAAATTGAAAACCCAAGAAGCTTCTCCTTCAAAACACAAGAAAACACCAAAAATGGAAGCCCTCCTACTTTGAGCTTCAAAAACCCATCCATGGAAAAGGAAAATGGGAAGGAATTAGTGTAGGAAATTTACACTAAAAGGTAGAGAAAGAAAAATGGTGAAGATTGGTACTAAAATCAACTTACCCAAGCAAGAATTGAAATTTTCCTCCCTCCCCCTTGCATTTCCAGCTGCGCCCTACTCCCTCCTCTCTCTCCCTCTCCATTTCTTTCTTTTTCCTTCAAATGAGAAGGAAACCCTACACCCCTAAGGTTATTTCCTTTAACTTGGGCCTATTAGTGGGCCTTGGGCCCTTTATTTGCACCCCCTAGCTACTTCAATCACTCCTTATTTTAATTAAATCACCACTCCCTCATTTACTACCCAACACCTCTTAGTTATATTAAACACCATATTTTTAATATAACTAATCACTATAACACCTCCTAAAATAAATAAAACTCCAAATTAATTAATTGACTTAATAAAATGTTGTACTTCTCAACTAACTTAATTAAATAAATAATTAAATTATTTTGGGGCGTTACACTAATACCTTCCCCATGCCTAACCGACCCCCGAACCCAATCTTCCGGTTTTCAAAAGGCCATCCGCCTTCCAAAAAGGTTTTTCTTCAATAATTTCCTTATAAAAAAATATTGGTGGCGACTTCATTGTTTTAAAAAGTTGTAAACGAAGAAAAACCCCTCAGGACTTTTTCGGGGGCAACAACTGGTACACAGAAAAAGTAAGCGTATTTTCAAAGTTAAAAAGTGACGTTATATTATTTGATAGAGAATTGTCGAAGAGAATTCAAAAAACGTCATTTTCTACCTTTGCTCACGCCTCAGTCGAAAACGACATTTTTGGGGGGCAATTTGTTAGCCTGTATTTTCAACAGGCTAAATAAATGCAATCAATAAGGTTGACTTAGGTGCTTTAAAGAGAAGATTGGTGGCCTTCGACGCTCAAAGATGGTTTTCGACCATCACAAGGACTTGGTGAAGAGCGAAGACATGAAGGCTACGATTCGACACAGAACTAAAAGTTAGAAGTGATTTCGCGTAAGGTAGACACCGTCGAATTGTGTTTTGAAGATGCAGTCGAAGGGCGTGATTTTCACGTTGTCGAAGCACTGGGCAGTTTATTTGATCAATTATTGCTTTTAAATTCAAAATTGTTCAGTTACTATGTTTCCCTCTCTGTATATATACTAGTTTTCCATATGGAAAACGGGTCACAATCCCAACATACAATTTCTTACGCTCAAACTTCCAGTGCTAGAGAAAACTGAGCACAAGAAGCGAATGTATGGATCTGTGCACCAACTCTTTACATTTCTTTGCAATTTAAGTTTCTTTCTTTGAATTTCCAATTGCCTTTTCTTTTATTTCCTCTTTACGAATTCCTTGGCGTTCAAGGCAATTTTTTGTTTTCTTTTGTTTCCTTTTGTTTGGTTACGCGAAAAACACTATTTTCCTACTACGAATCATACAAGAACTTAAGCACAATATGTCCTGAGATTCACTGGTTGATCTCGCAAGTAATTAATTCAGACCAATGGTTGTTTACCAAATTTCACCGTAAACAGATTGCAAACTCTAATTGCCTACAATTAGTTTTATTATTTGATCTTATGATAATTGGTGCTACGTGGTTTTGAAAACTTAGATTAAAATTGCGAACTCACACTGCTTGTGTACTTATATTAAATTAGCTTTATTGTCAGATGCTCTCGTAGGTATTCATTTATTTTAAAATGGTTGTATAAGATCAATTTCTATAACGTGTTTTCATCACTTATGTTGATGCTCTAGGCTAAGTATTTCGTGGAATTGCTTTACTAATTGTTTTTAGGTGCTATTACTGGATTAACATGCTATTATCATCTTCATTTACTTTATTTTGTTTCACTCAATTTCTTGATTTTCTGAAGGTGTGATGTTGTGAGCCCACTAGTATATAAAATGGCGTTTACTTAGTGTAGGTGTTACTTTGTTTTTTCTTTTATAGGGGCCTAGAGATGTTGTAATAACCTTCCCGAACACAATTGTATGTATGAAACTTCTAAAGATAGACCCTTGATGTTTGTGCTCGTTTTAATTAGATGTTTCACAATGTGCAATTGACCAATGTTGTAGTATTAGGTATTCTAGTTTCTCTCCTACGAAGCTTAGTAAAATACGTTTCACTTACTTCTTTATGACCCAGAGAAAAGGATTTTTTGAGTTGTTTTGAACTATTTCTTAGTTTGTTCTTACTATTCTGTTGACGTGTATAGGTGTCTAATTTAACTAAATTACTAATAAGTTTTGTGTTTGTCTGACTTAGCAAAGAGATCATTGTGAGTACATGACTTCTACTCACTTGTTATTATTATTCTATGGCTATTATTTTTCTTGTTTTTGCTTCTATGTTAGTTCTGGTTAATGACTTTGTAATATTTCCATATTAATTGATCTTTATGTTTTCAGGTATGTGTGTTGTGTGGCTGTTGTTTTGTCTGGGTTTGTACCATAGTGTTGTCTGTGTTGTCGTGATAACATAACTATACTTGTTTGTGCTATTTTAATTTTAGTGAACCTTATTAAATATCCTTAGAATTGATTCTTATGCTTATTGGTGAAATGTTTAGTTTTAGATTCTATGATTTTTTTTTATTGCGACTGAATGTTGTGAGAGTTTCGGTCTTGTATTGTCTGCTATGAATGGAGAGATGGTGGTTGATACTCCAGCCAAGGAGTCGGTAATCATTTCTCTGGTGTGTTTTCAACGTCCCTTGTCGATTTTCGACAGAGACTTTGTTGTGAATTTTGTTTGTTTGCCGCTGAGCGGATTAGATGTAACCTTGGGTATGAACTGGTTAGAGCATAACCATGGCCATATTAAGTGTCGTAGTAAGTCGGTGAGTTTCGGGAGTGTTGAGTCTGATCTGTTATCCACTAGTCAGTTGCAGAAGTTGATGAAGGTAAATTTTCGAGGACGAAAATATTCTAAGTGGGGGAGAGTTGTAACGCCCCAAATAATTTAATTATTTATTTAATTGAGATATTTAGTTATTTTATTAGTATAATTATATTAAAATAATAATATGGTGTTTCATTTAAATCATGGGGTGGTGTTTAGTAATTAAGTAAGTGGTAGAATGAGGCCCATGACCCAATAGCCCATGATATAAGCACTAGAGTTAGAGCCAATTGCCCATTTAGAGTGCAAAAGAAAAAGAAAGAAAGGAGAAGAAAGAGGGAGCGACGCAAGGAGAGGAGAAGAGAGGGAGAGGGAGGCGCGCAAGCAAGAGGAGAAAGGGGAAGGGAGATCGTGTTGCGGTGGTTCTTGGAGTTTCGCGGGGAGAATCTCGTAATTCGGCGAAAATCTAAGGTAAGGGTGGGTTCTAATCTTATAATGGGTTGTATGATGGGGTGTATGTGGGAGATTAGGACCTATAATGCACGTGATGTGTTTGATAATATGTTTGAATGATTTGTGAATGCATATATGTGGTTTTTGATTTCGTTTTGGTGTTAATGACTTATGAATGAAATGATGGTGAATAGATGCATATTAGGTGTTTGATAAAATGTGTATGTGGTGTCTAGAGTGCATGTTAGGTGTTTGATGAAATGCTTGTTGATTGTATTGGGTGTTTGAAGATGGGTAATGGTGAAAAAATCAATAAAGTTGCATTGTTGAGTCAATAGGCGCTGCTAGGCGTCATTTGTGTGGGTTGTTGGCGCCCCTGTGCGCCCAAGGTTGTTGTCGGGCGCCATTCTGTGGGTCATGATGCGCCCTGTGGAGCTGTGTTGCACTCTGTGTTGCAACAGGGCGCCAAACTGTGTTGTGTGTTGCATTTCTGGGCGCCTGTGTTGCGCTAGGGCGCCAGTGTTGCGCCTGTGTTGCGCCCGTGTTGTGTCAGGGCGCGAGTGTGCTGCCCGTGTTGCCCTGGCGCCGGGCCAGTAGTGCTATTTGGCGCCACAATGTGGCCGTGGTGTGCCACCGGGCGCCGATTTCCTCTTTATTTGGCGCCAGTGTCTTTGTGTTGCCCAAATGCCGCGGTTGTGGTGCTCTTTGGCGCCTTGTGTTCTTTATGTTGCCACCGGGCGCCGATTTCCTTCTTTGTGTGGCGCCCGGGGTGCCGTGTGTTGCCCTGGCGCCCGGTTATGTCTTGCTTTGCGCCTGTGGTGGTCATGTTGCCACTGGGCGCCGCTTTCCTGCTTGTTTTAGCACCGAGGGGTGTTGTGTTGCCCCTAAATTGCCGTTGTAGGTGCTCTTTGGCGCCAGGTGGCCGCATTTGCTGCCACCGGGCGCCGATTTCCTTCTTTGTGTGGCGCCCGGGTGCCGTGTTGCCCCTAGCGCCGGTTAGGAAGTCTTGTTTAGCGCCCAGTGTGTGGTATGTTTGCCACTAGCGCCGCTTTCTTCTTGCTTTGCGCCACGTGTGTGCTGTGTTGCCACCAGCGCCAATTTATGTTGGTGTGTGGTGCCGAGGTGTTGTGTTGCTCCTAGCGCGCGGTGCATGTCTTTATTTGGCGCCACGTGTGTGCTGTGTTGCCACCAGCGCCAATTTATGTTCTTGTGTGGCGCCCAGTGCTGTGTTGCTCCTACGCGCCAGTTTTGTGTCTGTGCGCGCCTGGGCATGCTGTGTTTCCCCTAGGCGCCATTTGGTGTGTGGTTTGGCGCTGTGTTGCGCCTAAGTTGTTGTCTGGCGCCAATTCTGTGCTGTCGTGTCATTGGTGTGTAAACTAATTGGTGACTTAGGTGTTGGTGTGGTTGAGGAAATTGGTGTTAGCTTTAAATGCTATAATTGGTGTGTTGTATTAACTACGGTGATAGATGAGGGGTCAAATATGACCATTATTTGATGATGGTGTTGTTGGGTCAAATATGACCAATTATTTGATGATTGTGTTGTTGGGTCAAATATGACCACTTAACGATGTTGGTGTTGTTGCATTTTGCGTAAGATTCTTGCTGTTTGACTGTTGTTTCGGGTTGTTCATGGTGTCGCATGCATTCATATGCACATTCTGTTGATGTAGGGCTTCAACCTTTGAGCTATGCTCAATATTGGTGATGATGCCACGAGATGACTATTTTTCGGTGATGGTACCACATGCATATGCCCGTCGGTGTGGGTTGCATTTCATTTCCCCATTAATTATATTGATGATTTTCCTTGGGTGATTGATATTGACGATGTTGTGGTGTAATGATGTTGTGGTGTAATGATGTTGTTGTGTAATGATGTGGTAATTATAGTTCCCTTAACTCTAGTATACTGCTTATCATACATGCTATTATATTGTTAGAGACTCACCCCTTCTGTTTGAATGTTACCCCTATGTTGGTAACGTGCAGGTGATAGTGAGTGAAGGCTTGTCTACCTTCGCCAGCTGAGTCGGTGTCGTCTCTGATACGTAACACTCGGGGAGGGGATGAACACTATTTTATTTAGTTGTTTTATTGCATTGTTCGATTTGAACTTAAAGTTGTTGATTTTGAAATGTCTGTCATTTTTGGTGGTGTAAACTCAATCGAAGTGATTCCACGTTTTATTTGATTTCACGTTGTTTGGATTTTAAATGTCGAATGTGACACTCCTTTGCATGCTTAGTTTTTAAATTTTCGCACTCTGATTTTAATAAAACGAACGGGTAGATTTGGGGTGTTACACGTTCATGGGAGCGATAGGACTTTATTCAGTGTGGGGCCTCGTCTAAAGTTTCCCTATGGTGGCGGGACGTATGTAGACTTGGGAGTTTAGGGCACATCGGGGCTGATAGGTTTCAGGAGTCACTTGTGCAAAAGGGTGTGATATGTGGTTAGGCACACATCCCCTCTGTACTACTTTCCCAAGGCTCTTTTCTATTAACCAGAAGGATTCTAGTGTAGAGGAGATAGTAAGGTGGGTAGATGGGTCTCTGAAGTGGGGTCTTCATTGAATTCTGTGGAACCCAATGTGTGGCTTTGGAGGAGGCAGGCCGACTATATCAGTTAAATCAGCCTATTCCTTCTTATCAGTTGACCCCATTTGGGTCTCCGGCCTTTCGGTTCACTAGACGTTGGTGTTTTGTCCTCTATGAAAGAGCTTGGCTCCCTCTAAGGCAATTGTCTTCTCATGACAATTGATTCTTAATAGGGTTCTTTCTAGGGAGAATCTGTTTAGGTGGAGGGTTATTAATGATGTTAGTGCTACTACATGTGTTCTTTGTGCTGAGTATCTAGAGTCTTCTATACACTTATTCTTCACTTGTAATTTTTTCCTCTCGATTTGGTATGCAATTACAAAATGGGTGGGGTGGGTTTTAGCTGTACCTTGTGATCTCTCTCAACTTTTCCTTCTTTTCTGCTCTTTTGGTTATGGGGCCAAGTACGAGAAGTGGTTGGCTTTGATCTGCCATGCAGTTATCTAGGTCCTTTGGGAGGAGCGGAACAACTATATTTGTGCAGGTACACCAGTTGATGGTGTTCGGGCTCTAGAGAGGATTAATTTTGTCTTGGAGATAGTTTCTAGTGAGATGTGAAGTTGCTCATTGTCTTTACTTTGAGTGGTGGGCCGACCTTTTTTTTGTGTATTTAAAAGAAACCAGGCTAATAAATAGTATTCCAATTTGA
Organism: Oxytropis ochrocephala; assembly: GCA_020916435.1. Taxonomy (NCBI): domain Eukaryota; kingdom Viridiplantae; phylum Streptophyta; class Magnoliopsida; order Fabales; family Fabaceae; genus Oxytropis; species Oxytropis ochrocephala. The sequence continues at coordinate 65,477,815 of CM037095.1, forward strand.
CCGTCTTTCTATAGGGTCTTTGATGCACTATATGTTACTTCTCCCCCCAACCCAAGTGCTTTCACTAAAGTGACATTTGCTGAGGTAGTACCATCATTGCCAACTCCACGTGCGTACTAAAGTGAACATTTTTCCATTCAACGCATCTCGCAAGCACACATCCTAGAAGAAGATTTCATCCTCTATTTTAACTTCTGGAGGTTAGACTACTTCACTCATCATGTTCTTTATTTATGTTCAATTTTAGAAAGAGAAAATCTATCTGTAGAAATGTTTAGTCCGAATAATCAAGGTTTTGAACTAAAATGAAGAGTCTAGTGAACTGAACCTGTGATTGATGAGTTGCTTGATGAATTGGGGGGTGCAGTGATTTTTTCCAAACTTGATTTGAAATTTGGTTATCACCAGATCAGGATGAAGGAAGAGGATATAGCTAAGACAACATTTAGGACTCATGAGAGGCATTATGAGTACTTGGTGATGCCCTTTGGGATCACTAATGCTCCCTCAACTTTCCAAGCATTGATGAATGAAGTATTGAGGCCCTACTTGAGAAAATTCGTGTTGGTATTTTTTGATGACATCTTGATCTATAGTAGTAGTGTGACTACACATAAGGAGCATCTGAGATTTGTATTAGCATTGTTGCAAGAACACCAATTATATGCTAACAAGAAGGAATGTTCTTTTGGAAAGTCTCATGTGGAATACCTAGGTCACATTATCTCTGGAGAAGGAGTTTCTGCAGATCCTATGAAAATTGAGGATATGTTGAACTGGCCCGTACCTAAGGACTTGAAGGGACTTAGGGGTTTTCTCGGGTTGACAGGTTATTACAGGAAGTTTGTAAAGGATTATGCAAGCTTGCTTGGCCACTCACACAATTATTAAAGAAAGACAACTTTGTGTGGAGTGAGGCAGCACAGTTAGCTTTTGAGCAGTTGAAGACTGCTATGACTACCATTCCGGTACTAGCAGTGCCTGATTTTGAAAGAGAGTTTGTGGTAGAAACTGATGCATCCGGGAAGGGGTTGGGAGTTGTGCTAATGCAAGGTGGAAGGCCAATTGCTTATATGAGCCAAACACTATCTGAAAAAGCCCAAACAGAAATCAGTTTATGAACGTGAGTTGATGGCAGTTGTCATTGCCATCCAGAAATGGAGACCATACTTGTTGGGGCGCCATTTTAAAGTACATACTGACCAGAAAAGTCTGAGATTTCTTACTGAGCAACGAGTCATGGGAGAGGGACAGCAGAAATGGGTCTCAAAATTGCTTGGATATGACTTTGAGGTGAAATACAAACCCGGGAAAGAGAATGGGGTTGCTGATGCTATGTCCAGAAAATTACAGTTCACTGCAATCACTACAGTGCAGTGTGAAATATGGGATGGTTTAGAGGAAGAAGTCAGTGCTGACAGCAAGTTAAAAAGCATAGTGCAGGACTTGCTAAGTGATCCTGATATCCAACCAGGGTATAAGTTGAAGAAGGGGAGGTTGTACAGGTATGACAGAATTGTAATACCAAGAACTTCACCGAGAATACCGAGTATTTTAAATGAATTGCATGATTCTGCACTAGGAGGACACTCTGGTTTTTTCAGAACTTATAAAAGAGTTGCTAGCTTGGTGTATTGGGAAGGAATGAGGAAAATGATACAAGAGCTGATTTGTTCATCATTGAAGTAGTGAAACTTCATGGTTTTCCAAGCTCGATAGTTTCTGATCGAGACAAAGTGTTTTTGAGCACTTTCTGGTCTGAACTTCTTAAGAAAGCAGGTACTAAGTTGAAGTATAGTAGTGTCTATCATCCACAAACGGATGGACAAACGGAGGTGGTGAATAGGTGCTTAGAAACTTACCTAAGGTGTGTGGCAGGTAAGAAACCGAAACAGTGGCCTAGATGGTTGAGTTGGGCAGAATATTGGTATAATACCAACTATCATGCTTCCTTGAAGACTACACCTTTTCATGCTTTATATGGGAGGGATCCTCCAGTGCTAATTAGAGGATATGTGCAGGTTTCTGCTGTGGAAGAAGTGAACCGGTTAACTGCTGAGAGAAATGAGATCTTAAAAGAGTTGCAGGATCAATTGGTGAGAGCTCAAGATGTTATGAGAGCTCAAGCAAATAAACATAGAAGGGGTGTGGAATATCAAGTGGGAGAGAAGGTCTACTTGAAGATCCAACCCTACAAAATGAAGAGTCTTGCTAAGAGAATGAATCAAAAGTTGAGTCCTCGTTACTACGGGCCTTATGAGATTGAAGGGAGAATTGGAGTTGTTGCTTATAAGCTCAAACTGCCAGATGACAGCAAGGTTCACCCTGTTTTTCATGTCAGCTTGTTGAAGAAGGCTATCACTCCAAATTGCACTTTTCAGCCTCTGCCTGCTTGCCTCAATGAAGAATGGATGCTGGAAGTCACACCAGACTTTGAAAATTCATGGGAATCCTGATTTCATCCTTGAGGACAAGGATGGTTTTAAAGGGGGGGGATGATAGTAATAATAATAGATGGGGAAGGACATATGAGAGAAAACACAAAAAGAAGAATGTGGGGGTCAGTGTTAGTGGCTCGATGGCGCCATGAGGTGCCTTTTGTGTGTGATGACAGTGTGTAACTGTCATGAGAGAGAAACTAGATCTCAGAATATATAGTGGGGACCATAGTAGTATGAGGTAGGCAAGAATTGTGGAGTAAATTCCCTTAGGAGGTCACAGGGTCCCTCGAAGCACCCTACTCACGTTTTCCTTGCTTTCTAGTATTGTACTAGTTGAATTACTCTGTCTCAGCTCTGTTTTTCTACTGAATATATCAATATAACAGTACTTCTCACCTTGAGAGTACTATTTCTCCATTTCCATTTACTTTATCAAGTTGATTCTATCGATTTACTAACACTCAACAAGAGTTTCATCAATTCTATTCTATACCTTCCCAAGTGTGAGCCATTGTAATGAGAATTTGTTGCGGACTTAATATCACTTGCTGAAGGGTTTGACCCATGAGAATGTGATCCTAAGTATACTATGTAAGACCGCAACAAAGAAGGGTTGTTATTTCCTTATTGCTTAGTTCATTACAATTACAAGGAAGGAAGTCATTCTTTGATTCATAGCATTAGCATGAGCATGTTAAGTGACATTTATGTTATGTTTATGGTTACTGGACCTTCGTTTTAATGCCTTTATTTTTCATTTTTTATCCAAACCACTATTTTTGTTATGGACACTTTGTCTTTTGCAAGTCCCATTCATTTTGTCAAATTTCTTTCTTTTTTCCTTTTAGTTTAATTTGGTGATTGTTTATGCTTGATGTAAGAGCTTTATTCCACTTCATCTGAAGCTCTTGTGAAAGAGAAGAAAAAGCTGTTTTCAATTTTGTTTAGTAGATTGCATTTTAATTCAGGATGATTAGACAATTGTTGGATTTGTGAATCATAATGTAATAATAGTGACTTTTAGAGGGTTCTTATTCTTACATGTTTGTTATGTTTAGTAGATTGCATTTGTGAATCATGATGTAATAATGGTGACCTTCAATTGAATGAATTAACTTTTGTTTCTTTCAAGTATTAATGATGAATTGAAATTCAATCTTCTTATGTCACAAGAAAATTTTTAATGAAATTGTAAATCCAATCTTTTGTCTAAAAATTTGCTGATAAACAATAAGAAAAATGTATGATAAACATGGACAGCAATATTATATTTTTAACGGCGATAACAATTGCAACTAATATTGGAGTGATTGACATTTTAAAAAACCTATTTAGGGGCTATACAAATTGCCCCTAAAAATATTACTTTTACCGGCAATTAAATAAGTCTTTACCAGCATTCTTGTTAATGGCCGGAAAAACTTTTAGCGACATTGGAATCACCGGCCATCATGTAAATGCCGGTAAATATTTTAGAGGCCTTTTTTATTGTCGATAAAGGCATTTTTTATTGCCGCTAAAGCCATCTTTTGTAGTAGTGTGCTTCCATCACCATGCAAGAAAAAAATTAGTTTTATCAAAATGGCGAAAATATCATTAACTTTGGTATCAACTTTTTTGTTTAAGAATTGTCTTGTGTTTACAATTTATATAGATACAAACAACTTACAATATGTTTTAGATTGAGGCTAAGGGATATGAATGAAAAACATTTTAGGTAAATCATTTTTTGTTAAGAATGAAACTTTACGAAAGAAAAAAAGAAACAATTTACATTACAATTCATAGTACTGTTTGGGATAAGGATTATACAATAGTTGTAACATACGTGTATCAACGTGTATAGAAAGTTAACAGAAGAGATAATGATTAAATTTATGCATTTAAAAACCAAAACATTAATTATTATTTTTTAATATTTAAACATGTTAATCTTAAATTTTACTTTTAAAAGTACTTCTCTTATTAAAAGAGACGCGAATATATATATACACATTGAGGAAAATGGAGATGAATGAAAGTTTTTGATAAATCATATTAGAAAGAGAAAAGATCTGAAAAAAATGTGAAATTCATCTCTAATTTCGTCATTAATTTTTTATATTAGAATTATCGATGAACTTCAGTTTTTATATCTCTACTTTTTGTCACTAATTTAGCTTTTTCCTATTAGTGAGTTTTGTTAGGAACAAAAGTACAAAATAAATGTTGTACATATAAATAAAACCATTATGTGACATCCACGGCTTACGACAGTGGGGAATCATTTCAATAAGAGCTTCATAGTTAAGCTTATTTGACTTGGAGGAGTAAGCGTACTTGACTTGGAGGAGTAGTGGGATGGGTGACCTTCTAGGAAGTTTCCTGGAAAGCATGGAAGTGGAGACAACGCATGCTGAAAAGACGCGTGTTGGTTTGTGGGGGCATTCGACACTTCTGAAAACAGTCTGAGATGTTATCGTCCTTTATGTTATTTTTGTGCCAATTAAGTCCTTTAAGTTTCATAACATTTACACTAATAATTTTTTTTTAATTTTCCATCCAACTCCATTAAAAAAACCTATGTTGCAATTAAATGCTAAATTGGCAGGTCCAACACGTCTTTTTAAATCTCGCTCATATTTTTTTATTTAATATTTTATTAAAAATAAAAAAATCGAAAATTTTAGACCAACATTTTCAACTCCCCCAAAGTCCCCAACTATAAACCCAAAACCCAATAGAGGTAGATATGCTGCAGTCGAAGCAGCAAACAAAGAAGGAAACACATTAAGAAAAAATAGCTTCTATTAGAGGAATAGAGATAGCGGATTTTGTTTCACGATTATTGAACAATGGATTATCGTTCTTGTTACTATTTTTTGTAAAATGAGGGCTTCTGAAATTTTTAATTATTATCAATAGAGGTTTGAGGAATATTATTTGACAAATTGTGTTTAATATATTTAATTATGTAAAGTTATATTGAAATTGGAATGTGAAAATTGCACTGGAAGTCCTTTAACTTTATTTAAAATTTTGGATCCGTTCTTTAAGTTTTATATTTTTGATTTAAGTCATTTATGTTTTTGTTTATGTTTCAAATTGGGAATCCATGTGAAAACCTCTAAAAAGTAATATTCTGTTACAAACTGATTAATAATTAAATATATTGGACACAATTTGACAAATAATATTCCTCAAACCTCAAATATTTTTTTGTCAAAATAATTGAAAACAATTATTGTAATTTTTATTCAAAGACTAACAGAAACACAATAGAATAATTGTACTGCTTCTTTACAAGATGACTAAAGTATGAACAAAGTAATATTGTAAGTGGTAGAATGACTTCTATTGCTATCATCTAGTAAGATGTAGCTCTTTCCTCTTTGATTCATAACAAAATTGAATTGTTCCATTGCTATCGTACTAAAAGCTATAAATAAAATACATGATAAATTTGCACATCATGTTGTTAAATTGAGAATCTCAATGATGTTGAAGGTATTCAATAACTCATTCTCAAACTCATGATCTGTATCAGGGTGAGAAGCTAGATATTGATAACGAGCTTTAGACCTTAGAGATTTATGACCACCATCATCACCTTGAGTCACACAGACAAACAAAATTCAATCTCTTGAAAATAAATAATTCACATATATGAAGTTGAAAAACAAGTTTTGCGGCATACCTTTGGTACTTTGTTGATCTGATTTTGAGATTATCATTACTTTCATGAGAATATTTTTATCTTCATCTTCATTTTCATCTAAATCTTCGATTGGCATTGCTTCCATCACTATGCAAAAAAGCAAATGATTTTATCAAAACAGCGAAAATATTATTAACTTCGGCCTAAATTTTACAATTTATTTTTGTGCTTACAGTTTATATAGATACAAGACAACTTACAATATGTTTCGATTAAGGCTAAGGGAGATGAATCAAAAATATTTTAGGTAAATCATATTGTTTTAGGAAGGAAACTTTACGAAAGAAGAAAAAAATAATATACATTAAAATTAATAGTAATATTCGGGATAAGGATTATACATTAGTTGTAACATACGTGTATGAACAAGTATAGAAGATTAAGCTAAGAGATAACGATTAAATTTATGCATTTAAACTACAAATTATTTTTTTTATTTTTTATTAATTATGAATTATTTTCCTATAATTAAACATTTTTATCTTAACTTTTACTTTACAAATGAAACTATTTTTAAAAGAGATGGATATATATATATATATATATATATATATATATATATATATATATATATATATATATATATATATATTGGGTTAAAGGGTCATATTTTGTTAGAAATTAAAATTAGATTGTGGCAAAATGTGAAATTCATCACTAATTTGATATGTAAATCTTGTGATATCAGAATTATCGATAAGTCTCAATTTTCCTATCCCTACTTTTTGTCACTAGTTTAACTCACTACAACAGAATTGTTAAAAAAGGACGCACTCATTAGTGGCGCTTTTTAAAAGGCACCCCTGTTGCTTAAAATACGAACGCCCATTAGAGGCGCTTTTTAAAAAGCGCCACTGATGCCCAAAATACGGAGGGTCTTTAGAGGCGCTTATCAATAAATTTCAATTTTAATGTCTTTACTTTCTGTCACTAGTTTTTTCTAGTAGTGAATTTTGGTAGGAATGAAAGTACAAGGAAACGATATTAAAAGTTTTACATCCCAAGTTTGTAGTCGACCTTACTAACCCGGAATATTACTCTTTAGTCTTTCAGAGATGCACTATCAAGAGTTGGATAACTAAAATCGATAAAACCATTAAATTTAAAGACTGAAATGATCATCTTATAATCAATTTACAGTTTGATACATAGAGAAATATAGTTTGATCATCATAATCAGTCATCCGGTACCTAAACATCCAACAAGTGCATACCCTAATGTCTAACTCATTTCATAAAACGAACTTGAAGTCATGACTGAACATCAAATACTATTAGCAACAACATTGATAATCCCCTCATCGTGATGACCCTCAAGCATTAGGGCCCTAGAACCTGAACTGTAATCTCTTTTTACCTTCACCTGTGAATCTGAAATCAATAAAACCTGAGGGGTGAGATACTATCTCAGTGAGCTCTTTCGTAACCCCTCTCCACAAAACTCACGGTATTTTATTTATCTTTTATTCGTAGCCCAAGTCTGGATAGCAACACATCTTTAGCATAACATCGGTGATCAATCTCTGCACAGTTTCCCGGTGAACCCCCTCACTACTAAAAAAACAAAAATTAGAGATGCCCAAAATCCCTCTCTAAACAGTCAAAATTCGTCACTAAACGATTTAGAGAGGGAATTTGCGACGAACCAGTATTCGTCAGCAATTTTGGCGTCACAAAATTTTTTAGAGAGGGATCCTGATAATCCCTCTCTAATAGCGAGGAAAAATCCGTCGCTAACAGAGAGGAAACAGTTCCGTCTCTAATAGCGAGGAAACAAACACGCGTCTCTAATAGAGAGGAACACTCACGTCGTCGCTAATAGTGACGAAAATATCCCTCGCTAATAGAGAGGAATATTTTCCATCGCTAACAGTGAGGGAACAATTTCCTCTCTAATTTTGGCAGATTTACACAGAGTAATTTTTACAAATACCAATTGTTTTAATTTATCTATTTCCACCAAATACCAATTATTTTAATTTATCTATTTCCACCAAATACCAATTATTTTAATTTATCTATTTCCACCAAATACCAATTATTTTAATTTATCTATTAGAAAACCTTTTGATCTCAAAGGAGCTCTTTTAAAACACAGGCTACAAAATTTTTAAAAAACACAAACATCTATTACTAATAATAAAGCGTGTAATCATAATCCATACAAGAGAAAAGTAAAGTTAATTCAGCTTACAATCCAAAAGACATATCATTGTTTGAAAAGAAAAAAAAACACATCAACCATCTAGTTCATCAAAATACTCATTATCATGTTGTTGACCCTCCTCGTTTGGTGAAGGTGGAGGTGAAGGCGGACGTGGATGACTCTGAGAAAAAGCTTCCATAAATTTAAGCAACTTCTCCTGATTTGCATGAAGTCCACTCATTTGCTCCTTAAGACTTTGGTTTTCAGCCTTTATTTGCATACATTCGGTCTTCATTTGCATATATTCAGACACAGAGATTCTAGCAGATTGTGTGGAACAAGAAAATTGGTTTTGTCCTTCAGGACCTAAGCCAAATATTCTTTTCTTCTTGTTGACACCTCCAACAACCTCTAAGAAGATATTGTTGTCAGATTGCTCACTAGACACGCCATCTCCTCCTAATGCCTCTTGTGAATCTCTTTCAAGAATACGACTTTCATACTCATTCTGAAAAAGAAAAAAATCAAACATGAGCACAAATATACCAAATTGCTAAATGTCTCTGTAATGAAACCAACAACACAAATAGATGATAGCAGTATGTACGTTCCTAGCTGATTATAACAAATAGATGTAACTATCACGTGAAAAATTGAGAAAAGAAATGAAATAGAAAAGATAGTAAAAAATGAGATATGTGAAATTTATCTACTGCAGTTTGTAAATCCTTCTACCAGTTCTTACAGAAAAAAACAACCTCAATAATGCCTCTTGCTAAATGTTTCTCTTAGCATTTTACAGAAGTAAATCAAATATCTCCTCGAAATTAGTCGATTTGTATACTTGTATGTATTTTATACTTAAAATTGTGAACCGAGTTATGGACTATGGTTATACTTTCTGTCATTATCAAGATCATCACTCCTTCACAAATATGTTCAAGGGATTTCAGTATCTATCAAATGTTTCGAATTCTTATTTCACATCATATGAATTCTTATTTCACATCATATGAATATTTAAGTATCATGGATTGAAACTGCATTAACCTACTAGTCAGTCAGTTAGAAACAGTTTCTGTTATAGCCGTTCAAGCTTGATTTCAGAAAACTTACAGCAATCCTCTCTGATTTGGAGTGCCTTGCCAATATCTGATTAGGGAGCAAACATGTAACGGGCCTAGGTTTTGGGCTCATGACTTCCCTCTCCTAGTATGCTAACATCTCACAGTCGTCACCCCACAATTTTTATTCTTAAGTTGGTTATGAAAACCTCTAATGGAACACCAAGTCCATCAACTTACATCGTATTAGGTGTTCTCTCTCGTTAGTAAACTATATAATTTAAGAACATTGCATATACGATAATATCAACCAATTCACGGTCCAACAAAATCACAATTGAAGTATAATAGCTCATATATCATTGGGGAAGGTTGGGAGTAGAATTGGGAGAGCTTTGGAACACCATTGGTACCCAAAAGAGTGAAAAAATAAGTTTTAAAACTGGTAGATGCACTTGGGTGCACGGTCATGCGCTTGAAGCGCTTTTGAACAGTTGGGTTCTATCACTCGTGTGCTTGGACGCATGGTGGTACGTCTGGGGCGCTTCTAGACAGTTTGGTTCTGTCTCTCGTGCGCTTGGACGCAGTACGTCTAGAGCGCTGCTGGACAGTTTGGTTTTGTCTCTCATGCGCTTGGACGCACGGTGATGCGTCTAGGGCGCTTTTGTGTGGTGTAAGTGAATTTAAATGCTACTTTTTCAATTTCTTTGGTACCGAAACCTATCCCATTTGGTTTCCAACATAAAAACAGATTCTAAACTACAATTTAGACATATTTTGGAGTAATTACAAAAATCCAAACAGCTATGCAAACCATACATTTCATGAGCTCATTTAAACATATCATCATTTACCATTCAATATCAACAACACAAGGCTTCCCCAAAGAACCTCTACATTCACAAACCATTTCAGCAACCATAGAACACCAAAATAAGAGGTTTTAAACATGCAATAATTGAAACTTCACATAACACACAAACAATCAAATAACTCACATGCAAATTCTGAAATTTCAAATGCTAGATGAAAGGAGGTCCTCAAGTCACCAAGCTATCCCCAAATGGTATACCAAATTATCTCACCCTCTCAAATGGTATACCAAATTATCTTTGAAACTCTCTCTTTCTCTCAAAGATGAATACAAAAGAACTCTCAATCTCTGAGGGTCTCTCTATGAATCTCACCCTCTCAAATGGTATGCCAAATTATCTTTGGAACATTCTCTTTCCCTCAAAGAGGAATACAAAAGAACTCTCTCTAACTCTCTTAGGATTTCTTCAGTTGAATGTGTTATCTCAACTCTTCATATGATCACCCAAAAGGGGATACCCTACCTTGTCATAAGTTTAACTATTCATGGGAGAGAATATGACTTCTATCCATGCATAGGTACATTCACCTTTGTGAAATGTACCTATTTAATTTTCCACTATTACAATGAGAGGTTGAATGTGCATATCCGTCCAAGGAATAAATTCCAAGACCTTGGAATATTCATCCCCTTTTCCCATGCATTGTTACTTGTGCACCATAGTTAATGGAGGGAATTCCAACAAATCTCCCCATTAACGACTTAATTTGGGGGAACCACTACACCGGTACCTTGGAAACATTCTTCAACCTTCTTGGTTTGAAATTCTACCAGATCATACGTCTGATTCTCCTTTAAGAACTGAATCTCTTCTTCCATGGCTTGCAACTATTTGTTTTTGTCTTCCATCTCAATATGGGACTTCTACCTCACACTTGATACACAACAATATCTCCCTCAAGTGTGGTTCATCCATCCATTTATCTGGGCATATGCTCTCCCTCAAACGGAAGCTTTTTCATCGACATTTACTTGCACCTCCGTTGGCTCATTTTCATCAACGGGACACATCACCTAGCTAGTCTCCATATTTCTAGGAAGACTGTCGATACAAGGAATCGAATATTAACCATCTGCTTGCAATATGACTATTTATCGTTAGCATGAACATTTCTTGTAAAGAGCCCATTTCAGTACCCAGGGTGGGTTGATAACCCACAGCGGAAGACATTCGGCCCAATAAGGCGGATACTTCGGATCCTGCTTGGACAAAACGGAAGATATTGTCGATAAATAGAAGTACACCTCCATCATGAGTGACTGTTCCTTCCATATTGGATTGCACAGGACAAAGACTTTTCAAACCAATAGCTCTGATACCACTATTGGGAAACAATAGTACCTATTCCTTCCTCTGTGAACAAAAACAATGGGCACTATGCAGAAGCGTAAAAATAAAGAGTGAAGAGAAGAAGAATGACACCAGAATTTTTACGTGGAAAAACCATGGGACCTAGTTTAGTTAAAAGATCTCAACTATAAAAGTAGGATAACAAAGTGTTCCTCTCAATCTCTGAGGGTCTCTCTATGAATCTCACCCTCTCAGATGGTATACAAAATTTTCTATTGGATTCTCTCTTTCTCTCAAAGAGGAATACAAAAGAACTCTCATAGGATTTCTTAACTTGGATGTTTATCTTAACTCTTCATATGATCACCCAAAAGGGGATACCCCACCTTGTCATAAGTCTCGCTATTTATAGGAGAAAATATGGCTTCCAATCATGCATAGGTACATTCACCCACTTTGTGAAATGTACCTATTTAATTTTAAACAATTCAAATGAGGTATAGAACTCCCAGTACATTCCTCAAGTATAAATGTAAATGTCTTAAGGTCCATGGAATAAATTCCAAGACGTTGGAATATTCACCCCCTTTTCGCTTGTATTGTGACTTGTGCACCACATTTAATGGAGGGAATTCCAACAAATCTCCCCCTTTCCGACTTAATTTGGGGGAACCACTACACCTGCACCTTGGCAACATTCTTCAACCTTCTTGGTTGGAAATTCTACCAGATCATACGTCTGATTCTCCTTTAAGGGCTGAGTCTCTTCTTCCATTGCAACCATTTGTCTTTGTCTTCCATCTCAATATGGGACTTCTACTTCACACTTGATACACAATAGAATGATTGTACATATCAAACTAAACTTGTACTATTAGATTGAAATTTTCCTGTAAAGTTTGTAGTATTTGCAAATATTGTAGGTTATAGTAAATATGTTATGCTTTGGATAAACTGCATTGTCAATCCTTAAATTAGTGTATGCATCTGAAGAACCCGAAACTAAAGATTATCATGAACCGAAACAAAAAGAAGGTCACTCAACTAAACACAATGATGTATGCTAACCGGGTTCAACTACTAAGCTTATTAGGGGGCTCAAACTAAAGAGTAATTTATTTAGACAGAACTTCAAAGAATCAAAAGTATTAAGCTTAAGGCTCCTTGAATTTAGAACCATCAAACAATTTTCATAAGATTAAGTCCATTTATGTTTCAAATTGGTTCTTTAATTTTCTATTCCTATTTTAAATCGGTTCTTATAAACATAATACATAGATGATTAATTTGAAACATAAATGCAAACATGGAGGACCAATTTAACATTTAAAAAGGATACTGAAAATTTAAATAAAAAATTAACAACCTTAAACATAACAAATTTTACCACGTGTAAATTTGGTTTACACCTTACATGCCTATTAATCCAAAGCAAAATTAGAAAGCAATGAAACATAAGAGATAGCTATGAAGCAAAATTAGAAAGAAAAATTATGAATATAGGTTGGGTGATGACAGATCTTCTTTTTTGTTTGATACTTGGTCTAATCAAGGAAAATTGCTTAATTTGTTCTATATGTAGATACCAATTATTTGAATATTTGTGTTAAGGATGTTATTTAGAATGTAGAATAGAATCTAGAGCAACTCTATACATATCTTCCTAATAATGTACCTCCTGATGTTAAGGTAATGTCTCACTGCTTTAATCATAACATCCTTTATGATCACACGTGGAAAGGTAATTTTGATGGTTTGTACACAGAAGAGGATGGTTGTCACTGGTTAACGACTACTAAACATATATTGAATGAAGGTACTGATTATGAGTATTGGAAGTGAGTGATGAAAATTTCAAATCTTGTGAAAATTAAGTTCTGTTAGGGGTACTTTAGTAATTAGTCTTGTGTAATTAGAGTTTGACTAGTTAGTTAATCAAGTGGTTAGCTAGTTAGTTATTTTTTAGTTTGATGATGTAACCAATTGCTCATTTTGTAACTCTGATATATAGACGGTCTCATTCAATACACAAGAGAAGTTTCCCCAAATTCTCATATTGATTCTTAACATCTGGTACCAGAGCTCCAATTCTTGGGGCCTGGCTTTGTTCTTCCGATTTGTTTCTCTGTGAAACAAAGCTTGATCGACGACAATGGCAAATGCGAACTCCACAAACGAAGGAACGTTTGCTCAACCATCGATTCCCAAATACGATGGACACTATGACCACTGGAGCATGCTGATGGAGAACTTCTTGCGATCAAAGGAGTACCGGTTCTTGATTGAAGAAGGGATCAAAGAACCAGAAGAAGGAGCAACACTTACTGAAGTAGAGAAGAACAAACTCGAGGAATCAAAACTGAAAGACTTGAAGGCAAAGAACTATCTGTTCCAAGCAATTGATCGAGCAACGTTGGAAACGATTCTCACGAAGAATACTGCCAAAGATTATGGGATGCGTTAAAGAGAAAGTGTCAAGGGAACGCAAGAGTGAAAAGATCCATTCTTCAAGCAACAAGAAAGGATTTTGAGGCGTTGGAGATGAAATCGGGTGAAGGTGTCACTGATTACATTTCCAAGGTTATGGTGGTTGCAAACAAGATGAGAATCCACGGAGACAAATTTGAAGATGGAGTGATCGTAGAGAAGGTTCTAAGGTCCCTAAGTGAGAAATTTCTTCACGTGGTGTGCTCAATTGCTGAATCAAAGGACACAGAGAAGATGTCCATTGATGAACTCCATGGATCTCTGATTGTTCATGAGTAGAACATTCTGAGATTTCATAAAGGGAAAGGTGAAGAACATGCGTTGAAGGTGTTAACGCAAGAAAGAGGTGATAGTGGATCAAGAAATAGAGGAAGAGGAGCATTTGAATCTCGAGGCAGGGGAAGAGGCCGAGGAAGGCAAAGTCTTGATACAGTTGAATGCTTCAAGTGCAAGAAACTTGGTCACTACCGAAATGATTGTCCAGAGTGGGACAAAGAGGCAAACTATGCTGAGAATGAAGAAGAGGAACCAATGTTGCTGATGGCCATGACAGAGGAAAATTACACTGTGAACAAAGAAGTGGAGCCAATGCTGCAAATGACCATGACAGAGACACCTGGAGGCTACAAGGTGGAGGTATGGTTTATTGATTCTGGATGCTCTAACCACATGAGTGGAAATAAGAGCTGGTTTATTGAATTAGATGAGTCTTTTAAGAAAACTGTTAGACTAGGAAACAACACTAGGATGAATGTGGCTGGTAAAGGAAAGATTAAACTGATAGTTAATGGCTGTACCTACATTGTTTCTGATGTGTATTATATTCCTGAACTTAAAAACAATCTGTTGAGTTTAGGACAACTTCATGAAGGAGGATTAACAGTTCTGTTCAAGTATAACCGTTGTAGAATTTATCATGATGAAATAGGATTATTGTTTGAAAGCAAGATGACTAGCAACCGGATATTCAAATTGATATCCAATGGAACTGATGAGAAGCAGAAAGATGTAAAATGCTTGTATACAAACCATGAAGATGTATCATATCTGTGGCACTGCAGATATGGACATCTAAGCATCAAAGGACTAAATTTGTTGAAGAGCAAGGAGATGGTGAGAGGGCTTCCAAAGATATCTGATGAGAAGAAAGTCTGTGGAATTTGTATGAAGGGAAAGCAACATAGGGATCCAATTCCAAAGAAGGGACAATGGAGAGCAAGGACAAAGCTGGAACTTATACATGCTGATATGTGTGGGCCTATCACACCAACCTCTAATAGCAACAAGAGGTATTTTCTATGTCTAATTGATGATTATAGTAGGAAAGCTTGGGTGAATTACTTGGTAGAGAAATCAGAAGCTTTTGGCATGTTTAAGACATTTAAAAACTTAGTTGAAACTGAAACTGGGCTGAAAATTAAATGTCTTAGAACTGATAGGGGAGGTGAATTTGTATCTTCTGAATTCAATCAATATTGCTTAGATAATGGAATAAAGAGGCACTTAACCACTGCTTACATACCTCAACAAAATGGGGTAGTGGAAAGGAAGAATAGAACCGTGATGAATATGGTAAGATCATCCTTAAATGGTAAGAAATTACCCAAGACTTTACGGCGCCGTATGATGAAATCGGGCAATATACATTCTGAATAGATCACCCACACTGGCAGTAAAGAATATGACACCTGAGGAGGCCTGGAGTGGACATAAACCATCTATAGAGCATTTGAGAGTGTTTGGGTGTTTGGCACATGTTCACATACCTGATGCTAGAAGAACAAAACTGGATGATAAAAGCTGTGAATGTGTTTTACTAGGTATGAGTGATGAATCAAAAGGGTATAGGTTATATGATCCTGTCAATAAGAAAATTGTTGTGGCGAGCAGAGACATTGTATTTGAAGAAGATAAAGAATGGAATTGGGACAAGAGTCATCAAGAAACCATCAATATTGACTTAGATTGGGGTGAACCAGAAAGTGCATCTGAAGAAGAGAGTAGCTCATCAAGTGAAGAAGAGGATAGAGAAGAAGAAACTGTTGCAGCAGAAAACACAGATACTTATGAACATCAAGTTGCAGAAGAAACTACTAACAACTGCAGAACCACCATTCTGCGAGAAGAGCGCAGAGTTAGAAGAGAATCGGTGTGGTTGAGAGACTATCATAGTGGTCTTTGGTCTATCTCGATGATGAAGCGAAGCTTACATGGTGCGATTAGAGAGTGATCCAGAAAGCTTTGAGATAGCAGTTCAAAGCAAGAAATGGCAACAAGCTATGGATGAGGAAATAGCAACCATAGAAAGGAATGAGACATGGGAGCTCACTGATCTACCTACAGGTGCAAAGAGAATAGGGGTTAAGTGGATCTACAAAACAAAACTGAATGAACATGGTTTGGTAGATAAATACAAAGCGAGACTGGTTGCAAAAGGGTACTCACAACAACATGGTGTGGACTACAATGAAGTTTATGCCCCTGTCAGCAGAATGGACACTATAAGAACTGTTATAGCCATTGCTGCACAAAAGGGTTGGATCTTATATCAACTTGATGTAAAATCAGCCTTTTTGTATGGAAGATTGACTGAGGAGGTGTTCATTGAGCAACCTAAAGGATATGAGAAGAAGGGAGCTGAGAACAAAGTGTACAAGCTCCACAAATCCTTGTATGGATTGAAGCAAGCCCCTAGGGCCTGGTTCAGTCGAATAGAAGCTTATTTTCTGCAGCAAGGATTCACTTCAAGCCAAAGTGAATAGACTCTGTTCCTTAAACATGGAAGGAACCAATAAATATTAATTGTAACACTCTATGTTGATGATTTAGTGTACACAGGCAATGATGAGAGATTGATGAATGAATTCAAGGAGTCAATGAAGAAAGAGTTCTCCATGACTGATCTAGGGAGAATGAAGTACTTCTTGGGGATTGAAGTGAATCAAATGAAAGATGGCATCTTCATAAGTCAGAAAAAATATGCTGGTGATATATTAAAACGTTTTGAGATGGATAATTGTAATGAGGTGAAGGTTCCCATGATTCCAGGTGCAAAGTTGGGGAAGGATGTTGGAGGAGAAAAGGTTGACAAAGACTGCAGAAAGCAATTGGTGGGCAGCCTCATGTATGTGACTGCCACCAGACCTGATATCATGCATTCTGTGTGCATGATCAGCAGGTACATGAGTGACCCTACTCACCTGATATCATGTACTATTGGGATACACGGATAGTGATTATGCAGGTGACTTAGAGGATAGGAAAAGCACCTCGGGTTATGCTTTTCTGCTGAGCAATGGAGTTGTGGCATGGGCTTCAAAGAAGCAACCGATTGTAACTCACAAGCAATCGAGGCGAGTTTGTAGTCACTCATGTCTGCACTGGCTGTCAAGCTATTTGGATGAGTAAAGTTTTGAAGGAAATTGGAGTGATCTCTGCAGAGAAGACAGTGATCATGTGTGATAATACATCTGCTATAAAGCTAACTAAGAATCCCATTCTCCATGGCCGTAGTAATCACATAGATGTCAGATATCACTACATAAGGGAGTTGGTTAACAAATGAGTCATTGAATTGAAGCATTGTGGAACAAAAGATCAGATTGCAGACTTGTTTACCAAACCTCTGAATGCTGATACCTTCACAAGATTGAGGAAATTGCTGGGAGTGTGCAGAATAACTTCTGCAACATGACTGTCAGTTATGTCTATTTCCAATCTGTTTGTAATTGTAAACTGATGTATTGTGCTGTAATACATTCAGTTTAGGAGAGGGATTGTTAGTGGTACTTTAGTAATTAGTCTTGTGTAATTAGAGTTTGACTAGTTAGTTAATCGAGTGGTTAGCTAGTTAGTTATTTTTCAGTTTGATGATGTAACCGATTGCTCATTTTGTAACTCTGATATATAGACCAAATTGGTCTCATTCAATACACAAGAGAAGTTTCCCCAAATTCTCATATTGATTCTTAACAAGTTCTTCCTCTGTACAGCTTGTCATGATGCCCTTCCTACTGGAGCAATGTTACATAATAGAGGAATGTTAATTTTGAAGGATATATCCGGGCTTCATAGCATAAAACACATATTTATGAAAACAGAGAGAGAAGTGAAAGGAGCCCCGTGAGGGATTGACAGCTAAAATGGCCAGCTTTGGCGCATCGTTCTTCACAATATAATCATTATCATGGAATATATTCCCTCGATCATTATCATTGACAGCAATATTATATTTTTAACGGCGATAACAATTGCCACTAATATTGGAGTGATTGACCTTTTAAAAAACCCATTTAGGGGCTATACAAATTGCCCCTAAAAATATTACTTTTAGCGGCAATTAAATATGTCTTTACCAGCATTCTTGTTAATGGCTAGAAAAACTTTAAGCGACACTGGAATCACCGGCCATCATGTAAATGCCGGTAAATATTTTAGATGCCTTTTTTATTGTCGCTAAAGGCATTTTTTATTGCCGCTAAAGCCATCTTTTGTAGTAGTGTGCTTCCATCACCATGCAAGAAAACAATTAGTTTTATCAAAATGGCTAAAATATCATTAACATTGGTATCAACTTTATAATTTGTTTAAGAATTGTCTTGTGTTTACAATTTATATAGATACAAACAACTTACAATATGTTTTAGATTGAGGCTAAGGGATATGAATGAAAAACATTTTAGGTAAATCTATTTTTTTAAGAATGAAACTTTATGAAAGAAGAAAAGAAACAATTTACATTACAATTCATAGTACTGTTCTGGATAAGGATTATACAATAGTTGTAACATACGTGTATCAACGTGTATAGAAAGTTAACCGAAGAGATAATGATTAAATTTATGCATTTAAAAACTAAAACATTAATTATTATTTTTTAATATTTAAACATGTTAATCTTAAATTTTACTTTTAAAAGTACTTCTCTTATTAAAAGAGACGCGAATATATATATATATATATATATATATACACATTGAGGAAAATGGAGATGAATGAAAGTTTTTGATAAATCATATTAGAAAGAGAAAAGATTTGGAAAAAAATGTGAAATTCATCTCTAATTTCGTCATTAATTTTTTTTATATTAGAATTATCGATGAACTTCAGTTTTTCTATCTCTACTTTTTGTCACTAATTTAGCTTTTTCCTATTAGTGAGTTTTGTTAGGAACAAAAGTACAAAATAAATGTTGTACATATAAATAAAACCATTATGTGACATCCACGGCTTACGACAGTGGGGAATCATTTCAATAAGAACTTCATAGTTAAGCGTATTTAACTTGGAGGAGTAAGCGTACTTGACTTGGAGGAGTAGTGGGATGGGTGACCTTCTAGGAAGTTTTCTGGAAAGCATGGAAGTGGAGACAACGCATGCTGAAAAGACGTGTGTTGGTTTGTGGGGCCATTCGACACTTCTGAAAGCAGTCTGAGATGTTACAGTCCTTTATGTTATTTTTGTGCCAATTAAGTCCTTTAAGTTACATAACATTTAGGAAAAATAGCATCTGGGGTCCTTTAACTTATTTTCCGTTTTCGCCTAGGTCCCTTAACTTTAAAAGCTAACGTTTAGGTCCCTTAACTTTTAAAAACGTGTCATCGTAGTCCCATTTAACGTTTTTAAACTAACAACAATTGGGACTTAAACGTTAGCTTTTAACGTTAAATGGGACTACGATGAAACATTTTTAAAAGTTAAGGGACTTAAACGTTAGTGTTTAACGTTAAATGGGACAACGATGAAACGTTTTTAAAAGTTAAGGGACCTAAACGTTAGCTTTTAAAGTTAAGGGACCTAAGCGAAAATGGAAAATAAGTTAAGGGACCCCGGATGCTATTTTGCCTAACATTTACATCGATAATTTTTTTTTAATTTTCCATCCAACTCCATTAAAAAAACCTATGTTGCAATTAAATGCTAAATTGGCAGGTCCAACATGTCTTTTTAAATCTCGCTCATATTTTTTTTATTTAATATTTTATTAAAAATAAAAAAATCTAAAATTTTAGACCAACATTTTCAACTCCCCCAAACTCCCAAACTATAAACCCAAAACCCAATAGAGGTAGATATGCTGTCGTCGAAGCAGCAAACAAAGAAGGAAACACATTGGGAAAAAATAACTTCTATATATTAGAGGAATAGAGATAGTGGATTTTGTTTCACGATTATTGAACAATGGATTATCGTTTGTTGTTACTGTTTTTTGTAAAATGAGGGCTTCTTAAATTTTTAATTACTATCAATAGAGGTTTGAGGAATTATTTTTGTCAAATTGTGTTTAATATATTTAATTATGTAAAGTTATATAGAAATTGGAATGTGAAAATTGCACTGGAAGTCCTTTAACTTTATTTAAAATTTTGGATCCGTTCTTTAAGTTTTATATTTTTGATTTAAGTCATTTATGTTTTTGTTTATGTTTAAAATTGGGAATCCATGTGAAAACCTCTAAAAAGTAATATTCTGGATTTTATTGTCGACTAAAATCTAAGATGTTACAAACTGATTAATAATTAAATCTATTGGACACAATTTGACAAATAATATTCCTCAAACCTCAAATATTTTTTTGTCAAAATAATTGAAACAACAATTGTTGTAATTTTTATTCAAAGACTAACAGAAACACAATAGAATAATTGTACTGCTTCTTTACAAGATGACTAAAGTATGAACAAACTAATATCGTAAGTGGTAGAATGACTTCTATTGCTATCATCTAGTAACTAGTAAAATGTAGCTCTTTCCTCTTTGATTCATAACAAAATTGAATTGTTCCATTGCTATCGTACTAAAAGCTATAAAAAAATACACGATAAATTTGCACATCATGTTGTTAAATTGAGAATCTCAATGATGTTGAAGGTATTCAATAACTCATTCTCAAACTCATGATCTGTATCAGGGTGAGAAGCTAGATATTGATAACGAGCTTTAGACCTTAGAGATTTATGACCACCATCATCACCTTGAGTCACACAGACAAACAAAATTCAATCTCTTGAAAATAAATAATTCACATATATCTATATAAGAATTTAATCTTGCTATGGACAAACTAATGTGCATATAAATCAAGTTGAAAAACAAGTTTTGCGGCATACCTTTGGTACTTTGTTGATCTGATTTTGAGATTATCATTACTTTCATAAGAATATTTTTATCTTCATCTTCATTTTCATCTAAATCTTCAATTGGCATTGCTTCCATCACTATGCAAAAAAGCAAATGATTTTATCAAAACAGCGAAAATATTATTAACTTCGGCCTAAATCTTACAATTTATTTTAGAATTCTCTTGTGCTTACAGTTTATATAGATACAAGACAACTTACAATATGTTTCGATTAAGGCTAAGGGAGATGAATCAAAAATATTTTAGATAAATCATATTTTTTTAGGAAGGAAACTTTACGAAAGAAGAAAAAAATAATGTACATTAAAATTAATAGTAATATTCGGGATAAGGATTATACATTAGTTGTAACCTACGTGTATGACCAAGTATAGAAGATTAAGCTAAGAGATAACGATTAAATTTATGCATTTAAACTACAAATTATTGTAAATTTGATATGGCAAAATGTGAAATTCATCTCTAATTTGATATGTAAATTTTGTAATATCAGAATTATCGATAAGTCTCAATTTTCCTATCCCTACTTTCTGTCACTAGTTTAACTCACTACACCAGAATTGTTAAAAAAGGGCGCACTCATTAGTGGCGCTTTTTAAAAAGCACTCTTGTTGCTTAAAATACGGACGCCCATTAGAGGCGCTTTTTAAAAAGCGCCCCTGATGCCCAAAATACGGAGGGTCTTTAGAGGCGCTTATCGATAAATTTCAATTTTACTGTCTTTACTTTCTGTCACTAGTTTTTTTCTAGTAGTGAATTTTGGTAGGAATGAAAGTACAAAGAAACTGTGTACATTAAAATTAAAAGTTTTACATCCCAAGTTTGTAGTTGACCTTACTAACCCGGAATATTACTCTTTAGTCTTTCAGAGATGCACTATCAAGAGTTGGATAACTAAAATCGATAAAACCATTAAATTTAAAGACTGAAATGATCATCTTATAATCAATTTATAGTTTGATACATAGAGGAATATAGTTTGATCATCATAATCAGTCACCCGGTACCTAAACATCCAACAAGTGCATACCCTAATGTCTAACTCGGTTCATAAAACGAACTTGAAGTCATGACTGAACATCAAATACTATTAGCAACAACATTGATAATCCCCTCATCGTGATGACCCTCAAGAATTAGGGCCCTAGAACCTGAACTGTAATCTCTTTTTACCTTCACCTGTGAATCTGAAATCAATAAAACCTGAGGGGTGAGATACTATCTCAGGGAGCTCTTTTCTAACCCCCCTTCACAAAACTCACGGTATTTTATTTATCTTTTACTCGTAGCCCAAGTCTGGATAGCAACACATCTTTAGCATAACATCGGTGAATCTCTGCACAGTTTCACGGTGAACCCCCTCGCCAATATCTGATTAGCGAGCAAACATGTAACAGGCCTAGGTTTTGGGCTCATGACTTCCCTCCCCTACTATGCTAACATCTCACAGTCGTCACCCCACAATTTTTATTCTTAAGTTGGTTACCAAAACCTCTAATGGAACACCAAGTCCATCAACGTACATCGTATTATGTGTTGTTCTCTCTCGTTAGTAAACTATATAATTTAAGAACATTGCATATACGATAATATCAACCAATTCACGGTCCAACAAAATCACAATTGAAGTATAATAGCTCATATATCATTGGGGAAGGTTGGGAGTAGAATTGGGAGAGCTTTGGAACACCATTTGTACACAAAAGAATGAAAAAATAAGCTTTAAAACTGGTAGTTGCACTTGGGTGCACGGTCATGCGCTTGAAGCGCTTTTGGACAGTTGGGTTCTATCACTCGTGTGCTTGGACACATGGTGGTACGTCTGGGGCGCTTCTGGACAGTTTGGTTCTGTCTCTCGTGCGCTTGGACGCAGTACGTCTAAGGCGCTTCTGGACAGTTTGGTTTTGTCTCTCATGCGCTTGGATGCACAGTGATACGTCTAGGGCGCTTTTGTGTGGTGTAAGTGAATTTAAATGCTACTTTTTCAATTTCTTTGGTACCGAAACCTATCCCATTTCGTTTCCAACATAAAAACTGATTCTAAACTACAATTTAGACATATTTTGGAGTAATTACAAAAATCCAAACAGCTATGCAAACCATACATTTCATGAGCTCATTTAAACATATCATCATTTACCATTCAATATCAACAACACAAGGCTTCCGCAAAGAACCTCTACATTCACAAACCATTTCAGCAACCATAGAACACCAAAATAAGAGGTTTTAAACATGCAATAATTGAAACTTCACATAACACACAAACAATCAAATAACTCACATGCAAATTCTGAAATTTCAAATGCTAGATGAAAGGAGGTCCTCAAGTCACCAAGCTATCCCCAAATGGTATACCAAATTATCTCACCCTCTCAAATGGTATACCAAATTATCTTTGAAACTCTCTCTTTCTCTCAAAGATGAATACAAAAGAACTCTCAATCTCTAAGGGTCTCTCTATGAATCTCACCCTCTCAAATGGTATGCCAAATTATCTTTGGAACTTTCTCTTTCCCTCAAAGAGGAATACAAAAGAACTCTCTCTAACTCTCTTAGAATTTCTTCACTTGAATGTGTTATCTCAACTCTTCATATGATCACCCAAAAGGGGATACCACACCTTGTCATAAGTCTAACTATTCATGGGAGAGAATATGACTTCTATCCATGCATAGGTACATTCACCTTTGTGAAATGTACCTATTTAATTTTCCACAATTACAATGAGGTCTAGAAACTCCCAATAACTTCAAGGTTGAATGTGCATATTCGTCCAAGGAATAAATTCCAAGACCTTGGAATATTCATCCCCTTTTCCCATGCATTGTGCACCATAGTTAATGGAGGGAATTCCAACAAATCTTCCCCTTAACGACTTAATTGGGGGAACCACTACACCGGTACCTTGGCAACATTCTTCAACCTTCTTTGTTTGAAATTCTACGAGATCATACGTCTGATTCTCCTTTAAGAACTGAATCTCTTCTTCCATGGCTTGCAACTATTTGTTTTTGTCTTCCATCTCAATATGAGACTTCTACCTCACACTTGATACACAACAATATCCCCCTCAAGTGTGGTTCATCCATCCATTTATCTGGGCATATGCTCTCCCTCAAACGGAAGCTTTTTCATCGACATTTACTTGCACCTCCGTTGGCTCATTTTCATCAACGGGACACATCACCTAGCTAGTCTCCATATTTCTAGGAAGACCAAGATACAAGGAATCGAATCTTAACCATCTGCTTGCAATATGACTAGTTATAGTTAGCTTGAACATGACTCCATCATGAGTGACTGTTCCTTCCATATTGGATTGCACAGGACAATGACTTTTCAAACCAATAGCTCTGATACCACTATTGGGAAACAACATTACCTATTCCTTCCTCTGTGAACAAAAAAATGGGCATTATGCAGAAGCGTAAAAATAAAGAGTGAAGAGAAGAAGAATGGCACCAGAATTTTTACGTGGAAAACCCTCTCGGGAAAGACCATGGGACCTAGTTTAGTTAAAAGATCTCAACTATAAAAGTAGGATAACAAAGTGTTCCTCTCAATCTCTGAGGGTCTCTCTATGAATCTCACCCTCTTAGATGATATACAAAATTTTCTATTGGATTCTCTCTTTCTCTCAAAGAGGAATACAAAAGAACTCTCTTAGGACTTCTTAACTTGGATGTTTATCTTAACTCTTCATATGATCACCCAAAAGGGGATACCCCACCTTGTCATAAGTCTCACTATTTATAGGAGAGAATATGGGTTCCAATCATGCATAGGTACATTCACCCACTTTGTGAAATGTACCTATTTAATTTTAAACAATTCAAATGAGGTCTAGAAACTCCCACTACATTCCTCAAGGTTAAATGTGAATGTCTTAAGGTCCATGGAATAAATTCCAAGACGTTGGAATATTCACCCCCCCCCCCTTTTCGCTTGTGTTGTGACTTGTGCACCACAGTTAATGGAGGGAATTCCAACAAATCTCCCCTTTCCCGGCTTAATTTGGGGGAACCACTACACCTGCACCTTGGCAACATTCTTCAACCTTCTTGGTTGGAAATTCTACCAGATCATACGTCTGATTCTCCTTTAAGGGTTGAGTCTCTCATTGCAACCATTTGTCTTTGTCTTCCATCTCAATATGGGACTTCAACTTCACACTTGATACACAACAGAATGAAATTGTACATATTAAACTAAACTTGTACTATTAGATTGAAATTTTCCTGTAAAGTTTGTAGTATTTGCAAATATTGTAGGTTATAGTAAATATGTTATGCTTTGGATAAACTGCATTGTCAATCCTTAAATTAGTGTATGCATCTGAAGAACCCAAAACTAAAGATTATCATGAACCGAAACAAAGACAAGGTCAATCAACTAAACACAATGATGGAGTAATTTATTTAGACAGAACTTCAAAGAATCAAAAGTATTAAGCTTAAGGCTCCTTGAATTTAGAACCATCAAACAATTTTCATAAGATTAAGTCCATTTATGTTTCAATTGGTTCTTTATTTTTCTATTCCTATTTTAAATCGGTTCTTATAAACATAATACATAGATGACTAATTTAAAACATAAATGCAAACATGGAGGACCAATTTAACATTTAAAAAGGATACCGAAAATTTAAACAAAACTTAACAACCTTAAACATAACTAATTTTACCACGTGTAAATTTGGTTTACACCTTACATGCCTATTAATCCAAAGCAAAATTAGAAAGCAATGAAACATAAGAGATGGCTATGAAGCAAAGTTAGAAAGAAAAATTATGAATATAGGTTGGGTGATGACACCACCTTTTCACTCTCACTCTCCTCACCTCACACCTCCGCGCCTCCCTCACCTCCACTGCACCACCACCACCGCGCCTCCCTCAACCCTTTCACTCTCCTCTCTAAACATCTCGCTCTGAACCGATCTCTCAACCCTCTCTCACTCTCCTCTCTGAACCGATCTCTCACTCTCTGAACCCTAACACCTAAGCTTCTATCCTTCTTTCTCTTGCACTCACAAATACCAAAACCCTAGCCTCACAAATCAAAAACACAAACTGAACTCAAAAAGAAAGGAGAAGAACGCTAGAGAGAATATCGTCTCTGTCACCGTTCTTTGCTTGTCGTTGCTCTTCGCAATCGCCGTCGTCGTTGGTCGTCGCCGTAGCCTTTAGTGGAACGAAATCTTCAAAACCCTAAGTTGCTCGCTGTTAGTGGCCTTGCTTGTCGTCGCCTTCAGTTCTGGTATGTATATTTGAGAAAAGTCTATAATAGAGGATAGTTGATACATGTTTATCTTGATTCAGATGCACATTGTTTCTTTTCTCTCTTCTCATGGGTTGAATAATTGTGACTGCAATTTCTAAAGGGTAAGTGCTTAGGTCTTCCTTCCTCCTAAACGTTGCTTGAATTTGTATCTTATCTGAATGCTTTTGTTAATCTTCATTAATATGTTCTGTAGAATCTGCACATTGTCCTAACTCTTCCTTTGAAACAGACTTGCTCGTGAAGAATTGTTCAAGGAGATGTCCCTCAAGCTTTGATGAATCGAAAGGTATGTGCTTTGTCTTATTAGACTATTCTTATATTATTGATAACCTCAAGCTTTGATGAATCGAACTTTGGATTGTACTTGAGATTTGGCACATCATGTTAAAAGGGCTATTTTGTTTGGTTGTTTCATGTGTTACTATAGGAATTGATGATTGTTTGTCTGGTTCTCCATTCTGATGTTTGATTTTGTACTCTTGCATACTGTTTTTTCAACACTTATCAAGATCCTGTTTTATTTTGTCATTAAAATCAATCTTTTAAATCGCGGTAATACAAATCACGAGACATGAAAAACTATGATGTTGCAATCGGATCGTGGTCATGAAACTTTGTTGAAGTTTTGATTAAAATTATTTTAGGATAGATGGTTATTTATCTCTTACTATTTGTCGGTTGATATCGGACTGAGAGATTGCGAGTAGTTTGGTGTTGCTAGAGCTAGAGGATGGGAACAAATGAATGGCATATTGAAAGAAGAGATAGCTTTATCTCTCCGATCTCCCTTAGCAAGAGAGCCACCAAACTGGGACACTCTCTATTGTTGTGCTTGGTGCTTCGGTGATCTTGCTAAGAAGAAGACATTCCACACTTTATCACCTATATAAGCGGTACAAAACAAAATCTATATATCGGTTTGTCTTTGCAAAATATATCTTGGAATGTTGTATTGTGATTTTGTCGAGAAAAAGTGTATTGTATCTGCTAATTTATAGTTAGATGTCCTTTCTCAATTCATCTTTTTGTTGAAGAATCACTTGGAATATTTTCTAGTTTTTTGACCCCTATGGGAGTATTCCTTATATTAGGTGTCTTTATTTGCGTGGATTCTTGCAATCTGAAGAAGTTCATATTTTTGGCTATGCAAGGACAAAAATATCGATGATGAATTAAGAACCAGATTAAGTCGGTGAGAATTTTTTCAAAGAAAATCTAAATTCTTTTTTCCATGTTTTCTCAAAATAAGTAAAACAAAAAGAAACTTATGGATACCTCTAGAACCTGCTATTGTTGATCGTAGTTTTATATAAGTAATGTGTTTACAATAGCAATTGTGTTCTTTGATCCCAATTCCCACATGAAACATATTTTATGGATCTTTATTTTCTTGAACAATGGCTGCTTGTATCACAAAAATTGTTCAATAATATGCTTTCTCCAAATCAACATGTTCATGTAATTGCATGTTCGAACTGTATGTAAGCGTAACACTTATGGTTTGATATGCAGCTACCTTGTTCCAGAGAAAGGTGCTTCCCCAAACAAATCGAGGATGTATCGAATTTTTACAACCGGTTAGCTCTCGTCGTCTTACACGATTTATCGGTTTTACAGAATCGTCTTACTTGAAATACTCTTCTGATGGGTCTAAAAAAATCCTTCCGTGTCTCTCTCCTCCTTATAGGTCAAATATGTAAGTGGCTCTTATGATTCAGAGGAAGGCTTTCGCTTGTTGGATAAAGAGATTTCAGAGCATGAATATTCGAAAAATAGTATAGATCTCGGAGGCTTTTCTATCTTGCACTTCCTCCTACTGTGTATCCATCTGTTAGCAAGATGATAAAGACTTGTTGCATGAATAAATGTAAGACGTTATTATCGAGATAAACTTAATTGTTTGTTAGATAGCTAGCATTAGAAAAACAGCCCTTAAAACTCAAATTTCTCCATTGTATAATTTTTTTTTGTTCTCATGGTTCCTGTTTATTATTCAGAGATCTGATATTGATTTGTAGTTCGTCTCATCATATCTGTTGGTTTAAGTTTATTTTTCCTTTTTTTTTATAAGCACATCAAATTTTACCACTATCTTTTGTATCCTTGACTATTTTAGCTACTGCCTTACCAAAGTTGATGTAAGACAAATTTAAGCTTGAGTTTGGTCGTTGATTCTATGGCAGATAGTCTTCAGAGAGGATTTTGGAACTGAAGGTCGCGGTGGATATTTTGACCAATGCATTTTTAGCTAATTCCTATTTTACAAAAGTGATAATTTTCTATTATTATGATTATGATATGGAAATCATAAATCATTCATGTATTGCTTTTCTATTTGGCAGAATTATTCGGGATATTATTCAAAACCATCTGTTGCAGGTGAGTCCTTGATTTTATAGCGAAAAATAGATTTCCTATATTTTGACATTGTAATTATTATTGTGTATTGTCACACACATAAATATTTTGGATAATGAGACAATAATATTACGTAAATTCAAGTCTCTCAAAAAATATCGCATGAAAGTCGATGTGCTAAATTTTTAGTGCAGAAATTAAGAATTATATTAGCAATGTTTGAAACCAAAATAATTAAATGATGAAGCGACATTAGAGGAAACCACTAGCATCTAATAAAATTCATTAAAGGAAACTACTATACCTGTAATTCAAAGATTATAGGAACTCATGTTGCTTGAATGCATTTCTTAACCTCTCATGTGCTGAAATTTTTAGAACTTATCACTTTGAAATTTCATTTACTTATCACCCTAATATTTGAAATTTATTGCTTATTTTTTCTACCATTTCGGGTTCTCTGCGCTTGGTTGCTATGGAAAACCTGCTTCTCTCAAGCCCGAGCACATTCGAGATGAGAAAGTGAAGGTACGCCTCTTGAGACGAGAAATCGATATCGCATTCCGCTCCTTTCCACGCTTGTAATTTGATTATGCATACTTTTTGTTGCTATGATAAGTGCAGGTTCTTCATCGATTACTCCTATTTGTGATGATGAGGTTGTGCTTGGACAATATGAAGGATATAGAGACGACCCAACTGTACCCGACAACTCAAATACTCCGACTTTTGCTATCAAGTTATTCTGCGGATACACAATGAAAGATGGGAAGGTACGCGGTAATATTTCAAGCATTTTCTTCTTGATAAAACATACAACCGGACTATGAAGCACGAACACGCATATGCACACCGAACACGACACTAACACGCACACATACTGACACTCGGTTATAATTTGAAATATGGGCATAATCGAAGTGTCGGTATCGGCATTGGTGTCCGACACGAGACGTGTCGGACATCGGACACGTCTTCAACCTGAAGTGTCAGTGCTACAGAGCCACTGGACCTTTGTTTTACCTTCTTTTTGTGCAAACCAATTTCGAAAGTGAAGTATTCATATTCACTCTGCATCTTTTTCATTTTGAGCATTCTTTGCTATGCATTATTGTACGTTCGACCAATTTATTTTTTGTATCAGGTGTTCCTTTCATATTGAAAGCCGGGAAGGCGTTAAATTCTAGAAAGGCGGAGATACGAGTTCAATTCAAGGATGTTCCTGGTGATATTTTTAAGAGTATGGACCAAAAAATTTGATTTCTTGTTGTTCTCTCTTTACCATACTTCTATTATCCATCTTTTGTTGTGTGATCATCTCTACATTAATATTGAAAGTGAAAGAGGTGTCAGATATAATATACATGTTTTCATTTCTAGAGGGAGAATTCTTGGCTGTTTTTATATTTGTCTCCTAGACATGTGGCAGCAGCGTAGAGGGAGGGAGTGAGACATTTGTCTCCTAGAATTCTTGCCCTTCTAATCATATTAGGGCTGTATATGTTTTTAGGGCTGTCCTATCTTGATGATTTGTTTCCTTGTTTATTTAGAATAGGAATCCAAAGAATATTTATGGCTATTTGAAGAGCACAATGTTTTGGAGTTCTTAATTCTTGCCGGTGACCATTTGTATTGATGGCTTTTATCGAACTTTGAAGTGGTGTTTCAATAAATCACGTATCATCGCTGCAGGGTACTGCAGATGCTGTGAGGCAATATTTATGGCTATTTGAAGAGCACAATGTTTTGGAGTTCTTAATTCTTGCCGGTGACCATTTGTATTGAATGGATTACGAGAAATTTATCCAAGCACATTTGTAAATCCTTTCTTGCTAAATTTAGTGTTTATTTTTTTAAGCAGTGTGTTAGACGTTGGATTATGTTTCCAGTTTAATACTGTAATGTATTTGCAATGTAGTATTCTTAGCAATGATTACATGTTAATAATGTTGTTTGGTGATGCTCATTGCTGAATATGTTTCAGAAAATAGATCTTATTTAGCTAGCTTAATTTTATGCAGCATATATATATGTTTGAAGATTTAATTTTTTTTTAATTTTTTTTTTATTTTTGCGACGGATTTGCCACGGATTTGCGATGAAATTTGTGACGACTTTGCCACGGAAATTTGCGACGGATTAGCGACGGATTTGCGACGGAAAAATTTGCCACGGAAATTCCGTGGCAAACGATTTGCGACGAGCGTTTTTGCCACCAAATTTTGTCCGTGGCAAATCCGTCGCAAATGTTGTTTTACCACGGAAATTTGTACATTTGCGACGGAAATGTCCGTGGCAAATCAGCGATTTTCTTGTAGTGATAACATCCTTTATGATCACACGTGGAAAGGTAATTTTGATGGTTTGTACACAGAAGAGGATGGTTGTCATTGGTTAACGACTACTAAACATATATTGAATGAAGGTACTGATTATGAGTATTGGAAGTGAGTGATGAAAATTTCAAATCTTGAGAAAATTAAGTTCTTCCTCTGTACAGCTTGTCATGATGCCCTTCCTACTGGAGCAATGTTACATAATAGAGGAATGTTAATTTTGAAGGATATATCCGTCCGGGCTTCATAGCATAAAACACATATTTATGAAAACAGAGAGAGAAGTGAAAGGAGCCCCGTGAGGGATTGACAGCTAAAATGGCCAGCTTTGGCGCATCGTTCTTCACAATATAATCATTATCATGGAATAAATTCCCTCGATCTAAATTTCATGCCTTCATCTACTACTTCCAAATCCAATTTTAACACCATGCAATCATGCATGCCTCTAAATCTATCTCCTTCCTTACGCGCATTTTCCCAAACCACGTATAGATAAATTAAAAATCAAAAGCTAATCAAAACTTGGTTATAAAACTTATACATCAAAACAAATATAAGTTTGATTGTTAAAAACATAGCATCCCGTCGTTCTTGAAAATTACCTCCTCTATAGTGAGCCCCTCGAGATTACTTTCGATGTGTTCTTTCGCTATTGCACTCGTATGATCACCATAGAGTTTATGATCTAGCTTGCTTGCGGGGGGAACTCCTGCAGTTATATAGGGTGATTAGAGAGGGGTCTTATTCTTTGATTTAATCTAATTGTTAAAAATTAACTAAAAGCACTTAGACTTACTTGGAGACTACGAACTATGACAGGGTTTATACCAGTCAACATCTCCCTACCAAACTCTTCATCAGTTCTCCATGCTGATTTATCAGCTGCTCCATTTCTATTTTACATAATAAGATAATGTAAAATAGAAATATACAAATCAATTTCTATTTTACATTATCTTATTATAGAATGTGACTCTATTTTTCAGTTCTGTTTTATCATTACTTCACATGATATATCCGTTACTAACACTCAACAAGAGTTTATTGAATTCTATTCTATACCTTCCCAAGTGTGAGCCAAGTAAATTGTAATGAGAATTTGTTGCAGACTTAATATCACTTGCTGAAGGGTTTGACCCATGAGAATGTGATCCTCCTAAGTATACTATGTAAGACTGCAACAAAGAAGGGTTGTTATTTCCTTATTGCTTAGTTCATTACAATTACAAGGAAGGAAGCTGTTGCTGATTCATAGCATTAGCATGAGCCTGTTAACAGTGACATTTATGGTTATGATTCATCTGAAGCTCTTGTGAAAGAGAAGAAAAACTGTTTTCAATTTTGTCGTTGTTGTTGTTGTTGTGTTGACATTTTCTTTGTGCAGGTTTTAGGCATTGTTGTCACTATATTTGGGGTGTGGATGAGCACTAATCATGATGGCTGCATATTTATCTATTTTGCAGGTTTAGGATTTGCTTATTATCCATACCTTGGTGGGTTCTTACATCTTTTTTTATGTTTAGTAGATTGCATTTTAATACAGGATGATTAGACAATTGTTGGATTTGTGAATCATATATAATGTAATAATAGTGACTTTTAGAGGGTTCTTACATGTTTGTTATGTTTAGTAGATTGCATTTTAATTCAGGAGGATGTGACAATTGTTGGATTTGTGAATCATGATGTAATAATGGTGACCTTCGATTGAATGAATTAACTTTGTTTTCTTTCAAGTATTAATGATGAATTGAAATTCAATCTTCTTATGTCACAAGAAAATTTTTAATGAAATTGTTAATCCAATCTTTTGTCTAAAAATTTGCTGATAAACAATAAGAAAAATGTATGATAAACATGGACAGCAATATTATATTTTCAATTGCCACTAATATTGGAGTGATTGACATTTTAAAAAACCCATTTAGGGGCTATACAAATTGCCCCTAAAAATATTACTTTTAGCGGCATAAGTCTTTACCAGCATTCTTGTTAATGGCCGGAAAAACTTTTAACGACACTGGAATCACCGGCCATCATATGTAAATGCCGGTAAATATTTTAGAGGCCTTTTTTATTGTCGATAAAGGCATTTTTTATTGCCGCTAAAGCCATCTTTTGTAGTAGTGTGCTTCCATCACCATGCAAGAAAACAATTAGTTTTATCAAAACGGCGAAAATATCATTAACTTTGGTATCAACTTTATAATTTGTTTAAGAATTGTCTTGTGTTTACAATTTATATAGATACAAACAACTTACAATATGTTTTAGATTGAGGCTAACACTACGCCAGAATGGCTAAAAGAGCGCCACCATGAGCAGCGTTTTGCCTTAAAACGCCACCTATACCCAAACACGCTAACCCCATACCCAGCGTTTTTTAACAAACGCTGCATATTTGAAAACGAAATAGCTTAATATTCAGCGTTTTTTATCAAACGCTGCGTATTTTGAACACGAGATAGCCACATACCCAGCGCTTTTTAGCAAACACTGCATATTTGAAAACGAAATAGCTTAATATTCAGCGTTTTTTAGTAAACGCTGCGTATTTGAAAACGAAATAGGCACATACCCAGCGTTTTTTAGCAAACGTTGCGTATTGGAAAACGAGTTCCCAGTTCCCTTGCGTCTCTCCTTGATTTTGGAAGTCTGAGTTCCCAAACAGGATTTTAGGGTTCAACGATAATTCTTTCAATCTCACAAAACAACAATGGGAGACGAGAAAGAAACCCAAGCCTGCAGTTTCGGTGTCCGGTCCGCCACAAACCTTTCGTTAATGGCGGAGCCTCCGGCATGCTCGCTACCTGCGTCATTCAACCCATTGATATGATCAAGGTCGAATAAAGTTTTCACCTTTGCGTTATTTTTGTTGAGATTCCCCCAATTTGATTAATGGGTATCTTTGATTTCTCTTACCTGATTCAGATCCGTGGTTTGTTTTTTCTTTGTAGGTGAGGATTCAACTGGATCAAGGATCTGCTGCAAGTATCACATCCACCATGCTGAAGAATGAGGGTGTTGGTGCCTTCTACAAGGTTAATTTCACTTTTCTATCCATCTTGTGTTTTTGGATTTTGTTTAATTTTCTTCAATGATAGATCCTTGTTTCTCATGTGTTTTATGTTGATAATTGCATGTGTGGGGTGAATCTGTTATTGATTCCAAAACGGTACAATGTTGCGTTTTGTGCTTCTATGACCTGTTTAATTTTCTCAGTTATAGATCTGCTAGGGGAAGGGGATTCTATACACTGTTGTTTTGGCTTTTGAGTCACTGTTTTGTTTGGATTTGAGATTGGGATTTGGTTTTGATTTTGGTTTTGTCATTTATCCTTTATTGAGGTATAAATCTACTGGTGTCTAAATTGAATCAATTCATGCAGGGTCTATCAGCTGGACTTATGATTCAGAGGAAGGCTTTCGCTTCATCACTTAGGTGAGCTGTTATGATCACCTTCATCACTATTAGTATTGGGGTAAAACAATGATTTTATGATGCAATTTAGTATAGATGCTTCTACAGAAGCTGTTATTTTAGCTTCTGAGAAGGGGCTTTGTTTTCCTTTTCTTTTTCGTTAGTAAGTTACAAAATATTGTTTTGTTATGTTGTTGAAAGTAAGTTACAAAATATTGTTTTGTTATGTTGTTTTAATTCTTCTATATTGGCGTGTTAATTTTTATTCTAAGTTGCTTGAATTGCTTCCGGTTGCATTCCAATGTTGCTTCTCGGCTTCTGGTTTTTTGTAAGGTGAAAGATGCTGGATGTGTAGCTGGTGTAAAATATTATGATTTATATGGTTCCATTCTTTTGCAAATTTTCTGATTTATAGTGAGAGAGAGAGAGAGAGAGAGAGAGAGAGAGAGCTGTCGCGTGTATTCCACTTCTTGGTTTTTGACTGGTAATACAGAATATCTATGTGATTCGATTCAAAAAGTTATTCTGCAAACAAACTGTTTCATTTACCTTCCACTGGATTTTTAGACAAATTTATTCTAACGATTGTATTTGTTCCTTTGCAGACCAAATAAAGGAGGCAGTTCTTAGTGGTGTTTCTCTTGAAGATGATAAAAGAGAACATTTAACAAAATTGAACAGGTGTGCTTGTTAACAACTAAAAACAAACTAAATGGTAGCTAGTATTAGTAACAGACTAACAGTTCATGCTATTTGATTTCTGCCATTTAGAGTAGATATCTACTACTAGACTTTCTCTTTATTTCATGGAATCAAGGGTTTGTAAATTGTAGTTGTACATATTTTGATACTAATGTCTTACAAATAAACAGTACATGAGTTGGTAAATTTCTGTTGAAATTGAAAATTTTAAAAATTTGAAAGGAACCATATGCCAACAGCCAGAAGCCCCTACTTTCTTAGCAGTATATGTCAGTGAGGAATTTTGCTTAAAATGTAACTCCTAACTAAATTAATGTAGTCATAGGATTTTGATTTAATGATTTTACAGATGCATGTGCTCAAATTCCAGAAGCAAAGTGACTGGACATCATAAGTAAAAATTTTCAAGTGATGGACTGATGATGGGGCTTATTTTATTTTTTGGTCTTAATCCACAGGAGCTGGAAAAGTTATCACAAAAATTTCAGGGCAATGTTCTGGATGCCACAAAAAAGTTTGAAAAGCTCATTTGGACGTAATATTTCTGATGCTCATTACAAGGCTAGGTTTAAATTTGGCAAATTCATGTTTTGTTATTTTGGATGTATGATTTAATTTTGGATGTATGATTTAATTTTTAGATGTATGATTTAATTTTGGATGTATGATTTAATTTTTTGGATGTATTTTGGATGTATGATTTAATTTTTTTATGATGTATGATTTAATTCAGGTTTAAATACAACAAATTCATAGATATCACTATTAAAAAATATTTTGGATGTATGATTTAATTTTTTTTGTTGCAAATATAAAATGGAAAATACACAAAAACTGAAGAAAAAAAATTTAAAAAAAAAAAATTAAACAATGGGCAGCGCTTTTAAGGAAGTGCTGCCTATAGAGGGACAAGTTTGGGCAATGGGCAGCGCTTATTAGGAAGCGCTGCCTATTTGAGGACGTGTTTGGGCAATGGGCAGCGCTTCTTAAAAAGCGCTGCCTATTTGGGGACGTGTTTGGGCAATGGGCAGCGCTTTTTAGAAAGCGCTGCCTATTTGAGGACGTTTTTGGGCAATGGGCAGCGCTTTTTAGGAAGCGCTGCCTATTTGAGGACGTGTTTTGGAAATGGGTGGCGCTTTTTAGGAAGCGCGCCCATTGTTGAGTGGAATACCCAAATACACGCTCAAAGAATACCAAAAGCGCTGCCCATGGATGAAAAAAGCGCTGCCTATATACTAATTCTGTTGTAGTGTAAAGGATATGAATGAAAAACATTTTAGGTAAATCATATTTTTTTAAGAATGAAACTTTACGAAAGAAGAAAAGAAACAATTTACATTACAATTACTGTTCGAGATAAGGATTATACAATAGTTGTAACATACGTGTATCAACGTGTATAGAAAGTTAACAGAAGAGATAATGATTGAATTTATGCATTTAAAAACCAAAACATTAATTATTATTTTTTAATATTTAAACATGTTAATCTTAAATTTTACTTTTAAAAGTACTTCTCTTATTAAAAGAAACGCGAATATATATATACACATTGAGGAAAATGGAGATGAATGAAAGTTTTTTATAAATCATATTAGAAAGAAAAAAGATCTGGAAAAAAATGTGAAATTCATCTCTAATTTCGTCATTAAGTTTTTTATATTTGAATTATCGATGGACTTCAGTTTTTCTATCTCTACTTTTTGTCACTAATTTAGCTTTCCTATTACTGAGTTTTGTTAGGAACAAAAGTACAAAATAAATGTTGTACATATAAATAAAACCATTATGTGACATCCACGGCTTACGACAGTGGGGAATCATTTCAATAAGAACTTCATAGTTAAGTGTATTTGACTTGGAGGAGTAAGTGTACTTGACTTGGAGGAGTAGTGGGATGAGCGACCTTCTAGGAAGTTTCCTGGAAAGGATGGAAGTGGCGACAACGCATGCTGAAAAGACACGTGTTGGTTTGTGGGGGCATTCGACACTTCTGAAAGTAGTCTGAGATGTTACGGTCCTTTAAGTTACATAACATTTACACAATAATTTTTTTTTTAATTTTCCATCCAACTCCATTAAAAAAACCTATGTTGCAATTAAATGCTAAATTGGCAGGTCCAACACGTCTTTTTAAATCTCGCTCATATTTTTTTATTTCATATTTTATTAAAAATAAAAAAATCTAAAATTTTAGACCAACATTTTCAACTCCCCCAAAGTCCCAAACTATAAACCCAAAACCCAATAGAGGTAGATATGCTGCAGTCGAAGCAGCAAACAAAGAAGGAAACGCATTGGGAAAAAATAGCTTCTATTAGAGGAATAGAGATAGCGGATTTTGTTTCACGATTATTGAACAATGGATTATCGTTTGTTGTTACTGTTTTTTGTAAAATGAGGGCTTCTGAAATTTTTAATTATTATCAATAGAGGTTTGAGGAATATTATTTGTCAAATTGTGTTTAATATATTTAATTATGTAAAGTTATATTGAAATTGGAATGTGAAAATTGCACTGGAAGTCCTTTAACTTTATTTAAAATTTTGGATCCGTTCTTTAAGTTTTATATTTTTGATTTAAGTCATTTATGTTTTTGTTTATGTTTCAAATTGGGAATCCATGTGAAAACCTCTAAAAAGTAATATTCCGGACTTTATTGTCGACTAAAATCTAAGATGTTACAAATTGATTAATAATTAAATATATTGGACACAATTTGACAAATAATATTCCTCAAACCTCAAATATTTTTTTGTTAAAATAATTGAAACAACAATTATTGTAATTTTTATTCAAAGACTAACAGAAACACAATAGAATAATTGTACTGCTTCTTTACAAGATGACTAAAGTATGAACAAAGTAATATTGTAAGTGGTAGAATGACTTCTATTGCTATCATCTAGTAAGATGTAGCTCTTTCCTCTTTGATTCATAACAAAATTGAATTGTTCCATTGCTATCGTACTAAAAGCTATAAATAAAATACATGATAAATTTGCCCATCATGTTGTTAAATTGAGAATCTGAATGATGTTGAAGGTATTCAATAACTCATTCTCAAACTCATGATCTGTATCAGGGTGAGAAGCTAGATATTGATAACGAGCTTTAGACCTTAGAGATTTATGACCACCATCATCACCTTGAGTCACACAGAGACAAACAAAATTCAATCTCTTGAAAATAAATAATTCACATATATGAAGTTGAAAAACAAGTTTTGCGGCATACCTTTGGTACTTTGTTGATCTGATTTTGAGATTATCATTACTTTCATGAGAATATTTTTATCTTCATCTTCATTTTCATCTAAATCTTCGATTGGCATTGCTTCCATCACTATGCAAAAAAGCAAATGATTTTATCAAAACAACGAAAATATTATTAACTTCGGCCTAAATTTTACAATTTATTTTAGAATTCTCTTGTGCTTACAATTTATATAGATACAAGACAACTTACAATATGTTTCAATTAAGGCTAAGGGAGATGAATCAAAAATATTTTAGGTGAATCATATTTTTTTAGGAAGGAAACTTTACGAAAGAAGAAAAAAATAATGTACATTAAAATTAATAGTAATATTCGGGATAAGGATTATACATTAGTTGTAACATACGTGTATGAACAAGTATAGAAGATTAAGCTAAGAGATAACGATTAAATTTATGCATTTAAACTACAAATTTTTTATTTATTATTTTTTATTAATTATGAATTATTTTCCTATAATTAAACATTTTTATCTTAACTTTTACTTTCTGAAATGAAACTATTTTTAAAAGAGACGGGATATATATATATATATATATATATATATATATATATATTGGGTTAAAGGATAATATTTTGTTAGAAAGTAAAATTAGATTGTGGCAAAATGTGAAATTCATCTCTAATTTGATATGTAAATTTTGTGATATCAGAATTATCGATAAGTCTCAATTTTCCTATCCCTACTTTCTGTCACTAGTTTAACTCACTAGAACAGAATTGTTAAAAAAGGGCGCACTCATTAGTGGTGCTTTTTAAAAAGCACCCCTGTTGCTTAAAATACGGACGCCCATTAGAGGCGCTTATTAAAAAGCACCCCTGATGCCCAAAATACGGAGGGTCTTTAGAGGCGCTTATCGATAAATTTCAATTTTAACGTCTTTACTTTCTGTCACTAGTTTTTTTTCTAGTAGTGAATTTTGGTAGGAATGAAAGTACAAAGAAACGGTGTACACTAAAATTAAAAGTTTTACATCCCAAGTTTGTAGTCGACCTTACTAACCCGGAATATTACTCTTTAGTCTTTCAGAGATGCACTATCAAGAGTTGGATATATAACTAAAATCGATAAAACCATTAAATTTAAAGACTGAAATGATCATCTTGTAGCGACCAAAAAATCCAGGAAATGATTCTTCGAAAGGTTCAAAGGAAGTCGCCACCAAATTTTAGTTTAAGGGCAAATTCGGAAAATCCCTTTTGGTTTAGGACAAGGCAAGTTTAGGGTTCGGGAGTCGTTATGTGTGGGGAAGGTATTAGCACCCCACGACATCCTTTGTCTAATTAATTATATTTTAATATTTACCCTTTTATTTATTGAGAAAAAGACTTAATTAAATTTTTAATTTTTAGTGCTTGACAAGAGTGGTCTCTTGCTCCTACGTACCTCCGGATGCAATGGAGGAATCAAAGCTACGTAGTTCTTCCTGAAAAAGGTTTGTGGG
Source organism: Oxytropis ochrocephala (assembly GCA_020916435.1). Lineage (NCBI taxonomy): Eukaryota > Viridiplantae > Streptophyta > Magnoliopsida > Fabales > Fabaceae > Oxytropis > Oxytropis ochrocephala. The sequence goes on from CM037095.1 coordinate 65,517,786, forward strand.
TTGGTATTTTTTTAGTGTAGGGGTCCTAGGATTCCTTGAACTGTACAGCTCACTGATTCCTAGGACGCTGACTAACCCGATTGTACAACCGACTTAGTCCCCTACTTTTGAAAGTATTTTTGAGGTTTTATGAAAGAAGTTTGTTTGATGTGAGGTGAGTTGGTTTTAGAATAGGTATTCAAGAACTCCTAAACTGTACAGCTCATTAGTTCTAGAAGGCTGACTAACCCGGTTGTACAACCGACTTAGTCCCCTATTTTTTGGGAAAAATGGCTTAGTTATATTTTATGAGTTTTTAGGATTATTGAACTGTACAGCTCATTGGTCCTAGAATAATGACTGACCCGGTTGTACAACCGACTTAGTCTTTTATTTGATTTTGATAGGAAAATATTTAATTATTTTCGGTTATTATTTTTTAGAAGAGTAGGAAAGATAAATAATTAGAGGAACTAGAAAAAATAGTTTTTATTAATGCGATTGACAGAGGTGAGCTCTCCCCTCTGCTCTTACATACCCTTTGGTAGGGGATCAAATCACATGTAGTTCTTAATATAAAATATTTGTGTGTTGGGCATCTTTTATTAATGAAACTGTTTTTGATTGAATAAAATGGGCAAAACATGATAAGTTGTAAATAAAAGTGAGGGAGGTGTGATTAGCTGAGATGGTGTTATATTATTAACAACAGGGGTGCGTAAAGCAGAAACACTTTAATTTGCCGTATTGGGCCTTTTAATATAATCTGCAAAAGTGGGCTAATAAGAAATGGGGTGCATTACTTAAAATTGGGGGTGTTATTATAAATCTGACAAAAAGAATTAAAATTAATAATAAAACTAAAATTGATAGAGAAAGGGTACATAAGACAATTCATTTTTGAGAGAACCCTAATTTGCCTCTCCCCCCTAACTCAGTAGCCGCTTCTCTCGGAGAGAGGAGAGCCTTGGTTCATTCACGGGAGAGAGAGAGAGAGTTAGAGAGAGTCAAGATCCATTGACACAAGATGTCAAACCTAGCATATTTACACCCACAAAAACTCTGTAGAATGCAAAGTAAATCGACCCAACCATTGAATTGAAAGTTCTCCTTAAGTAGATCAAATCTATAAAAAAATTAAACCATTTGATATTTCATTGCCTTGTTTTATTTTAACGTATAATACACTATTTAAATGCAAATACCTTTGAAAAGATATACCAACAAATGTCAAAATTGTTTGAAACTCCGTATTTACCAATGGTGTAAGTATGTTAAGTTTGACACCAAGATCCTGACTCATAATTTAAATTAACATTCATACTAATATGTCAAATAGATCAATCTCCTTACCTTTTATAAAAGTGGGGCCAAGTTTAAGCATTGTTTCCTTTAACACCATTCCAAAATTATATTCTGACGTGTTATCATCCATACCCTCTTCTGCATTTATAAACATTCTAAACCCTGACGTTCGAATATCGATAGCAGCAGAGGCAAAGGAGGAAAGTACCTAAATTTCCAGCATCTGAATAGGCTCCTGTTGCTATTGAAATGAGAACAACTGCTACTGGTTTTCTTGATCTGCTGCCTTCGTTACCGCTATTATTGATAACGGCTAATCCTTGTATTTCAGTGGATTAGGATTCTGACTGTGAACCCTAATCCTTTTGAGGTGGTTTTTTGCAGTGTTGTTGTCCCTTTTTGACTGAGGGTTGATCACATATTTATACTAGAAAATTAGGTCTTGATCATTAATGGATTGATTTACCCTGATTTGATTTGTTTTCAGATACTTGGAGAGGAAGATTAGGATTTTAAGAAAGCTTGAAGATCCAAACCCGACTGTTAATTGGGCTAAAGCTTTTTTTGTATTTTTTAAATTTATTTTCGGATTCCATTTTTTAGTATATTTTGTATTACTATTTTTTGCATTTTGGACCCTTTTTGGACTTTTAGACACCTATACATTGTAATAAAACTAAATTACATTTTTTTTCACGTTTTTGGACTAAATATTGTCTAAATAAATTAAATAAACAAATCAATTAAAAAAAGATGTCGGGCCAAATACAAAAGCAAATCGGACCCGACTAAACAAACACGCTAGAACGAGGCCCAAATGGAAAAAAATAGACCGGTTAAGCGAAAGATACTAAAAATTAAATTGGAATCACATTCGTAGGCCTAAACCATAATGACAAGCCTAATTGCGAGACAAACGACTCATGTAAGCCCAACTAGATTCAACTAGGCCCAAATACTGAGATTAAACTGAAGAATGCGTGAAAAGATCGATCATTCGCACCTATGCCTAGCTTAAGTAACGGTATTCGAGTTTAATTGAACAGATAATTGAAATTGGCTTGAATTAGAAAAAGAGACGCTATTTTAAAAACTTATAATTGTGTGACTTTGAAATACGAATTACATAAAACAAACGACTAAAAGAAGACGGACAAAATTGGGGTATAACAGCTGCCCCTCTATATTAGTATTTTACTAGAAAGTGATGAGTTCTCGAACTTTCGTAGTATAAATAGGAATAAAGATAAGATAGACGCTAATTTTGTCCGTTTAAGGGGGAAGTGGAAGGTTTGAGAGATAAGAGGGAGTGGTTAATACTTGGCGCATTAACCGAGAGTTGAATGAAGGGTCAACAAGGACCTGAAGGAGCACTAATGCTCTGAAGGACCATTAAGGGTCTGGAAGGCTTCCTAGGCCTTAATTGAAGGACCATCGTGGTCTGAAGGAGCGCAACTAGCTACAGTGCTAGTAAAACGGTCTGAGGGGGCCTTTATATTCGAGCGGCCATGATGGGTCAAGATCAGGTCTAGAATCGATATGTTGACCATGAAGGACGCCCAATGTGTCTTAGGTGACACAACTAGTCCGAAGGACCATTCGGGTCCGCGCAAGGTCCGTCGGGCTCGACTCGACGCGTTGCGACACGGGCCACTTAGGCACCGCTCAAGAAGGACCACTTGGGGTCTATAGAGATCAACCTGGTGATCTGTGATATGATATGAGATCAACGCTTAAAGCGCTGCTGTTAGAGGAACAAAATATAGGGAACGACACTTATCGTGTTTATCCGAGCACACCTAACAAATGCATCTTCCCGAGGAGGGAAAAGCTTTCTTCTTTTGGCAATGCAATTAATGGTGCACGCGTATGTGCAATGATTGGTATCTGGTGGAATGATTTTTTTCTCTTCTGTTTTTTTTTTTGCTTTTTTGCTTGTTACGTAATAAATGCATGAAATGCAAATGTGAATATGATGCAAATGAAATGATTGAATGCTAGTGCCATGGTGCATGCATGATGCGATGATATGATATGATATGAGTGATTGGGTGCAAAACATTTTTTTGTAATGATAAGATCACGAGACTTTGGATGCGAAGCATGGGTGAATATTGATCATTCTTTGGAAAAATTAGTTTTGATTCAAACTTCGCATTCTCAAGGTCCTTATCTACGACATTGATATGAAAAAGTACTTGATCGTATTTGCAAGCTCGCTTTTTTCCTCTTCCATTATGATACCCCATGATGACCGAAGTTTATGTCCACGAAGTTACCTAAATGGATTTTTAGCATCACATGATCAACTTGTGTTTTCTCTCTCTGAAGCTTTGTTTAGTAAAGACGTATGTTAGTGCAAGTATAGATGAATGAGCCAGTTAACTTAGGGTTCTAAAGGCTTAGGGTGAGGACATTTGTGGCACATGAAGGGGTGAATGACTGACTGATCTTTGCCAAGGTCATGAAAGATAGGTTTTTCCAAGCCAAGGAATGCAAGACTGTCCCCCAATTTTGATTTGATGACGGTGAGTGCATAACTTGCCCCTGTCTAGTTGTGACAAGCTAGGGATGTAGAAGATGATGAATTGGGAATGCACTGACTTTGGAAGCGAGAAATTTTGTCTCAACCCATAGAGTTTAGTGTTGCCCCTATTATGGTAAGGACAAGATTGCCCTGACTAGAGTAGCAGCCTTTAGGGTAATGAGTTGAGAAATTGTCCCGGTATGGTTTTATGGATGGGAGTATAGCGGAGATGAGATGGGTGTAGGTGAATTTCCCCAATTGTAGGTGGAGTGAAGGGTGACAGGGTTGCCCCACTTGATAATGGGATTTCAAACGGTTGTTTTGGTGAGGTTGTGGAAAGTGACAGAGTTAGGGTAATGAGTTTAGGAGCTGGTCAAATATGTCTGGGTAGACTGGGTGTGGTATGGACGCTGGACACATTTCCCCAAGCTTAAGTGGAGCACATGGTGAAAGGGATGCCCCAATTTAGGATCTAGGTGACGATCCTAGCGTAAGCCTTTTGGTTGTCTTTAGAACGACTCTTAGGCTATGATAGTCCTGAGTTTGCTATGATGAAAACTGCACTTGGTGATCACTAAACCTTGCCTTTATATCAATGGAACTTGAATGAACCTTTGGAGTGCAAGCCCTTTTTGATTTCTTTATTTTGAGTTTTTTTTTAGATACATTTGTTTTTTTGAGCAAACATATTGTAAATAAATAAACAAACTTATTTGTCCTAAGATTAAAACTTTGAGAAAACAAAAGCAATCGGTCATTGATCGGAATGAACTCTAGAGGGTTGTAACGTGGCCGATGGTTTAGTGATTTATGAGGGAAATGATAATTGGGCTCAAAGTAGTGTTTGGGGATTTAAGGGACGGATGATTTGGTGATGTAACTTGGCTAATGGGTGATGATTTATGAAGGAAATGGTTGTTAGGCTCAAAGGAGTGTTTGAGGTTTTATTGAGACAGTAATTGATGTGTCTCATGGTAGGATGGACTTGTTTAGGATTGTAATGTGGCTAAGGGTTTATGGAGGATATTGAGGTTAAAGGAAGTGTTTGAGGTTTGTTTTAGACAAGGATCTCTTATGCTTTAATGGTGTGAAGCAACAGCTCGCGACTTGTACTACTTTTGTCTTTGTTTTTTCTAATTTGTTTTTTTTTTGGGATTTTTTAATCCTCTTTTTTTTCACTTCACTCTTTTGTGATTTTTGTTTCTCTTTCTTTTGAGCTGAGTGAGCAGATAAAAGTGATACACTATCTTTGATGTATAATTGATCCTTGTCTAGGGTGATTGAAAGGTTTTTGGATTTTTGGCTTAAGGTGGGTGGCAAAGTATTTTTGAGGGTATGGAAAGATGGTTCAACATCATTTCACATCATGATTGCTCGTTTTCTCAAAAATTAACTTAAGGACAATAATTTACTTATTTACAAAATATTTGCTCTTTTTTTTCTTCTTTTTTTGTGTGCCCTAATTTTTGCTTAGGCCGCTCTTACGAGTTTTCAACCTAACGGGCCTTTTTGATTTCTTTTTGTAAAGGACTTGCACCAAGGGAATATAATGTTGACAAGGTATTTTAGAGATCACAAATTTGCCCCAAGTAATGAGGGCCTCAAGTGTTATTTCAATAGTGAGAACAAACCCAAAAAAGTCAACTAGGAGTATGTACTTTAGGGTGGTCGGGGCGGGATTAGACTCGGACGGGGAGTGATGACAAACAAGAATGAAGTCACATGTCATACACAAATTACTACACGAATGTTTCGTAAAGAGTTAACAACAGTTTTAACATGAATGAAATTTTGATGGACTATTTTGGTCATTCATCATGGGGTGGATGAGATGCAACACTTTGTTGAAAAAAATGTGAACGAGCTGCTAATTTGAAAAATTGAGTGTCTTGAAACACCTTGAGCTTTCAACTAAATATGGCTAAACTTTTTCAAAAAGAATTATTTATCTCACAAGAATGTCTCACCTCTCATTACAATCTTTCTCTAAAATTATGTTTTTTTTTGTTTTTATAATGCATGATGTAAGTATGCAAATGAATGAATGCGCATGAAATGAGAATGCGAACGAACGAATGAATGTATGTGAAATGCGAATGTAATGTATGTGTATGAAATGATAATATATGATTTTATTTGTCGCGTCGGGGAATTATAAGTTTACATTTGGAGAGTAAAGTACAAAGTTTAACTTTGACTTTAGCATGCATGGCTTCTCTCCAAAATAAAGCTTTTAATTCTCAAAGCATCATAAAATGTACGCAACATAAGATGTTTATCTTGTTATTTTTTTTTTGTTATGCAAGAAAAAGAAAAATGCATGTGGTATATTTTCTTAAAATGTAGTAAATAATGATTTTGATTTTTGACTTTTTGATTTTTTAATTTTTTTTGGATAAAAGACGTCATGCATTAATGTTTGTTTGAATGCAAGGGTATAAAGCTCCTTTGTGACCCTAGAAGGGTACCCTATGGGGTGGGTCTAAGGTTTCTTTTATAGTGAGCCTCACAAGGGTAGTTTTAAAGAATCCTACACAAGGTTCCTAGAGCCAATGACCCCAGTCAAGAATACTGCCCCCAACAATAGGCAAGCTATTAGAAGGGATAGCATCCTTAAAAGGAATCAAACTCTAGGTGATATTTTCATGACCACCCAACGAGACGTACGTCCCGCAGGTCATCACTACGCAATCTCGTTCTAACTTAGGTTTGCACTCGAGTCCGGGTAGAGGACTTTTCTCACATGTGTGTGATGTGTAGATGTGAAGTGTGTGTAGGAGCAATTTAAAATAAACCTTGAAGCTGCAAACAAAGCAAAAATTCATACAAAATAAAGTCTTCTATCCTAGGGTTTACACATCAAATATGTAATATAATGTGCAAAGATAAATAAATAAGAGGAGGGTAAAAATTAAATTAAATAAATCCTATAATTAATTAGACTAGGTTTTGACTCTCTAAAAAGAATTAAGTCCCCAGTGAAGTCGCCAGCTGTAGCGATCGAAAAATCCGGGTAAGGATTCTTCGAAAGGTTCAAAGGAAGTCGCCACCAAATTTTAGTTTAAGGACAAATTCGGAAAATCCCTTTTGGTTTAGGACAAGGCAAGTTTAGGGTTCGGGAGTCGTTATGTGTGGGGAAGGTATTAGCACCCCACGACATCCTTTGTCTAATTAATTATATTTTAATATTTACCCTTTTATTTATTGAGAAAAAGACTTAATTAAATTTTTAATTTTTAGTGCTTGACAAGAGTGGTCTCTTGCTCCTACGTACCTCCGGATGCAATGGAGGAATCAAAGCTACGTAGTTCTTCCTGAAAAAGGTTTGTGGGTTGGCATTTTTTTAGTGTAGGGGTCCTAGGATTCCTTGAACTGCATGTACCATCGATTCCTAGACGCCGACTAACCCGATTGTACAACCGACTTAGTCCCCTACTTTTGAAAGTATTTTTGAGGTTTTATGAAAGAAGTTTGTTTGATGTGAGGTGAGTTGGTTTTAGAATAGGTATTCAAGAACTCCTGAACTGTACAGCTCATTAGTTCTAGAACGCTGACTAACCCGGTTGTACAACCGACTTAGTCCCATATTTTTTGGGAAAAATGGTTTAGTTATATTTTATGAGTTTTTAGGATTACTGAACTGTACAGCTCATTGGTCCTAGAATAATGACTGACCCGGTTGTACAACCGACTTAGTCTTTTATTTGATTTTGGATAGGAAAATATTTAATTATTTTCGGTTATTATTTTTTAGAAGAGTAGGAAAGATAAATAATTAGAGGAACTAGAAAAAATGGTTTTTATTAATGCGATTGACAGAGGTGAGCTCTCCCCTCTGCTCCTACATACCCATTGGTAGGGGATCAAATCACATGTAGTTCTTAATATAAAACATTTGTGTGTTGGGCATCTTTTATTAATGAATCTGTTTTTGATTGAATAAAATGGGCAAAACATGATAAGTTGTAAATAAAAGTGAGGGAGGTGTGATTCGCTGAGATGGTGTTATATTATTAACAACAGGGGTGCGTAAAGCAGAAACACTTTAATTTGTCGTATTGGGCCTTTTAATATAATCTGCAAAAATGGGCTAATAAGAAATGGGGTGCATTACTTAAAATTGGGGGTGTTATTATAAATCTGACAAAAAGAATTAAAATTAATAATAAAACTAAAATTGATAGAGAAAGGGTACATAAGACAATTCATTTTTGAGAGAACCCTAATTTGCCTCTCCCCCCTAACTCAGCGCCGTTTCCTCAGCTGAGAGGGAGAGCCTTGGTTCATTCACGAGAGAGAGAGAGAGTTAGAGAGAGTCAAGATCCATTGACACAAGATGTCAAACCTAGCATATTTACACCCACAAAAACTCTAGAGAATGCAAAGTAAATCGACCCAACCATTGAATTGAAAGTTCTCCTTAAGTAGATCTAATCTATAAAAAAAAATTAAACTATTTGATATTTCATGGCCTTGTTTTATTTTAACGTATAATACACTATTTAAATGCAAATACCTTTGAAAAGATATACCAACAAATGTCAAAATTGTTTGAAACTCCGTATTTACCAATGGTGTAAGTATGTTAAGTTTGACACCAAGATCCTGACTCATAATTTAAATTAACATTCATACTAATATGTCAAATAGATCAATCTCCTTACCTTTTATAAAAGTGGGGCCAAGTTTAAGCATTGTTTCCTTTAACACCATTCCAAAATTATATTCTGACGTGTTATCATCCATACCCTCTTCTGCATTTATAAACATTCTAAACCCTGACGTTCGAATATCGATAGCAGCAGAGGCAAAGGAGGAAAGTACCTAAATTTCCAGCATCTGAATAGGCTCCTGTTGCTATTGAAATGAGAACAATCAAGCATCTTTGGTTTCCTTGATCTGCTGCTGCCTTCGTTACGCTATTATTGATAACGGCTAATCCTTGTATTTCAAAGGATTAGGATTACATTCGTGAACCCTAATCCTTTTGAGGTGGTTTTTTGCAGTGTTGTTGTCCCTTTTTGACTGAGGGTTGATCACATATTTATACTAGAAAATTAGGTCTTGACCATTAATGGATTGATTTACCCTGATTTGATTTGTTTTCAGATACTTGGAGAGGAAGATTAGGGTTTTAAGAGAGCTTGAAGATCCAAGCCCAATCATTAATTGGGCTAAAGCTTTTTTGTATTTTTAAATTTATTTTCGGATTCCATTTTTTAGTATATTTTGTATTACTATTTTTTGCATTTTGGACCCTTTTTGGACTTTTAGACACCTATACATTGTAATAAAACTAAATAACATTTTTTTTTCACATTTTTGGACTAAATATTGTCTAAATAAATTAAATAAACAAATCAATTAAAAAAAGATGTCGGGCCAAATACAAAAGCAAATCGGACCCGACTAAACAAACACGCTAGAACGAGGCCCAAATGGAAAAAAATAGACCCGTTAAGCGAAAGATACTAAAAATTAAATTGGAATCACATTCGTAGGCCTAAACCATAATGACAAGCCTAATTGCGAGACAAACGACTCATGTAAGCCCAACTAGATTCAACTAGGCCCAAATACTGAGATTAAACTGAAGAATGCGTGAAAAGATCGATCATTCGCACGTATGCCTAGCTTAAGTAACGGTATTCGAGTTTAATTGAACAGATAATTGAAATTGGCTTGAATTAGAAAAAGAGACGCTATTTTAAAAACTTATAATTGTGTGACTTCGAAATACGAATTACATAAAACAAGCGACTAAAAGAAGACGGACAAAATTGGGGTATAACACATCTTATAATCAATTTACAGTTTGATACATAGAGAAATATAGTTTGATCATCATAATCAGTCATCCGGTACCTAAACATCCAACAAGTGCATACTCTAATGTCTAACTCGGTTCATAAAACGAACTTGAAGTCATGACTGAACATCAAATACTATTAGCAACAACATTGATAATCCCCTCATCGTGATGACCCTCAAGCATTAGGGCCCTAGAACCTGAACTGTAATCTCTTTTTACCTTCACCTGTGAATCTGAAATCAATAAAACCTGAGGGGTGAGATACTATCTCAGTGAGCTCTTTCGTAACCCTTCTCCACAAGACTCACGGTATTTTATTTATCTTTTACTCGTAGCCCAAGTCTGGATAGCAACACATCTTTAGCATAACATCGGTGAATCTCTGCACAGTTTCCCGGTGAACCCCCTCGCCAATATCTGGTTAGCGAGCAAACATGTAACGGGCCTAGGTTTTGGGCTCATGACTTCCCTCCCCTAGTATGCTAACATCTCACAGTCGTCACCCCACAATTTTTATTCTTAAGTTGGTTACCAAAACCTCTAATGGAACTCCAAGTCCATCAACTTACATCGTATTATGTGTTCTCTCTCGTTAGTAAACTATATAATTTAAGAACATTGCATATACGATAATATCAACCAATTCGCGGTCCAACAAAATGACAATTGAAGTATAATAGCTCATATACCATTGGGGAAGGTTGGGAGTAGAATTGGGAGAGCTTTGGAACACCATTGGTACCCAAAAGAGTGAAAAAAATAAGTTTTAAAATTGGTAGATGCACTTGGGTGCACGGTCATGCGCTTGAAGCGCTTTTGGACAGTTGGGTTCTATCACTCGTGTGCTTGGACGCATGGTGGTACGTCAGGGGTGCTTCTGGACAGCTTGGTTCTGTCTCTCGTGCGCTTGGACGCAGTACGTCTAGGGCGCTTCTAAACAGTTTGGTTTTGTCTCTCATGCGCTTGGACGCACGGTGATGCGTCTAGGGCGATTTTGTGTGGTGTAAGTGAATTTAAATGCTACTTTTTCAATTTCTTTGGTACCGAAACCTATCCCATTTCGTTTCCAACATAAAAACAAATTATAAACTACAATTTAGACATATTTTGGAGTAATTACAAAAATCCAAACAGCTATGCAAACCATAAATTTCATGAGCTCATTTAAACATATCATCTTTTACCATTCAATATCAACAACACAATGCTTCCGCCCAAAGAACCTCTACATTCACAAACCATTTCAGCAACCATAGAACACCAAAAATGAAATAATTGAAACTTCACATAACATACAAACAATCAAATAACTCACATGCAAATTCTGAAATTTCAAATGCTAGATGAAAGGAGGTCCTCAAGTCACCAAGCTATCCCTAAATGGTATACCAAATTATCTTTGAAACTCTCTCTTTCTCTCAAAGATGAATACAAAAGAACTCTCAATCTCTGAGGGTCTCTCTATGAATCTCACCCTCTCAAATGGTATGCCAAATTATCTTTGGAACTTTCTCTTTCCCTCAAAGAGGAATACAAAAGAACTCTCTCTAACTCTCTTAGGATTTCTTCACTTGAATGTGTTATCTCAACTCTTCATATGATCACCGAAAAGGGGATACCCCACCTTGTCATAAGTCTAACTATTCATGGGAGAGAATATGACTTCTATCCATGCATAGGTACATTCACCTTTGTGAAATGTACCTATTTAATTTTCCACTATTACAATGAGGTCTAGAAACTCCCAATAACTTCAAGGTTGAATGTGCATATTGATAACTCTATTTTATATAGAGTTATTCATATGTTTAAACTTAGTAAATTGCTCTCTTTCAAGTAAAGATAAGGAGTTTATATAGTATTTTGTGTGATATATGATAACTTGAGTGATTGACATGGTTATAGTTGTTAATAGGCCATTTTGGATATATTGTGGTATGTTTGATGTTTTTGTTCGGTCACGATCTCATGATGCTCCTCAGATTGATCCCGCACTAAATCAGCATCACTTGGAGAGAGAGCAACTAGCCACTTGCACATCCACTTGCTCATCCACTTGCATGCTGACCTCCTGCTTGGTCCCCTAAAGCAAGACCACTTTATATTTCGGCGCCTACCATTCCCACATAGCCTTGAGCATAGCTTTGAAGAGTCATCAACATAGGGGTACATGTTCATATCTCATTGGACCTCCCTAAACACTTGATCAAAGATCTTAACTTGGGAAACAACTTCTGAAAAGTAACTACAGCTCAATCCTCCCAAGATTACATCAACATGAAGGAAGAAAGCACCTCTCTCGAAGACTATAAAAGGACCTCACATCTTCATTTGGAAATATATCACAATCCATAAGTTAGATTCAAATTTCAATATACATAGTTAGTTTCTATTTTGTAAGAGGGAAAAGAAGGAATTGACAAACCATCCTTACTTCGATTTCATAGTGTTTACATAGTGCTAAGGAGTAATGCTAGTGCATTGCTAGGAGACTTCATACAAAGAGCTTCAACTCGTGTCATTTTTCTCTTGTTGTCTCTCTTTTGTGAGCTAAATCTCTCTTAGTTGGAATGTTCTAACCATTTAATAAGCTTTTAAGTAAGTATGATGCATATATGTAATGTGTGCACTTTAGTTCTTGCTTTATAATACTTTCAACACTTATTTTGAGATTGATCACTTAGAATAAGTAGATTTGTAAGAGCAGACATGGCTTACAATTAAGAACTCAAGAACTAATATGGGTGAGTGTTTTACATAAAGGAAACTTTGTGAAAACCATGCTAAGTCCTAGACATATGATAGTATAGTCCATAGGGTGATACTGTGGGTACTTTAAAAGGCAAGAGTGAACTTATTTAGCATGCCTAGGCATAGGAAGCTTGTAATGAAACTCTGAAGAAAGTGACTGAAAGGCACATAACTAATGCAACAACATTCAGTGCAACTGCATCACATACTGCATCAAACACTTAAAGGTAAATTACTTGGTGAAGACATTCCAACTAGCTTTTCTCATTTGCATTATAAACACTTGTACTTTGCTTTCTTATCTAACTTAGTTGTGATCACATCAACTCCACTATAAATTTTTATTTGGTTACTTTTGCACTATATTACTTTGTATTGAATTTAAAAGAGAGTTCATCATCAATCCTTGTGGGTTCGACCTGTTCTTAACATTGTATTACTTGTTAAGGACTGTGTATACTTGCACATGCTTTCCTCACACCAAGTTTTTGGCGTCGTTGTCGGGGATTGAAGTTAAATTCTTTTGAAAATTTGATATACTGTAATTTAGTGTTTTATTACTTCTGGTATTTGTAGTTTCTGTCATGTAGGAGCACATGGTGCTTTAGAATATGTACAGGACCAGAAACAGGACACCAGAATATAGCTTAGATCCAGAAATAGAAAGAAGATATAGGAGATTGCTAAGACTCCAAAAGCAAAATCAACAATCCTGCATCATGTCTCACAGTGAAGGACAAAGTTCAAGGCCACACTCGGGAGAGAGGAGGCCCCGCTCACATCAAGCTCATCAAGAAGATCGGAGAGAACAATTCATTCACATGGATCACATAGGTATGATTAATGATAGAGATAGACCTATGAGGGATTATGCTCGATTTGATCATCAAAACAAGCAAACTAGGTCAATTTGGAGGAACTCCTCATGAGGTATGTAGTAACTTTATCATACCTGGTGTTAGTGAACATGCATTTAGATTAAGGTTGTTTCCTTATTCTTTGAAAGATAGATCTAAGGCTTGGCTAAACTCTTTAGAGCCTAACTCTATCCATTCATGGAATGAAATGGCTGAAAAAAATTTAGGAAAATATTTCCCACCTATCAAAAATGCCAGGATGAGAACTGATATTACTTCTTTTAGACAAAAAGAATTTGAATCTTTATTTGAAGCATGGGAAAGATGGAAGGAACTTTTGAGAAAATGTCCCCATCATAGTTTACCTGTCATTATTCAAATGGAAACATTTTATAATGGTTTAGAACCTCAAACCAGAATAATGCTTGATGCATCATCTGGTGGAGTGTTATTAAATCTGTCATATAATGAAGCATGTGAATTGATAGATAGAATAGCAGCTAATAGCTCTAGTTGGCCTACTGAGAGGGTGAGTGCCCAAAAGAAACCATCAGGGGTACATGAGGTTAATGATATATCTGCCCTACCTGCTCAAGTAGCCACTCTAGCTAACTTGATGAAAAACTTCACTTCTGGCAATGCAACTGCATCTAATGCAGCAGCATCACCGCACAAAGACTACAAAAGAAGAAGAGAACAAGCACCTCCAGGCACCACTAGTTGTGTGTACTATGGGGGAGGTCACTTGTATGAGGAGTGTTCTAGCAACCCTATCTCTGTGAATTATGTAGGTTATAATAGGAATAACAACCCTTATTCCAACACTTATAATCCTGGTTGGAAAAATCACCCAAATTTTAGATAGAGCAACAATAGTGCACCTGCACCTAATGTTGCACCAACCACACCACCAGGATTCCCACCTCAGAATAACCAAAGAAACTCTCAACCTACCACTGAGAATTCTCTAGAAACCATGCTTAAAGCATTCATAGGTGAATCTAGAACAGCTAGACAAGCCCAAGATGCTTCCATTAAGAACTTAGAGAATCAAGTAGGTCAATTAGCCACAACTTTGTATCAAAGACCACAAGGTGCCTTACCTTCAAATACAGAAGCTACTCCTTCCCAAAGACAAGGAAAGGAACAAGTTAAGGCTATTTCTTTGAGAAGTGGTAAGGATCTTATAGAATCAACTGAGAAGGAAAGTGTAGAAAAGGTAGAAAAAGAAAAAAATAAAAAATAAACCAATGCAGAAGCATCTAATGCTACTGCATCACAAGAAGTTCAAACTCCAATACCTAAGTTAGTACCTGAATACCCTCCTCCTCCTTATCCTCAAAGATTGAAAAAAGCTCATGAGGAGAAACAATTTGGTAAATTCTTAGAGGTACTAAAACAATTACACATCAATGTTCCCTTAGTAGAAGCACTCCAACAAATGCCAAACTATGCAAAATTTATGAAGGATGTGCTTACTAAGAGAAGAAGATTAGGAGAGTTTGAAACAGTTGCCATGACTGAAGAATGTAGTTTATTGGTACAAAATAAGATTCCTAGGAAATTGAAGGATCCATGTAGTTTTACAATTCCATTTTCCATTAGACAATCTTATACTGGTAAAGCTTTATGTGATTTAGGTGCAAGCATCAATTTGATGCCTAAATCTATCTTTAACCAGTTGGGAGTTGGAATTGCAAGACCAACCACTGTGACACTTCAATTAGCAGATAGATCAATAGCCTATCCTGAAGGTATCATAGAAGACATCTTAGTTAAGGTAGATAAATTTGTATTCCCTGCAGATTTTGTTATCCTTGACTTTGATGCAGATAAGGAAGTGTCTATTATCCTAAGTAGACCATTCTTAGCAACTGGGAAAACCATAATTGATGTGCAGAAAGGTGAACTCACTATGAGAGTTAATGATCAAGAGATAAAATTCAATGTGATGAATGCTATGAAGTATCCTGCTGAAAACACAGAAGAGTATTCATCCTTAGTTTCTCTAGATCAATTGGTAGAAAAATAGTTTTACAAACAGTATGATCATTTAGCCAATGCAGATGCATTAGATGCAGCAACATTACTAGATGATGAAATACTAGAAAAAGAAAATCTACCAATAGAAAACTCTTGTAAGGAAGTGTGGGCTAGAACTTGTGAACCACTCAATCTTGAGGATCCAACTCTCAAGAAGAAATTACCCTCAATAGAACAACCTCCTAAGTTAGAATTGAAGGTACTGCCTGAGCACCTTAAGTATGTTTTTCTAGGAGAAAATGAAACTTTACCTGTTATCATTGCTTCTGATTTAACATCAAAACAGGAGAGTGATCTCATCAGTACTCTAAAGAAACATACTCAAGCAATAGGTTGGCAAATTGCAAATATCAAGGGAATTAGTCCTTCTATATGCATGCATAGAGTCATATTGTAAGAAAATTCCAAGAATAACATAGAAAGTCAAAGAAGACTAAACCCTATTATGAAAAAGGTTGTGAAAAAAGAGATCATTAAGTTGCTAGTTTCTAGCAAAATGTACTATGGTGAACATGTGGTGAGAGACAAAATTACCACCCATTTGCAAAATCTCTAAGTAAAAAGAGGTAGTCAGGCTGACAAGACTCTTAAAACAAGCGCTTAGTGGGAGGCAACCCATCATTTTTAAGTATTTTTTCAATTTTATGTTTTTAAGTGTTTTGTAGGAATGCAGGATACTAATGCAGCTGCATCAGTGCAACTGCACTGAAGAAATAATGTGCCCTGCATCCAAGTTTCAAAAATTTGAAGAATTGATCAAGTGTGAATTTTAATTCATCAGAAAGATAAGTGGAAGGATTAAAAGGATAATGATGTGTTTAGTAAGCAAGGATGACACGTGGTGGCATGCATGTCTCCCACGCCTCACCTAAACGGCTACTTCCATCAAATCAAACCCCACTTAATCTTCCCTCACATTAAACCTTCACTCTCACAACCGTTACCCCTTTCTTCACAAATCTCACCAAATTCTCTCATCCACAAACAGTTACTTCTCACATTCCATCTTCATTTTAGATCAAAAATTCACCCGAGATACCTAGAATTTGAAAAATCAAAATGGTGAAGAAGCATTCTGCACAAAAATCATCAAGCAAGGATACAAAGACTCCACGGAAAGCGAAGAAAGTCATGCATGCAGGATCATCATCGCAGAAGAATAAGAAAGATCAAACTGATGTGCCTGCAGTGAAGAATGATGACACTGGCCATTTATGGAGAATGCAAGTTCTACCTGAATGAATGAACATTATATGCTAAAGTATAATGGAAATGAATTTGAAAAGAAAGTGGCAAAGGCCTTTATGAAAGAAATGGAAGAAGTGAAAGGTAGAATAGCAATACCAGAAGTTGTTTGGAAAAATTCACACCTAATGAAATCAAACTTAGGAGTACTTATTTGATTGATGCATTAGGAAATTGGCATTTGCTCATAGAAACCTCAATCTTACCTACATCACACACATATGCAATGACCAAAGAGAGATTAATCTTGCTAGATACAATTATCTCTGAGGGAAATGTTGACATAGGTATATTGATAGCTAGGGAACTTCTTGCATGCACAACCAAATCAAAGGGATTTATGTTTTTCCCTTGCCTTATCACTGAGTTGTGCATGAAAGAAGGTGTTCCAATTGCCCCCATGAACAAAGAAAATTCCCACCTAGAAATTTGAGTGCTGAGATGAGAGAAAGACTAAGGAAAGTAAGAGGCCCTATGCCTACAATGCAAGAGCATCACATGCAAAAGCAAGTTGCAGTGTGAAAATTTCTGAATGATCAACATGATTGGCTACAAATGGTTTTTAATGCCCCTGAATTTCCACAATGGGTACTCAAAACTGATGGTGAAGAAGAGGAAGAGAAAGAACCTGAGGAAGAAGAGAAAAACGAGGAGAAAAAGGAAAAGCCTAGTACAAAGAAGAAGGTAACTAGGAAACAAGCAAAAGGAAAGAAGAAAGTAGTGGTTGAACCTGTTGTGGAACAATTGTACGATTCAGATATTGAGGATGAGGAACTAGAGAAAGAAATGAACAAAGGGGTTGAAGATGAGGAAGAAAGTGATGATGAAGTTGATGAAGAAGAAGAAGAGCATGCTAGAGGTGTGATTTTAGAAGAAATAGCTAGGTAGAAATATGCCAAAACCTCAACACAAGCCCAACAAGAAACCACTCATACTTCACCTATATCACATCACCAATTCACTCACCAATCCAACAATCATCTCCCCACCCAAAATCACCATTACCCTCCCTTAATGATCCACCAAACCAGTCACCACCACAAACAAACCTTCCACCACCATCTCCAATAACTGAGTTGAGCAATCACCTCCAAAAGAAACAGAAACCAATGAGCCAGAGCCTGAAATACCAGAAAAAGAATCAGAACAAACAGTGCCTTCAAGCCCAAGTAAATTCAATGCTAATGTTGTTTCCGCTCATGAGAAAGAGTCTATGCAGGTTAATGTAGAAGAGAAACAAAAAGAAGAAGAACTCGATAAAGAAAGAGAAGAATCATCTGCAAAAGAGCCTGAGACACAATCTGTGGAGATGCAGAGTAATGTTGCTGCATCACAACAGACAACAACACAGCATGATGAAGCAACAATCAAACTTGTTCTGGAGCAATTGGCTCAACAAAAGAGGGATGAATTGCACAATACTCAGAAATTCTTCAAGAATCAACCAAAGCTAACCCCAAAGAGGAAGCATTCAACGTGAAAACCTCACGATGATGCAACCGATCACCACGTGATCAACACCAGAGGAAGGTGGTGCATCTGCACCAGTTGAAGAAACACCAAAAAAGCAACCAAAAGAGAAGAAGCAGAAGGTGAAACACACTCCTCCTACTAGGCAGAGCACCAGAACAATGAGTGGAGCAAATAAATGAGTATCATTTACAAGGTTTTATATGTTCACCTGCTTCTAATATTTAAAACTATTTCCCTGGTTGTTGTTTTTAATCCCTCTCCCCTATTTTGAAACAAATATGGTTTGTATTTTCTGAACAAATTAGCAAAGAGGACAATGCTACCCCTTAAGTTTGAGGGGATTTATCTATTAAGTATGTTTGTGTGTTTAAAACTCCCCAACACTTGAGAAAATTTTGTTAGTCTAAATCTTTCTTTTGAAAAATATTTTGGTGTGACCAAAGGTAAACCAATCATTTCAAAGGCTAGGAAGAAGTCTTCACTTAGTCTTGAAACCAATCTCAACTCAGTGGATTCACACACACACAAAAGAGTTTGAATAGCTTTTGTAGTTTTAAGGAAATAAAGGCACAAGAAAGATTGCTGAGAAATGAAGTTCATAGGGAGCTCCTCATGAAAATCCAAAATATCAAGCTGATCTATCTTCTAGAATTATAGTATTAATAGTTTGTCTTTGTCATTACTTGAGGACAAGCAATGGTTTAAGTTTGGGGGTTTGATAACTCTATTTTATATAGAGTTATTCATATGTTTAAACTTAGTAAATTGCTCTCTTTCAAGTAAAGATAAGGAGTTTATATAGTATTTTGTGTGATATATGATAACTTGAGTGATTGACATGGTTATAGTTGTTAATAGGCCATTTTGGATATATTGTGGTATGTTTGTTTTTGTTCAGTGCAGTCTACAGATGCTCCTGCATCAATGCTCCTGCATCAATCCTGCACTAAATCTGCATCACTTGGAGAGAGAGCAGCTAGCCACTTGCACATCCACTTGCTCATCCACTTGCATGCTGACCTCCTGCTTGGTCCCCTAAAGCAAGACCACTTTATATTTCGGCGCCTACCATTCCCACATAGCCTTGAGCATAGCTTTGAAGAGTCATCAACATAGGGACACATGTTCATATCTCATTGGACATCCCTATACACTTGATCAAAGATCTTAATTTGGGAAACAACTTCTGAAAAGTAACTACAGCTCAATCCTCTCAAGATTACTTCAACATGAAGGAAGAAG
This sequence comes from Oxytropis ochrocephala, assembly GCA_020916435.1. Taxonomy (NCBI): domain Eukaryota; kingdom Viridiplantae; phylum Streptophyta; class Magnoliopsida; order Fabales; family Fabaceae; genus Oxytropis; species Oxytropis ochrocephala. The sequence continues at coordinate 65,537,020 of CM037095.1, forward strand.
CACATCTCTTGAAGACTATAAAAGGACCTCACATCTTCATTTGGAAATATATCACAATCCATAAGTTAGATTCAAATTTCAATATACATAGTTAGTTTCTATTTTGTGTTAGAGGGAAAGGAAGGAATTGACAAACCATCCTTACTTCGATTTCATAGTGTTTACATAGTGCTAAAGGAGTAATGTTAGTGCATTACTAGGAGACTTCATACAAAGAGCTTCAACTCGTGTCATTTCTCTCTTGTTGTCTCTCTTTTGTGATTTCAATTATATAAACATGTTCTATTCAGTTTATATTTACCTTGCAATGTCTATGTTGAGCTAAATATCTCTTAATTGGAATGTTCTAACCATTTAATAAGCTTTTAAGTAAGTATGATGCATATTTGTAAGAGAAGACATGAATTACAATTAAGAACTCAAGAACTAATATTGGTGGGTGTTTTACATAAAAGAAACTTTGTGAAAACCATGCTAAGTCCTAGACATAGGATAGTATAGTCCATAGGGTGATACTATGGGTACTTTAAAAGGTAAGAGTGAACTTATTTAGCATGCCTAGACATAGGAAGCTTGTAATGAAACTCTGAAGAAAGTGACTGAAAGGCACATAAATAATGCAATAGCATTCAGTGCAACTGCATCACATACTGCATCAAACACTTAAAGGTAAATTACTTGGTGAAGACATTTCAACTAGCTTTTCTCATTTGCATTATAAACACTTGTACTTTGCTTTCTTATCTAACTTTGTTGTGATCACATCAACTCCACTATAAATTATTATTTGGTTACTTTTGCACTATATTACTTTGTATTGAATTTAAAAGAGAGTTCATCAATCCCTGTGGGTTTGACCTGTTCTAAACATTGTATTACTTGATAAGGACTGTGTATACTTGCACATGCTTTCCTCACACCACATATCCGTCCAAGGAATAAATTCCAAGACCTTGGAATATGAAGTGGCATATAGAGTCACAAGAAGGGGGGGTTGAATTGTGACCCTTTGAAAATTTATATCCTGCAACTTAGAAAATGTCCTCTCAAGTTGATACTTGGAGATGAGATAGTTAGCTTAAAACAATTTCACAAGACATACTCTTCTTGAGTAGGTTCCATGTATTGAACCTTCTCTAGTTAAGTAAGTTCAATTCATAATGAGTCTTGTGTTGTATTTATGCATAGAAACATTTTGTTCATCAAATGAATTTTATCCTTTTGTTGAGCATGGTAATTCAGTGTTTGATAACTTGAGGAACATATTACCAAGACATATATATGTGAAGGATAAACTCTTTAATGTAGAGAAGCTTGTGAGAATGAAATCATTTCAGATTGAAGCTTCTATAAATGTTTTTAAAACAAAGATATGTTTTATGCATAAAACTCATGAGTAGGTTAGTAACAATAGATGGTCAATATAAAACACTAACTACTCAATGAAGAAGGTTAGTAATAATAGATAATCAATATAAGATACTAACTTCTTAATGATGAGGATAGTCATGAATAATAGCTTGTAAGAGATATGTTGGTTTTAACTTTGAGATTAAATCATAGATTATAAGTTCTTAGTTAAAAACCATTTTCGAAGGTTGAATAAATCAACCTTCTCATAGTTTGGACAAAGGTGAATATGTTATACATGTTAGAAGATAGTAAGGAAAGCTAGTAAATAACACAAGAGAGTTATAGAGGTTCACCCAAACACAGCTACTCCTCTCCCCACGTCCTCGTGAGAGTTTCCACTATTTTCCAAATAGATTTTACACTTGCTTTAGCTTCACTTGCTAAAGACTTTCACCTCCACTCTCTTTTGATCACACACAAAAGACAAGTTCTAACTTTCACAGTAGAATCACCAACAACCCTCACTTTTCACTAGGTAGCTTGTTGAGAAACTTTTGAACTGAATCACCAACAACCCTCACCTTTCACTAGGTAGTTTGTTGAGAAACCTTCAAACCGAATCACCAACAACACTCACCTCTTACTAGGTAGTTTGTTGAGACACCTACAACTTAGACTCACCAACAACACTCACCTTTCACTAGGTAGTTTGTTGAGAGACTTTTGAACTGAATCACCAACAACCCTCACCTTTCACTAGGTAGTTTGTTGAGAAACCTTCAAACCGAATCACCAACAACACTCACCTCTTACTAGGTAGTTTGGTGAGATATTTACAAGATAATGTTTACAATAAGGGTTTTGGGATGTTTAAGAGCTTGAGAATAAATTACACAAAGTGTATACAATGATGCTCATCAAGCTAACACACACTCACTAAAAGAATCCCGCAATTTTACATTAGAAGCTTGGAGTGTGGGATGAGAAGGTTGGATGTTTCTTTGAGAAGCTTGAAAGATGAGAGGTTCCAACCCAAACTCATGCCTTGAACTTTCAATTCCAGCCTTTAAATAGCCATGGAGACCTGAATATAGTCATTATAAATTGAATTTGAGTTGAAGAGAGCCGTTGGAAAGTTTTTGTAGGTTTGTAGATAGGATATGATGACTTTGTGCTTTAGTTGTAGCTTATCAACCTTCAAAGCAACCTTTGTGCTTTGTCTTGTGTTGACAAACACTTTATGTCTGCACCATACTTCCTTTTCTTCTTTTCTCACGGTTCACAAGACTCTTCTAGTAGTCTACTCAACAAATTTATGCTTCATTTGTAACTTTTGGACATGACTTGGAATTAATTTGAATCAACCTTACTAAGCTTAAAACACCTCAAATGTGCCATATGAATAATCATTCATTACCTCCTTTTATATTCAAAACTTTCAAAGACATTTTATGACTTGGAATCTTCATTTAATTCACTTTAAGATCATTCAAGAAGAGTTAATGTGTTTGGGATAATTTTGATATGGTTTCCAGCAACCTTCTAAACATTGTTTCTTCCTTCACTTTAACCTTCTTAACATTGAACTTATACTTCCAAGGTGTTTTGTTAGTCAAACTTCTTTTGACTTCAGTCAAACTTTCTGTTGACTTTTGGTCAACCTTCTGTTGACTTTCTACAACCTTCGCTTGACTTTTAGTCAACCTTCTGTAGAAAGTTACTTTTTCTTTTAAGCTTCTTCAATCAACCTTCTGTACCTCTTTATGGAATAGGTCAACCTTCTGTTGACTTCAATCAAACTTTCTGTTGACTATTGGTCAACCTTGTGTTGACTTTTAGTCAACCTTCTCGCTTTGACTTTCACCAACCTTCAGAGAAAGGTCAAACCTTCTCATTGACTTTATTTTGTAAGCTTCTCATGAGTTAACCTTCTTAAATGATTATTCCTCAAATAAATGAACTTTGATGCTCCTAGGAAGAATCATTTATTACCTTCTCTTTTTCCAATACCTTCTCTTGACTTTGTCAAACCTTCATTGACTTAGTCAAACTTTCTCAAATGATTATTCCTCAACCCAATAAACTTTGATGCTTTTAGGAAAAATCATTGAGTACCTCTTCTTCAGTTCATCAATGAGAGTGATTGTTCTTTAGTTGTTGAAGTTTCCTAGAGTAGGTTGCTTATTTGAACCTTCTTATCTTTGAACCTTCTCCAACTATTTTAACCTTCTTTAACTATTGAACCTTCTCATATGTGAACCTTCTTATGTTTATTTCTACCCTTGACTTTTTGCATGTTTTAGTCTTGCTCTTTGATATGCTTCTTGATAAGCTTTTGAACCTTTGAGTAAGAGAGCATTGGTAGAATATAACTTTGATTAATGACTATGAGAATCTCCTTTGTAGAGACTTGTAGAAACCTTTGATCCATCTAGTCATTAGGTTATTAGGACTCTCTTGATAGGAATTCACTTTAGATGATTTGTATTTACTTTGATTTCCTAATGTCTTCTCTTTTCTCTTTGTGAATTTCCTAGTCCCACACATTGTAATAGTAAAGATAATATGTCTTCATGAAGCTTGCATTACTATTCTTGTAACTTTGTTGGTGCTACTCTGATTCTTCAATTTGTTGAGAATGGCATGCAATGGATTGATCTAATTTGCTTCTAGCATGTCCACTTGAAAGAAACCTGTTCTTTTCAACAAACTCAAGACACCCATTAGTAGAACACCATTCGAATACTTAAGCTTTAGTTCATAAGGTTTGTTATCATTAAAACCATATATCAAAAAGGATTTTATCTCAACAATCTCCCCTTTTTGATGATGACAAACCTTTAAGAACAAATCTTAAGTTTTACGGATGGATATAATAATACATGCAAGAATGTTGAGTTACTATCAAATTAAGCTCCCCCTGAACTTATGCATGGAGTTTAAACTCCCCCTAAACTTATGCTTCAGGTTAATTAGCAACATTCTATATTATTATATCTATCTTTTTACTCTCCCCTTTTAACATCTATCAAAAAGAATTAGAGGAGGTGGATCAACATATCAAACTCAAGTAGTTTGCATTTAACATGGTAAGCATATTCAATGTGAGAAAAGATCTTAGTTAATATTGCAATGTAGACATAAGAAATCATAGTAATTAGAAGCAATATAACTGTATCATGTAATTCATCACATTCTTTTGATTCATAAGGAATAGATAAAGAGATTTGAACTTAGCATGTTTAGACATTGAGGAACATATACTTTCTTTAGTTCAAAAACTCTCCCTTTGGGTTTTCAAGGACCATTATTCTCCTTTCTTTAGAAGCATCTCTTCCTTCTTATTACTCTCATTATTAGGCTTTGGAGAAAAGCCTTTTATATATAAGAGGACAACCTCTTATGATGCATTTTGTATAGGGTTCAATGAATATAACATTCTTTACCACCCTCTTGCCTTAGAAGAAAACAATATATAGGACATTTTTAGTTTATTTTTCCTCAACCCATGTATGGCAATAATCCCTTGGATATGAACAATGGGGATAACCAATTTACCATTCTTAGTTCTACAAAGTCATTTAAAGCATAATGCATGATGGTGATAGCTAAAATTAAAGCTATACACTCTTTCAAAATTTGTGATCACACAAGTGAACATAATGCACATTCTTAAGCTTTCTCAAAGTAGTCAGAGTTTGTGATATATCATAGAATCTATTTTCACTAGTTTTCATTGTTTTAAAAGACACTATTAAAACATATATCACAACAAGATTATGCAAAGAATCAAGACTCATTTTGCAAAAACATGCATTCATATGCTATATGGATCTCACATATCTATTTTTGAGTGGAGACTATGAAAGTGAAACAAGATTACCATATAATTATTTTAAAACAGATCTTTCTTGTTTAGAATGTGTCAAATAAATATTCAAAAGCATTTGTGAGAAGTTTCATTTTTCATAAATCGATTTAGCACTTAGTGCTCATTTAATATTAAACATTTTCAAGAAAGCAATCAATTTTGCATGGAGAAACAAAAATGAGAATCAATTTTTGGAAACCTTCCAATCGTAAGTCCAATGATTGAACATCAATATAGAACATGTTGAAGAAGGATATTTTGTAAACATAATATCGAATCTCAAATTTTTGTAAAACCAAGATCATATTCCTAGAGTTAGGCATCAAATAAAGTATAGGTTTCTCAAGATATGCAAGTTAAGCTTTGATTCTCTCAATATTTTGTCTTTAGATTTATAAGTGCACATGAGGCTTTTGGAAACCAGATATAACATTAAATATGCACCAAAATCAGATTTGATAAAGGATATAATATGACTTAGATTAAATGATCAACATGAGGCTTTGTCATTTTTCCTTCTCAAGATATTAAGTTAATCACATTTCAGTTTTGAGAAAATAACTCCTTACTTTAAAAGATTTTCATAAGAACATGTTTTTAGAAAGCACATATCAGAATTTGACAATAATATGATTAGTGCACATTTGAAAAATTGCTTTGAAAAATGTTAATTTTATACTGATGATCTGAAAACTTTTTCACCCATTTTATACACCAAAAGAAATTTCATGATAAACAATAGGTGCATCTTTGTAAGACATGATTTACATGGGACTCAACAATGCATCAAATGGTCTAACACTTTGAAAGATTCAATTCACATTGACTATTGAAACGTTTTTAACAGGCCTACAACTCAATGAAGCTATTTAAGACAACAAACCATATATCCAAAAAGGTTCATGAAAGTTATAGCAATATGGAATGTTTAGAATCAAAGGTTGTGGAACAAGATTCTTTCAATCATTGAATTATTCATAAGAGTTATTAGAACATTTGTTATTTTAAACATGATGGGGATCAATTTGCACTTCATAGATATTAACACTTTTAGCACCACATCATAGATATTAATATAGTATGTGAGTCTATATTTCTCGCAAAGAATGACACTTGACATTGCAACATCTTATCTAACACTTTTTAAAGAACACTTCATTTTAAATAGGTTTTTAACATGTGTTCATAAAGCTTAAAGCATTATGCAATTATGAATTGCAATTTTGACTATGATCACTATATCGAGATAAGAAACTTAGAACTAGAGATGTGCAAACATATTTTATGTAGAACTAGACACATGCACATTTCAAGTTCAAAGTAAACAGTGATGCATACAATTAAGCTTTTAAGATCATATATTGCATCAATCACTTTAGCATGCATTTATAGGAATAAACAATCAATCTTATCATATCACATAATTCATATATATCAAAATAAAATTATGATGAGATTGAGTATACCTCCTTTAATGACTTTCCTTCAAAGACTTCTTATGATAAAATCATCCTCAAAGACTTTGCGAGTATCATCAATTCATGCTCATTCATATATCATCATAGTACTTTGTGAAAAACCGATCGATGGATGAAGAAGGTTGTTCCAGATTTATTTTTCTTATTGAGCTTGATATGGCTTGTGTTTATCTCTCAATATCTTTCATCTATTTCAGCTTCCAATCACTTGTATGTTAGATGGACTTTGAGTTTCTTTGCTGAAATCTCTTTTAGAGCAAACTTTTCATTTTGAGAGGCTTGGATCAAGCTTCTTCAAATCTGCAGAAGCTTTTTCAATTCTACGAAGCTTATCAATATCTGCGAGAGGTTGAGGGGATGATGAAATCTGGTTTTGGCACACTATGATCCTCTCCCTTTGAGATGGTTCCAAGTTTCTTTATGAATTTTCTCTGCCTCTTGGATCCTTTTATCTTGAAGCCCATGGAAGAATTTCAATCCTTCCAACATATTTTGCTCAGATTCATCCTTCATCATTTCACAATGTGTGTACTACCATGAAGTTTCAATTTATTCTTCTGAGCATCTTTTGAGTTGTATGAGTTTGTCTTTATCTCTTTATTATCAACTTCCAAGAGGCATTTTCTTCTCTTTTTATCATTCAATGAGGATTCCTACATCACAACACAAAAATGATTTTGGTACCCATTCTTTTGGGTCCTTATGTGTTAGTATACCTCCTCTAGCCATTTTTGCTCACATGGTAACATAATAAGGTCTCAACCAAGATATTTCAGTTTGAACATACATCATTGACAAATGATTGTGAAACATACTGTAGGGAAGTATGTGTGCAATTTCTCCTTTTGTCTAAGCATTTATCATTATAACCAGTTTGGACATTTTTACACATAAAGATCTTTTGACAAAAACTTCCAAGTTAATACTCAACTCAATTTCTTGTTTTCCCAAAATTCAATTTCCTTTTTTTTTAAAAGAATGAGTTAGTATCTTAGAAAGCACAATTTTTCAGATAACATTATGCATAAGTGTAAAGATAATATTTCTTACTTATGAATGAACCATTTTTCAAGAACACATGCATATCAATATCCAATTAGGATTTTTAAAAGATGTACAGAGATATTTATGCATCATGAACTTTAGTTCATATGAAAATCATTTTGATCATGTAAGAAATAAGCACAAGACCTGTTGCTTTGTAACAAGAGATAAACGTGGTTTTAGCCAGTAAGTTTTTACCAAGTTTCAAAAAAGAAGGATGATATACATGAATGATATTTTTCCGTAAATGATTAGTTTGGGGCATATAACCTTTGTTGCATAAATCACATATTTCTAGCCCTTAGACATTCATGATGTTTTCTTGGCATATGAATAAAACATGTAAAATCTAGCCAATGAGTAAGATAATAGACAATTAAAATTTCATGTAAAATTTTAATGCTCTTACCTCACTAACTTATCATGTTGTCATGAAACTCACCACATTTTTGCAACCTCATGGATCTTGGCAAGCATTGTAATGATCATTCTTAGTAGAGTGTGAGCTTTCCAAGATTTTGAGTTCATTGGTTCTAACTTTGTCACATGACTCACCCATGTGGCTCCTTCATGAATTTTTTCACTTTGTAAATGTAACTTCATTCATCTGTCATGAAGGTTTCTTTGACATCTCTCTTGTACATTGGTCAGTGTATCATTTGTATGATGCTTTGTGTGGTCCCTTTTCAATATGTTCTTGTTTGCTTGTCTTGAAGAACTTATGCTCGAGTTGTGAATGAATGACAGAAATTTTGGAGGCCAAAGAGAAAAGATTTTCTTGAAAGCACAATATGTTAAGCTTCACAAATTTCAAAAACTCCACTGGTTTTCATTCTCAAACATTTTTCTTATGTTTTCCAATATAATGCAAGATTTTAGATTCTTGCAAAAACACAACTCTCAACCACTTTTTATCATAATAGGTTGCTTTTAGAAACACTTAAAAAGAACAAGGATTTAAATTCCTCATTCCATTTAGTACACTATGTAAGGATCAAGAAAGCAACACAATATAAGTTGGAAGAATTTATACAAGTGGGCTGTTATCACTATAAGTTTTCTCCACATTTACCTTTTGACTAGCATGCAACAAATACATACTAGTACTTTATCAATATGTAAAGCATGTGGTTCATCCCTTTGTATGTTAGAACAAGCAAGACAACATATCATTTTGACGTTCACATTTCTCTTTTAAATTGTCAAAGATGGGTATTGTGAGATTTTGAAAAGTAGCTTATAAAATAGTACCTTGTGGCAATTTTTTTTTTGCTTTGAGAGTAAAAAGGATTTATGATGACTTTTCAAAAAGACCCTTTTATCTTTCCTATGTTTTTCTATTTAGAGAGAACTCATCTCTAATAGCTTCCCATTCTAATGGCTTATAGAATATTCAAAGAAAGATTAAAACAGGCTTACTTGTTGATCATGGCATATTCATTTTCCATCTATCCCACTTTGTCAACTTCTTCATCATCAATATTGTTGTCTGCATATCACAAATCTCTTTGTAATTCAACCTTCTGAGACATGTTCTTTATCTCCAATGTTGGTCATCACTTCTTCCAGAATCTTTATCTCTTCACACGGTTAAGTGTGTTCAACCCTAAGAGCCTGTGCTCTGATACCAATTGAAGTGGTATATAGAGTCACAAGAAGGGGGGGTTGAATTGTGACCCTTTGAAAATTTATATCCTGCAACTTAGAAAATGTCCTCTCAAGTTGATACTTGGAGATGAGATAGTTAGCTTAAAACAATTTCACAAGACATACTCTTCTTGAGTAGGTTCCATGTATTGAACCTTCTCTAGTTAAGTAAGTTCAATTCATAATGAGTCTTGTGTTGTATTTATGCATAGAAACATTTTGTTCATCAAATGAATTTTATCCTTTTGTTGAGCATGGTAATTCAGTGTTTGATAACTTGAGGAACATATTACCAAGACATATATATGTGAAGGATAAACTCTTTAATGTAGAGAAGCTTGTGAGAATGAAATCATTTCAGATTGAAGCTTCTATAAATGTTTTTAAAACAAAGATATGTTTTATGCATAAAACTCATGAGTAGGTTAGTAACAATAGATGGTCAATATAAAACACTAACTACTCAATGAAGAAGGTTAGTAATAATAGATAATCAATATAAGATACTAACTTCTTAATGATGAGGATAGTCATGAATAATAGCTTGTAAGAGATATGTTGGTTTTAACTTTGAGATTAAATCATAGATTATAAGTTCTTAGTTAAAAACCATTTTCAGAAGGTTGAATAAATCAACCTTCTCATAGTTTGGACAAAGGTGAATATGTTATAGCATGTTAGAAGATAGTAAGGAAAGCTAGTAAATAACACAAGTAGAGTTATAGAGGTTCACCCAAACACAGGCTACTCCTCTCCCCGTCCTCGTGAGAGTTTCCACTATTTTCCAAATAGATTTTACACTTGCTTTAGCTTCACTTGCTAAAGACTTTCACCTCCACTCTCTTTTGATCACACACAAAAGACAAGTTCTAACTTTCACAGTAGAATCACCAACAACCCTCACTTTTCACTAGGTAGCTTGTTGAGAAACTTTTGAACTGAATCACCAACAACCCTCACCTTTCACTAGGTAGTTTGTTGAGAAACCTTCAAACCGAATCACCAACAACACTCACCTCTTACTAGGTAGTTTGTTGAGACACCTACAACTTAGACTCACCAACAACACTCACCTTTCACTAGGTAGTTTGTTGAGAGACTTTTGAACTGAATCACCAACAACCCTCACCTTTCACTAGGTAGTTTGTTGAGAAACCTTCAAACCGAATCACCAACAACACTCACCTCTTACTAGGTAGTTTGGTGAGATATTTACAAGATAATGTTTACAATAAGGGTTTTGGGATGTTTAAGAGCTTGAGAATAAATTACACAAAGTGTATACAATGATGCTCATCAAGCTAACACACACTCACTAAAAGAATCCCAGAATTTTACATTAGAAGCTTGGAGTGTGGGATGAGAAGGTTGGATGTTTCTTTGAGAAGCTTGAAAGATGAGAGGTTCCAACCCAAACTCATGCCTTGAACTTTCGAATTCCAGCCTTTAAATAGCCATGGAGACTGAATATAGCTGTTACAAATTGAATTTGAGTTGAAGAGAGCCGTTGGAAAGTTTTTGTAGGTTTGTAGATAGGATATGATGACTTTGTGCTTTAGTTGTAGCTTATCAACCTTCTGAAGCAACCTTTGTGCTTTGTCTTGTGTTGACAAAGACTTTATGTCCGCACCATACTTCCTTTTCTTCTTTCTCTCGAGTTCCACAAAGACTCCCTAGTAGTCTACTCAACAATATATGCTTCATTTGTAACTTTTGGACACTTGGAATTAATTTGAATCAACCTTCGAAGCTTAAAACACCTCAAATGTGCCATATGAATAATCATTCATTACCTCCTTTTATATTCAAAACTTTCAAAGACATTTTATGACTTGGAATCTTCATTTAATTCACTTTAAGATCATTCAAGAAGAGTTAATGTGTTTGGGATAATTTTGATATGGTTTCAAAGAACCTTCTAAACATTGTTTCTTCCTTCACTTTAACCTTCTTAACATTGAACTTATACTTCCAAGGTGTTTTGTTAGTCAAACTTCTTTTGACTTCATCAAACTTTCTGTTGACTTTTGGTCAACCTTCTGTTGACTTTCTGGTCAACCTTCCGCTTTGACTTTTAGTCAACCTTCGTAGAAAGTTACTTTTTCTTTTAAGCTTCTTCAATCAACCTTCGTACCTCTTTTATGGAATAGGTCAACCTTCCGTTGACTTCAATCAAACTTTCGTTGACTATTGGTCAACCTTGTGTTGACTTTTAGTCAACCTTCGCTTGACTTTCGACCAACCTTCAGTAGAAAGGTCAAACCTTCGTTGACTTTATTTTGTAAGCTTCTCATGAGTTAACCTTCTCAAATGATTATTCCTCAAATAAATGAACTTTGATGCTCCTAGGAAGAATCATTTATTACCTTCTCTTTTCCAATACCTTCTCTTGACTTTGTCAAACCTTCATTGACTTAGTCAAACTTTCTCAAATGATTATTCCTCAACCCAATAAACTTTGATGCTTTTAGGAAAAATCATTGAGTACCTCTTCTTCAGTTCATCAATGAGAGTGATTGTTCTTTAGTTGTTGAAGTTTCCTAGAGTAGGTTGCTTATTTGAACCTTCTTATCTTTGAACCTTCTCCAACTATTTTAACCTTCTTTAACTATTGAACCTTCTCATATGTGAACCTTCTTATGTTTATTTCTACCCTTGACTTTTTGCATGTTTTAGTCTTGCTCTTTGATATGCTTCTTGATAAGCTTTTGAACCTTTGAGTAAGAGAGCATTGGTAGAATATAACTTTGATTAATGACTATGAGAATCTCCTTTGTAGAGACTTGTAGAAACCTTTGATCCATCTAGTCATTAGGTTATTAGGACTCTCTTGATAGGAATTCACTTTAGATGATTTGTATTTACTTTGATTTCCTAATGTCTTCTCTTTTCTCTTTGTGAATTTCCTAGTCCCACACATTGTAATAGTAAAGATAATATGTCTTCATGAAGCTTGCATTACTATTCTTGTAACTTTGTTGGTGCTACTCTGATTCTTCAATTTGTTGAGAATGGCATGCAATGGATTGATCTAATTTGCTTCTAGCATGTCCACTTGAAAGAAACCTGTTCTTTTCAACAAACTCAAGACACCCATTAGTAGAACACCATTCAGAATACTTAAGCTTTAGTTCATAAGGTTTGTTATCATTAAAACCATATATCAAAAAGGATTTTATCTCAACAGAATATTCATCCCCTTTTCCCATGCATTGTGACTTGTGCACCATAGTTAATGGAGGGAATTCCAACAAATCTCCCCCTTAACGACTTAATTGGGGGAACCACCGGTACCTTGGCAACATTCTTCAACCTTCTTGGTTTGAAATTCTACCAGATCATACGTCTGATTCTCCTTTAAGAACTGAATCTCTTCTTCCATGGCTTCCAACTATTTGTTTTTGTCTTCCATCTCAATATGGGACTTCTACCTCACACTTGATACACAACAATATCCCCCTCAAGTGTGGTTCATCCATCCATTTATCTGGGCATATGCTCTCCCTCAAACGGAAGCTTTTCATCGACATTAATTGCACCTCCGTTGGCTCATTTTCATCAACGGGACACATCACCTAGCTAGTCTCCATATTTCTAGGAAGACTGTTGATACAAGGAATCAAATCTTAACCATCTGCTTGCAATATGACTAGTTATAGTTAGCTTGAACATGCCTCCATCATGAGTGACTGTTCCTTCCATATTGGATTGCACAGGACAATGACTTTTCAAACCAATAGCTCTGATACCACTATTGGGAAACAATAGTACCTATTCCTTCCTTTGTGAACAAAAAAATGGACACTATGCAGAAGCGTAAAAATAAAGAGTGAAGAGAAGAAGAATGGCACCAGAATTTTTTACGTGGAAAACCCTCTCGGGAAAAACCATGGGACCTAGTTTAGTTAAAAGATCTCAACTATAAAAGTAGGATAACAAAGTGTTCCTCTCAATCTATGAATCTCACCCTCTCAGATGGTATACAAAATTTTCTATATTGGATTCTCTCTTTCTCTCAAAGAGGAATACAAAAGAACTCTCTTAGGATTTCTTAACTTGGATGTTTATCTTAAATCTTCATATGATCACCCAAAAAGGGATACCCCACCTTGTCATAAGTCTCACTATTTATAGGAGAGAATATGGCTTCCAATCATGCATAGGTACATTCACCCACTTTGTGAAATGTACCTATTTAATTTTAAACAATTCAAATGAGGTCTAGAAACTCCCAGTACATTCCTCAAGGTTAAATGTGAATGTCTTAAGGTCCATGGAATAAATTCCAAGACTTTGGAATATTCACCCCCCCCTTTCGCTTGTATTGTGACTTGTGTACCACAGTTAATGGAGGGAATTCCAACAAATCTCCCCCTTCCCGGCTTAATTTGGGGGAACCACTACACCTGCACCTTGGCAACATTCTTCAACCTTCTTGGTCAGAAATTCTACCAGATCATACGTCTGATTCTCCTTTAAGGGCTGAGTCTCTTCTTCCATTGCAACCATTTGTCTTTGTATTCCATCTCAATATGGGACTTCTACTTCACACTTGATACACAACAAAATGAATTGTACATATTAAACTAAACTTGTACTATTAGATTGAAATTTTCCTGTAAAGTTTGTAGTATTTGCAAATATTATAGGTTATAGTAAATATGTAATGCTTTGGATAAACTGCATTGTCAATCCTTAAATTAGTGTATGCATCTGAAGAACCCGAAACTAAAGATTATGATGAACCGAAACAAAGAGAAGGTCAATCAACTAAACACAATGATGTACGCTAACCGGGTTCAACTACTAAGCGACAATACACTCGCTACGAGTGCAATCAGAGAACTACCTTATTTTTATTAGGGGGCTCAAACTAAAGAGTAATTTATTGAGACAGAACTTCAAAGAATCAAAAGTATTAAGCTTAAGGCTCCTTGAATTTAGAACCATCAAACAATTTTCATAAGATTAAGTCCATTTATGTTTCAAATTGGTTCTTTATTTTTCTATTCCTATTTTAAATCGGTTCTTATAAACATAATACATAGATGACTAATTTGAAACATAAATGCAAACATGGAGGACCAATTTAACATTTAAAAAGGATACCGAAAATTTAAACAAAACTTAACAACCTTAAACATAACTAATTTTACCACGTGTAAATTTGGTTTACACCTTACATGCCTATTAATCCAAAGCAAAATTAGAAAGCAATGAAACATAAGAGATGGCTATGAAGCAAAATTAGAAAGAAAAATTATGAATAGAGGTTGGGTGATGACCGATCTTCTTTTTTGTTTGATACTTGGTCTAATCAAGGAAAATTGATTAATTTGTTCTATATGTAGATACCAATTATTTGAATATTTGTGTTAAGGATGTTATTTAGAATGTAGAATAGAATCTAGAGCAACTCTATACGTATCTCCCTAATAATGTCACTCCTGATGTTAAGGTAATTGTAACGCCCAAAATAATTTAATTATTTATCTAATTAAGTTATTTAAGGCTTGCAACATTTAATTAAATTAATTAATTAAGTTGGGTTTATTTTATCAAAAAGGGGGTCTAGTTTATTTAAGTGGAATAATTGAGTTAGAGTTCATTTTATTTTATTTTCAGGGGGTATGTAAATAAGTAAAATGAGTGATGCAAATAAAGGGCCCAAGTCACTTAATGACCCAAGCCCAATTGCCTAAAAACCCCAAAAACCCTACACAAGGTCTCATGACCCTCATTTGAAAGGAAAAGCCACGAAAGGAATAGAGAGGGAGGAGGAAGGGCAGCACGGCGTGAAAGGAGGAAGGAAAAGGTGGAAACTTTTCCTTTGATTCTTGGTGGGTAAGTGAATTCTTGGTCCTAATCTTCATCATTTCTCTTCCTTGTTCCATTTCTAAGAGTTCCATAAGCTCATTTCTACCATTTTGATTTCCCCATGGTTACCCAAGAGAGGAACACGCACGGTCAGCTTGCATAGGTAGGAGGGATACTCATTTTGGTGATTTTTTGGGTGGTTGCTTGGAAATCTTAGCTCACCCAAGGTTAGGGGATTCTCATTATGTCTATGATAACTTGTAGAATATGTGTTATGTAGGAAATAGCCTAGCATGAATTGATTGTGTGGATTTGTGTTCATTTTATGGTTGTTATTGTATGTGTGTTTGAATTGTTGCTATCATGTTGCTTGGTGTGAGAGGTATATGTGTTGTTGAACTTGTATGCTAAGTGTTTGAGTAAATGCCTCATGGTGAGAAAATGTGGAAATATATTAATTTGATGAGTTAATTAATTTCTAATTGTGTGTTGTGTAAGTGGGAAATGAATCATTGAGTGAATGGGATGTTGAAGTCTTTGATTGGAAGAGTATAAGTGGTGGAGGGCGCCAAATTCATAGGAAAATGGCGCCTCCTTTACTGTTCCCAGCGTGCGTGTGTGGAAGTGCAGGGAGGGGCGCCATTTGCTAGGCAAAATGGCGCCAGGTTGCTGGTTGGTGACTGGAAGGTGTGCAGGGCGCCATTTCACAGGAATTCTGGCGCCTCGTAGAGTGTCTAAGTGATAGTGTTGTGTCTGTGCAGGGAAGGGCGCCAAATGCTAGGCATTTAGGCGCCTGGTGGTGCGTGCGTGTGTTAAGGGGAAGAGTGGCATGGTGCGTGTGCGTGGGCGCCAATCCCCTAGGATTTTGGCGCCTGAGTGCAGGGTTGTGTGGGGCCGCATCATCAGCGAGAGTGGCTCGGCAAAGGTGGGGCGCGATTTCCTGAAACCGGGCGCCCGATGAGACATTAGGTGTGTGCAGGTGCAGGCCGTGTGCAGGGCGCCAGTTTCCTAGAAACTTGGCGCCTGTGAGTGTGTGTTAAGCCGTGTGTGTGTGTGTGTGTTGCGCTAGTGGGGCGCCAAAGTGGCTGCCCCTTGGCGCCTAAGTGTCCAAAATGTGTCTAAGTGATGGTTTAGTCCCTAAGAATTAATTTAATCCTTGGTGTGACAAATTAGTCCCTAAGAATTAAATTAATCCTTGGCGTGACAAAATAATCCCTTAGTGTTCAAATAATCTCAATACGTCCACATAAGTCCCAAAGTGCTAAATTAATTAATAATGTGTCAAAATAACCTTTAAGTACTAGAGTAACCTTTGGTGGGTCTAAATGGTCCTTAGGTGAGATTTAATTTAATAATTGATGTGGTGGGTGATAATTGATCAAGTGGTGGTTAATAAATGATCAAGAGGTGGTTAATCATTGATAAGGTGGTGGTTAATAAATGATGAGGTGGTGATTAATAATTGATAACGTGGTGGTTGATAATTGATAACGTGGTGGTTAATAATTGATGTGATGTGCTTATTGTGTTGTGATGCATTTGTCATAGTGTCACATAAATCATATGCATTACGCGGTGGGTGGCTTCGGCCAAATTGTGGTGGGTGGCTTCGGCCAAAATGTGGTGGTTACCCGACGGGGTTTTTGAGGTGGTTATGGATCCACATGCATATTGCACACATGCATACAACCATGCATTCTTTGAATTCTCATTGATGTTTAATTAATCCTTTGTTGTGACTTGTTGGTATTGTAATTGAATGGTGAATGCCTTAATTACTATGGATTGTTGTTGCTGGATGTTTTCCGAATATAATGCTTATATTACTTGTTATTATTTATGTAAAGAGACTCACCCTAGCATTTTTATGTTGCCTGCTCTCGTGGCGACATGCAGGTGATTCTGAGTGAAGATTTCTAGGCTTCTTGGGATTTTGAGTCGGCTCTGATCTAGTAACACCGGGGATTGGGGTTTTAGCATTGTTATCTTATGTTATGGACTAAACTGATTTAAATTATGTACTGAGCATGTTGAACTCAATTTTATTTTCCGCTGCTGTGAACTATTTTTGGATTACTGTAAACATTAAACAGGTTTTAGGGCTTTAACCCATGTGACTATGATATGCATTTCACGCACTCGATGCGTTTGGATTTTTAATTATGCCTTGATGAGGTTTTTATTAAATGTAGAGTTTTATTTGAGGTGCGTGGAAAATGTTTTGAAAAACTCTGATTTTTATTGAGTAAATAGTCCTAATAGAAGGGGGTGTTACATTAGTGGTATCAGAGCAGTTCGGTCTGTCCGGCCAAGTTTGTCCGTCATAGTATCTATGACAACTAGGTAGTGTTAATTGTTTCTTAACGAATGTTAATGCTGCAGTGTTAGGTTGAAAATGGCCCGAAGGATTGATCTTTGCTCTAGGCGAGGTTTCTGCAAGCCATAGCACAAAGCTATGGGGAGGCGAGGTAGTAGGGAAGATGCCGAGGATCGCAAGTTAGCTACATTTCAACGTGAGAACCCACCTACCTTTAAAGGTAGATATGATCCGGATGGAGCAATCGACTGGCCGAGGAGATAGAGCGAATCTTCCGTGTTATGGCATGTACCCCAGTAGCGAGAGGTGAGATTTGGGACTCATATCTTTGAAAAGAAGAAGCGGATGATTGGTGGATGAGGAAGAAACAGAGGCTAGAAGCTGCGGGTGAAGAAATCACTTGGGGGTATTCAAAGAAGAGTTTACAAGGAAGTATTATCCGGAGGACGTGCGGGCTAAAAAGGAGGTGGAGTTTTTGGAACTGAAACAGGGAAACAAGTCTGTAGCTGAATATGCAGCCAAGTTTGAGGAGTTGGTCAAGTTTTGCCCTTATTATGACAACCAAGTTGATTGAAATTTTCCAAGTGTGTAAAGTTTGAGAATGGTCTCAGACGGAGAGATTAAGAAAGCCATTGGATACCGTGGAGATTCGAGATTTTGCCAAGCTAGTGGACAAGTGTAGAATTTATGAGGAAGACAAGTCTTTGCTTTGCTTACAAAATTGTGAGGGAGAAGAAGAATGCTCAGTTTCGGGGAAAACCATATGATGTTAGTGGAGGTAAAGGAAAGTGGAAGGCAAGTGCGGGTAAAGGTTCAAGTGGGGAGGTGAATCAGCGGGTATTGTGTGTTTTGCTTGCAAGAAACACAGCCATAAGAGTAGTGAGTGCACAGAGATCCGTTGCTACAAGTGTGGACGAGGGGGCCACAAGTCTCTTCTGTAAGAAAGAAAAAAAGTTGTTTGTTTCAATCTGTCATGAAGCGGGACATATGAGCACTAAATGTCCTAAACCCAAGCGGGAGGCAGCTAGAGGGAAGGTGTTTGCCTTGGCGGGTTACGAAGATGCTAATGAGATTAGAGGTACTTGTTTTATTAATCTACTCCTTTGATTGCTATAGTAGATCTTTGGTGCTACTCATTCTTTCATTCTTTGCATTGTGTCTTTGAGAAATTGGGTCTTGTTTTGTCTACAATGAGAAGGGACATTGTAACACCCCCTTTTCTAATTATAATTTAAACGCGCAATTATCAGAGTCACCACGAGGCGCTACATTTTTCACCATATAAAACTCCAAATTGATTTAAAATAAATCCTCAAAAACATAAATAATTAATCTCTAGCAAATGGAATCACAAACTCATTTAACACCTCCAAAAATAATTAAACATTAAACCAAAACTCCAAAAATAAATGATAATAGTTCTGAAAGCGGTAACTACGACCCTCCCGGTGTTACGCATCGAGTCGACACGCACTCCAACGATAAGGAGACTACACCTAGCAATCCTCCACGAGTACTAACGATCACCGCAGCGTTGCCACATAAGAGCAACATTCCAAGCGTAAGGGTGAGCTTAACGAAATAATAGGTAATGATAGCGATATATAAGCGGGTAAATCACGATAACACGTAAAGTCAATACATCATAACACCACGCAAACTCAAACTATTTAATTAATGGATATTACATCATCATGTCTCGTTATAACTCACTTCATAAAGATACCACGTATTGTAGCATCACGGCTACCTCAGAACGAAAAACATCACACAAGACACCGACTCAGTAACACGTAAAGTCAACACCAAGACACGTTATATATTTATGTATGGACTATGCAACAATGCAACCCCTCTGGGCATATGCATGCGGTACCGATCTCAAACACAACTAAGCCACGACGGGCGAGAGGCCGAAGCCTATACCACCAACAACAATCTCAAGAGGCCGGAGCCTATACCACCAAGAACAATCTCAAAGAGGTCGGAGCCTATACCACCAAGAACAATCTCAAAGAGACCGGAGCCTATACCACCAAGAACAATCTCAAAGAGGCCGGAGCCTATACCACCAAGAACAATCTCAAATAGGCCGGAGCCTATACCACCAAGAACAATCTCAAAGAGGCCGGAGCCTATACCACCAAGAACAATCTCAAAGAGGTCGGAGCCTATACCACCAAGAACAATCTCAAAGAGGCCGGAGCCTATACCACCAAGAAATGCATATGACAATGTGACTCATGACTCATGCACTAATCACACAACTCAAAGTATTTAATTAATAAATACTATACCACCATAACTCATTGTAAATTACTTCATAAAAATATCACGTGGTGTAGCATCAGAGCTACCTCGTAATTTTAATTAATAACTACTATAACGTCGTATCTCCTTATAATTCACTTCATAGGATATCTCGTGTTGTAGTATCACAACTACCTCGTAAAACGACATCAGAACAACATAGAAATAGTGGCAATACATGCTAAACACGTCGACAAGTATGTGCTAAACAAAGACCAACAACAAAGACAAGAACAAGAGTACGACAACACGTAAGACAAAGATTATTTATACTCAACAACAAAGAAGAAGGACAACGAAAAAACAAAGAACATTAACAACATAAAAAACGACACCTTTTATTTCAACCGACAAAGACCTACTCTAGTGCAAACAACACTATTATTGTTCAAAGAAAAGAATAGCCATGTTCCTTATGAAATAACACTATTTATTCCAAGAAGAGCCATTATAAAACAACAACAATACAAAGATGGGAATAGTGACATTAAATTGCAAAACAACACTTATTCTTTACAAAAACAAAGAAGGCATTTCTTTTGTAAAGACAAGAGCTTTATTTCTCCAACAAGACAAAGAATCAAATCGGTTCCAAAAACAGCAACATTTGATTGCATAACAGCATCAAAACAACACATTTATAACATAAAAACAGCATCTCATTTTCTGTACTACGGCAAAAATTTATTTTTATAAAACAACAGCTCATATACTAAATAAAAACAGCAAGACAGCAACATTTATTTTTATAAAACAGCAGCTCATATGACAATTAAAAACAGCAAGACAGCAACAATAAACGGTTTATTTTGCCTTAAAAGTAGAATATTCAGTTAGGCCTCTGAATAAGCTTTCCAACGCATTTTAGAACACCTCAATCGGGTTCCCGGTTCGAAAGATATCCAATTTACAAAAAACAGTAACATCACTTTATTTTTTGACAAACAGCAACAGCAACCTTATTTTTAAAAACAGCAACAGCACCTTATTTTTTAAAAAACAGCACATCAACCTTTTTTTTTTGACAAACAGCAATAGCATACAAAACATACCATTCTTCACATCTTAAACACACAATCCCACATTTCTAAATTTATTCACAAACTTATTGTATTTATTCACACAATCATAAACCAACAATTTGACTACTACATAAGTCTCAAATACTCAAATAAATTATAACACCACATACTTCACATCCTAATTCAATCTCAATCACTCCATCACATATTCTCATCATCACATAACATGAAATCGATCCTAAAGCTCATCAAATCACCCAACTCAATATTCAATTTTTTTATCTCATATAACAATCACAACACAAATTGATTTTACAAGCCCTAACTACCCATACACCCATCATAAACCCATTATCAACGTTAAACCCACCCTTACCTCGAATACGTAAGCTCCTAGCACAAAGAAGACGGTCACGCACGAAAACACCGCAACGCGAACGATCTCCTCTTCACGAAGGATTTGCGAAAACTCTCCTTTCCTCTTCTCTTC
Organism: Oxytropis ochrocephala; assembly: GCA_020916435.1. NCBI lineage: Eukaryota > Viridiplantae > Streptophyta > Magnoliopsida > Fabales > Fabaceae > Oxytropis > Oxytropis ochrocephala. The sequence continues at coordinate 65,558,369 of CM037095.1, forward strand.
CTCCTCTCACCTTTGCCTCCTCTCTCTTCCTCTTCTCTCACCTTCGCCTCCTCTCTCTTTCCTTCTCTCCCTTTCTTTCTTTCTTCCTTCTTGATTCTTCACGCAAGATCCCTCTCTCTCAAGCCCTAGCCGCGCTCTCCTCTCTTCTCCTCTTCTCACTTCCTAATTTTGATCTTTTGCTTCTAATGAGGGTTTCTCCTAAGACCCTAATGTTTTTATTAATTGGGTTTGGGCCACTTAACTCCAATGGGCCCTAATTGCACCTCCTAATTATTTTCTCACATCCTCCCTATTTACTAAAATACTCTCTATTTATTTACTACACCCCACTCCTAGATTAAATTAATTACCTTATTCTTAATTTGATTTTTAATTCCCAACCATACGCTACTTTTCCTCCTTCCCATAACCACTTTGGTTTTCCCTAGAAACTTGCTTTTAATAATAATAATAGTAATAATATTAATAATAACAATAATAATAATAATAATAATAATAATAATATATTAAGTATTTCTACCATCAGTTTTAGTCCTTCTCAACATGGTCCCTATGCCAAAAACTCTCCAATTTGGTCCACTACTCTATCAAATCAACTCCAAATAATTTCTAATAAGATTTGGGGCGTTACAGACATGGTTATTGATACCCCAGCCAAAGGTTCAGTAACTACCTCCCTAGTGTGTGCTAGATGTCCTCTGTCAGTTTTTGGCAGAGAGTTTCTTGTTGATCTTATTTGCTTGCCTTTAGGAGGTTTGGACATCATTCTTGGTATGGACTGGTTAGTTGATAACCAAGTGCATATTAATTGTGCTAGTAGATCCGTGAGCTTTCCTTCTACTAAGGGAGAAGAATCTGCATTGTTGCATTCTGGTCAATTGCATAGAGCTATGAAGGAGGAAGCTAAGCTGTTTTCATTGATGGCATCGTTGTCCGTTGAGAGCCAAGCTAAGATTGAAGAGTTGTCAATAGTTCGTGGATTTCCTGAAGTGTTTCCACGAAATTCCGGATGTGCGCTTTGAAAGAGAAGTAGAGTTTGGTATTGATCTAGTGCCTGGCACTAGACCCGTGTCTATGGCTCCCTATAGGATGTCTGCATCCGAATTATCTGAGTTGAAGAGTCAGTTAGAGGACTTACTTGAGAAGAAGTTCATAAGACCTAGTGTGTCACCTTGGGAGCGCCAAGATTTTTGGTGAAGAAGAAAGATGGAAGTATGCGGCTTTGCATTGATTATAGACAGCTGAACAAAGTGACAATCAAGAACAAGTATCCACTTCCGAGAATTGACGATCTGATGGACTAGCTAGTAGGTGCTAAGGTGTTTAGCAAAATTGATTTGAGATCGGGCTATCATCAGATTAAAGTGATAGATGAGGATATTCAGAAGACAGCATTCAGGACGAGATATGGGCATTATGAGTATTCTGTAATGCCGTTTGGTGTCACCAATGCACCAGGGGTGTTTATGGAGTACATGAACCGTATTTTCCATAATTACTTGGACCGGTTTGTGGTGGTTTTCATAGATGATATTTTGGTGTACTCCAAGTCCGAAGAGGAACATGCAGAGCATTTGAAGTTGGTGCTAGAAGTGTTGAAAGATAAAAAGTTGTATGCTAAACTGTCAAAGTGTGACTTTTGGTTGAGGGAAGTGAGCTTTCTAGGTCATATTATTTCTGGTGATGGGATTGCAGTAGATCCATCTAAGGTTGATGCGGTGATGCAGTGGGAGGCTCCTAAGTCAGTTACGGAGATTAGAAGTTTCCTTGGATTAGCGGGATATTATAGAAGGTTTATTGAGGGGTTTTCAAAGTTGGCACTCCCGCTAACTCAATTAACTTGTAAAGGAAAGGCGTTTGTGTGGGATTCCAAATGTGAAGAAAGTTTCCAAGAATTGAAAAGAAGGTTGACAACATCACCTGTTTTGACATTGCCCAAATCTGGAGAGCCTTTTGTAGTGTATTGTGATGCGTCTAAAATGGGGCTAGGAGGTGTTTTGATGCAAAATGGTAAAGTAGTGGCTTATGCCTCAAGACAGTTGAGAATTCATGAAAAGAATTACCCCACTCACGATTTGGAGCTTGCGGCAATTGTTTTTGCTTTGAAGATTTGGAGACATTATTTGTATGGTTCTAAGTTTGAGGTATTCAGTGATCATAAAGGATTGCAGTATCTGTTTGACCAGAAAGAATTGAATATGAGACAAAGGAGATGGTTGGAATTGTTGAAAGACTATGACTTTAGCTTGAACTATCATCCGGGGAAAGCTAATGTGGTAGCTGATGCTTTGAGTAGGAAGTCCTTACATGTATCTGCAATGATGGTGAAAGAACTTGAATTAATTGAACAGTTTCGAGATTTGAGTTTAGTCTGCGAGGTCACACCTAAGAGTGTGAGATTGGGTGTGTTAAAGATTCACAATGAATTTTTGAATGTTGTTCGGGAAGCTCAAAAGAAGGACATTAAACTAGTTGAAATTGCAGTTGGAATTGACCACTCTCAGAGTGAGGATTATGTGATAGATGAGCAGGATGTGTTAAGGTACCGTGGGAGGATTTGTATCCCTAATGATGATGAGATTAAGAAGGCAATTCTAGAAGAGGGTCATCGGAGTAAGTTGAGTATCCACCCGGGAGCCACTAAAATGTATCAAGATTTGAAGAAACCGCTCGTGGCACAGTATGAAGCGAGATGTGGCTCAGTTTGTGTATGCTTGCTTGACGTGTCAGAAATCGAAGGTAGAACATCAGAAGCCAGCAGGATTGATGCAACCATTGGATGTTCCTGAATGGAAGTGGGATAGTATCTCCATGGATTTTGTGACTGGTTTGCCGACTACAGCGAGGGGATTTGATACCATATGGGTGGTTGTTGATAGATTGACTAAATCTGCACACTTTTTACCGATTAATATTACTTATCCAGTTTCGAGGTTGGCAAATATCTATGTCAAGACGATTGTGAAGCTGCATGGTGTGCCTCTGAGTATTGTGTCTGATAGGGATCCTAGGTTCACTTCTGAGTTTTGGAGGAGTTTGCAAGAGGCTTTGGGTTCCAAACTGAGGTTGAGTTCAGCATATCATCCCCAGACAGATGGGCAGACAGAGAGGACAATTCAATCACTTGAGGATTCGTTGAGAGCATGCGTTCTTGAGCAGGGAGGTTCATGGGATTCTCATTTGCCACTGATTGAATTCACTTACAATAACAGTTTTCATTCGAGTATCGGTATGGCGCCTTTTGAGGCATTGTACGGGAGGAGATGTAGGACTCCATTATGTTGGTACGAAACTGGAGAAAGTGTGGTGGTAGGTCCTGAGTTGGTGTGTGAGACCACAGAGAAAGTGAAGATGATTAGAGAGAAGATGAAGGCCTCACAGAGTGAGCGAGAAGAGTTACCATGATAAGAGAAGGAAGGATCTAGAGTTTCAGTCGGTGATCATGTATTTTTGAGAGTTACTCCAACGACAAAAGTGGGTCGTGCATTGAAGTCTAAGAAGTTAACTCCACGATTTATCTGGACCGTGTCGATTTCGAGAGAGTTGGGAAAGTTGCTTATCGGGTGGCCTTGCCACCTAATCTTGCTAATCTGCATGATGTATTCCATGTGTCTCGATTGCGAAGTATGTGCGACCCATCTCATGTAGTGCGGATGGATGATGTGGAGGTGAGAGAACCTTACGGTGGAAACTATGCCAGTTAGGATTGAAGATCGTGAGGTGAAGGTATTAAGAGGCAAAGAAATTAATTTGGTGAAGGTAGTGTGGTTAGGAGCGGTGGGTGAGAGCATGACTTGGGAGTTGGAAAGCAAGATGAAGGAGGCCTATCCTGAGTTGTTCGATTCGTAATTTCGAGGACTGAAATTCTTTAAGTGGGGAGAGTTGTAACGCCCAAAATAATTTAATTATTTATCTAATTAAGTTATTTAAGGCTTGCAACATTTAATTAAATTAATTAATTAAGTTGGGTTTATTTTATCAAAAAGGGGGTCTAGTTTATTTAAGTGGAATAATTGAGTTAGAGTTCATTTTATTTTATTTTCAGGGGGTATGTAAATAAGTAAAATGAGTGATGCAAATAAAGGGCCCAAGTCACTTAATGACCCAAGCCCAATTGCCTAAAAACCCCAAAAACCCTACACAAGGTCTCATGACCCTCATTTGAAAGGAAAAGCCACGAAAGGAATAGAGAGGGAGGAGGAAGGGCAGCACGGCGTGAAAGGAGGAAGGAAAAGGTGGAAACTTTTCCTTTGATTCTTGGTGGGTAAGTGAATTCTTGGTCCTAATCTTCATCATTTCTCTTCCTTGTTCCATTTCTAAGAGTTCCATAAGCTCATTTCTACCATTTTGATTTCCCCATGGTTACCCAAGAGAGGAACATGCACGGTCAGCTTGCATAGGTAGGAGGGATACTCATTTTGGTGATTTTTTTTGGTGGTTGCTTGGAAATCTTAGCTCACCCAAGGTTAGGGGATTCTCATTATGTCTATGATAACTTGTAGAATATGTGTTATGTAGGAAATAGCCTAGCATGAATTGATTGTGTGGATTTGTGTTCATTTTATGGTTGTTATTGTATGTGTGTTTGAATTGTTGCTATCATGTTGCTTGGTGTGAGAGGTATATGTGTTGTTGAACTTGTATGCTAAGTGTTTGAGTAAATGCCTCATGGTGAGAAAATGTGGAAATATATTAATTTGATGAGTTAATTAATTTCTAATTGTGTGTTGTGTAAGTGGGAAATGAATCATTGAGTGAATGGGATGTTGAAGTCTTTGATTGGAAGAGTATAAGTGGTGGAGGGCGCCAAATTCATAGGAAAATGGCGCCTCCTTTACTGTTCCTGGCGTGCGTGTGTGGAAGTGTAGAGGGGCGCCATTTGCTAGGCAAAATGGCGCCAGTTCTTGTCCGTTGGTGGCCTGGAAGGTGTGCGGGCGCCATTTCACGAGAATTATGGCGCTGGTAGAGTGTCTAAGTGATAGTCTTTGTGTGCATGCGGGAAGGGCGCCAAATGCTAGGCATTTAGGCGCCTGGTGGTGCGTGCGTGTGTTAAGGGGAAGAGTGGCATGGTGCGTGTGCGTGGGCGCCAATCCCCTAGGATTTTGGCGCCTGAGTGCAGGGTTGTGTGGGGGCTGTACCGCAGGAGTGGCTCGGCAAAGGTGGGGGGGCGCCAGTTTCCTAGAAACTTGGCGCCCAGTGAGACATTAGGTGTGTGCAGTGCGGGTCGGTGTGAGCGCCGCTTCCTAGAAACTTGGCGCTGTGAGTGTGTTAAGCGTGTGTGTGTGTGTGTGTTGCGCTAGTGGGCGCCAAAGTGGCTGCCCTCTTGGCGCCTAAGTGTCCAAAATGTGTCTAATCGATGGTTTAGTCCCTAAGAATTAATTTAATCCTTGGTGTGACAAATTAGTCCCTAAGAATTAAATTAATCCTTGGCGTGACAAAATAATCCCTTAGTGTTCAAATAATCCCAATACGTCCACATAAGTCCCAAAGTGCTAAATTAATTAATAATGTGTCAAAATAACCTTTAAGTACTAGAGTAACCTTTGGTGGGTCTAAATGGTCCTTAGGTGAGATTTAATTTAATAATTGATGTGGTGGGTGATAATTGATCAAGTGGTGGTTAATAAATGATCAAGAGGTGGTTAATCATTGATAAGGTGGTGGTTAATAAATGATGAGGTGGTGGTTAATAATTGATAACGTGGTGGTTGATAATTGATAACGTGGTGGTTAATAATTGATGTGATGTGCTTATTGTGTTGTGATGCATTTGTCATAGTGTCACATAAATCATATGCATTACGCGGTGGGTGGCTTCGGCCAAATTGTGGATGGGTGGCTTCGGCCAAAATGTGGTGGTTACCCGACGGGGTTTTTGAGGTGGTTATGGATCCACATGCCTATTGCACACATGCATACAACCATGCATTCTTTGAATTCTCATTGATGTTTAATTAATCCTTTGTTGTGACTTGTTGGTATTGTAATTGAATGGTGAATGCCTTAATTACTATGGATTGTTGTTGCTGGATGTTTTCCGAATATAATGCTTATATTACTTGTTATTATTTATGTAAAGAGACTCACCCTAGCATTTTTATGTTGCCTGCTCTCGTGGCGACATGCAGGTGATTCTGAGTGAAAATTTCTAGGCTTCTTGGGATTTTGAGTCGGCTCTGATCTAGTAACACCGGGGATTGGGGTTTTAGCATTGTTATCTTATGTTATGGACTAAACTGATTTAAATTATGTACTGAGCGTGTTGAACTCAATTTTATTTTCCGCTGCTGTGAACTATTTTTGGATTACTGTAAACATTAAACAGGTTTTAGGGCTTTAACCCATGTGACTATGATATGCATTTCACGCACACGATGCGTTTGGATTTTTAATTATGCCTTGATGAGGTTTTTATTAAATGTAGAGTTTTATTTGAGGTGCGTGGAAAATGTTTTGAAAAACTCTGATTTTTATTGAGTAAATAGTCCTAATAGAAGGGGGTGTTACAGTAATGTCTCACTGCTTTAATCATAACATCATTTATGATCACACGTGGAAAGGTAATTTTGATGGTTTGTACACAGAAGAGGATGGTTGTCACTGGTTAACGACTATTAAACATATATTGAATGAAGGTACTGATTATGAGTATTGGAAGTGAGTGATGAAAATTTCAAATCTTGAGAAAACTAAGTTCTTCCTCTGTACAACGTGTCATGATGCCCTTCCTACTGGAGCAATGTTACATAATAGAGGAATGTGAATATTTTCCAACTGTCCTAGATGTAATGTAGTAAATGTCTATAGGATTTGAAAACTAAAATTTTTTTTAGTGATGTTAGCTTCATCTCTTGTTTAAAGATTGGAATTGCAGGTACTGATTTGTATTTGTTCCTTTCACTTGCTTGGTGGATTTGGACGGCCAAAAATTAACTTTTTTTGGCTCAGAAAAATGTTACAATCTATCAACTAAAGATGCAAATTTTCAAACTGGCAAATCTTTTACAAAAGCTTTTCTTGTGTCTTGCTTCTAGTTTATTGGAGCCCTATTTAGTTTCTTGGCATCTAGAGGAAGGATCTGAGGTTGTTTTAAATGTGGATGGGAGCAGGTTTTGTAATCTAGGTGTATTAGGATTCGGTGATGTGCAAAGACAAGCCAATGTCAATTGGATGTGGTTTCATGGATCAGTGGGATTTACTAATAACCTCCGTATTGAGTTAATTGCCATTTACCAAGGTCTTTTTTTATTGGCAAACATATATATATAAAGTTGAGTAAAGGGGTACTCAAACCAAGTACAATCGAGAGAGGTCACTCTCCTCCAAAAGAAAAACCACTGAAAAGACAGTGATGTTGTCTGCTAGTCTGACTCTGCTTTGGCCATTTACCTAATTAATGCGCAAAACTACGAATTTGTGACATCGTTATGCAGCTATCATTGCAATATTAAGAAATTCATTACTAGAGATTAGAATGTACAATTGGCTCATACATTGAGGGAAGCAAATGCAACTGCGAATTTTTAGGCTATAAAAGGAGCAACTAATTCATGCAATTGCCATGTCACTTGAAATATATATATTGATAAGCGCTTGAAACATAGTATAGGCCGTTTGAAGGTATTATTATTTGTTTATAGTAGGAAAAAAGTTATAAAGCAATTAAAGGGCTCATAGGATGGTCCTAGTTACTTTTGGGCATTTGTCTCCATAACGGAAACATAGATTACCCCACGGTTTCTTATCTCCAATAGTGAGATATACGCATGCACATACACGGATAAAGATCCTCTCCTCCCAACCCTCCATACATCTCCCTCAATCCTCTCTATCTCTCTTTAAATTCAACTCTCTCTCATCATTAAAAACACTATAAATAATTATGAGAGAGAATAGAGTTAAGAGAGAGATAGAGAGAAAGGAGAGAGATGTAGGAGAGTGGGAAGAAGAGGATCCAAAGTGGCACATACATTATTTGCACATACACTATTTGCTTGACCACACTAGTTGGCTAGGTGACTTTCAACGTGTGCATTTTTTCTATAACAAAACATATTATTACTAATATGGAGTATAAGAGGTATTTTAACTCATCATAATAAAATTACCAACAATGTTATTTGGACAAAAAAAATTGGACAAAAATAGACAAAAACTAACTTACAATATCAATTAACCAAGTTTTTTAGGTCATTAACCAAGTGATCAATTAACCAAGTTTTTAATCAATGCCTCGAAAACTGTAAAAAAGCAGATTGCTTAATAGTTTAAAAAACTTGGTTAATTCATATTGTAAATTGATTTTTGTATGGTTTTGTCTAACAATGTCTGAATAACATTATTGTAAAATTACATAGTGTGAGAATCATGATACCGACCTTCAATTACTGACCCTTGCTAAAAAACCAACTCAGCATATTAAAGTTACATAGTTGTGCATTTTTGTAATAATACTCAAATGTACGGCACTAACCCCTTCAAAGATAGTTTTATTGGGAAATTCTTAAAATGTGGAGTGGTCTAATCAACCATACAAAATCGGTTTGTAAGTTAGATGAGGGATGTCTCTCACATATATACTCTTTTTCAGCCCATATGACATTCGATGTGGGACTCTTAACACACTTTCTCACGCCCAAGTCTAGACAACTGGAGTGTGACAGGAATGACCCGATAGCGAGTGGCCCGGCAGATCTTGGATTGGATCTGATGAATGTGGGTTGGTTTAACTCAACTCTACAAAACAGACTTGTAAGGTGAGGGATGTCTCTCACTTATATACTATTTTTCAAGTTATATCACATCCGATGTGAGACTCTTAATAGGAATAACCCATATACCCAAAACCACAACGATACACATAAAAAAATTCTAAATAAAATTTTAAATGAGCGGATGACGCCAAAGTTCAAGATGGAGAAGACTTTCGGGCTCGTTGAGCACTTCTGAAGATAGTTACATTTATCTCGCTCCAAAAAGATTAGTGAGGATTTGTATCTAGGACCAGAGGCAGATTCAGGGGGTATTCCCCGTGTTCCTGGGAACACCCGAACATCTTGTCTTAGTGGTAATACACCCCAAACATCTTGCCTTGGTGGTGATACATATCCTACCTTGGTGTCATTGAAGGAACATCATCCTGCATTGGTGGTAATACATTATGTCTTAGTGTAATTGAAGTTAACACCCTATTTTTTAATTCTGGATCTGTCACTGTCTAGGACTCCTTGATACAAATCCTATCATGTTCCACTAGACCAATCTTTTGGGGTTATATATATATATATATATATATAGTGCAAAATAAGGAAAAGAAATAGACATTTAAAGTCACGCGCTCAGATGCCTGCCTTGATATAAGGACGCGGTGGCAAACTTGTAATAAACTCGAAAACTTTTTTTGGCTCGCTAGTTTTTAAGTCAAGCGTAAAATATGCGTGACTTCAAAAGTGGAAAATTTTAACATTTTAAGACAAACCGTAATATTGCTTGACTTCAAAAGTATTTCACAATTAAAAATAAAAAAATAAAAACGTAAAAGCATCCTCTTCCTCCGCTCATCACCTATCGTCTCTCTCGCGCTCTCAACCTCTCACTCACAAGCAAAGCACCACGTCTTCTTCCTCTTCCTCCGTTCATCACCACCATTTCCAGTTCACGATATGCCTTCGTTTTCCACGGTCAAGAAATTTTCCCTATAACTAACACTAACTCTCTTTCTCTCAACCCTCTTATTCTCTCGAACTCTCTCAAATCGAAACCTAGAAATACCAAAACCCTTTCCCACGAGAACGACGACATCCTTCCTCCCTTTCCGCGCTCTCACCTTGCAAAGTACGGCGATGAAAGATTCAAAAGGTTAAGACTCGTGAATAACGCGTTCAACATTTCCACTGGTTCGGTTCTTTACTCGGTTTACGTTCTGCGTGTATAAGGTCACATTGACTATGGGTGACTCAAAACGATGGACGGCGACATACACAAACACGTCAAACGAAACGCAAGGTTTATCAAGATGGATTCCTCAAGCTCCACGTTCCCACCGGGCAAGGTATTCTCTCAAATCTCTCACTCTATATTTCCGTAAATTTTTCAATCAATTGTTGATTCGATCGGAAATGGACATCGTTATTGCTCAATCGCTAAATCTCGCAAAGTGCGGAAGCGGAAGTCGATTTCGGACTCGAATCGATTTATTCGCTCAATCCTTGTGTAGGTGATCTTTGTATGATGAGTTCGATAAACTATTGGTGTGTAGGATCTTGAAGAATGAGGAAAATGTTACCTCTGGTGAGACTTTGGACTTAGGTAGTTACCTAGTTGATATCGGTGATCTCGAGGAGGTAAGAAGCTGAATCTAATTTAATTGTTGATAGAAAATGAAGAGTGGTTCAAGATTCGGACTCCTTCTGTTAATGGTATGAACGAACTCTCCGATAGATCGATAGTCTCTTTTAAGTCCACTCTAAGATTTCAAGTCCTTAATATGTTTGCTTATGTGTTTCTCGGTTCATGTGATGATGCATAAGGTGTCAAAATGAATGTGAAGGAGAATATTGTGCCAAGCAAAGAAACCTCTCACCCATCGAAAAAGATTATCGAGGTTGACATTGGTATCATTATTTTCATAATTTGGCTCCTATAGCGTTGTAAAAAGTATGCTTGCACTCTTAGAATATCCCTATCGATTGTTTAAGAGTTCAAACTTTCACGACGTAATGTGTATGTTCAAAGTACAAAAGGAGAATAAGATCAGTATGTATGTCCCTACTTGGAAACTCGTGTGTGATTTGTTGCTATTGGTTGCAAATAGATGTTTCTTATCAACTTATTCCTTATTCACTACAAGAAAAGCTTGATTTAGCCACCAACAATTGCCACGGAGCTTATTCCGTCAGTAATTTGCGATGGATTTGCGACGGAATGTGTAAAAAGTTAGAGCGCGAAATTTCCCGCTGGTGTTTGCCACGGGTTTGCCACGGACATGTGAAATGCCAGAAATTTGCGACGGAGATGCCGTGGCAAATCCGTGGCAACCCAATGATAAAAATAAAACACTCACGGGATCCTAAATCCCTTTCAGAACGTTATCCTCCTTCTCCTCACCCTCTCGCTCTCTCTCACCCTCTCGCTCTCTTCTTCTCCTCACCCTCTCACTCTCTTCTTCTTTCACGCTCTCTTTTCTCTTCTCTTCTCTCACCCATGTCTTCCTCTGCTACTTCAGTTCCAGATCCCACCTTTGCCAGACACTACACTTACAATCGCAAACAAAAATCTCTCGGTCTATTATGCACCAAGTTAGTTTCTTTCACTCTTTTTCTGCTGTAAGGGATCCAGGTCTCTATCAACTTCTGTTGGATCTGAGTAAAAGAGTCTGTTTTGAGGCAATTTTGTGTGTAATTGGAAAATTTGATAACACTAAGACGTGTGATTTATATTAAATAATGAGTCTCTATTCTCTTCTATATAACCATACAATATTTGATTCGCTAAATTATTAATTCTGTTGATGCTTGTATGATTTATTTATTTTTTTAATTTTATTAAACATTCTCTTCAGGTTCATGCTTGTATGATTTATTTTTTTTAAATTTTTTTTTACATTTGCGACGGATTTGCCACGGATTTGCGATGAAATTTGCGACGACTTTGCCACGGATATTTGCGACGGATTAGCGACGGAAAAATTTGCCACGGAAAAGTCCGTGGCAAACGATTTCGCGACGCGTTTTGCCACCAATTTTTGTCCGTGGCAAATCCGTGGCAAATGTTGTTTTGCCACGGAAATTTGTGCATTTGCCACGGAAATGTCCGTGGCAAATCAGCGATTTTCTTGTAGTGATTAAAGCATCACCACCATCACTTGGTTTCGTTTCATTTCATCTCATCACGCCATTCAGTTCTTTCCTCCTCATTCTCAATTCAGGTACTGTTATTCCTCAGATTCATAGTTATTCATTCTGCACATAATGTTTTTGGTTAAAAAAAAAACTTTTTTTGCAGCTTTGAGCATGTGAAAGTTTGTGGGGTTGGAATAAAGTTTCTGTTTTTGGCTTTAGAATTTATTAGGATAAGTTATTGAGTTGGATTTGGATCAATGATTTATCTGCAGGTTAATTGATTTTTAAATTTTGGTTTTTGTTTTCATGCACCCTATGGATGAAGCAATTCACTGATTCTAAGATTATGATATAAGTTGAAATGTTCCATGTTGCTTTTTGGAATAAACAAATGTCTTGGTGAACTTTGGTTAATAAGGATATTGAATTCCATGAATTTCTTTTCATATTCTCTTTTCTCTTTTCCTGCTTATCTTTCAATACAAGACTTCAAATTTGGTAATTCTGGTTTGTTCCTACCTATTAAGGTTCTCCACTTTCCTTATTCCTTAAGAATTACTAAAGGGAATACTATGGTTTATCATTTCTTATTTGTTGGATTTTTGCAGAATGGAGAGGACAAGAGTATGCCAATGGTTAAATCTTCTGGTGTTTGTACTGATATTTCTGAAGGCAGAAGCTGCTTATGTACCAATCACTTATGTCAAAAACGCGGTAGCAGAAGGAGCCGGTTAGGATTAATTTTTAATTTGTATTTGTGTGATTCATCTCATGCTTACTATTTTTACTAATGTTTGATAGCAATTGATATGTAATTGAAATTTTAAATGTTGTGCAGTTTGTTTGGATGGGAGTCCACCAGCTTACCATCTTGATAAGGGATTTGGAACTGGGATTAACAGTTGGTTAGTTCAATTTGAGGTATGTCCCTTTCTACAAATTCCCATCAACAATAAAGTTATGAAGCATCGACACAGATAAGGACACCGGACACGACACTAACACGAACACTTAAATATCGGTGTCTGACACGACACGTGTCCGACACCAGACATGTTTTCAACCTGAAGTGTCAGTGCTACAAAGCAGCAAAGTCTTTGCTCTTTTTTGGACAAATCATGGAAGGTTCACTTTAATTGGTGATGAACTTCAATTTCTATTTCATTTCTATTAGGGTGGGGGATGGTGCAACAATGTCACTACATGTCTTGCTCGTAAGACTAATCGTTTAGGATCATCTAAAAAATGGCCAATCAAATTGCATTCTCGTGGAATTTTAAATAATAGGCGAATCTTTAATCCGGTATTACTATTTCCTACTAGTCAATTGATCTATAGTTTCTCTTCACCAATCCAATGTTTTTGTTCTAATGGTCATTGTAAATTTCAGATTTCTACAATTGGAAACAGAATCAAGGTTAGATATTGTGATGGTTCATCATTCATCGGTGATGTGGAAGCGATTAATCCAATAAGTTTTATTAACTCCAAATTCAAAGAAATTTAATATCTAATTAATTTGCCAAGAAAATATTAGTTTTTACTCTCTTAGTTTTTAAAGTTCCCTATTTTTTCTTTCAAATGATCGGGTAACTAAGTTGCATTTCGGAGGAGCAAGGGTTTTTAATGTCTTTGTCATAGAGGATTTTTCTCGCTTGGAAACTCGTGTGTGATTTTTCTCGCATCAAATTAGAGTGGCGTTGATTTTATTTTGTTTTATTTGTTTTGGTAATCATAGGATTCGGGGAGTTTGTAAACCTATGCAAATATCATGAAATGAGGTATCAACATCATATCATATATCTTTGGTTGACAAGATATTAGTCAAATGAATGTTGAATTGCTAAAGTAATTTTTAGTTTGCTAATGATATTTTTTGAGCAAAATTTAATACATTTATTTTATATAGAATATGTATGTTGCTAGATTTAATGAATTTGATGTGGGGCCAAATTAGTATATGCACGAGGATCACCCAAAAGCTAAAAAGAATTAAAACTTAAATAAACACTTTTGAAGTCAAACATTTAAAATGTATGTCTTAAAAACATAACTTTTAAAGTCAAGCATTTAAAACGCTTTGACTTAAAAACATCTTTAAAGTCCAGCGCGTGACTTTAAAAAGCTATTCACGTAGGTGGTCTAGAGAGAACACGAGGAATTAAAGTCGAGGCGGTTAAAAGTCCGACTTAGAAACAAACTTATGAAGTCGGACACTCGCGCGACTTTAAATCTCCCGACATACTGAAGTCGCCTTAATAGAAGTCATATTTGTGCGCGTGACTTTAAATGTCCAATTTGTCCGACTTTAAATCCCTTTTTCTCACACTAGTGTATATATATATATATATATATATATATATATATATATATATATATATATATATATAGTTTGTGATTTAAAGGTAAAAAACCCTATGTTCAATTTACAAACATCGTGTTGATAGCAAAAGATATGGAACCACATACAAGACCAAAATGGTTTAGGACAATACATAATCTAAGTCGACATACTTTGTATGATAGTTAGTAGAAACCACAAAAACAATAACTCCTACTAGCTGAGAGGGACAAACACATCACTCATAGAAAATACTATAACTCGACTCAGCCTTCGCCAGAAGCTAATTCCATGAGTAAACTATATATCTTTATCTTTATAATGTATGCGGCTTGGCATGTCTCTTTAATTTGGTGAGAAACATTTTTTGTTCAATTGGATTTCAATTTTTGGTCAATTGGTTTTTTTTTTCACTTTGTTTTTTGAAGCTGGCTGGCCACGAGCACTCGGTTTTGTCAGCGTGTGTGGTTATATCCTCCCAACAGAGTTTTACCAATGAGTAATCTACATTTTTTATATTTTTATATTTTAAAGTGGGATGCTAAATAGTGTGTTTACTGTACTTGATGGGGACAAAGTTATTATGTAGAAAAACGCGTAACGTGAAATGTTTGGCAGTGTGTTTTGGGTTACTTTAGGATTCAGAAATTTTTTTAACTATTCAATTACTTCATTCGTCAATAATCTATTTGATGGAAAAACAATTTCATGGCAAAATACATAAAGTGTGATTCTAGGCAGTGTGTTTTGGGATACTTTAGAATCTAGAAAAAAAGTTACATGTCCAAATTAGTATTTTCTTCTATTTTTAGATAATTTCGCATCAGGAGTATTAGAAGCATAATAAATTGATATTTAATTTTAAATCAAACTCTGCATGAGACCTATGTACGTGTTTCACTTTTTAATTATGAGTTAAGTTTTCATGTGTGCATTTTTTTGGTATAAACTGGGTATACTCTACGCGCAACTCTATAGTCTCTGTTCCCTCAAACCGGTAAGACGATATTATGGGTTAAGTTTTTATGGTTACATTTGATGAATATGGATAATGTTATTATAGGTTGTTGTTTACTTTACAACTTTAAACTGATTGTGTTATGTTTTTATCTAATATGTGTGATTAGACTGTTGTTTATGCTCCAACTTTAAGTTGTTTGTGTTATGATTTGAACTAATATTTGTGACTTTTGTCTTTAAATGTGGTCTTTCTAATACTTATAATTTGTTTAGTAAAAAAAATAATACTTAGAATTTGTTATGTTTGATTGTTCTTATGTTTCTTTTCTTTAGAGGTTTACTCTTTAACAAATTGTTAGCCAACCCATCCATCGGACGGGTCGTATGGCTAGTCTTACCTTATGATTCTATTTTCCACATACTAATAATCCATCCTCCAAGAAATTGCACCTTCTTTATTTTTTTCAATGTGTGCATTTACTAGCAAGTAGCAAGTTATGGCATTGTACATAGCTTTAAATTTAATGGCAGTGATCAAAAACACAGATAAGGAGGAAAAGATGCAGAGACTCGATCATTGGACAAAGTATGAGGCCCCATTTGATATACGTATGAATATAATGCGAATGGGAAAGTGACTTTGGGTTGATATAGCAAAAAAAGATGAAAATGAATAGAAGAAAAAAGGAAAAAGGTCGAGTGTGGAGAGCTATCTTTGTCAGCAAAATGAAGGAAAAAGTGAGTAATCTATATAGTTTATAATTATTTATAGTATTATGAAAAGTGAAAAGGATGAGAGTGATTTATAGTTTATATCTAGATATTCTTAGAGTTGTGCCCACAATAATTTTTAATCACCAAAAAGTGAAAAGGAAGTGAGGAATTCAGGATCCAACTCGTGGTCAAATTTTATATCATCTATAACTCTTATGTTCTTTACTACGTAGTAGGTACAGAAGATCATTTGAATTTCCTTCTGCAATTTACCTTCCAATTGTTCAGGCCGAGTAGAAACCTTTTTTTTCAGAAAAAAAAAAATGAAATGAATCTCGTTAAAATCTTCTAGTGCATAATCGTACTTAATTAGGGTAAAAAACATCAAGAAGAAAAAAAAAATATTCTCTAAACTTTATTGATAAAAAAAATAAAATGAAGACAAATGAATATGGAAAACTAGACCAATATCCATAAACAAATAAAAACTAAAGTACGAATTCCCGCAATGCATGATCTTTGTCCATATACACATTTTTGGTCATTAAAATTACAGGACATTATCAACTCATTGATGATTTACACCAAGGTGAAGAATCTTCTACTCATTGATGATTTACACCAAGGTG
This sequence comes from Oxytropis ochrocephala, assembly GCA_020916435.1. Classification (NCBI taxonomy): domain Eukaryota; kingdom Viridiplantae; phylum Streptophyta; class Magnoliopsida; order Fabales; family Fabaceae; genus Oxytropis; species Oxytropis ochrocephala. The sequence continues at coordinate 65,574,853 of CM037095.1, forward strand.
AAGAATTGTTAGTTTAAGGTGTTGCAGCATCATATATACATTCTACTGGACTTTGTTACGTGTGACAACATTCACTACGCCAGAATTGTAAAAAGAGATCGCCACCTTTAGTAGCGTTTATAAAAAAACGCTACCCATTTTAATAACACGCTACACCATTAGTAGCGTTTTTTTCTTTAAAACGCTACCAATTAGGTAACACGCTAGACAGATCCTAGCGCTTTTACTTAAAAACGCTAGCAAATTAGAAAACACGCTAGACGGATCCTAGCGCTTTTATTCAAAACGCTAGCCAATTAGAAAACACGCTAGATAGATCCTAGCGTTTTTATAAAGCGCTAGCTATTTAGAAAACACTCTAGACAGATCCTAGCGCTTGTTTTCAAAACGCTAGCCAATTAGAAAACACGCTAGATAGATCCTCAGCGTTTTTATAAAACGCTAGGTATTTAGTAAACACTCTAGATGCAGGATCCTAGCGCTTTTATTCAAAACGCTAGGTATTTAGAAAACACGCTAGATAGATCCTAGCGTTTTTTAGAAAACGCTAGGTATGGTTAAATAATATTTTTTTGTTTCCCATTGAGCTACTTCCTTTCTCATTCTAACACTCTCACCCGAAACGCAAAATCACTCACCCGTAAACGCAAAACCCTAACACCCTAACTCAAATTAACATCATCTCTCTCAACGAAAATCATCTCTCTCGGTGAACATCATCTCTCTCACTCGCACAACATTGGTGAGTTTTTTGTTCCTTGCTCTGCTTCTTGTTAGATATTAATTATGGGTTCTAGTTTAGAAATATATTAGTTTTGTCACTTGTGCACACTAGACTCTTCTTCTTTTTTTTACCACTAGCCTCTTCTTGTTAAACATAAATTAATTATTTGGAAGACTATAATATGATATAGATATAGCTTGGGAAAATAAGGAGTGGATTTGAAAAAATTTTAAAAGAGGAATTTTTGTTTGTTTTTTTATATGAATTGATTCTTCATTATATTCGAATTGCTTGATGGGTCATATGTTAAAGTTCTCTTCTCGAGATTTTATTATAAATATAATTTGGAAATTATGGATAGAAATTGGATGTCCGCCAATCGTCTGTCCAAGGAGTATCTTGCTTGAGAGTGGATTATTTTGTGAGTTTGTCTTTGTTGAACGTTTAGGGACTTCTAGTGGTATGAAATGTCCTTGTTTAAGGTGTTGTTATGTAAAATCAGTTACTGCAGAGGAGTTGGCACGACATTTAAAGGCGAATGGAATTGATCAAAGTTACACTTGTTGGATAATGCACGGTGAGAAAAAGGTGAATCTTCAAATATGAATGATATTAGTAAGAGATATCTTGCGCCACGGTGACACCGGAACACATTCATTTGATGCGAACGCGAATTTGAAGAGATGGCAAAGGTGGTTGAAGAGGATCTTAATGATTGTCTGAAATGTTTGAGAAGTTGATAAGCGATGCAGACACCATTGTATGCGGGTTGTAATGAATTCACAAAATTATTGGTCGTCATCAAGTTGTATAACTTGAAAACTCGCCACGGATGGACGGATAAGAGCTTTACCGATTTACTCTCACTACGAAAGAAATGTTGCCGAATGATAATGTGCTTCCTTCTCGGACGTATGATGCAAAGCAAATGTTGGGGTCTATTGGCTTGAACTATGAGAAGATACACGCTTGTCCGAATGATTGCATTTTATTTCGGAATGAACATGCGTTGTTAAAGTCGTGTCCTAAATGTAATGCACATGCGATATAAGAAGAAAGAGTCCGCTCCACAAAAGGTGTTGTGGTATTTTCCTATAATTCCTCGATTTAGGCGCATGTATCGTAGTTCGTAAGATGCAAAACACTTGACATGGCATGAGGATGAAAGGATTAAAGATGGTATGCTACGACACCCTACAGATTCTCCGCAATGGAAAAAATCAATATTGAGTATCCTAATTTCGGGGATGACCCGAGAAACCTCGCGCTTGCATTGTCTGGCGATGGATTTAACCCGCACGGTATCGAGTAGCTCCCACAAGACATGGCCCGTGATTTTGGCGATTTATAACTTACTGCGTGGCTTTGCATGAAACGCAAATATATGATCTTCATCTTTGTTAATTTCAGGCCCAAACAACCAGAAATGATATTGATGTATACTTGGCTCCTTTAATTGAAGACTTGAAGCAAATGTGGGAGACTGGGGTAGAGGTGTATGATGGGTTCGAGAGAAGAAAGTTTCACCACGAGGGCTATGATCTTTGGCACAATTAACGACTTTCCTGCATACGGCAATCTATCCGGTGTGCAGTAACAAAGGGCGAGTGTGCATGCCCTATATGTGAAGATAACACGCATTGGATGTGGTTGGAACATGGTAAGAAGAATATCTATCTTGGTCATCGTAGATTTTTGCCATCAACTCATCACTATCGATTGTGGAGAAAGGCATTTGATGGGAATACAGAAACACGTAGAGCTCCCCGCTTTGACGAGCGAACAAGTATTTGAAAAGGTGGAAGATTTGAACATTAAATTTGGGAAGCCTTTTGCAGGAGAGATTGCCAAACGGGGGTGGAAGAAAAAGTCGATTTACTTATGATGTTGTATGATTTGTAAACAAAAATATCTATTAATAGGTTGAATTTTGTGTGTATCTATATATTGGATTGTAATGATATTGGCTGAATTTTGTTGGAATGATATTTGATGAATTTTCTTTGGAAGGGAATGAATTAATAGGTTGTAATTAAAAGGAGAATAAACAAAAATAAAAAATAATTAAAAAAATCAGTCAATAGGTAGCGTTTTAGAGTGAAAACGCTAGAAATGAAGTTAAAAAATTCATTCAATACCTAGCGTTTTAAAGTTAAAACGCTAGGAATTGTAAAGAGGAGCTAGAGGATCCCTAGCGTTTTAAAGAAAACGCTAGGAATGCTAATAAAAGGTGCTATAGCATCCCTAGCGTTTTACATAAAACGCTAGGAATGCTAGTAAAAATGTGCTATAGCATCCTAGCGTTTTTCGAAAACGCTAGGAATGCTATAGCACCTTTACTAGCATTCCTAGCGTTTTACTGAAAACGCTAGGAATGGTAAACACGCGGCTAGTTGATCCTAGCGTTTTACATAAAACGCTAGGAATGCTAGTAAAAGGTGCTATAGCATCCCTAGCGTTTTACATAAAACGCTAGGAATGCTAGTAAAAGGTGCTATAGCATCCCTAGCGTTTTTCTGACGCTAGGAATGCTATAGCACCTTTACTAGCATTCCTAGCGTTTCTGAACGCTAGGAATGGGTAAACACGCGCTAGTTGATCCTAGCGTTTTATGTAAAAACGCTAGGAATGCTATTAAAATTTTTACAAGGCGCGCCTCTCATCTCCTCACACACTCACGTACAACCCGAGAACTCATCTACCTAACTTTTCTCCACGAACAACCCAGAACTCATCTTCGTTCATCTTCGTTCATCGTACCTCTTCGTTCATCACCGTTGCACATTTCGTTCATCTCCACGCACAACCTGGTTACCCATTTCGTTCATCTCCACGCACAACCCGGTTACCCATTTCGTTCATCTCCACGCATTTTCTCGGTATGGATTTTCTTTTTCTCCCGATTGTATTGTACATAGATTGCCACTTTGCTTGCATGTTAGTTATAACAATGTTACATTATTGGCATTTTGAACAAAAGATTTGATACTAGTCTGTACATGGCTTCTAGGTTACTCTTACTCTAAGTTTACTCTAGGTTACTTAGTGCATGTTAGTTATAACAATGTTCTGTTATTGGCATTTTGAACAAAAGATGAACTCTTGATACTAGTCGTACATGGCTTCTAGGTTACTCTTACTCTAGGTTTACTCTAGGTTACTTAGTGCATGTTAGTTATAACAATGTTCTGTTATTGGCATTTTGAACAAAAGATGAACTCTTGATACTAGTCTGCATACATGGCTTCTAGGTTACTCTAGGTTTACTCTATGTATGTTTACTCTAGGTTACTTAGTGCATGGCTTTGATCATTACTTTGTGCATGGCTTCTTCTATATTTTGTTAAGTGTTTGTTGGTTCTAAACAATTAGAAAGCTAAAACTCACTCGAGTCTTATTCATTTGGGTGATTGCAAGTCGGATGGCATCACATAGTGATCACGATAGTAGTCGGGGTGGTGATGGGGTGATAGAAACACAAAGAAGTTCACTCCCAGAGGAATTACATCGAAAAAGAATATCGTCAATCGGATAAGTAAAGGACACGAGAAATATAAGGTAAGTTAATTACTAATTATTAATGTTGTTCTCTACCTTTCCAAGTTATCTAATTATTTAATGATTTAATTATTTAAGGTCCGATGGAGTGTTAAAGGTTTGCCAATTGGAGACAACGGCACAAATTTAATTAGCTTTATTGGTACTAAGGTGAAGCAAATCTTTCCAATTTCAATTAAAAGTTGGAATGAGAAAGATAATCGAGTTTTGCCTAAAGCGAAAGATGATTTTGGGACTTAATACGGTATATAATTTTAGACCTCTTTAATAATCTTATTTAGTGATTTTTAGTTATATTTATTTAATCCATTTTTATGTATAACTAGAAACACTTTGATGTCGATGAGTCCCAAGAGATTGATATCTTGAAGGAAGCGGGAAGGTTGCATAGGGCTTACAGAATCGATGTGGGGAAAAAGTATCCAAACGTCTGATGGGACCATCGGGACAGAGCCTCCAAGATCAGATGCCGGAATTATAACTAAGGAGGAATGGACCAAATTTGTAGATATACGCACTACTGAGATCCGGATTTCTGGTTAGTATATTAATTATTTAACTTATATATATATATTTCACAAGTAGATATCATTCATTAATGTATACTTATCTTTTAAATAGAAAAAGAGCAAAGCGAATAAAGAAAGAGCTTCTAATCCCGAGTACCCTTATAGAGGAGGTTCTAGTGGATATCAAATTCTCGAAGAAAGATTGGTAAGACACAATTAGTTTAATTTATTATGATTTAATGAATCTTTTAATTTACAGTTGATTAACAATTATTAAACTTAAATAGTTACTGGAAGAGGGGAAAGATCCAACTCAAGAATCCCTTGATCGCATGCGATTGTGCGGTTAGAGGCCCGACAAAACAAGGATGGGGAGATTGTGGATCCGAAAACTAAGGAGGTCAAGGACAAAATTGTAAGTATTCCAAAATTCATGAAAAAATTGCAAGTTGGAATTTGTGTGCGACTATATTTTTTAATCCGTTACTCGATTTTTTTTGACACGTGAACATATTTTTTATTGTCGATTAAATTTCGTTGACACTTGTTTATTATTTCTATCCGTTACTCGATTTTTTTTGACACGTGAACATATTTTTTATTGTCGATTAAATTTCGTTGACACTTGTTTATTATTTCTATCCGTTACTCGATTTTTTTGACACGTGGACATATTTTTATTGTCGATTAAATTTCTTTGACACTTGTTTATTATTTTTATCCGTTACTCGATTTTTTTGACACGTGGATATATTTTTATTGTCGATTAAATTTCTTTGACACTTGTTTATTATTTTTATCCGTTACTCGATTTTTTTGACACGTGGACATATTTTTTATTCTCGATTAAATTTCTTTGACACTTGTTTATTATTTTTATCCGTTACTCGATTTTTTTGACACGTGGACATATTTTTATTGTCAATTAAATTTCACTTGACACTTGTTTATTAATTTTATCCGTTATTTATGTTTGTGCATCAATAAAGCATATCACAATCTGTATCACAAGGAGATTTAACAGATTGTGATGGTCACCAAGATGTCCTTGCTCGTGCCTTGGGAAGGGAAGAGAGACAGTGGTCGGATTAGAGGTTATGGATATGGGATTCCTCCGACAAGCGTGTTTGGGCCAAAGAAGAGCCAAAGCAAGGGGTGCGGGGATTGTAAAGTCATGGCGGAAAAGTATGACGAGCTATCCAAGAATGTTCTTTGTGCTAATGGAAGAGAGACAGATGTTTAAGCGACTCTTGGCACAAAGGATTGGTGCACCATCCCCGCTGCACCACCCCTGCTGAACCTATTGAGCTCTTTGCACCCCCCATAGCGCCCGAGATAGTTGCACCATCCCTTCAACACAATGTTTAACAAAACTCGACTGCTTTTTGTACATATGTATTTGATAAAATTATCATGTATATTTATTTTTCTTTATAATTGATTTAGGATAATCGTGAATGTGAGCTATCACTACAAGAATAAGCTGTATTGCCACCAATATTTGCCACGGAGGTTTGTCCGTCGCTAATTTGCTGCGACAGTTTTGCGGCGAAAAGAGATGTTGGACATGGCGCTAAAAATCCCGCTTAAATTTGCCACGGAAATAGATGTCGGTCGCTAATTTGCGACGGAAAGGGATGTTGGTCGCTAATTTGCGACGGAGGGTTGGTCGCAAACCCGTCGCAAATGTCAAGGATAAATTTTATTTGTCGAGGGAGTTAGTAAAAGCTATTCTCTCTCGCTCACAGAACACAAAACCTTCTCTCTCGCTCACAGAACACACCCTCCGTCCTCCTCCATCTAACCCTCCGTCCTCCTCCATCTAACCCTCCGTCCTCCTCCATCTAACCCTCCGTCCTCCTCCATCAGCCACAACCCACACCCTTCTCTCGCTCGTCTACCCTCCGTCCTCCGTCCGCTCGACTACCCTTCTCTCGCTCGACTACCCTCCGTCCTCCTCCATCTAACCCTCCGTCCTCCTCCATCTAACCCTCCGTCCTTCTCTCTCGCTCACAGAACACACCCTTCTCTCCTCCCTGCATTTCCTGCGAAGTCACGCCATCTTCCGTCTCTTCTCCACGTCTCTACCACGTCCCAAATTTCTGGTGAGCATCGCTTTCTTCTCCACGCCTCACTCCTTTGAGTTTGCCATTTTTTGTTGCTTTCAGGTGAGAAATTGATTTTCCTCCAAAACCCTAAATCCCCAATGTTGAACCTTTTGAATCTGTGATTTTTGAAATTGATTTTCCTCCAAAACCCTAAATCCCCAATGTTATACAATGCTCTGACTGATGTTAACGGCTTGTATTATTGGTGTAGTTATTCTGGCGTACTAAAAATGTTGGCTATTTGGTTGAGGCAATTATGGTTTTGGAGTTTGGCTTGACAATACGAAGGTCAGCAATAAGAAATTATAAATATAGGTGACTTTAAGGTGACTTTATCTGTGAATTGTGTGGTTAGTTTTTAGTGGTGGATTCTCGGTTCCTCTCTGTTAGTGTCTATAGGTGCAATGAAAATGATGATGAATTGTTAAGCATGGAGTAAGTGAGATTATAATTTTTTGAGATAATGGTGTAATTGTGTAATTAGTTTTTAATTGTTGTTCTCAACAAGGTCAGTGTTGTGTGTGTGATGTGATGACTCCTCCTCTTTGTTTTTAGTTTTTCAATTGTGTTTCTTCAATTTGATTCAATTGACCTTGGATTATTGTGTTTTTCATTTATTTGAATTGGATCCATAATTCGCTATGGAGAATTGATATAGTTATCTGATTACTTTAGTTATCTTGAGATAATGGTGTAATTGTGTGATTAGTTTTTAATTGTTGTTCTTGAAGTTGAATTGATTTGTGTGCTTCGATGGCTTCCTTGATTGTTCATGTAGACGTAATTTAGTATAATTCATGGTATTTCTTTAATAATTGCAGTAGATAGGTTAATAAATATGTGTGGGATTTGATTTTAGATGTTTGGCTTGAACAAACCCCTATGGCCCTACCTTTGAATTATTCTTATGATCTGGGAATTTTCTGTTTGCAGTTTTTTTGTTTTGTGAATTAGGTTAGAGTCATAATTGTTCCTTTGTGTTTTTCTGCACACAACCCATTTGATGCTTTATATACATTGTTTCTAGTTAATAACATTGATGTTACTTTGCCTTGCCATTGATGTTACTTGTGCTTCATAGGTTCAAATTTGTTAGATCATTTGTATACACTAGCTTAATTAGAAATTTATTGCAGGTTTTGAACAGGCAATCCAAAGCTATGCGATTCATGTCCTTTCCTTGACTTACCAAAAGGTTCTTAGGACTGTGCTTGCTGAGGTATGCTTGTAATTTTGTCCATTTGAAAATTTAGTCCATTTATTACGGAATCATGGTTGTCTTTAGCTAGTATCTGCTAGCACAAAATCCATTACCATAATTTTCAATTTATAGTTGAACTCATGTTTGATGTAACTCATACATTAGTAATACAACACTTCTAGATTCACTACTATATTCCTATATTTATTCTTTAGAGATTGAATGATTCCTGAAAATTCTGGCAAATAGTTATTTCCATTACAGTTTGTGAAATACAAGGGTGTAAAACTATTTTGACCTTGTTTAGGAGTCTTTATTTTCTGGAGTGGAGGTTCTGTAGGTAAATCGTTGTTTTAACTTGATTGTACATGCCCAGTATGTCACATGATTGTCAAATTCTCGTATTACATTGAAGTATATTAAGACACTTTATATTATGTTAAACTTTCACAGGCTATCAACTTAGTATGACATTGTTACTTTTCATGATTTTTATGATTTTTTTGTCTTAAGACATTTCAACGGATTTAGGATTTTTTGATGAGGACCAGTTTTTATTGACTCAAAATTTGTGTTTTTATTGATGTTTATCAAGTAAAAATTTAATCTAAAATGTTTGTAATTCTTTTTAGAAGTAATCAGCTGTGTATGTTTTTAGACAATGAATGAAACAAAGTTGCTCCTCTATCTATTGTACTAGCTATTTCAAATGCCAAGTATAGATATTTTATTCCTTCTAGGAGCCATGCCAATGCTAAAGCCATTACTTGAGTTTAACTTGGAAATGTTACTTCCTAGTGTGAGATAACCTTTTAAGGAACCCAAATAAAAGATTAAAGAAGCAACTAATTGAGTTTACCGTGCTTATAAGAAACAATCCGGTTTACATAAAAACGCGGCGAGATGTGGTGAATCACTAGTTCATATAGGGAAAGACAGTTCATAGCTTGACAGAAGTTAGAGTTATAGCGAAAAACCCATCAACTGTTTTCACAACAGTTATTGAGGTCACTAACCTCAAAGTTTAGTGGACAGGATGCAAAAACGGCTTCTCTTCCTTCATAGTATTGGAACACAGGTTCCACTTAACGTGTATCGCTCACACTCACAAGGTCCACGATAGAAGTTCACACAGAATGTAGTAGTGGTCTATTGTTCACTAGTATTGAATGAGTGAGTGAATCACTTATATAGTACATGATTTGTCCTACATTGAGCAAAGCTAACATTTATTAAAATTGTTACTATAACTAATCCAGTTACACTCTAACTATTTACCAACAAACTAATAAATCAGAATTACTCAACTTCTAACACTCGTTTATTTCTGAATTACATCACTTGAACATCATTCAATTTGTTCCTCAATTCTGTAAATTGATCAGCCTTCAAAGGCTTAGTAAGAATGTCAGCCACTTGCAGTGAGTTTCCATATAAAAATATCTGCCACCAGCAGCTCCTCCTCTGGTGCAACTCCTTCAAGCCTTTTTGTAGGGCCTCTATTGAGTATATAGGCTGCAGTTTAAACAGCCCCAGCCCATAGGAACTTAGGCAGTTTCTTCCCTTCAACATACATCTTACCATATTCATTAGTGTCCCATTTCTCCTTTCAGCAGCTTCATTATTTTGAGGTGTGTATGGTGGTGTTGCTTCATGCACTATGCCCTCCAAATTACATAAATAAATATTAAATATTTAAATACATTTGAGACATACTCTCCTCCACTATCAGCTCTTAAAATCTTTATTAGAAAACCAATTTGTCTTTCAACCATTTTCTTAAACCTCTTGAACACATCAAGCACTTCATTCTTTCTTTTAAGTACGTAAATCCAACATCTTTCTAGTAAAAGCATTAATGGAAAGCACAAAATACCTGTTTTCACTCAGGGATTCTGTTTGCATAGGGCCACACACATCTGAATAGATTGTCTCCAGCTTTCCTTTAGACCTATTGTCTCTATGAATCTGAATTGAGTTCGAACTTTCTATACTTGCATGTTTTGATCCATCATTATTTTTTGTGCTTGCAGATATTCTATTTGGTTGGATTCGGGTTGTTTTGCTTGGAGTCTCTTCTAAGCTTGTGGGTGCTTCAGGTGAGGGACCATTCTATTGATCTAGTATTTCCTATGCACTTGTAAACAATAGATACAATGCACGCATGAAGATTGTGTTTTATTCTAACACATGAAGGAATTAATGAGTTTCAAGTTCTCTTACTTTGATAATTTTATATTTTTATTCACTGTATATTTCTCTAGATGGCTTATTGATCATGCTTGAAGTTTATGGTTGTGTTTATGAAGTCGAAATTGATTTTCTGGTTGTGTTTATTATCATTTTGCAGCTACTTGTAGTACATTTGCTCAAGGGCAGTATTTATGAGACAACAAATTATATAAATATATTAGATTATAACAACAACCCAAAGCATTCATAAACTCTATTTTCTTAGTAAAAAGTCAAGAGAACTTTATGATCTAGTTACAAGAAAAATAGTAAATTAGAGAAACACATTGATGTTTATAGGAATAGGACTATTTTTGAGCCTCCTATCATATGAAAAGGTGAAACCAAGTAACCAGGCTGTAAGGTCATATATCTAATTGCTTTGGCTCAATTCTCTATTATATTGCAGGAAGCTTATGTTGATGAAGTTAACTATAGTTGTAATTCTCTCTTCTTTGAACTAACGCAAACGTTTCCTTCAAAACTAAATTATATTGATTTTTTAGGTAGCTGTGAGTTCTTTAAAACTACCTAGCTAATATGATATGATATGAAAAGTAAAGAAAGCCATATCTCAGAGAATGAGTTTGAATTTGTAGTTGCTTATCTATGTTGTACAAGATATTGAATTGCATATTTGGGTGCATGTTAAGTTACACAAAATTATGTTTTTGTGTTTGGTACCCTTTACTGAGGATAGAAAAGGAGGTATGATTTGCATTTTAGGTAGCTGTGAGTTGTTTAAAACTACCTAGGTAATATGATATGAAATGTATCAAGCCCCACTCTCTCTCGATGGGCATCCATCGTTTAAATTCTTGTCTTGTTCTCTCTCTCTCTCTGGACATAATTTCCTCCATGATATATTGTCAATTTTAAATGTGCAGAATGGAATTTCCTCCTTCGCACCGCCTTTGGATGTATGATAGGTTGTTTCCTAAAAGAGCGGGTTTGAAACGATCTTTTGTAGATGGCGTGTGGGAGTTTATTCTTTTGCAATGACACAAGAACAATTTAGAGTTGAAGGGGATTCGATGTCCGTCGTGCGTCAAATGCGAATGTGGAAAGATTAGGAATCCAACGGAGGTCATTGATCACTTGAAGAGAGTTGGGTTTAGGCCTAATTATTGGATTTGGACGAGTAATGGTGAGAAAGGGTTTGATGTCGTCCCGTTGGTTGGCGAAAATTGCATGGGTGCTTCAAGTATTTCTGCGGAGATAGGATGTGGTGAACAAATCAACTTGATGCGAGAATATGGTTTGTGACGGTCTTGGGGTGAATGTGTCATTCGAGGAGCAACAATATGATAACATGGAAGAGCTTCCGAATGAGCAAGCACGAGATTTTATAATCTGTTGTTAGATGCAAACAAACCATTGTTTGAAGGGTCATCTAACTCAAAGTTATCGATTTGTCTGCGAAGCTTTTAGCTCTCAAATCATCGAGTAATACATCCGAGGTGGGAATGGACTTGATATGTGATATGATGTCGGGGTGACACCTATGAATGAAAATTTGCCAAAGAATTTTTACGAGGCTAAGAGGTTAGTTTCTAAGTTGGGATTGGAAGCTAGAAGGATTGATTGTTGTCCTAAGGTCACATGTTGTATTATGACAATGAGTTTGGGAAAAATGATGTTTGCGCTACTTGAATGCAAATTTTGTAATGCGCCGAGGTATCATGCACGCAAAATTGGGACTAGTAGTAAGAATAAACCAATTCTGTGAAGTCAATGTTCTACTTACCAATAACTCCAAGGTTGCGAGAATGTTTGCATCCGAGAACATTGCGGAAAAAATGGCGTGGCATTTTGAGAATAGATGTCTTTGGTGTGTTGCGGCATCCGTCGATGGGGAAGCGTGGAAACACTTTGATCGGGTACAACTTTGAGTTTGCAGCGGATCCCCGCGTCGCATTTACTAGGGTTATGCTCCGATGGTTTTACCCCATATACCCAAGCATCGGCCGCCATATTCTTGCTGGCCCGTTATTGTTACGCCGCACAACCTTCCCCGAGATGTGTATGACTAAACCTTACATGTTTTTGACTTGTCGATGCACCGCGCCCGTAAAAATCCAAAAGCGAGCATTGACATCTATTTAGAACCACTAATTGATGATTTGAAGAGGTTGTGGAATGGTGTCTCGACTTACGATTACGCACGGAAGGAGAATTTTATGATGAGAGCGCTTTGATGTGGACCATTAATGATTTCCTGCTTATGGCATGTTGTGCAGTTGGCAAACTCATGGTAAATTAGCATGTCCACATTGTATGGAGCATACAAAGGCATTTACCTTGAAACACGGGGTAAGAGTTCTTGGTTTGACTCGCATCGTAGGTTTTACCACATGATAATGCATTTAGAAGGAACAAGAATGCATTTAAGAAGAAGGAAGTTGAAAATGATGAGCCGCCTCCACGATTGACTCCAGCCGAGGTTTGGGATAGAGTTAGAGATTTGCCCAAAATCACAGATGATCCCCTTGTTTCGATTTCATGGATATGGACAAACACATAATTGGACAAAGAGGAGTATCTTTTGGGATCTCCCATATTGGAAAGATAATTTATTGAGGCACAATCTTGATGTGATGCACATAGAGAAGAATTTTTTGACAATATATTTAACACGTTGATGAACATAAAGGGCAAAACAAAGGACAATGATAAGGCGAGATTGGATGTTGCTCTTTCATCGCAATCGAAAAGACTTAAATTTGAAGCCACAAGCTAATGGAAAGATGCTCAAAGCCAAAGCGTGTTACTCATTAACAATCGAGCAAACAAATTCGGTTTATCGATGGATAAAAGAATTGAAATTCCCAGATGGATATTCTTCTAATTTGGCAAGATGTGTTGATGTGAATAAGAGAAAAATGAATGGGATGAAAAGCCATGATTGTCATGTATTTATGGAATGTTTACTCCTATTGCGTTTAGTTCTTTCTGGCACATGTTCTAAATCCGCTAAACCGAAGTGAGTCAATTTTTAAGGATTTGTGTTCTGCATCTTTAAGAGATGTTGACCTTGTTAGGATGGAACAAAACATTTCATTCATTCTATGTAAGATGGAGAGAGTATTTCCACCGGTTTCTTTTTATTCTATGGAGCATCTCCCCGTTCATCTAGCATATGAAGCAAGACTTGGTGGACCTGGTTCGATGCAGTGGATGTATCCATTTGAAAGGTATCATTTTAAGAACATATTCATTTTTTCCCATTTGCGGTGAGTATAATTTTCCATCTAATCAAGTTGTTTTATAGATTCATGGGTGATTCTAAACGATCGGTGAAAAACAAGGCGAGAGTTGAAGGATCGATTTGTGCATCATACCTACACCGCGAAATAACCCACTTTTGCTCACATTATTTCACCAACTTCACTTTGAGAAATGAAAGATATGATTTGCAAAATGATTGTGTTAGACACCCATTAATGTTATCGGTCTTCGGCCAATCTGGTCGCCATTCTGGGAAGGAGTCGATTCATTGGTTAACGGATGCGGAGTATAAGTCGGCTCATGTTCATGTGTTGAACAATTGCATTGAAGTTAAACCATACATTGAGTATGTATATCAATATTTTCATTCAATTAATTGTTCATATCTGTCATCTCATTTAGTGCGTATCATCTAATTTGATCAGGTCATTCTTGTTGTCGGAAGACGTAAGAGTTGATCAGGCATCTGTTCATATATATGAACATTTTCAATTATGGTTTCAAAAAAAAGTAAGTGTTGAGTTAGTTGTTCCTCAACCTTAATCATGTGTTCCTTACGAAATAACTTGTTTGTATGTCATGTACATAGGTTTACTCTGAGGAACCAACTCCAATCAATCAACACTTGAGAAATTTATCTGATGGTCCTTATACAAAAGTGAAAGAGTATCACACATTTTTCGTGAATGGCTACAAGTTTCATACCCACTCCTGGACGAAAAACAAAGCAACAATTAACAGTGAGTCTATGTAAAAGGGGTCAATGAAGGAGGTGAAGATGATTATTACGGTGTAATCAAACACATTTATGAACTACTGATTCAATGAGTTAGACTACGCTAAAAAGCGTAGTGTTGTTTTATTGTGATTGGTTTGATCCGTCGACTATAGGTACCAAATTGGATCCAAAGTATAATAGAGTGGACATACGAATGGACAAAAATATCCAGCGTTTGATCCGTTTATAATGGCGAGAGAATGTGAGACAAGTGTACTATGTTCCTTATCCATCAACTCAAGAGACAAGCGAGGTTGGTGTGTCGCAATCAAGACAAAGCCTAGGAGTCAGCGTTGAAATAGATGATCTAGTGGAAGATGTTCCCTATCGAGCGGATGATATGTCACTTGTAAATGAAGTTAATGAAGTTGAACAAATTTCTAACTTACGTGATTTGGAAAGCAATGGTGAAGAAGTGGATCCAAACAACTTGGAAGAAGAGGACTCACATGAGGTTGTAGTTGATGTAGAAGATGAAGACGATGAAGAAGATGAAGAATGGCGGAAGATTAGATATATATAATCGGTTTGTGTTTGAATTGTGTGAATTGTTGTATCCAAACAACTTGAACTTTTTAATTCATGTTTGTCTTTGAATTGTGTGTGAATGAATGTATCCAAACAACTTGAACCACTTTGTAATGAATGTATCCAAACAACTTGAATTGTGTGTGAATTGTTTAATGAATTATTTTAGATGTAAATTTTATGTTTTTAAATTGTTTATTTGTGCTTATGTTTCATTTCCTCTGACAAAGATGGCATCGGTGGAGGTGATTCGTCGCCACCTAGACCACCCCACGATCGTAAGGGGAAGTCTATAGTTGTCCTCGTCGCAAGAAAAGGGTGATACACGTTGAGAACACGGCCGACTATTCGAGAGATGCCTACCACATCTACCCCTGCACACGCACACACGCCCGGCACATGCGGTGTAGAGTGAGATCATTGCTAAATCCTCGACCACGGCACTCAGCAGACCTGCAGGAGTTAGGTCCTTGAGCGGACCTGCGGGTAGGGTCCTTGCAAAGACCT
The DNA here is from genome assembly GCA_020916435.1 of Oxytropis ochrocephala. Classification (NCBI taxonomy): domain Eukaryota; kingdom Viridiplantae; phylum Streptophyta; class Magnoliopsida; order Fabales; family Fabaceae; genus Oxytropis; species Oxytropis ochrocephala. The sequence continues at coordinate 65,590,226 of CM037095.1, forward strand.
CTAGAGTTAGGTCTTTCTGACAGACCTGCAGAGTTAGGTCCTTAGAGCGGACCTCTGTAGTTAGGTCTTTCACTGAGACCTCTGGAGTTAGGTCTTTCCATATTGGCTCTAGTTCCTCGCCACGAGTTACTCCTCACCCACTCCATCTCCCGAGAGGTACATGGTCGTAGTGCATCTCCACGAGTGACTCCCCACTATCACAGAGTCCTCAATATCGCATGATTCCTACACCAGTTTTCATGCGATACCTACTCCTACCCGCTTCACCCGATCTTTGTGCCTACTCCGACCTCTTTGCCATCTCCGACAGAGCGACTTTCACCGGAGATGATGCGATACCCGATGGTGACCAGATGCATGATGTTGAGGGGGTGATGATTTGATATCGATGTTGAGGGGTGATGATGAGGATGAGATTATGTTAGTCGCGATCGGGTAGTCATCGAGGTTGAGGGTGGAGGGTATGTAAAGTTTTTACAACTTTGTTTGATTGATTGTTTTGTTATATATAATGTGACATAATCGTTTCAATTGTTTTAACTTCGCAGTTTCTTCCTTCAAGGCCACCGCAAATGCTATTCGATTGACTATTCGCGAGTTATACCACTATCCATGGACTAGTTGGTCAGATCTTAATAAGGATGAGCGAGACCATTTTTTTAACGCTTTTAGAGTAAGTGTACATTTTAACACATCACAATGTTTGTCGTTTTTTTTAAGAATTTGTGAAGTTATTTTATTTGATGTAACATTTGTTTTGTACATGTTTTCACAATGCAGAAGAGAGTTACTTGGCATAAATCTCAGGAGGCCGCCGTTGAGGATCTTTTTCATAGGAGATGTGCTGATCGACTCCGTGATATGCTCAGACGTGCCCGCATAGGGAGGGGCCAACCTACTTGGATGGGGGATGGAGTCTATAATCACCTAGTAAACCACATCTGGAATGATCCAAAATTCAAAGATACGTGTGAGCGGAATAAGAAGAACAGGGCATCAGAAAAGGGTGGAAGCTTGCACGCTCAAGGTTCTATCACTATGTTGCAGCATTCAAAGAGATTGGTATATTTATAAACTTATGTTTTCCTTATGCAATATGATTACTTATAATTTACCATTTACAAACTTAAGTTATTAATTATAGGCCAAGAAGATAGGGAGGAAGCCACATGTAGAAGAGCTTCATCGCCACACTCACATTAGGAAGGGCACAGGCGAGTATGTAGAGGACCGCGCTCGCATTACTCAGGTATAAAGAAGCTTCAATATGTTGTAACTGGTATCACTTTGTTTATTGAAATGATCTTTGTGAAGAGAATTGAGTTCTATAGCACTAGTCTTGCATGTTTCAATGTTCGTGATCGCAGTCGCGAGCCAAGTTTGTGCATCATCCGACGAAACGACTTCTCTTTTCGTTGTTAATGCCTTCGACGGTTCGATTCGGATGAAAAATAGTGTTTTCATATAGCTTCAAACAATCACCATGTTGAGAATTTATATGTGCTTCTTTTCGCATGATAATAGCTTGGTTTAAAGCTAGTTGAATAAGCACGTTTCTGAATTCAGTTCTGTGTTTGATTGTGAATTGATTGTTCTTCATTTGAGTTGTGTAGTGTTTGCATGTCTCAGAATGTGGTGTTAAATTGCACCAATAATCTATGTTGTTATTATTGGAAGAAGGTCCTTTTCTTGATGATACTTTTGAGAAAACTGAAGTTAACAATAAGAGTATTTTGAAGAATGTAAAGATTTCCATTTCTATAGTGAGTTTAGCTGAAGAATATAAGAAGAGAGTTAAGATATAATAGTGATTGATGTTTTTGTTGTTAATTGGTTTTGGGTTTTGAGCAATATATATATATATATATATATGCATTATATAAATAATTATACATATTTGTAGGTGGAGTGAAGAGATGAAAAACCTGTGGGATGAATTGAAAGTGATAATGAAGAATGAATGACACAGATACAAACTGTGAATGTTTCAATTGAAAGAAAGAATAAAATCTTATGTGATACAATAATTAATTAATATTTAGTTCTATTACTTAATAGCACAGGAAGTATAGAAAGTTATATATATATATATATATATATATATATATATATATATATATATATATATATATATATATATATATATATATATATATTGGAAGGAAAATAAGTGTCTTGTGGCTAATGAATACAATGGAACATATATAGAAAGCTTAGTTATGAATACACTGGTGGTGACGGCTTGTGACCAAAGAAAATTTAGAAGCATAGAATAAAACTATAATATTTAATTTGATGAAAATGTTGAGGTGTGTATTTTTTGACATGCATGCACAATATATAGTTTTTAGGTGCATCAGCAGCCATTTTTTAAAATGTGTTTGTAATTCTGACTTTACTGCTGATTTTCTTTAATTTCTTCAGTTTGATGCATGACAGTATATAGTTTCAATATTAAGCTATTGATTATATTGTTTCTGGACACATTTGTTTGCTTGACATTTGCACATCTTGTTCTCGCATATTTGGGGCTCGATATAATATCTCATTTATTTTGACTATAATTATAACTTGTGCATTTGATAGGAGGAGTTTAGCTGATGTTATCTCAATCGGACATACCAATGACCTGTTGAGTTGGCTAAGTTGAGCGATTGTTGTGGGAGCAAGCTGGCTGGAGGGCCCTATAAGAGTCGTGTCTATGGGACGGGGAGGCATAGTTGGCGACGACTCGAAGCTTCGACGGCGCAAGCTTGTCTCCACGAGGCCCGTAGGATCATCCAAGAAATGTCACGAAGAATTTGCGCGACAAATAGGAGCAAATAAGCGCGACAATAGGAGGAAATAGCACGACAAAGAAGAATGACAGCGGTATGCGCAGCGGAACAACTACTTGAATACGTATTTAACCATTCTGGGATTCCATTACCTTCACGATAGCGGGCGCGAAAGCGAACCAGCCATGACGGGGCGAGAACGAAGATGCAGATGATGGAGACGGTGGAGATCATGGAGACCGCCCTTATGGGGAGGGTTATTGACGACATCTAGGTAATCTATGTTTTAATTAAGGTGCAATTTTTCTTAGTTTTATGAATTAATTAGTAATCATTATTATTTTTGTTTTGTTAGGTATATTGTTCAGAGTTGGAGTTGAAGATGCTTCGTCAGAATTTTTTGAGTTTACTAGACCTTAGTGTAGTTTATGTATGTTTGACATAAACTAGTGGTATGTTTTGAATATTTTGATATTTGGTATGTTTGACACTTTTAATATTAGTCTAGTTTATGTTAAACTAAGTTTGTGTTTTGGATTGACACTTTGAGCATTACTGATATGTTTTGGTATTTGATATTTTGTATGTTTGACACTTTTAACATTAGTGTAGTTTATGTATGTTTGAATTGGTGGATTGAATTGGCAGGAAGTATTGCAAATATGAATGACAATGTACGTAGTTATTGTAGTCTGAATGTAGTTTTGGAGTCTGAATTGAATTGGCAGGAAGTATTGCGCATATTATCGTATTGGAGAGTATGGATTGAATAGCTAGGGAATTACTATTAAATTATTATTTTTTGCGTAGCGACGGAATTTGCCACGGAGTTTTTGAAAGTTATTGTGTTTGCCACGAATTTTGCACAATTTGCGTGAAATTTAAAACGTATTCAAAATTAATTGCCACGGTTTTGCCACGGCTTTGTGACGAGATTTGCGACGGCTTTGCCACGGAATTTAAAAACAAATTCAAAATTATTTGCCACGGACTTGCCACGGCTTTGCGACGAGATTTGCGACGGCTTTGCCACGGAAGTTTGCCACGGAATTGCGACGAGTTTGCCACGGACGCATTTGCCACGGACAATCCCGTGGCAAAGCGTTTGCGACGAGCGTATTTGCCACCATTTTTTGGCCGTCGCAAGTCCGTGGCAAATGCAAATTTGCGACGGGAATTTGTGCGTTTGCCACGGAATTGTCCGTGGCAAATCACCGATTTTCTTGTAGTGTATATATTGCAAACCCACATCGAAAGGTTGCAGTGGGTTTGATATGTAACCAATTGAGTGCCACACTGCACAATCAGGCCATGCCTGAAAACCATTTGAGAGTTAGGGTAGACTATTCAATAGAGGGGTCTGCACCATTGCACATTCCAATTGCTAATGCGGATATATTTCTTCGTGGATCAAGCACTTAGTACTTTTGTGGCATGGCACGAACAACTTGTCGTTGTAAGTGACAATATTTTTGTTAATAATTAAATGACTATAATGTGTGTTAACTAACTAGCTAATTAATCATTTTTTTAATATATACTAGGTACCCCATGTGTCCCGACCTTCCCTTCCATGAAAGTGTCCCAACCTTCCCTTCCACTACCAAACTCTCCCGACCATCTTCTATACAACCAGGTCCAACATGTTGGTCAATTTCCCAATGATGAATTCGAGAACTACATCGATTCTCTAAAGGTCCACATTCAAAAAATGAACCGGGACGACCAAATTTTTTTACCGCCCGATTACATTGTGGGCACAGAAATAGATTGGTAATGATCAACATCGAGGATATGAAAGCTATAGTTGAGATGGATTGGGCCACTTGCCATATATCGAGTATACCGGGTATGTATTAAATTATTTGTACACAATAGTTGTTTATATTAGAGTATATATTAGAGTATATATATGAGGATCTGAAAGTTGTATATATATTATTTATAGGTTTTTGTACAATCGTCTTACGGTCCCTTCTCAACGGACACGTGAAGTATTTCTTCTTGTGTCCGGCTTGTATAGTTGTGTTTCATAAAGGTAACACAGAGGAACGCATTCACGGCTATAAAGAGTGAAGTACAAAGTTATATCCATTCACGCTTCATGGAAGCCAAGCATTTGAAGGGCGACTCTTTATTTTTGGCACCACTCAATAATGGGTGAGAAATTTAGTCTTCAATCACTTGTTTAATTATTTTGAGGATTGTATTATAGTGTAAATTAATGTGTACTCATTCGTTCTTCATTTACTTGCAGGCAACATTGGGTACTCTTTGCAATAAACCCTAAGCAAAATGTTGTCTATTATCTGGATTCACTTCAAGGCCATTACAACGTCTCTGAAGACTTCGTAGAATCGGTTGAGAGGTGTGTATGTGTAACCCTCTCATTTTAATTTGTATAATTTAATATATGTATTTTGTTCAACTTAACGTTATATATATATATATGTATGACGTTACTGATTTTGAAAGAATACTTGGGATTATCTACGAGTAAAACAAGATGGCTACCCATAACTGTAAGCTTTTTAAGAATCATTCTTATAATTTTAATTGATTTTTTGGTCATAAAAATGTGACAATTAAGTTATAATCTTTTGCTTTGTAGTGTCCTAAACAACCAAATAGCAATGATTGTGGGTACTATGTTATGAGGTATATGAAAGAGATTATCACTCATGACAAAGTAGCAATCCCAACCAAGGTAACTACTTAGATTTATTTTTATATTGATATTATAATACTTACTCACATTTAATAAACATTTTAATTCTAATTTTATTTCATTTTTTTTCAGTATTTTCCCGACTTCAAAAAATCCGAGATTACTCTGTTGAACAACTTACAGAGCAGAAGGGGGAGTGGTGCCAATATGTTTCTAGCTTTTTGTAGCAAGTTTTGAGATTCATAATAGTTTAGTTATTATTTATGTTGTATATATTGGATTTATATTATGTTGTAAGTACTTCTTAGAATGATATATATTGGATTGGAAATATTATTTGATGAATTTTGTTGATGAATTTTGTTTGAATGATATATTGGATTGGAATGTATTTTCTGAATTTGTTGAAAAGGGAATGAATTTATAGGTTGTAATTAAAATGGAGAACAAACCAAAATAAAAAAAATATTTAAAAAAAAATTCAGTCAATAGGTAGCGTTTTAGAGTGAAAACGCTAGAAATGAAGTTAAAAAATTCATTCAATACCTAGCGTTTTAAAGTTAAAACGCTAGGAATTGTAAAGAGGAGCTAGAGGATCCCTAGCGTTTTTCTGAAAAACGCTAGGAATGCTAATAAAGGGTGTTATAGCATCCCTAGCGTTTTATATAAAACGCTAGGAATGCTATATAGCATCCCTAGCGTTTTATATAAAAAGCGCTAGGGATGCTATAGCACCTTTACTAGCATTCCTAGCGTTTTATATAAAACGCTAGGAATGCTATAGCATCCCTAGCGTTTTATATAAAACGCTAGGAATGCTATAGCATCCCTAGCGTTTTATATAAAAAACGCTAGGTATGGTAGTAAAAAGGGCTATAGTATCCCTAGCGTTTTAATTTAAAACGCTAGGAATGGTAGTAAAAAGGAGCTATGGGATCCCTAGCGCTTTTATTTAAAACGCTAGGAATGGTAGTAAAATGAGCTATGGGATCCCTAGCGTTTTACAGAAAACGCTAGGAATTGTAAAAAGCGCTGGTCAATGGCTAGCGTTTTATATAAAACGCTACGTATGTCTAAAACATGCTAGGTAAATGGCTAGCGTTTCTTAAAACGCTACTAATTGGGTGTACGCATTAGTAGCGCCCGACTTCTCTCTAGCGCTTTTAAAACGCTACCAATGCCCAAAAAAATACGATAAACCTTGTGCGGCGTAGTGATTTGTGGCGACATCACGGTGTGTTTTTATTGAATCAGCTCATCGTTGTAGCTTAAATTTGTATGGTACAGCTTTTTAATAGTTAGTTATTCTGTTAGAGTTTGTTGTAACAGATTTTAATTGGTTATGGGTAGTTATGAGCAAGTTTATTATAAAGCACCATTTAGATGGCTCTTTATGCACAACTTCAATATCGCAATTCAGACTTGAAAGGGAAACACTTGTGAGAGAAAAAAGAGAGATCAGAGAGTGGAAAACACTTTCACTAGTGGAAAAAACGGATTTTACATCAGCAATTTATATCGGTTAAACCACTAACAGATATGGAAAAGGAGACGGTGGCATTTTTGCAATTTTGATTACATTATTCATATCGGTTGAGTAGCTAACCGATATAGATAGATAAAAATTGCAATTTTTATTACATTATTCATATCGGTTGAGTAGCTAACCGATATGGATAGATAAAAACCCTTCTAAAATTTCCTTGCGCGCATAACACCCACTTTAAGAGAAAGGCTACGCGAAGAGAGAAAGGGCGCGAAGAGAGAAAGGCTCGTTCCATCCGCTCTGCGAGAAGAGAAACGTGCGAGAAGAGGAGAGAAAGGCTCGTTCCACGCGAAGCCACCGTTCCATCCGCTTTCGCTGCGCTGTCATTTGGGTTTTCTTCTCTGTGAGGTATTTAACTTCTCGCCGAATGGTTTTCTTGGTTTTCTTGGTTAGGGTTTCTTGAGGTTTTCTTCGTTTTCTTCTCTGTGAGGTATTAAACTCACGTCGTTGGTCATGAAGCTGGAGGGTATGTTATTGTTTGCAAAAGCATTACGTAATGAATTCACTTCTCTCTTTCTCTCTCTAGTTTACGTTTCTCTTTCCTCTTTTGGAATTTGTGGTGTTTCTTCGTCTTCTTGAAGTCTCGAGGAGTAGAGTGATTCGCAGATCTGGATACTCTCTCCGGTTTCTATCTAGATTTTCCATCATCACGGTATTTGTCTAATTTGATGATTTTCCTTTATTTCCCTAGCGTAAATCTCGTGTTTATTGAACAAATGATTTTAGAACCTTTGTTGCACCAAAGACAAGCTCATGCTAAGTGCAATACGCTTTCTTTGTTAGAACTGGAAACACTTTCTTGGGTTCACTATTGTAAGATCTTCCGTTTAGCTTGATATGTCTATAATTTACAAAATCTGTTTTTTTTCCAGTCCTCATTATTTGACTCACATGCGTATATTTTTGAGCAATTGGGTTGATTATGCTCGTTGGGTTGGAGTCCGTAAATACGAGAATAGGCATAATGGTTTTCAATTACAATATAATGTCATGAAATTTTGACATTTCTGTTAGTTCTCAGTAGCCAACATTTTTACCTTGGTGGCCAGTTGCAATATACTCGATTTGAGATCTTTGTATTTTTATATAAATATTGTATTTGTTGAGATTTTGTTGTTTGCAATATATCCAATTGAGGAATTTTTAATTTTTTTTTAAAAAAAAAACTTTTCATATACTCTGATTTGAGATCTTTGTATTTTTATATAAATATAGTATTTTTTTTGTTTTATTTCACTGTGTTGCGAGCTAGTGCTATAGTACTGCACTATGACAACATTCTCCATTTGTCTGTTTAATTTGTTTCAGGTTTTTGGTAACCCCTTATTATGACATTGGGTCCTTAGACAGATATTCGAGAAATTTTTTTAGAATCAAGATACGTATATATGTGTATAATGTATATAGTATATAGACACACACGGTATTTGTAAAGAAACATTCACATTACTATAACACAAATATATCAATAGTCGATGACAATCACAATGTAGAAAAAATTTACTTTGAGATCAAAATAAGTAGACACTTAACATATATTTTACCCACCCTTATTCGAATATATTATTTCTACTATGAACGTGTCAACAAATTTCATGTCTTTAGCTTATCAAAAATATATATATTTCATGTCTTTAGTAAGACATATCGAAGATGTATCGTGTCAATGTGACAATCATATTTTAGTTAATAAGATATGTATTGAAGATATATTTGAGAAGAATCGCAAAGTATCAGTTGCGTATCGTATCGGATACATATTTGACACAATATGTTTTCCTTTTTGAAGTATAAGTCTTTAAACTTATAATAATTACCTTTGGAGTGGATGGAAAAGCTAATATTCAATCAGTATAGACAAGATTTAAGTATGAAATACATACAAGATTCAACTTTTTTCTTTATGATGATAGACTTCATTACTTTCACCTTCGTATGAAAATTTAAAAGAAACTAGTAGTTGCTAACAAACAAATTTTGTTGCTTCAAAAAAAAATTGTATATTCTTTTCCTTAAGATCGTTTCTTTTTTGGGGTATTTTCAGTTTCTTTCTTAAGCCAATGTTAAGGCACCTTCTTTTCCTTCCATCTCCTCCTGGCTTCTAAATTTCTAAAAGTAAGTGTATATTTGTTTTCTCTGCTTTCTTCAGCATCCGAGTAAATTCAAGCTGCATTGTGAACATATAAAGCGCATTCTTGAGTTATACCCATTTACTCAATCAATTAGTGAATGACTTGATTATGTATTCCCCTATTGATTAGGACCCCGATAACCAAGAATCCCCAAAGAAATAGGGCTTTTGGGTGCATATATTTTTTTTTATAAGCAAATGTTAGTGGGGGTGGGGGAATGTTAGTTTTCGGAGTTTGAACATTAGACCTCCTTCTTACAAATTACAACTCCATCATGTCCGTTAACTCGCCAATTGAACTACCTTCGTGAGACCTTTTGGGTGCATATGCACACTCCTTCTTAGATCTGTCTAGGTCTCTTTAGCGTGAACACCAGTGCAGCTCTCCATTGGCTTTAATGCACGTGTCCTTTTTTACATGAGTTAGATCATGAACGAATCCTTCGAAGTTATTCCGAGGTTTTCTTTTACGTGCATGTGGTGGTGGTGGTGGAGCACTTAAGATGGAAGGGGGTTGTTACACCCTTTGACATCAGCGACGACCATTCGTCCACCTCCAAAACCACCAGACCTTTTCATCCCACCTAACCCTACCCTTCTACCCCCTCCTCCTAAACCCCTGATATACTCCATGGTTCTAGTCGAATCCAAACAATATCCAAATCCATTTTTTCAACCTCCAGATTTAGTTTTCAATGTTAGAGACCTCCATGCCGATTGGCGTTCAATTACGATGGATGTTTCAGGTCACTACCGTCCACTTTGCACTCATTGTGAGTCTACTTTGCTTTTTCAATTGGTGCCTCTACTCTGTATCAGGTGTGCAGGTTTGTGCTAATCTGGCTCGATATCAGCCCTATTCTCATCAAATCTGGTAGCATGCTTAGCCGTACAAATGTTAGGAGGGTGTTTTGGTAATTTTCACCAAGAACGCTAAATGGCTAAAGCCCATGTGTATTTTTGGTTTTTTTTGGTCAAGGTTTGGGTTGTGGTTTAGTTAGGATTTTTAGGAGTTTGTGTTTTGGGCCTTAGTTTGCTTGTAATAATATTAGTTGCGTCATGAGCCATTCTAGTGTTTAGTGTTTACTAATAGTTTACCCGTGCATCCGACGGGTGACACCGTATGTGTTATAATTTGCAATAAAGCTATAAATATTTTGAAAATTGTAAATTTTAGTTAAAAAAATGAAAAACTCGATAAATAAACTATATTTCATCTTGCTTAAAATACTTGGGTTGCAAAAAATAAAAAGAAAATAAGTATCTAATATAAAATATAAAATAAGTATTCTAGTGTTTAGTGTTTACTAACATTAGTTGTTTAATTTTAACGGATTTTTAACGATTCGATTTATTTTTTACTAACACTAGTATGGCTAACACTAGTTGTTTAATTTTAACTGATTTTTAACGATTCCATTTATTCATTGCACGAATTGTTTTTTTAGACTTTTTCGGTTTGTATGACTTGTTGCACTTATCTATAATAGGTGTGATCGAACATGAGCCGTTGATTTAAAACAATCGAAACCGTTAAAATTATAATCGTTGGGGAGAATTCAAAAATTTAGCCGTTGACTGGACGGTGGAAAGGGTTCGGCGCACGGCTGATCGATTTGGACCGGCCCACGCTTGGTCGAACCTGGTCAAAACATAATTTGGAGTGTCGGAGTAAATTTTGACTGGTTCGGCGCATCGAGATTCGATCAGGTTGGATCAAGCATGCGTCGAACCGTATTTATTGTCTAAAAAAATATAAAATCCAATTTTCAGTAAGGGCTTTTGGTCTTTTCACACCAAAAAGGGGTGTCTAGTGAGTAGAAGGGGTTGTACGAAGCATGGGCCCATCTCTAAGGTCTTCAAGGTACTAGTTTTAGGTTGACTCCTCTAAAGTTAAAGTCACTTTAGATTTCGAGTGTAATAAAGTAAGGATTTTGATTTTCCCACTCCCCCTCCTACTCACAACACACCCCATAAGGGTGGGAAAAGACTAAAAAGCCAGTCAAAGCGTCTTTTTTTCAAGAAATTTCACCTGTTCGAACACGTTCGAACAAAGTCGTTTGAGTGTGTTAAATATTGTGACACACCTTATTGTGTGTAATTTCACCTGTTCGAATGGGGTCACTCGAACCTGTTCGCATAACCTTGTTCGAACACCCTATTTTATCCGAGGCAACAATAATGGACCATCACACCACATTCACCAATATTATTGTGTTCGTATGTAGGTGTTCGAACGTGTTCGAACAAGGGCATTTGAACCGTCATTAAGCACGTCCTCCACAACATTCAACGTGAGGTTATTTTGGAAATAAATTTTGTTAAGGGGTGTGTTTGAGTAGGAGGGAGAGTGGGGAATGTAAAACCCATAAAGTAATTCGACTCAAACCATACATCCAAAGGATACAACAGAGCCGAAAGAAAAAAGGAAGGAACTAATTGGGCTAACTTTGGCTACAGTGACCAAAAAAAAAGTAGTAGACTAATTTCAATCATTTATTACATGTTAAAATGCATTTTTAGTCTTTTAAGTTATTTATACGTTTTGCTTTATCCTTTTAAGTTTTGTTTTTAGTTTGATTCCTCAAGTTTCAAATACGTCACATATAAGTCTTTTTTGGGACATTCTATCCATCTGATTTAATAACGAATCATGTTCTATTATGTGTTGATGTGGCGCCAACAATTGTTAGTTTGCTGTGACAATTACTTATCTGACGTGGATTTTGTTTAAATAATTATTTAAGTCATCTTCCCCTTGTTTAAATAATTATTTATGATTTTTTTTTGTCAAAAAAATGGGGAAGAACCCTTTTTTTGATAGAAAAAAAATATTCTCCCCCCTTCTCTTCCTAAAATTAAACTCTAATCTCTAAAGCTAAAAGAAACCTTCCAATCTCACATCAACCATCCTTTATTGTCACCATTGTTACAGAAGTGAAGCTAAAAGGAACCTTCTAATTTCTAGGTTTTCACTATTGCTCCAGAAATACAGCTTTATTGTCACGACTTTTATTTTTCATTTTGGTCGTCTAAGTTTTTATATAGTTTCAAATAGGTTCCCTAAATTTGTTTAAATTTTTATCGTAGTTAATTAAACAATTGATTTGTGTTTTGTGATTGTTTATCATTAAGTTTCTCTTTTAGGTTGTGTTTTGATGTAATCGTAATTATGTGATATTTAGGATCTTTTTTAAGTTTGTCTGGCGGAAAAAAGAAAAAACTTAATGTTAGGATCTTTTATAATGTTAATTTGTAAAAATTCTATGTTGTACATGTTTAGGATGTATTTTGGATATGTTTTAGGTTTGTTTTAGATATGTTTTGGCTCCTCCAATGTATTTTGGGCTTGCTTTGGAAGAATCTTTGCATTTATGAACACAAATCTATCTATCTAACTTATGTTATGGTTAAATTAGATCATTTATGATCTAATTGATCTTAATGACTAAAAATAAAAATTAGATCATTTATGTTTATGTTACAATTTCAATTAGATCTTTTAAGTATGCTCTCTATAGTTTCAATTTGGCCATTTCATGTTACCTGTATGGTTTCAAATTGGTCCGTTAAGTATGTCATTCAGTTTGATTTTGATCCTTTGTGTTGTGTTATTAAGTAACTCATTCAAAAAAATTGCAAAAATCAAGAAGACATCATTTGAATTACAGAAATGGGATTACACAAAGAAATGGGATTACACAATTAGGATAACATCAAAACACAACCTAACAGATAATCTTAAAGATAAACAACACAAAAATAGATGAATCATTTACTTTATCTACAATGAAACTCTAAACAAACTAAGAGAACCTATTTCAAACTAAATAAAAACTCAGAGAACCTATTCGAAACCAAATAAAAACTTAGAGCACAAAAATAAAACAAAGAAGTCGTGACAGTAAATCTTCATTTTTGCAACAATGGTGAAAACCCTAAGAACCTTCTGGAAGGTTCTTTTTAACTTCATTTCTGCAATAATGGTGAAAGTAATGTCATTGGCTGATGTGAGATTGGAAGGTTTCTTTTAGCTCTAGAGATTTAAAGTTTAATTTAGAAAGAGAATGGAATAGAAGATTTTTCTTTTTGCCAAAAAAAGCGGAAAAAGAAGAAGACTTAAATAATCATTTAAGTAAAATTTGCATCGGTAACACTTAAGGGTATTTTCGTGATTTCCAGTATAAAATCCCAGCCCATGAGAAGAACTGCCCCGCGTCTACCTCACACTTTTTGCAGCGATTTTTCTTCCATGTTTTGAAAACCGAACCAAATATTGAATACACAAACCTCTGAGTTATGGTTCAACAGGTTAAAACCGTTTAAACACGATTAAAACCGCATTGAAGGTGTCGGACTGTCGGGTCATAGTTTAATCAGGTCAATCATTCGATTAGTTCGGTTTTTAAAACACTGATGTTCATGATTTTCACGATGGTTATATTTTTTAATTATAAACAATAAAATAAGTTGAGTTTGAGTTTGTTAGAAAAAAGAAGGAAAGTTTTTTTTTTCTCAACCTAATATCCTCAACGCATAACTATAGAAAATAATCTCTAAAGCTAGGTAATACTACAATGGACGACAATATTCTCCCTCCCTCAAGAGATTTAATAGTGTTGCATTCTTAAGTAGGGGTGTTCAAAACCGAACCAAACCAATAGAAAACCGCAAACCGAGCCAACCCAAACCGAAAACCACAAAAACCGTAAACTGCAATATCTATTCAGTTTTTTTTTCAATCAACCGCACGGTTTGGTTCGACCCGTGGTTTTTGTTACACCAACTAAACCAAATCAAACCAAACCGTAAACTGCAATATCTATTCAGTTTTTTTTACAATCTTCCTTACTAACTTATTAGCCCAAATCCAACTAAAACTCAACTCTCACTCACTTACTAGCCCAAATCCAATTGATTCCTTAACTCATTTACAAACAATCCATATTGTTATGATATATTTAAAAATTACAATGAAACATTTAATTCGAATTCTTTTAAACATGACTGCGGCTATCTTAAAAGAATTAAAAGATAATAATTTATGTTAGTCGTTTTTTATTTTAATTAATTTTAAATCTATTTTAAATTATATTTTGTCTCGAAAAAAATTGAACCAATCAAACTAATTCAAACTACATTGATTTAATTTAATTTTTTAGAAAGTCAATCAAACCAAATGAAACGGAATGTAGTTTTACCTTGCGAAACCCCTATTCTTAAGGCTATATTTCAACTCAAGAAAGTTTTTTTTTTTGAATTAACTTAAAAATTGTGTGCTTTTAAAATAAATAAAAATAAAAACTCACATTAAAGAAAGAAAATTCACAAAGAAAAAATGTCGTGAGAATACATAACAACGTTACAGAAGAACATTAATGAGAAGCTGCTCATCTGAACCACATCTGAATCCAAAACTGAAATTTACTGCTCCACTTCACTGCACTCACATCACACTGCAAAACTGCACACAAATGACACTAGTGTGTGCCTTCCAATTCCAGGATTTGATTTGATCAAACTTACCTCACTTACACAACCTGCACCCACCAGCCGCCATTTCTACCTTTATTGTCACCCTTCCAGTCTTCTCCAGGCCCCTCTACCTCAGTCCTCAATTACTCTCTTCATATTTTCACGGGGTTGGATGTCCAAAACACTTTTACATCTATGAAACACCGACACAAACAGAGATACTAAATATGATACGAACACGAACATCTAAACATTAATTTCATTTTTAATTTTTTTGAAAAATACAAGTAAATAAAGAGTCGGTGCCAATGACGGTATCCGACACGATACACATCAGATATTCAAACACAACATTCAGAAGAGGTGTCCGTCTTTCGGAGTTTTACATGGAGTATTTTTTATTGACAATTATTATTAACTGAAAGAAATATAAATGTACTAGTAGTTTCTATTTTTCGAAATTCTCAAAAAAAAAAAATTATTTTATCCTATATTGTAACACCCTCCCCCCAAAAGATTACCCTAACTAGTAGATAAACAAGCAGTATACGCGTGAGTGCTATCGTATTTTTTCTATCAATGGTCTTAAATAAAATTTGATTTGTCTGAACATTACTCTGTGGAAATCAAGACAAATTTAAAGTAGATAAACAATGAATTTCAAATGTAAATTTGTGTTAATAGTAAATAAAGTGTGGCTAGATTTTACCTTGAATCCTCTCGTGAGGCATGACCCCAATGCCAACTTTCTCGCATCCCATTACGCAAACTTAACACAACAACAATGTCGACAAGTTTGCAAGCCATCTCCACCTCGGTTCCTGCAATTTAGAGCATCAAGCCCAATTCCATGACCAACTTGGCTCATTCCAAACTCCCATTTCTAAATTGTTTTATCTCGGTCTAGGGCCAATCACATGCAGATGATGTGTAGCGCTCCATGAATAGAGTTGAACTCGCGAGCGTGCTTCCAAAAAATCATTATTACTTCTATCACCTACTCTTTGGTATATTTGCAAACTAAATTACCTTGGTCCAACAAGATTAATGTTAACCACTGAGTGTAAATCACACCACCAGAGAGAGCATCTCCTAACACTAATTCATACTAAGTTTGTCTGGTGCCAAGCACCATTCATCGATATTACCATGTCGTGCTTTCATGAGGTCGTTCCAAATTGCACTGGGTTCTTCTAAAGTCTTCCACTTCTACTTGGCTAACTCGTTAGAAATCTCTAAGTTCTTGATATCCATGCCCACCACGACCCTTTGGTTTACAATTCGTTCTCAGCTTACCCAAGCAATCGAGTTATTCTCCATACTGCTGGCCCATAGAAACCGTCTTTATAACTGAGTGATTTCGCTCAAAACCTTTTTAGATGACCAGTAAATATAATTAGGTGTCATAACTTATTAACTATATATAACACAATTAACCATATTTGAATGTAACTAACCCCAATTTTCAAGTGTATGTTTGAACATAATTAATTATGGTTAATATATAAAACAAGATTTTGGGTACTATTACTTTAACATTACTTTCCCCCGTGGCACTAGTGTCTTGTACTCACAACAAGAATGATTTTAAGTTTGACTAATTGTATTCTACATTATATTTTAGAAGTAAAAAACAATGAAAAAGTTTGAAGTAAGAAGTTCATGGTTCGAATTCTAGAATTTGACATTTACACTAATATTTTTTTGTAAAAAAAGTGTTTAGGGGTAGTAAAGAACAACATAATTAAGGTTTTGGTAAGTAAAATATATTCATTCATGTATAAGAGATACTCTAAATCGTAAACAAATTTTCAAAAAACGACCCAGACAATAATCAATATAACTCCTAGGATAATTACACAAGTCAGCAAAAGACATTTTGGATTTATAAAACAAATAATTATTTCATAAATGCTTATAGACAAATATTTTTATAATCAAAGAGAAAATATAAACAAATTTATATATAAATATAATCTATTTTATGACATAAGCGCTAATTATCATATAAGAGCACCTGAATAAACTATTTTTAATATTAAATAATAAATAATAAAATAATATTAAATTATTTTTCTATAAACTATAAACCATTTTCATTAATTATCTTGATAAATTTATGAAAATTAGCTAAAAAAATCTTATAAACATATCATAAACTGTCGTGAGGTTTCGATAAAATAAACAATCTATCACAACTACATATACCAAAATATAAGCCTAAAACTCCTCATAAATCATTCAAAACATCAATGAAAGAAACATAGAGAATGAAAAAAAATGCCTTCCAATTTTCACTTTTTCTCAATATAATATCAATCTCCAAAACCAAAAGTTCACAAAAACCTACCCATAATAATATCTCAAATACTAGCATTCCCAACCTACAAACAACCTCAAAACAAATTATTCACGACTCCTTAACAATGAAAAACATCAAAAGCAAAAACATTAATGACAAATAACAACAAAAGAAGCAACATTGCATAGCATTCACATCAATCACATCAAAACACCTCCACCGGCGGCACCTGACAACGACGACTGAAGCTGCAACAAGTGGTGGTAACAATCAGCAGCAGTAGGTCTTAATTCAGGATTCTGTTCCATACACAATTTCTGTAACTCTCTCAACATTTTTGGTACACCAACCAACCCACATGTCTTAATCAAATTCCCAATACCCCATACATCAACTTTCACACCATGCAATCCTCTTTCCATCTCCGGCGCGTGTCCACCACGCGCCTCCACGTATTTACTCAACTCCGGTACACCAGCTGCTTCATCAAACCCACAAACAAACCACTCGTTTTCTCTGTCGTTTCTCCTCATCACTTTCTCCCAACTTAAATCTCTATGCATAAACGACAAGTCGTGTAATGCTACTAATGCTTTTGTTACATATTTCAATGCTTCTATTAGTTCTTCACAATTTGTTGGCTTAATTCTACACCCTCTTGGTTTAAAAACTAAACTCAAATCTTTTTCACTATACCCAAATAAAAACTCAGCATGTGGAATTCTATGATCTAAAATCTCGTACACTTCTTTTACCTTAACCCATTTTCTCTTGTCTAGAAACAACCTTGTACACGTGTTTGGTGTCATCTCATTAACAACACCATAAGAACAAAACCTCTCGAAATCACTAAAGATAATCCTTTTGTTGTTAACAATGTTACAACAATGTTTGTTTAACATTGATAACAAGACACCAATTCTATAACATGGTACCATAGCTTTGATTCTTTCACTTGGTGAAGTTAAATTCACTTGATGTAAATCATTTCGAGTTATTATTCCCTCTTGTGATTTACTAATTGCACAAAACGTTACCGTATTGGCAATTGCATAGTAACCAAGTATATAAGGAAGGTCCATATAAGTCCATAGTAATTTACTTACTAGAGTAGACGATGGATCGGATTGGTCTGGTTCGGATTCTGGCTCGAGTTCGGGCCGACTCGCTTTTAATTCGACACTTTCTTCACCTCTCCATAGACAAAAATTGTTGACAAAGCCTGTAACATTAGGCCATTGATCTTGTAACAACGTTGTACAATCTTGTAATGACAATGTTGGTTTTCTAGTGATGACCAAATCTTCTTGACAAAATTTTGTAACAACCCTATTGATGCAATCATCCCAAAGAGAAATGAAAGAGTCTCTAGAACAACCTGGGAGAGTGTTAGCACTAGTACTAGGGTTGTTGTTGGTTCTGATGATGGGACCCACGATGTCATACATTAGGGTTCTACAATCTAATGGTTCAGTTGTTGATATTGTGAAGAAGAGTTCTTTCCCTTGTGGCAAATCTTCAAATACATCTTTTCGAAGTGGAAAACGTAAATCTTCTGGTGGTGGCTCTTGTAGAAAACGCTTTAAATCAATTAATGTTGGTAGTGATTGTTGTGATGAGATACGATGGAGACATTCTAGGTAGTGCTCAGTTGGGTCTCTAAAGTCCAATTGAATAATTGCTGCCAGAAATCAACCATAAGTTAATTATTATGATTCTGCCAAAATTAATTAGTACCACAATAATGTATATTGGATAATGCAATGCTCTACTTTTAGGCTTCTTAATTCTAAAATCATGCACATCAAATTACAAGTAACAAACCATGTGTAAATATAAAAACCTATTAATTCCATCAAAAAAATTAAAGTGCATGTCTTTTATATATCTCTATCCATCAATATTAGTTTCAGTTTGTTAACAAAATTTTATTGTTTAAGGACTAAATTGATAACAAGAAAAAACTTGTTTAATCAAGTTTTATTGTTTAAAGAGAGTGACAGAGTCTAAGGACTTATTTGATTACATTTCTAAAAGTATTATTTTTAAAAATAACAAGTTATGTTTTGTTCAAAAATTACTGTTTTTCCATTGGATAAAATCATGACTTCATAGAAACCTAAAATGTTAAGCATAGCTCTATATAGTTCAAAGAATGATACCAACAACCAATGCTTAAAAGAAGCTCACATTTAATGGGAAGTGATTTGGAGTGAGACTGAACTCTTTGAGCAAAACCTGGGAAAAAGAGACACACATAGATACAGTTATTAGTTAGAAAGAATAAATAAACAAAACAACATAGTCAAGAAACAAATTTTGTTTGTTATTACCTGTAGAAGTAGTTGGTGAAGAAGGTTTTCTTCTGCCAAAAACTTTAACTTGTTGACCAGAAACAAATCTATCAACTGAAAAACCTTTCAGAGGACCATCATCAAAAGACTCCAATGGACAAGGAACCATAGAATCATCAAAACAAGTTAGTTCATCTGCATGTAGAAAACTTGAAGATTGAAGTCTTACTCTCCCTCTATGAATTTCACCTTCTTCACCCCATAAACTCACTGATTCTTCCCATGTCATTCTTATTTTCCCAATTCTTCTTAGTTCTTTAGATGGAGGAGAGGGTGAAATGTCTAAAATAGACTCCAACCCTAATAAATTTCCTCTATGACCATGAAAAAATGAATCATCCCCACTTGTCATACCCATTTGCTTTGTCCTAGCTACAACAATGACATAGTGGAATTAGTTAGAAGTAGTTTAAAAAATTTAAATTTTAATTAAAAAATACATTTTTATATTTTTTCATTTTTCTATAACATTCTTCCTCTTAGAAGCAGTTAAAAAATTGAAATTTTAATTAAAAATTACATTTTTATTTTTTTCATTTTTCTATAACATTCTTCCCCTTTGAAGTAGTTAAAAAGTTTGAAATATTAACTAAAAATTACGTTTTTATTTTTTTTTTCATTTTTCTATAACATTCTTCCTCTTAGAAATAGTTAAAAAGTTTGAAATTTTAATTAAAAATTATATTTTTATTTTTTCATATTTCTATAACATTCTTCTCCTGAAGAATGAGAAACAGTGTTTTGTATATCAGTCAGAGAGAATAACAGTAAATAGCATATATGCTTACCCATGAAACTAGCTTTCATAAATTTCTCAAAAAATACTGTACATTCTATAAAAGGTTACATACAAAAAAAATGAAAAATAACATAAAAAAACAGAAACTTTACCTTGTTTCAAATTAGGTGATGAAGAAAGAGTGAAGAAAAAAAAGTTTCATCAAATGTGAACATTATATCTATCATATGTTTGTGAACATTAAATCAAATGATGTTTTTTAATGCAAACCTGAGAGAGGGATTTCATCATCTTTGTAAGGTCTAGGAGGAGGAAGAGATCTAGTTCTACCATCATCACTAGAAACAAAAGAAGAAACACTTCTGCCACCATGAGAAGATCTCATTCTAGAACCCATAAACTGAGAAAGTTCTTCAAAAACCTCTTCATCAAAAGAAGCTGGTAATCTATGTAACTTTCTTTCATAAGGTGAAAGTCTAAAATAACTTTTACCAACATGTTCTCTTTCACTTCCTCTTTCCCATTCATAAACTTTCCTAAATTCACCCAACATATTATCCCATTTAGTCCCTGCTGTTTTAGCATCTCTATTCACACCATTCCTTCTAAGAAACTCAGCTACTTCTTTATCTTTTTCAGCCCTAGTTTTTCCTCTACTACTTCCTCCTCCCATTCCCAATAATAATTGATCACCTTGTTGAATATTTTCACCTCTTGAAGAAGATGAATCTGACCCAGTAGTTTTATATTGTTCTTTCCATGCTTTAGCTAACCATAACATCTCATTAGGTTTCCAAACTGGACTCACATACTTTCCTTTTCTGAGCTGTTGATGAACTTGTTCTCCTCTTGTTTTTCAATTCCTTCTAGTTTTGAATGAGTTGGTGATGAAGTTGTTTCTGATGAAGAAGCTGTAGTAACAACATTGTGAGTTAGTTGAAGTTGTTGTTGTTGTTGATTTGATGGTGAAGGAGTTTTTGATTCTGTTGGAAGCATTAACATTTGAGAATGTTGTTGTTTTTGTTGTGTTGGTGAAGGTAGAAGCTTCCATTGTCCACTATATCTAGGTCTTTTTGTGCTTAGTGACTCAAATTGTTGATCAAAAGGTGAAGAACTTGCACCACTTGAAACATATAAAGGACTTGAAATGAAAGGAGTAAGATTAACTGGTCTTGTTTCTGTGGTAGTTTCTTCATGATGTGTGGCTTGTGGAGATGATGAAACATGTTGTTGATGTGGTTGTTTCTTTGATGTGTCACTACTACCCTTATCATCCATTATTGAAAAAAGGGTAGCTTAAAGAAATGATTTTTATGAGAGAGGAAAAGAAGGAACTAGAAGAAGGGTAGTAGTAGCATTGGAGTTGAACTAATGTGATGGTTTTTTATGAATGTTGTGGGAAAGAAGAAGTACTCAAAAGGGGTTTTGAATAGAGTTAAAATTTTGCTGGTTGATAGATAGATAGATGATGGCACTGCTGCTGCTGCTACTGCTGCAATATTTTTCTTGGAAAAGGAAAGTTACAAAGTGAAGAGGATCGCAGCAAGGAAAAGCAAACATCCGAAACTATGAAAAGTAGCAACAGAAAGAAGAAAATACTAAAAAGTCAAGAGATTGTGGGAACTGCCGTGAATAAGACTGTTCATTTTGTTGTTTTCCTTCTTCTTTTAATAATTAAACAACTAATTTAGTATTATTCCTTAAAAATAATGAAATTGTAATAAACATTTGAATACGTATTTTGATTCTTGATGCTAGGGGTGTTCGCGGTGCGGTTTGATTCGGTTTTGAGCAAAAAAAGTGAACCAAATCGCAAAGTAAAAATAGATGCGGTTTGGTTTGGTTCGGTTGGCTTCCGGAAAAATATCAAACCAAACCAATGAGGTTTGGATTGGTTCGGTTGGTTTGGTTTTTGACGAGACAAAACACAATTCATAAGCTTGTCAAGATAGTTTGTGGAAAAACAACTTAGGGAGATAAATAAAACTAATAGAAAGCAGTTTTTTGAGGTTTTCGGTTTGGTTTTGTTCGATTTGCGGTTTTCTATTGGTTTGGTTCGGATTTGAACACCCCTACTTGGTGGTGATGCTAACTAAGTAAAGGATAAGGATTAAAAAGTGAAGAATAGACTTGGGTTATTGTGTTCTCTTGGCAAGTTCTCTTTAACAAGGTTTCTATTCGGTGAATTTGGTCCGTCATAGAGTCATTTAGAATCCCTCTCTAGCTTCATATGTTCTTTGTGGAGGCTCGGAGGAATTTGTTTTGCACCTGGTCTTGCATTGCCCCTTCTCACTTGGTGTGTGATACGATGTCTTCAGCTGGTTGGGGTGGCAGCTCCATTTGCCGTTTGATATGTTCTCCTTGTTTGCAACTTTCTGTGCCTTTAGTAGGGGAGCTAGGACAAACCGAGGATTGAGCCTAATTGGGCATATTGTCTTTGGCTGATTTGGGAGTTCCTAATGGGTGATCTTCTTTGCCACTCGCCCGATCGTGGGAAGACAATTGGTAGGATCCTCTCCTGGCATTGGTTCATAGTTAGGTCGAAAGGTCCTAGTTATCTCTACTATGAATCACATGTTGGCCCTCCGTCATGTATTAGTCAGAATCAGTTTAATTTTGTGCTTTTAGCACTTTGTATTGGGTTTGGAGACCCTAATATTCAAGTTTTGTTATATATATATATATATATACTCTCTTTTACTTTTAAAAAAATGAAAAATAGACTCGAAAGTATAATTTGGTAGTAAAATACATGAAGTTTTTTTATGAGAGTAGAGTTCGAATTTAGTATGCTCCTTTTTCTACATCTTTATTCCCCAACTCCTAGCTATTTATATTAAAGAAAAAATAAAAGGTGAAAATTTAACTCTTAATTTAGTTATCGGTTTTTAAATTATATGAAAATGAAGAATAGTTTTTAAGATTTGTGAAATCTAGCAAATTAGTATCAAAAATCTACTATCTATCTATACTATTAATCTACTACCAAAATACCAATTTTACACTATTCCCAACTAAACAACATTTAGATATTTATGTAATTTCACTTTTTTAAGTTTTTCACTTTTTCAATCTCTCTTTCTCTTTCATACCGCTACAATTTAATTTGTTAAATTACACTTCATGCCTAAAAGAGACTAAAAAAACCACCTCAAGTTTAATAATCCCACGATGAGGGCTTTTTATTTTCGATAAGCAATGTTTCATTGAAAAATGACACTAGAAGTGCTCAAAACAAAATTACAAATTGTTTATACACAGTTTTTGAAATGAGATTGAGAAAGAAACATGTCTCTTCTCATTTCTCTCAAGTTTCTAATTTCATTTTTACCTTTTTTATAAATTAACTACTTAAAACAGCGTCGTTTTTGCGCTTTTGAAAAAAAATGCAAAACCAGACCCGGTTTTACATAACCCACTGAGTCACCGGTTTTCACCGAAACCGACTTAGTCATGACGGTTCCCACCGGGTCACTGTATTTCCGATCCATAGCGTGGCTCGATTCGGTGACCCCTCTGGTTCCCGATTCGCTTGCCGATTTTTAAAACACTGTCTATCTATATCATTAATCTATTATCAAAATATCAATCTTACCTTTTTTCCAACTAAACAATTTTAGGATATTTATGTAATTTCACTTATTCAAACTTTTTCACTCTCTCCCTCACATACTTTTTCAAAATTTTTCACTCTCATATAATTTCTCAAACTTTTTCACTCTTCCCCAAGCATTTTTCACTCTCTCCTCCTCTTTCTTTCTCTAACTCTATCTTATTTTTCTATTTTTCACAATATATCTACTTTAATTTCATCTACATGTCTCCTTTTGTAATATGTTATTGTTTCTCTGTCAATAAGTTTTATTTAGCATCTATGGGAAATATTACAATTTGAAAATTTTGAACTAACTCAATTACAATGTTGCTGGTAGATGTTCACATGGTAATGTTTACGGAAAATATTAATTCTCTACTTTAATAAAATTTTGTTTTCTAATCTCTACGGAAAATATTACATGTTGCTGGTAGATGTTCACATGGTAATGTTTGGACTAACTCAATTACAATTTGAAATTTTTTGTTTATCTATTTTAAATTAGTATTGATTTTTACTGAGTGATATTCAGACTAATTATATTATGTCTAAGTCTATTAATAAAAATAACAAGACAACACACGTGTGTATGCACGAGTATACTGCTAGTATATTACTATATATAAAACAATTACAGTAGTACCTAAGAAGTTCGGATACTTAGTACAATACATATTTGATTCGACATGGCCAATATGTGTATATAATTACTCGATATATGACTCTTGTAATGTAGAAAAAATTACTCTGCAATCAAAATAAGTTGGTACTTACATATATTTTTTCCACACTTACTATAATATTTATTTTTACTATGAATGTGTCAACAAATTTCATGTTTTTAGTAAGAGAGATATCGAAAATATATCGTATCAATATGACAATCATATATTTAGTTGTTCAGATATGTATTAAAGATATATTTGAGAAATATTAAGTGTGTATCGTATCGGGTACGTCTCTATTTTTAAAGTGTCGAGATTTCATAAAGTACTAGTAACACTCTTTTTTTTTGTGACAATTTTTTTGGTCTTGCTTGAGCATCGCTTTTACAATGATTAATCTACATCAAAAATTTTGGTGTACATGCGAAGACAGAAACTTTCTTAATCTGTGTGATTCTCTTATCTCAATAAAGTTTTTGTCACACCCAAATTTTGAACTCAAAACCTTAAGATAGTATCTATGTTCAGTTACCACTTTGACCAACGCTTGTCGGCAGTAGTGGGAACACTCTAATTGATGAGGGAGAAGCACGGTATCGTTGCAGTTTTGATGTGTGATATTGACAAGTAGGAAGAGAAACGCAGAAAGAGAAAAGAAAAGATAGAAAAAGTGAGAGAGACAGTAAGAAAACAGAGGTATGAGGTGTAAGTGCATGATTAGAGAGACGTTGTCATGATTGTACTACTTCTGAAAAACGCGGCTGTAAGATACTATTTAAACATTATTATTATATTTACTTTACTTTTATTAATTTGTGTTATTGGGATTGAAGTGCATTTAATGTTGTGTGTGCATAGCAAGCAAGGGCCTAGAAACTGAGAGTGTGTGAGTGAGGTTTTTCTGAAAAAGATGTGTTAATTTTATTTTGTTGTTTTGTTTTTGGGTTTTTCTATTGTGAGATTGAGACTTCACGAATCCATCACTCTGCTCCAATCACTTATTTTTGCTTATCACAATTTTGGCTCCATCCTTATTCTTCATCTTTTTTGCTTCTCTCATTCTTTAAAAAAGAATTGCGTATTGTTTTTGAATATAGGTGTTTGCTGTGCGGTTTGATTAGGTTTTGAGATACAAATTGAACCTGTTCTGGGGTGTATTAACAACACCAGGAGGTGCCAACAGAAAGGGACCAGCGGCCCAACACGCAGGAAACGACCCAAACATGCTAGCCTTGCAGCGCAAGTTGCGCTCCTGGCCGTTGCGCTTATCTCAGCCAGGACGCTCGCCTCCAACAGTATAAATACGCCACTCGCATGTGGCTTCAGGTACGTTATCTTACCTTGTGATACCCTGCCCGAGCGATCACTGACTAGAGCGTCGGAGTGTCTTTGCAGGTACCACCCGAGGTGCTCTCAAGGCCGGTCCCTATTCCTCATCAACGACCGAGCGTAGGAGCCACGAACGACATCACTTCATTGGTCAGGTACGATCAATTGGCGACCACAGTGGGAGGCACGAGCGCTATCCTACTTCGACTATGGCTCCACGCGGAAGACCACCCCAGGCGCGGGCATCGTCACGACTTGACCCCCCGGGGCCGAATGCTCCTCAGGATACCCTAGAGGGTGTACCTGTAACCGAGCATGGATCGCAAGGAAATCCTCGTCAAGAGCCCTCGGTCGCGGCGGCGGCGAGGACCGGTCTAGAAACGAGCACAACGCGGCGATCATCAACCGATCTCGCCGAGCCGGCGAGGCGGCGGATTGCAGAGCCTTTGCCAGAGCATATCACTCAAGTCATCCTTCAAGTGCTACAAAACAAGAATCGGCTCATTGCAGATCGAGATGAGTTGATCGCTCGCTACGAAAGAGAGTCGACCTCAGTCCGCCAGCGAGCGGCCAACGAAGAACCCTCTGCTCAAGGTCGTCCTTCTCGCAGACACCGTACGCCTCCTCGAAGGAGCACCCCTCGCCGAGGAAGTACTTCTCGCCGATCCCCGGCACGCCGAAACGGGGCACACGGGTCGCCCCCTAGCAGGAACGTGCGCAGACGCCATTCCCCCTCTTACGATTATGGATATGAAGACCCCAACTATCGTCCTGAGTCAGGTCGCTCGCCTACCAGGTATTCTTCCCGCGAGTCCTCCGGTTCTCGAAGGTCGAGAAGTCAATCATGGGACTCGTACGAAGAGTTTGATGACTATCGTGAAGGAGAAATCAGGGATGTCCCCCAGCGACCGAGGAGACACCATTCCGGGCGACCTAGGGGACGATCTTCTCAAATGCCACCGTTGTATGGTCCGCCAGCGAGCGGTGTGTTCTACGAAATGCCGAGCAATGAGGCATGCCTTCCCATGCAGCCTTTTGGGCCGAGTGGTATCCCGACCGGCCATGGATGTAACACCCCATTTCTACCCGGAAATTTATAATAAAAATATCAGAGTTTAAAAATTATTTTTCAATTCATCCAAACGGGAATGCTACATTTACTTCAAACAACAACATCATTTGGTAACAAATTCATTTGTAATTTAAAACATGATACGTGGAACGCTACAATAGGCGAAACCAAGGAAATAAATAGTTTAGTTCACATAAACAATTATTTCGTCATCACGCAGCGGAATAAAAGGAAAACAGTTCCAAGAAAACAAAACGGCATCAACACAAAATACACCAACAGTATCATATAAGACAATGACTACTAGCTAATGATTCGCCCCCTAGGTGCTACGTATCAGAGCAATACCGACTCGAGGGATGAAGGACTCAAAGGTCCTCAGTCACGGGTACCTGTAGTAATAATCAACATAAGGGGTGAGTCTAAGCAGCATAATAAGGCTTATAATAAGCAGTATATTAGATCACAAGACTATACCAATCACAACATCACATATAAATACATATACAACAACTTTCATTAATTATTTATAACAACTATAAATACATATATATACATATACAGCAGTCATTACAGTCACGTCAACATTTTACATTAGTCACCTATATATACGTCATATATCAACCAGCATAAAAATTAACAATTATGAGAATGAATGTATGAAATGCAAGTATGCATGTGGTACCATTCATCGTCCTTAATTTTGCCAATTGGGCACATCGTCAATAATTGAGCCTTATTCATCGTCAATAGCTCGAAGGTCGAAGCCTCACATCGTCCATAAATATGCACATGTAATGCATGTGACTTCATGAACAACCAACAAATTATAATTTTCCACAACATCAATATCGTTCCTAACATCATCGTCACTTTGGCTTTACGCCCATCATCAATAACATCGTCACTTTAATTTGGTCAATAGACCCATCATCATTTAACAACATTGGCAATATAAAAATTGTGCCATCATCAACCCGCAACACTAAAACAGCACATAAGACACAAACAGGCGGTAACAGGCGCCAAAACAGCCAACCAGTACAAAGTGGCGCCCATTAGCCCAACATTTATAAACACATGCTAAATAAGTTAGGAAAATATTGACAAGCACAGAATCAATTCATGATTTCTTGTTTTTAAAAGGGGAATCGATTCATGGCTTTCATTTTCAAAGAGGGAATCGATTCATGGCTTTCATTTTTAAAGAGGGAATCGATTCATTGCTTTCATTTTTAAAGAGGGAATCGATTTCTTGCTTTCATTTCTAAAGGAGGAAATCGATTTCTTTCTTTCATTTCTTAAGGAGCAAATCGATTCCTAGCTTTCATTTCTAAAGGAGGAAATCGATTCCTAGCTTTCATTTCTAAAGGAGGAAATCAATTTCTTTCTTTCATTTCTAAAGGAGGAAATCGATTCCTAGCTTTCATTTCTAAAGGAGGAAATCGATTCCTAGCTCCTGGTGTAGAGCTCAGAATCGATTTCAAGCTTCATTTTGGAGTAAAACAATCGATTCTTGGCCTATTACAATTACATACATCACAGTTACAGAATCATCCAGAGACAATCAAATCAACCACATACACCTAACAAGTCATATACTTTTCAACATCCACATAGTGCATCAATTCATCATACGTACCATCATACATCAAAAACAACAGGGAAATCACAATGAGATCAATATAAAATCCTACAACCCACATACATCCCATTATAAACCCTATTATAAGGTAAGACCCACCCTTACCTTGAGTATAACGAAGATGATGATCCTTCTACGTGAACACCGAAGTAACCACAGCAACAGCTCTTCTTCTCCTCTTCTCTCTTGTGCGATCTCCTTCTTTCTCTTTTCTCTCTTGTGCGATCTCTCTTCTCACTTCTCTTCTTACGTTTCTTTCTTTCTTTCACCAAATGAGACGCTTGTCTCAAACCCTTGCGCCTAGGAGCCTAATTCAATGGGCTTGGGTGCTTGGGCCGCTTCTTACCACCCTGTAGTTACCGATTACTACTCCCTTTATTAAAATAAAACATTATGTTAATAATTTTAACTAAGTAATAATAATGTAACACTTAAATAATTTAATCAAATAATTAATTAAATTATTTTTGGTGTTACAATGGACCTTTAGTTAGAGAGATATGCCGTTACCGTATCCCCGAGAGACTGAGGAAACCCCCCCAATTTGAATAAATTCAACTACCGTGGGGATCCGCATGCACACTTAAGGTACTTCAACAATTACTGCAGCTATAGGGAGCTAGGAACGACCATGAAGTGCAGACTCTTTCCACAGTCGCTCGAGGAGCGAGAACTGGAGTGGTGGGAGAGTCTGCCGCCCAACACCATCTCGATTTGGGACGGCCTGGTCAGAACATTCTTGGCCAACTACACGGCCAACAGATGCCTAGAGCGGCATGAAGAGCACTTGGATACAATTATCCAAGGGGACAACGAATCATTGAGACAGTACATAGAGCGATTCAACGCCGAGGCCGATCAGGTGCGCAACCTAACTGATAGAGACAAGCTAAAGTATCTCAAACGTGGTATCAGACCGGACCACTGCTTTGCAGAAGAGTTCGGCCTAAATCGTTAAATGGATCTGACCATGTTCCTACGAAGGGCCAACGATCATATGGCCCATGAAGAAGCACTGTTCGCTAGAAAGGTCACCCGTGCGCGGCCCAGAGAAGAGTAGGATAGGTCGCTTGAAGAACAAGACAGTCCTCGTGATAACAGGACAAACTAACGATCTGTGAATAAATGTCAGGCGGGCGCTCTTTTTCCCCACCAGGGTTTTTTACTGAGGCCCGACCTTTAAAAGTCGTACTTTGTAATTTATTTCGTATGCAAGAATGTATGATTGGTCGCTCGCCATGCGAGTAGCAGCGAGCAGCCATAGGTTCCGCCGTGTGCCATCGAAATGGCCCAAGGGTTAAGTAATAACCCACAAGCAATAGTAGGCCGTCGAAACGATCTACATCGAGTTCCGTCGAACGGCCCCGAAATGAGTGTCATCGAATGACCGAGGTCAAGCAATGACCCACTAACGAGCATTGACTGCCGAGCGGTCTACAACGAATGCTTCCGAGAAGCACGAATTAGTCAATCGCACCTCCTAAGACGAGCAAGATCCAAGTAAACTTCGTAAGCTAAGGGGGTCGGCCGAGTTCCGATTAATTGAATCACACCCCGACATGTAAGTGGCAGCGTCCACGTACTCGGCTGTGGCAGCATCCACATGCTCGGCTGTGGCAGCAACCACATGCACTCGGGGGCAGCGTCCACGTGCTCGGCTATGGCAGCGACCACATGCACTCGGTGGCGCTGGTCCACGTGCTCGGCGTGGCGGCGTCCGCGTGCTCGGCGTGGCAGCGTCCACGTACTCGGCTGTGGCAGCGTCGACATGCTCGGCTGTGGCAGCGACCACATGCACTCGCGGCGGCGGCCCACGTGCTTCGGGCCGGTGGGCGGCGTCACGTGCTCGGTGTGGTAGCAACCACATGCACTCGGTGGCAGCGTCCACGAACTCGGCTGTGGCAGCGTCCACATGCTCGACTGTGGCAACGTCCATATGCACTCAGTGGCAGCGTCCACGAACTCGGCTGTGGCAGCGTCCACATGCTCGGCTATGGCAGCGACCACATGCACTCGGTGGCAGCTTCAACAAACTCGGCTGTGGCAGCGTCCACATGCTCGACTGTGGCAGCGACCACATGCACTCAGTGGCAGCGACCACGTACTCGGCTGTGGCAGCGACCACACCTCGACAGTGGCAGCGTCCACATGCTCCGCTGTGGCAGCGACCACATGCACTCGGTGGCAGCGTCCACATACTCGGCTGTGGCAGCGTCCACATGCTCGGCTGTGGCAGCGACCACATGCACTCAGTGGCAGCGACCACGTACTCGGCTGTGGCAGCGACCACACCTCGGCAGTGGCAGCGTCCACATGCTCGGCAGTGGCAACGTCCACAAGTCGCTCCCTGTAGGTCGGCCGCGCGAGGCTAGACAGGGGGGCAACAAATCAAGCCTCGAATAGGCTGCGCTAAGTCACTCCCCGTAGGTCAGCCGCGCATGACACGAGGGCAACAATCTAAGCCTTAGTCCGCCCTTAAGCGACCTAGGCTTCGGGGGCAACTGTTCTTGGGTGTATTAACAACACCAGGAGGTGCCAACAGAAAGGGACCAGCGGCCCAACACGCAGGAAACGGCCCAAACATGCTAGCCTTGCAGCGCAAGTTGCGCTCCTGGCCGTTGCGCTTATCTCGGCCAGAACGCTCGCCTCCAACAGTATAAATACGCCACTCGCATGTGGCTTCAGGTACGTTATCTTACCTTGTGATACCCTGCCCGAGCGGTCACTGACTAGAGCGTCAGAGTGTCTTTGCAGGTACCACCCGAGGTGCTCTCAAGGCCGGTCCCTATTCCTCATCAATGACCGAGCGTAGGAGCCACGAACGACATCACTTCATTGGTTAGGTACCATCAGAACCAAACCACAATGTAAAATTACATGTGGTTTGATTCGGTTGGTTCGATTTTTTTACGAGACAAAATATAATTTAAAACGGAGTTAAAATTAACTAAAATAAAAGTGGCTTAATATAAAAAAATTTAAAAAAATTTGCTCAAATATATGTAGTATATAAATTACTCCCTTTTAATTCTTTTAAGATAACTACAGTCATGTTTAAAAGAATTTGAATTAAATGTTTTATTGTATATCATAACAATATGGGTTGTTTGTAAAAGTGAGTGAAGAAATAAATTGGATTTGGGCCAATAAGTGAGTGAGAGTTAGGTTTTAGTTGGATTTGGACTAAAAAGTTAGTAAGGAAGATTGTAACTAAATAAGCCTTGGTGTTTTTTTTTGACCAAATAAGCCTTAGTGTTACTTGTGGCTTGGTTTGGTTCAGTTGGTGGAACAAACACCACAGGCCAAACCAAACCGTGCGGTTGACTGAAAAAAATCGAATAGATTTTGTGGTTTTTTGCGGTTTTCGGTTTGAGTTGGTTCAGTTTGCGGTTTTCTATTTGGTTGGTTCGGTTTTGAACACCCCTACTGGAATGGACAATGCCTTTGAAATCTCTAATAAATGAGGCCCGTGATCTATAAAGATTGGACGGCTTAGATTCACTCTCTCTATCGCATGGCTCGAACACCCTTTCGCCAATGTGCACTCCACGAATAGAATTTTGTCACGTTGCTAACACTTTTTCTTCTTGCTGACTTAAACATCAGAGTGTGTGCATGTACCACCCCCTTCACTAGACAGATAAAAAGGAGCGCGCCTCAGAGTATTTCATAATCTTCTAACTTCTTAGATTGGTGAGCATCTCGGCCAGCTTCTCAACTAAGACATGCATTTAGTTCTGTTCAACTAACATATTTGAAAAATGAATAAAAAGTGTCTTCGATCTAGTCAATAATATAAGAGACAATATTGTACATCAGACAAACTAAGGAATTACATTAAAATAAATTATTCTTTTTACTAAGTCTACAAGTTTACTATCTTTCCAATATTGTCATTTTAATTAAATGATGATTTACACTTTTGATTAATGACCTCATTTTTAAGTACACCACATTAATAAAGTAAATTTAGGATTAATCATTTACTACGGTTTAAAAATTGTGCTTGTTTCGTATATTTTCGACCATGAAAAGATATTATGGATCGGAGGTAGTACAACCAAAAAATCAAAGAAGAAATTTATGTCTTGAAAATCATCGCTCGCTAATTTACTTTATTCTAATTTTGTTTAACTTTCGAATTCTTGTACACTATTAGAAAAAATCTAAATACCCATGAAAATTTATAAATATCTTCACCCATTTTTTTTTTTTTTGTGTTGGCAAGTTTTTGCTTTCCTTCCGTATTTATTCTAATTTTAGATTTTCCTTTATTTTCAAGCAAGTACCCCTGTCTCACTATATTTGCAGTATCCTTTTGGTCTTTAGCTGTTCAAATTATGTACATATCTTCCCCACCCTGCTGGAAACTACGATTTTCTATAAGCACATCATGGTCTTTCTTTTTTATATTCGGCTAAATTACTCAAAGGTACTTTAACTTTTTTTTTTGATAAGCGTTCTTTAATTTATTTTATTGTAATAAGTTGGTCTTTTAAGTTTTTTTCGTACCACTTAAGTCTTTTAAGTTATTTAATTGTAATAAACTGATCTTTTAAGTTTTTTTCATACCACTTAGGTTCTTAAGTTATTTAATTGTAACAAGTTAGTCATTTAAGTTATTTAGTTGTAATAGTTTGGGGAATTTTAGATCTGAGAAATATAAGTTATTCGGCCTTTAAAAGTCACAATTAAATAACATAAAAGGGCTAAGTGAGTGCGATTTAAAAAACTTAAAGGAATAATTTGTTACAGTTAAATAATTTAAAGAACCTAAGTGGTACAAAAAAAACTTAAAAGATCAACTTGTTACAATTAAATAACTTAAAAGACCTCTCTGGTGTAATTTAATCTTTATATTCGGATCATTGTTGGCTATTCAGATAATGTCTCAATGTTTTCAACGACAAACTAATCTCTACGTGTCCTTAGGATGAAATTGTGTACTGATCAATACTGAGTTTCTCCATTGCGAGAATCCAATCTAGAAGCACCGAATCAACCCCTCGTGTGTCAGGATAGCTTAAGCCACTAAGCCAACGATGATAGTTACATCTGGGTCTTTCTAATATAATAATAGGTTGAATTGTGTTTTAATTTCTTTTTTCTGAAAAACTTTTAAGACTAATTTCAATACTAGACGCAGTGAACCATAATTTCATTGGACACTTTAAGTTAGTATGTAGAAAGTGTTTTGTACCTTATCCATTATGTGAATGACTGGTCTGGATAGTTGGTAGGGCGCTCCTGCTAGAATTGTGGACAATACCGGGTTGAGATCTGGCTCGTAGTGGTGCCTACAAAGGCACTCTAGCGCCCAAGTCGGTAGATGAATCAAGTGAGTATTTGAGAAAATGAGAGATTGCGTACCTGATTTAGTGGGTTGACTTCTATTTATAGGTCAGGTTCGTACTGAGTGTGTGACGCCTTAAGTAGCCTTCTAAAGCCTTAAGTAGCCTTGTGACATCACATCCGTCGATTCTTAGCAAGGCGATGCCAGCGGTTGACCTGGCTTCAGCGCGGATTGACCGTCAGATTGAGTTGTAGGCAAGTTGGCGACGATACAGAACTCATTAGTGGGTCGGTTCTTGGCCTAAGATCTGGAGTGGACCACTGGCCCAGTCCGGAGCAGTTGCCCCCCAAGCTGGAGTCGCCCATTGGGCGGGTCTGGCTTGTGTTGCATGACGTTTGATCGACCTTTCCCCCCAAGCGAGTTCTGCTCAGAGGCCTACGAGACGATTTGGTGTTGGTGCTTTGATTTGATTGATGAGACGTTTGTGTTGCTCGAGCGATGAAGCCATAATGTCAGCGATTAATGGCCTTGTAATCAGAGCTAATAATTAATGCTTTATTGAAACATCATGTTGGTTCGAAGAGAGCTACTATATAAAGTGGGTTTACTTTCTGCTTCAAAACCTTTTCTGTTTGAAAATTTGCTCTGAGGACCGACTTTATTTTCCGGCGAACCTGACATAGATTTCTAGTGACCGACTTCATTTATCGGTGACGGTCTTGCGAGGTGCATTGAGTACCAAGGGAGGAAGTCGCGATCTTCTGTTAACCCGACACGAGATGCACCAACCCCTTTACTTCCAGGTTATGATCTCGAACTTTACTTTTATCCATTTCTTTTTGTTTCCTTTTCTTTAATAAGGACGGGTACATCTTTCGGCCAACTGTAGAGCCCTACGGGAGGAGGTGTCAAGTTCGGGGTCGACCAAGTCTACCCCTCTCGAGCGTATCTTGCTGTACCTAAGTCGATGCCCTTCGTCCTGCAAGTTTGAGCTGGCGAGAACAAAGAGAACATCTCCATAGTAGAGACTCGTCAGTCCATTCCTCTAGATAGAATGTTCGCGGGGAAGCAGCCCGGCCATCTGGCTCAATTGTATGCAGAATCCCGTATCATGAGTTAGGTGGATGCGGAGGAGTCTGACCAGCTACTTGTACGTCCCCCCAATTAGTCAAAACACCTTGGAAATGGTGGCGCCTACGATGCTAACTAGAATGTGAAAGATTCCAGATTCCCACTAGCATGGTCTAAGGCGCATTATAACCGCAAGGCGTCCGCCTATGTGATTGAAAGATCGTGACTCGATGCTAAGGATAAGGAGACACTGAATCTACTTCAGAATTTCGTTTCCCATCTACCTTCTAAATCAAATTTTATCAATGCTCGACCCTTGGTGGAAGCCAGATCGCGCAAGGCACTCCGGGCAGCGTTAGGTATTGCTCGGAACAAATATGTTTTTTATCTTTGTTGTTTGAGATTTGTTTAAGTTTACTAACTCCACTTTCTTCTCTTTTTGTTTTGCATACAAAATGGTGAACCCTTTGAACTTCAAAAGCTTGATGATGTTGGCCAAGACGGGCAATGCTTAGGTGGTGGGGTCTTCTAGTCGTACCCCCAAACGAGTTGATCCACCACAAAACGAGATCCAACCATCAGAGGCGCACGACGAAGGCATGGAAACCCCCGCTCAGGCCAACAAAAAGAGAGACCGAGCTAGGTTACAAGGTCAGCACGAGTCTAAGGAAAAAATGGTGATGATCCAGGTTTCAGATGAATAATCTCCTCATCCCGGTAAAAAGTCCAGGCACGTGAAAGAAAGCCGCCAAACCAAATCTCCAAAGATAGCCGCCAAACCAAATCTCCAAAGATTGCGCTAGACGGGTTGACTCTAGCCGAGTACGAGCACTATGTGGAAGATCTGCTCGATGTTGTTGCTCAAGTTTATAAGGACTCCTTCGACGTGCTAAAAAAATGGAACCAGGAAGCCGCCGAGCGGGAGAAATGTAATTTACTTGAAGCTAAAATTCTTTGGTTGGTTAGGGACTTATTGGAATGTCAAGATAAACTGAAATATTTCCATGATGTTTGCCTTGTAGGGTTGCGGCAAGAAGGAGACGAGGCTATTAAGAACATGGAGGGGGCTAAGAATGCTTTGAAGCCGACCGCCGATGCCCTTAGTTCTTGCTTGATAATCTTTTCAAAACTTATTTTGAACTTGATCACTTAGAATAAGTAGATTTGTAAGAGCAGACATGGCTTACAATTAAGAAATCAAGAACTAATATGGGTGAGTGTTTTACATAAAGAAAACTTTGTGAAAACCATGCTAAGTCCTAGAGATAGGATAGTATAGTCCATAGGATGAATTGTGGGTACTTAAAATACAAGAGTGAATTTATTTTAGCAACTTGGATAATTGTTAGGAGGCAAGAAAGGCATTGACAACCCTTTCTTTACTGCAAAAAGCAAGGATCATAAGAGCTGGTAGTGAAACTCTTAAGAAAGTGACTGAAAGGCACATAGCTAATGCAACAGCATTCAGTGCAGCTGCATCACATACTGCATCACACACTTAGAAGTAAATTACTTGATGAAAACATTCCAACTAGCTTTTCTCATTTGCATTATCACACTCTTTACTTTGCTTTCTTTCTAACTTAGTTGTGATCACTTAAACTCCAAAATTATTTTGTTACTTAGTTACTTTACACTTTATTACTTTATATTGATTTTAAAAGTGAGTTTTTCAATCTCTGTGGGTTCGATCTTTTTACTACTTGTTTTTGGACTGTGTATACTTGCACATTTGTGTTGTTATTTCCAAACACCAAGTTTTTGGCGCCGTTGCCGGGGATTGAAGTAAATTCTTTTTAAAAAATTCTGATATATAGTAATTTAGTGTTGTATATAATTCTGGTACTTAGTATATGTACGAACTGAAAATGAGAACACCGTAATATAGCTTAGATCCAGAAATAGAAAGAAGATTCAGAAGATTGCTAAGACTCCAAAAGCAAAATCAACAAGTCTGCAACATGTCTTTCAGTGAAGAACAAAGCTCAAGGCCACACTCAGTGAGAGAAGGCCCTGATTCACAGCATACTACTGAAGAAGAAGTTCATAGAGAAAATCTCATCAACATGGATCACATAGGTATGATTAATGATAGAGATAGACCTATGAGGGATTATGCTCAGTTTGATCATCAAAACATGCAAACTAGCATAAATAGACCTCATATAGATGCCATGCATTTTGAATTTAAGCCTATGATGTTTCAAATGCTTCAAACTATTGGTCAATTTGGAGGATCTCCTCATGAAGATCCTCATTTGCATTTAAGGCAATTTTTAGAAGTATGTAGTAATTTTATCATACCTGGTGTTAGTGAAAATGCATTTAGATTAAGGTTATTTCCTTATTCTTTGAAAGATAGAGCTAAGGCTTGGCTAAATTCTTTAGAGCCTAACTCTATCCATTCATAGAATGAAATGGCTGAAAATTTTTTAGGAAAATATTTCCCACCTATCAAAAATGCCAGGTTAAGAAATGATATTACATATTTTAGACAAAAAGAGTTTGAATCTTTATTTGAAGCATGGGAAAGATGGAAGGAACTTTTGAGAAAATGTCCTCATCATGGTTTACCTGTTATTATTCAAATGGAAACATTGTATAATGGTTTAGAACCTCAAACTAGAATAATGCTTGATGCATCATCTGGTGGAGTGTTATTAAATCTATCATACAATGAAGCATGTGAATTAATTGATAGAATAGCAGCTAATAGCTCTAGTTGGCCTACTGAGAGGGTAAGTGCCCAAAAGAAACCATCAGGGGTACATGAAATTAATGATATATCTCGCCTGCTCGCTTTCAAGTAGCCACTCTAGCTAATTTGATGAAAAACTTCACTTCCGACAATGCTCTATCGCATCTAATGCAAACAGCATCACCGAGACAACACCGTAGCAACCCTATCTCTGTAGAATTATGTAGGTTATAATAGGAATAACAACCCTTATTCCAACACTTATAATCCCGGTTGGAAAGATCACCCAAATTTTAGATGGAGCAACAATAGTGCACCCGCACCTAGAACTGCACTAACTACACCACCGTGATTCCCACTCAAAATAACCAAAGAAACTCTCAACCTACCACCGATAATTCTCTAGAATCCATGCTTAAAGCATTTATAGGTGAATCTAGAACTGCTAGACAAACTCAAGATGCTTCCATTAAGAACTTAGAGAATCAAGTTGGTCAATTAGCCACACTGCAGATCAAAGGCCACAAGGTGCCTTACCTTCAAATCTGAGGCTACTCCTTCCCAAAACCAAGGAAAGGAGCAAGTTAAGGCTATTTCTTTAAGAAGTGGTAAGGATCTTGTAGAGTTAACGAGAAGGAAAGTGTAGAAAAGGGAGAAAAACCAAAAATAAAAAAAACCAATGCGAAGCATCTAGTGCTCTGCATCACAAGAAGTTCAAAGTCCACTACCTAAGTTAGTACTGAATACCCTCCTCCTCCGTATCCTCAAAGACCGATAAAAGCTCATGAGGAGAAGTAGTTTGGTAAATTCTTAGAGGTACTAAAACAATTACACATCAATGTTCCCTTAGTAGAAGCACTCCAACAAATGCCAAACTATGCAAAATTTATGAAGGATGTGCTTACTAAGAGGAGAAGATTAGAGAGAGTTTGAAAGCAATTGCCATGACAGAAGATTGTAGTTTGCTTATGCAAAATAAGATCCCTAGGAAATTGAAGGATCCAGGTAGTTTTACAATTCCATTTTCTATAGGAAAATCCTATACTGGTAAAGCTTTATGTGATTTAGGTGCAAGCATCAAATTGATGCCTAAATCTATTTTTGACCAGTTAGAAATTGGAAATGCAAAACCAACCATCGTGACACTTCAATTAGGTGATAGATCAATAGCCTATCCTGAAGGTATCATAGAAAACATATTGGTTAAGGTAGATAAATTTGTATTCCTTGCAGATTTTGTTATCCTTGATTTTGATGCGAGATAAGGAAGTACCTATTATCCTAGGTAGACCATTCTTAGCAACCGCAAAACCATAATTGATGTGCAAAAGGTGAACTCACTATGAGAGTGAATGATCAAGAGATAAAATTCAATGTGATGAATGCTATGAAGTATCCTGCTGAAAAAACAGAAGAGTGTTCATCCTTAGTTTCTCTAGATCAATTGGTAGAAAAACAGTTTTACAAACAGTATGATCATTTAGCCAATGCAGGATGCATTAGATGCAAGAAGATTGCTAGATGATGAAATGCTAGAAAAGGAAAACCTACCAATAGAAAACTCTTGTAAGGGAGTATGGGCTAGAACTTATGAATCACTCAATCTTGAGAATCCAAATCTCAAAAAGAATTTACCCTCAAAAGAACAACCTCCTAAGCTAGAATTGAAAGAATTA
Source organism: Oxytropis ochrocephala (assembly GCA_020916435.1). Taxonomy (NCBI): domain Eukaryota; kingdom Viridiplantae; phylum Streptophyta; class Magnoliopsida; order Fabales; family Fabaceae; genus Oxytropis; species Oxytropis ochrocephala. Next base: position 65,629,262 of record CM037095.1, read on the forward strand.
CCTAAACATCTTAAGTATGACTTTCTAGGAGAAAATGAGACCTTACCTGTTATCATTGCCTCTGATTTAACATCAGAACAAGAGAGTAATCTCATTAGTACTCTACAGAAGCATACTCAAGCAATAGGTTGGCAAATGTCTGATATCAAGGGAATTAGTCCTTCTATGTGCATGCATAGAATCATCTTGGAAGAAAATTCCAAGAATAGTATAGAAAGTCAAAGAAGACTAAACCCTATTATGAAAAAGGTTGTGAAAAAAGAGATTATTAAGTTGCTAGATGCTAGCAAAATGTACTATGGTGAACATGTGGTGAGAGACAAAATTACCACCCATTTGCAAAATCTCTAAACAAAAAGAGGTAGTCAGGCTGACAAGACTCTTAAAACAAGCGCTTGATGGGAGGCAACCCATTGTTTTTAAGTATTTTTGTGCAATTTTATGTTTTTATTTGTTTTGCAGAAATGCAGGATACCAATGCAGCTGCATCAAATGCACCTGCATTGCAGAAAAAATTGCCCTGCATCAAAAATCTCAAAAATTTGAAGAATACGATTAAGTGTGAGTCTTAAGGCTTCAGGATGATCAAAGGGAAGTTAAGCAAGATTAATGAAGTGTTAGTAGCCAAGGATGACACATGGCGTGATGCATGCATAACACGCAAGGCATAACGGCTACCTAATAACTCCACTTCCTTCTTCCTGAAACATAAGGCCTTAAACTTGTTACCGTTACCCCTTCTTCGCAAATCTCACAAATTTCTCTCATTCGAGACACAATTACTCTTCACATTCTCATCTTCATTTTCTCAATCAAAAACATTCAAAGACCTAGAATTTGAACAATCAAAATGGTGAAAAAGCAATCAGCACAGAAATCATCAAGCAAGCAGACCAGAACTCCCCAGAAAGAGAAGAAAGTCATGCATGCAGGATCATCATCAAGCAAGAAAGGCAAAACCAAAGAACCAGAATCCAGAACCAATGACAATGTTCATTTCTGGAACATGCATCTACTACCCGATAGAGGGTATGATTTGAAGAAGGCTAGCCCATCATTCATGTCAACAGTGGCCAATCTCAATTGGGACCACTTTGTTCTACCAAGAGGAGGCTACATTGAAGATTTGGTGAGAGAATTCTATGCTGGCATCACACCACAAGAAGGAACAGAGCATTCCTACACTTCCATGGTGAGAGGTAAACTTGTACACTTCCATGCAAAGAAATTGAATGAACATTATATGCTGGCATCACACCACAAGAAGGAACAGAGCATTCCTACACTTCCATGGTGAGAGGTAAACTTGTACACTTCCATGCAAAGAAATTGAATGAACATTATATGCTGAAATATAATGGAGTTGAATTTGAAAACAAAGTACCCAAGAAACATTACTGCTAATGTTATTTCTGCTCTTGAGAAAGAGTTTGTGCAGGAAAGAGAAGAAGAAGGACTTGACAAAGAAGACAAAGGAGAAGAATCATCTGCAAAGAAGCCTGTAGCTCAATCTGAAGAGATGCAGAGTGATGCTCCTGCATCACATCACATGTCTTTGCATCATCACAAAGAGCAACAACAACAATGCATGATGAGGCAACAATCAAGCTTGTTCTGGAACAAATGGCTCAACAGAAGAGAGATGCATTGCACAACACTCAGAAGTTCTTCAAGAAACCTGGAGGCAGGCAAGCAAAATTGACACCTAAGAGGAAGCAACTTGAGTGTAGCCAAGACCGATGCACTGCGCACGGTGCGCGCGAAAAATTCCTGTAAATACACCAGAGGAAGGAGGTGCATCTGCACCTACAGAAGAAACACCAACCAAGCAACCCAAAGAGAAGAAGCAGAAGGTGAAACACACTCCTCCAACCAAGCAGAGCACCAGAACCAGGAGTGGAGCCAAGAAATGAGTATCATTTACAAGCTTTCACCTACTACTCGCTATATAAACTTGTGTTATTTCATTTTAAAACTATTTCCCTGGTTGTTTTTAATCCCTCTCCCCTATTTTGAACAAATTTTGGTTTGTATTTTCTGAACAAATTAGCAGTGTGGACATTGCTACCCCTTAAGTTTGGGGGGGGGGGGGGATTTATCTTGCATTTGCATGATTAAAAATGTTTGTTTTTTATCTAGTATGTTGTATGTTTAAATATGTTTTATATAGTAAATATATATGTTTTAAAGTAGTTTATAGTTTGTTTAAATATTTGATGTACTTAACAAAGTAGTATCTAAGTATTTTAGTAGAAAAGATCAGTTTTTCAAAAATATGGTGAAAACCCTATGGATGGAATTTTAATGATGAAAAAGAGAAAAAGAAGCCTTATTTCTTAGAAAATAACCAAAATTATTTTACTTCAACACTTCAAAACTGAGTTTGTGAAAAGAACCTTGCTATTTAAAAGATCAATCTGATGCAAGGGGAATTTTTGGTAAGCTTAGGTCAAAACAAAGCTTTACTAAAAAGAAAGAAGAGCTTAAAGAATTAAGTTTGGGGGTGTTTTTATGAAAACAAAGGCTGAATTTGAAAAGTATAAAGAGTAAACAATGTAGAAAAAGAATACAAAAATGTGGACAAAGCCATATCCTGAATCATTTGAAACTATACCTGTGCCTAAGTACATGAATGCATCTGGAGGTCAAAGACCTGTGCCATGCAGAAATAAATGTATCTGAAGGATAGTTCAAAAACTGAACCTGTGCCAAAGTGCAAAGAAAAAAAAATATGCATCTGGAGGTCAAAGACCTGTGTCAAAGTGCATTTGCATCTGGAGGTCAGTGAGGAAGGTAATATGAGCTAGCAAAAGAAAAAAGCATCATCAGTGCAGAAGCATCAATGCAAACTGCACTGAAGAAAATCAAAATGCAGAAAAAAAAATCAATGCACAAATCACTTCAAAGAAGTATTGCATCTGCACAAAAAGATCCACACAAAAAAATAGAAAATTGCATTGGCTCAAAAGCTTTGAAAGATTCAAACAAACCCTTTGATTTTAGAACTCCCCAACACTTGAGAAAATTTTGTGAGTCTAATCTCTCTTTTGAAAAATATTTTGGTGTGACCAAAGATGAACCAATCCTTTCAAAGGCTAGGAGAAATTTTTTTCACTTAGTCTTGGAACAAATCTCAGCTCAGTCACACACACACAAAAGAGTTTGAATAGCTTTGGTAGTTTTGAAGAAATAAAGGCACAAAAAAAAGATTGTTGAGAATTGAAGTTCATAGGGAACTCCTCATAAAAATTCAAAAAAGTCAAACTGATCTATCTTCTAGAATTATAGTTTTTAATAGTTTGTCTTTGTCATTACTTGCGTACAAGCAATGGTTTAAGTTTGGGAATGTGATAACTCTATTTTATATAGAGTATTTCATATGTTTAAACTTAGTAATTGCTCTCTTTCAAGTAATAATAAAGAGTTTATATAGTATTTAGTGTGATATATGATAACTTGAGTGATTTGAATGGTTATAGTTATTAGTAGGCCATTTTGGATATATTGTGGTATGTTTGATGTTTTTTGTTCAGTGCAGTCTCAATGCTTTCTGCATCAAATGCTCCTGCACTGATCCTGCATCAAATCTGCACTACTTGGTGAATGAGCAGCCAGCTTCATGAGCATCCACTTGCAATTGCTGACCTCATGCTTGGTCTTCTGAAGCCATCCCACCTTGTATAGTAGGTGCCTACCATTCACACATAGTTATAGGCATAGCTTTGAAGAGTCACCAACATAGGGACACATGTTCTATCATCATGGAACCGCCCTATGTAATTAGTCAAAGATTTCAACTTGGGATCAACCTCTGAAAAGCAACTACAGCTATGATCCACTCAAGATTACTTCAACATGAAGGAAGGAAGCACCTCTCTTGAAGGCTATAAAAGGACCTCACATCTTCATTTGGAAATATATCACAATCCATAAGTTAGATCAAAATTTCAATATACATAGTTAGTTACTATTTTATAAGAGGGAAAGGAAGGAATTGACAAATCCTCCTTAACTCGATTTCATAGTGTTTGTATAGTGCTAAGGAGTAATGCTAGTGCATTGCTAGAAGATTTCATACAAAGGGCTTCAACATTTGTAACTTTTACCTTGTTGTTTCTCTTTTGTGATTTCTATTATATAAACATGGTCTATTCAGTTTATATATATCTTGAAATGTCTATTGTTAGCTAAACCTCTCTTAGTTGGAATGTTCTAATCATTTAATGAGCTTTTAAGTAAGTATGTTGCATGTATGTATGTTTGTACTTTAGTTCTTGCTTGATAATCTTTTCAAAACTTATTTTGAACTTGATCACTTAGAATAAGTAGATTTGTAAGAGCGACATGGCTTACAATTAAGAAATCAAGAACTAATATGGGTGAGTGTTTTACATAAAGAAAACTTTGTGAAAACCATGCTAAGTCCTAGAGATAGGATAGTATAGTCCATAGGATGAATTGTGGGTACTTAAAATACAAGAGTGAATTTATTTTAGCAACTTGGATAATTGTTAGGAGGCAAGAAAGGCATTGACAACCCTTTCTTTACTGCAAAAAGCAAGGATCATAAGAGTCGGTAGTGAAACTCTTAAGAAAGTGACCGAAAGGCACATAGCTAATGCAACAAGATTCAAAGGTTTGCATCACATACTGCATCACACACTTAGAAGTAAATTACTTGATGAAAACATTCCAACTAGCTTTTCTCATTTGCATTATCACACTCTTTACTTTGCTTTCTTTCTAACTTAGTTGTGATCACTTAAACTCCAAAATTATTTTGTTACTTAGTTACTTTACACTTTATTACTTTATATTGATTTTAAAAGTGAGTTTTTCAATCTCTCGTGTGGGTTCGATCTTTTACTACTTGTTTTTGGACTGTGTATACTTGCACATTTGTGTTGTTATTTCCAAACACCAGTGATCCCGCAATTAATTCGAATTTACGACGTGCACTTGCTGAGCTTGCCGCTTGCGGCGGTCCATAGCTTCAAGATATTTGAGGAATAGTTTACCAGAACGGTAGAACTCACTCCCAAAGCTTTACGATATGCATGCGAGCTTCAGAGTTCTGAAATGATGCATCCTTTCAAAGTATTTTACCAGAGTGCATCCTGGATTTAACTGATTTCTAAGGGTCAACGACGTGTTCATTTTCAAGCTGCATGGACATGACGAGCCATGAAGCTCATACCTCGGTTTCCTATGAGGCACGTACGATCATAGCTCCCACTGTGGTCGCCAATGATATGTACCTTAACCAATATGTGAATGACATGTCTAGATAGTTGGTAGGGCGCTCTTGCTCGAAATGTGATCAAGACCAGGTTGAGATCTGGCTTTGCTTTGGGTGGTACCTGCAAAGACACTTTGACGCCCAAGTCAGTAGATGAAGTCAAGTGAGTATTTGAGAAAATGAGAGATTGTGTACTTGATTTAGTGGGTTGACTTCTATTTATAGGTCAGGTGCGAGCTGGGTGTGTGACACCTTAAGTAGCCTTGTGATATCACATCCGTCGGATCCGACCGACTTCGATGCCGTACCGTTGATCTTGCTTCAACACGGATCGTCCGTTAGATTGAGTTGTAGGCAAGTTGGCGACGACACAAAATTCATTAGTGGGTCAGGTCCTGGCCCCAGATCTGGAGTGGGCCACTGGCCAGTCCGGAATAGACACATTTAAAAATCAAAGGATTAGAACATTTCATCCTTTTCCATCAACAATAGAAAATTTAAACACAGAATAGCAGTTAATTGGGGTGACTCTCAATTCTTCACCCTTTCCATAACCAACAAACAATTTCAATACAATCATATCTTTTCAATTCCTATCAGCAATATTTTGTACCTAACATAGTTTTTACACATTAACAACAATCATATCTCTGCCATTTTGTAAATATAAAAAACACCTCTAAAATCCCTAAATATCAAAAACATCCTTAAAATACCTAACATCTCTAAAACACTAATATCAAAAATCATTTATAAATAAAAGCAAAAAGAAACAATAAAATACAGAACTGACCTGAGGAGCAGTGATATTGTGGCGGCAGTAAGAGTGGTGCGATGGCCAAACATTGGTGGTGGTCCAACGCGGTGCTTCGTACTTAGGTGCGAAGAGGAGAAGAGAAAAGCTCTGAGGATGGTCTTTCAACGCAATGGAGGAAGCTAGGACCTGCGGTGGTTGCATGGTGGTGGTGAGGTGGATGGAGGTGGTGCGGTGGGAGGGTGAAGATAGAAAAGAGAGAAGAAGAAGAGAGGATGAGAGGGAAAACATATGTGAGGGGTTCTGTGCGAATTTTAGAGTTAATTGAACGTTACCAACGGGCATGGCCGTCGTTAATTTAGTGTGTCAGAAATCCACTTTGTTACTGACGGGTCTGCCTATCGGTAACGTCAACGGTTACATTTTCAAATATCGACGGCCAGATCTATCGGTTAGTTACTCGGTAACCTATGGCATTTCCCTCCCTCATTACTAGCGGTGAATCTCGTATGTAATTTTCTCCATAACCTTTGGCATTCCTCTCACTCGTTATTGACGAACGTGGCAAGCAATGATACTTGTTTTAGCGACAGGGTCGTGGTCCGTCAATAAATATTCGTCAGTGATTTTGAATTTTCTTGTAATGAACATGATAGGTTCGGTTGAATTTTTGTATTGCTGGAGATGTTGTAGGCTATTGGAAGTGTAATGTTGTCCTAATTATGTAAACCAGTGGTGCTGGTATTGTGGATAGTGGTGATAAAACATATCTGTTGACTATGTGTACTCTTCTTGTGGACTTGGACAACAATATTATTGATTATCAAAATAAAATATACCTTTTCATTTAAAAAAGGTTATGGGAGAAGTTAGGGATAATTGCAGTAGCTCGGGTACTAACAAGTGGAGATCCTCTTCGTTTTTTTAAAAAAAATTGGTGATCTATTATCTAAATGTTTGGTGTATAAAATATATGAATGCTTAATATATATATATATATATATATATATATATATATATATATATATATATAACTTTAGTAATATATTTATACATCAGAATCAATAGTAATGGAGAGGATCTCCAAACTGTTTGAGATTCTATGTAAAAATTTAATGCAAGATCCTTGGTTTTGATGTTTTCTTTTTTCTATTATAATAAAGACCAAATGTATTACGATTTTTAGGGGCTGTATTGGATCGAGACTTTAATAGATTTTTTTAGCAGAAAAAAGTCCCATAAATTTGAAAAGATTTTGCTGAAATTTCATGATTTTCAAAACTCTTCAGGCTTTCAAAACTTTTATGTTAGGATTATAATGGATTTACCTTATAAGAATCTATAGGATTTGAAAGAACTTTGTGGATTTATGAGATTTGAAAGGATTTCAAGAATTTTTAACATACATTCAAATTCACAAGAGTCAAAGACAAAATAATAAAAAAGCGATAAGATTGAGATGAAGAAAAGTAACACCAATATATTTGTTTGGAGGCTAGTGGTGAAAAAAAAGAAGAAGAGTCTAGTGTGCACAAGTGACAAAACTAATATATTTCTAAACTAGAACCCACAATTATTAATATCTAACAAGAAACAGAGAAAAAAAAGCAGAAAACTCACCAATGTTGTGCGAGTGAGAGAGATGATGTTCACCGAGAGAGATGATTTTCGTTGAGAGAGATGATGTTAATTTGAGTTAGGGTGTTAGGGTTTTTGCGTTTACGGGTGAGTGATTTTGCGTTTACGGGTAAGAGTGTTAGCATGAAAAGAGGAAGTAGCTCAATGGGAAACAAAAAAATTATTTAACCATACCTAGCGTTTTTCTATAAAACGCTAGGGATCTATCTAGCGTGTTTTCTAAATACCTAGCGTTTTGAGTAAAAGCGCTAGGGATATGTCTAGAGTGTTTACTAAATACCTAGCGTTTTATAAAAACGCTAGGGATCTATCTAGCGTGTTTTCTAATTGGCTAGCGTTTTGAATAAAAGCGCTTAGGATCCGTCTAGCTAAGTTTTCTAAATAGCTAGCGCTTTCTAAAAACGCTAGGGATCTATCTAGCGTGTTTTCTAATTGGCTAGCGTTTTGAATAAAAGCGCTAGGATCCGTCTAGCGTGTTTTCTAATTTGCTAGCGTTTTGAGTAAAAGCGCTAGGATCTGTCTAGCGTGTTACCTAATAGGTAGCGTTTTACTTTAAAACGCTACTAATGGTGTAGCGTGTTATTAAAATGGCTAGCGTTTTTTTATAAACGCTACTAAAGGTGGCGATCTCTTTTTACAATTCTGGCGTAGTGTAACTCAAATTAAAAATGTCAAATATTCTATCAATCACGTTCATTAAAAATGGAGACGAATGCAAAGATTATAAATACATTTCATATGCATTATAACTTATAAGTAGTTTTAATAAAAAAAAAAACAAGCATTAGCCCTATTTGAATTAAAATAAATAAGCTAATTGTAAAAGAAAGTGGTATGTTCACGTTGAATGAGAAAACAATATATTGTAATTAGTCCTAACAATTAGTCCTAACATGGCTAAAAACGCAGCATGGCACCAATATCACACCTATTTTTTTTCGATAATTAGGAATTTATTGAAAATATTTAACCAATAAGTTAGAGAGAGCGCAAACTACAAGCATTTTGTGGCCATGACCACTCTTATAACACTTATATTTCGCCTAATCCTCATAGAGAACAAAAGGATAACTCCAAGAAAAAAACACGCGAAGAAGGCTAAAACGCTAAATCGCTAACACACATAGCGACAAATTTTGAATCCACTACGCAAATTAGCAAGAGAATAGATTCATCATTAACTTTGAATGACACATGTCCTACTTAGCGACGACCAATTCGTCGCTAATTAGGTATTGATTTAATTTTTTAAAAAAAACCTGCTTTTTTCTTTAAAAAAACCTGCTTTTTATATTTATTATTATATTAAATTAATAAATACTAAAATTTAAAATGAATATTCTGAGAATATTTGAATAAAATTCGAATCAACATAAAATAGTCAGAAATGTTATAACATAATACTGAATGTCAAATTAATACAAAAATTCCTATAGGGGGCATCGACATCATCAGACCCCTCAGACTCAGACGACTTAGACCCAACTAGCTGCATGCTCCTATAAAACCTTAACAACTTCTCCTACTGACGAGTCACCCTCAAGAAGTCTTCCTGCGTACTCTGTTAGTCTGATCACAACTCTTGATAGTCTACCCCTAAATCTACAACTGCTGCTCCTGAGTCTTCAGCTTCTGCACCTGAGTCCACACCTGCTGTCTGAGATACTTTGTCTCCTCAGCTTAAGGAGGAGGAGGTCGACTGCTAGAAACTCTGTTGGTGCCGAAGTGATCAACCCCAAACTCCATAAATGGAGCCAATGGTCCCAAACCAAACATGCCCCCTTTTTCTTCCTGCCCACCCTCTTCTCTCGGTTGCGGTTCGCCAGAGCTATCATCTCAGGGGGGAAGTGGATCAAGTGAGTCAGGGTTCCATCTCCCCCGAGTCTCCTCAGTTACCATCTCAGTATGTACCTCCTGTTTGCATAAGCACAAAACATAACATAATTAGTGCTCCACTTTAACAAAACAACACTATATAACACAAATCAATTTGTTTATTCACCCGAGTCTTCCTCGATCGCCCATCAACATAATACTTGGTATCCTTCCTTACATGTCTGGCCCTGTGCAGCTCAGGAATAGTGACATTGTGTCCGACCTTCTTAGTATGTAAAAATAAAACACACATTTTCAACTATTGCTAACTAATCACCCTAACTAAACTAAAACGACACACTTTTTAAAAAATAATTTACCAATTCGACAGCATGCTGAGTCTGGTTGATGGAGCTGCAATAGTGAAGCGAGCTGAGTCTAGTTGATGGAGCTACAATAGTGAAGCGAGCCACCATTTTCTGAATTTCGATTCTTCTTGGCTTTTTCAGCGTTGCTTTTGTATTTTTCTTTAGCCAATGTGCCTTGAAGGCATTCCAAACAAAGTCACCTATATACTTCGGATGTTAATCTTTATACTGCAAGTTATAGAGCAAATACGACAATTGGCGACCCATTCTAAAGAAAAAAAAAATTCTGCACTTTCTCATCATTCGTTGGCAGCCACGCCACTTGGCTATGTATTAAGCAAAACCAAAATATGTACTAGTAATTATATTAAACATTAAACAATAAATTAGAGTTAGGTAATGACATAATTGATACTTACCTTAACACGTCTAAAAATCCTTTCGTTTTCTTGGCAATGACTCTTGATCACTTTGGATGGAAAGAGAGTTTTTGAATGACATAGGTGATCGATGATGAAGCGGCCTTTAAAGGAACCAACCTGCATAATGAAAGATATATCAAACAATCAAACATATATAAGTCGTAGCATAATTAACTTAAATTAAAAAAAGTCAAACAATATTACACATCATCATAGGGTTTGATGACTTTGCGAGGTTGACCATCCACTACAACCACCTCCACCTCCTCTTCCTCGATCGATGAATCTGAATTAGTATGATCGTCATCATGGGGCTCAGTATAATCGTCTTGGGGCTCAATATGATCGTCCTGAGTTGAGTATGTAGCTCGGGTGTAGGCATGGATAACCCAACTGGTGTACCCATATACCCAACTGGTGTGCCGATATAGCCACCTAGTGTCCCCCATTGGATGCCGAGGTTGGCTCATAAAATACCCATATGGGTTTAGAGGATACAAATTGGGGCCCATGGGAAACGTAGAATGAACAACCGGTGGGGCAACTGGAGGGGAATGTGAAGTCTCTCTAGCTCCTCTAGCAGTAGTGGTGGTCTATGGCATCCCTACATACCTATTCCCCATATTCCTCGTCACCTCCCGACTTTGACGACGACGCCTCCTCGAGCAAGGTTCATCGACAACTATCTTCTTCCCTTTATCACGTCTCGATGGGTCAGAACCTCCTCCTAGATGCATATCTATGAAAAACAAGAAACAAAACGTAAGATATATTATTACAAGTGATGACTGATTTCATCATCTGGCCCCTAATAGGTACACCGCCGCAATTAATGCACGAACATCTAATCCCCTTCCCGTTGAACCAATTCATGTTGCCACACTACCATAATAAATTCTTCAACCCCAATTATAAAATATTGCTTCAAGCCCCTCTTCCCTAAATAACCGACCATACAGCTAACCATGATTCAATTGATTCCAATTCATCTACACACATTTAAAAAAAACGCATTAGATTCCCATTACATTCTCAATAATCTATCAAGTTAGTGGCATCAATATGATCTCAGTGGAGATGATTTCTAGCCTAATATGGGGGTCAAGGACAACAAAAAACCCTTTTCCATCCAACTAATGGAAGAAGTTATTTCTAACTCCCAACTCTACCTTTATTAGTATCGTCTCATGAGCTATCTCAATGGAGATGATTTTGAGCAAAATATGGGGTGAGGACAAAACCTCAACCTTTTCCATCAACAACACGTAATAACATCCAATATATAGTAGTCGTCTAACCTAGGGTTCATCAAACATCAAAACAAAAATTTAAACAATTTCAACTCACATCCCTAACAACAATTTAACACAATTTCAATAAACAACAACATCATTCCTAAACACTAACAACAACATTTCTATTCAACATTTCAAATTTCTATCATTTTAAATTCACAATCCTAAACACCAGTTACAATAGTTTTATTCCACATTTCTAATTTCTATCATTTCAAATTCACAATCCTAAACACTAACAACAACATTTTATTCCACATTTCAAATTTCTATCATTTCAAATTCACAATCCTAAACATTAATAACAACATTTCTAAAAACAACCTTTCTAACCCCAACAAATTTATTCTACAATAATCACATTTCAAATTAACATTTCAAATTTCATTCATAAACCATAATAACAATAAAACTAAGAAAACACCTTAAAAAAAATCAAAAACTAACCTTTAAGGAGAGAGAAAGAGAGAGATAGCGAGATAGGGCCAGTCAGCGAGAAAAAGAGAGAAGAGTGAGGATGATAGGAGCTATGTGGTGGTGGTGAAGAGTGAGGAAGGTTCGGATATAGAGGGAAGAGTTAGGCAGAATGAAAATGAAATGAGAAATGGGTTTCGGTTTCAACACTTTAAAACACATTAGCGACAAAATTATAGCCCTTAGCGACGGAAAGAGGTTCCCACAACGATCAGAAATTAAAGTCACTTTATTAGTAACATACTGGGGGGTTTTAGCAACAGACTGGTCCGTCGCTAATTACTTCGTAAACTCCACTGATTTTTCAAATGCCTGCTCTCAATTAGCGATGAGCTATTCCGTCGCTAAAGCGTCCCTAGTCCGTTGCTAAATGCAGTTTGAACGATAATCCCTATGTCGTCGTTACAGCTGTCGATAATTACTTTTTTTTTTTTGGGACAAATTAGGTTGCGCCACAAAAAAGTATTTTAAAGTCCTTTAAATTCTCAATCCAATACACCCCCCCGGATTGTTTTAACAGCAAAAAATATATTATATAAAAGATGTGGTTTAAGAATCACAAAAACGTGTATATATTGTAACACTTGACATGCCAAGAAGGTCTACAGAGAAAACCAAAAAGCAGCACAGAAAACCAACATCCAAACAAATAATCCGGCTGAACCTATAGAGTGTAGTATATCCACCAAAATTACTCCTAACCTCTGGAAACATAATCCAACGGGTTCAAACACCACTCATAGAAGAGACAATGGCTTGACTTAGTCTTAGTCAGGTACCCATTCCATGAATACATCTTTACCAAATGAAAGGTCTCAGAAAGGTCAAAAGAGTTATTAGAAAAAATCATCCCATTCCTATTCTCCCAAATCACTAGATCAACAACTTGCCACATCATCAAGATACCCCTTCTACCATTTCTAAGACTAACCCCCGAGTAGAGCACCGCGAACAGAGTAGGTAGATCGTTTGAGGGCACCACCACCAAACCTAGCCACTTAAAAACTAGGTACCATAGCTTACTTTCGAACTCACACCCTGTGGCTCCCACATCACTAATTACTTGTCTTCGAAATAGGTTAGCCCGAGTTGGGAGCTTATTCAAAACACTACAAAAAAAAAACTGTATTAGCGAGGGAAATTAGCGAGGGAATTTAGGTGGGTCGCTAAAAATCAATTTGCGAGGGAATTAGCGACAGATATGCCTGTCGCTAAAGAGGCGCTGAATTTATTTATTTATTTTTAAAATTCCGTCGCTAAATCATTTAATTTCATCGCTAAATCAGCGACAACTGTAACCCACAACGGTTACTTTTTAAATTCCGTCGCTAAATCACGTTTTCCGTCGCTAAATCTGATTGTTCGACACCACGATCGATGCACATTCCTCGCTAAAAATTCCGTCGCTAAAATTAAAATTCCCTCGCTAATTTTTTTATGTAACCGATGCTTTTCTTCCTCTTCCCTCTCATTTCTCTTGTTTCACCCATTTCTCTCCTCTTCCTCCTCTACGCCCCATATCTCCTTATTTTCTCCTCCACCACCACCACCACCACCGTCCACGCCACCACCACCGTCCACGCCACCACCACCATCACTAAGGTTTGTTTTTTCTCACTCTTCTCTCTCTCTCTCTCTCTTTCTCTATTCTCCGAAATTCCTCTCTATTTCTCTCCACTACGCCAGAATTGTAAAAAGAGATCGCCACCTTTAGTAGCGTTTATAAAAAAACGCTACCCATTTTAATAACACGCTACACCATTAGTAGCGTTTTACTTTAAAACGCTACCAATTAGGTAACACGCTAGACAGATCCCTAACGCTTTTACTTAAAACGCTAGCAAATTAGAAAACACGCTAGACGGATCCTAGCGCTTTTATTCAAAAACGCTAGCCAATTAGAAAACACGCTAGATAGATCCCTGGCGTTTTTATAAAGCGCTAGCTATTTAGAAAACACTCTAGACAGATCCTAGCGCTTGTTTTCAAAACGCTAGCCAATTAGAAAACACGCTAGATAGATCCCTAGCGCTTTTTATAAAACGCTAGGTATTTAGTAAACACTCTAGATGATCCTCAGCGCTTTTATTCAAAACGCTAGGTATTTAGAAAACACGCTAGATAGATCCTAGCGTTTTTAGAAAACGCTAGGTATGGTTAAATAATATTTTTTTGTTTCCCATTGAGCTACTTCCTTTCTCACCAACACTCTCACCCGAAACGCAAAAATCACTCACCCAAACGCAAAAAACCTAACACCCTAACTCAAATTAACATCATCTCTCTCAACGAAAATCATCTCTCTCGGTGAACATCATCTCTCTCACTCGCACAACATTGGTGAGTTTTTTGTTCCTTGCTCTGCTTCTTGTTAGATATTAATTATGGGTTCTAGTTTAGAAATATATTAGTTTTGTCACTTGTGCACACTAGACTCTTCTTCTTTTTTTACCACTAGCCTCTTCTTGTTAAACATAAATTAATTATTTGGAAGACTATAATATGATATAGATATAGCTTGGGAAAATAAGGAGTGGATTTGAAAAAATTTTAAAAGAGGAATTTTTGTTTGTTTTTTTATATGAATTGATTCTTCATTATATTCGAATTGCTTGATGGGTCATATGTTAAAGTTCTCTTCTCGATTTTATTATAAATATAATTTGGAAATTATGGATAGAAATTGGATGTCCGCCAATCGTCTGTCCAAGGAGTATGCTGCTGAGTGGATTATTTTGTGAAATTTGTCTTTGTTGAGCGTTTAGGGACTTCTAGTGGTATGAAATGTCCTTGTTTAAGGTGTTGTTATGTAAAATCGATTCTCGCAGAGGAGTTGGCACGACATTTAAAGGCGAATGGAATTGATCAAAGTTACACTTGTTGGATAATGCACGGTGAGAAAAAGGTGAATCTTCAAATATGAATGATATTAGTAAGAGATATGCGCGCCACTGGCTGACACCGAACACATTCATTTGATGCGAACGAATTTGAAGAGATGGCAAAGGTGGTTGAAGAGGATCTTAATGATTGTCCTGAAATGTTTGAGAAGTTGATAAGCGATGCGAGACACCATTGTATGCGGGTTGTAATGAATTCACAAAATTATTGGTTTGTGATCAAGTTGTATAACTTGAAAACTCGCCACGGATGGACGGATAAGAGCTTTACCGATTTACTCTCACTTCGAAAGAAATGTTGCGAATGATAATGTGCTTCCTTCTCGGACGTATGATGCAAAGCAAATGTTGGGGTCTATTGGCTTGAACTATGAGAAGATACACGCTTGTCCGAATGATTGCATTTTATTTCGGAATGAACATGTGTTGTTAAAGTCGTGTCCTAAATGTAATGCACCGCATGATATAAAGAAGAAAGAGTCTGCTCCACAAAAGGTGTTGTGGTATTTTCCTATAATTCCTCGATTTAGGCGCATGTATCGTAGTTCAGAAGATGCAAAACACTTGACATGGCATGAGGATGAAAGGATTAAAGATGGTATGCTACGACACCCGACAGATTCTCCGCAATGGAAAAAAATCAATATTGAGTATCCTAATTTCGGGGATGACCCGAGAAACCTACGCCTTGCATTGTCTGGCTGATGGATTTAACCCGCACGGTATCGAGTAGCTCCCACAAAGACATGGCCCGTGATTTTGGCGATTTATAACTTCTGCGTGGCTTTGCATGAAACGCAAATATATGATCTTTGTCTTTGTTAATTTCGGGCCCAAACAACCGAGAAATGATATTGATGTATACTTGGCTCCTTTAATTGAAGACTTGAAGCAAATGTGGGAGGCGGGGTAGAGGTGTATGATGGGTTCGTAGAAGAAAGTTTCACCACGAGGGCTATGATCTTTGGCACAATTAACGACTTTCCGCATACGGCAATCTATCTGGGTGCAGAACAAAGGCGGTGTGCATGCCCTATATGTGAAGACAACACAGATTGGATGTGGTTGGAACATGGTAAGAAGAATATCTATCTTGGTCATCGTAGATTTTTGCCATCAACTCATCACTATCGATTGTGGAGAAAGGCATTTGATGGGAATACAGAACACGTAGAGCTCCCGCCTTTGACGCGAACAGTATTTGAAAAGGTGGAAGATTTGAACATTAAATTTGGGAAGCCTTTTGCGGAGAGATTGCCAAACGGGGTGGAAGAAAAAGTCGATTTTCTTTGAGTTGCCATACCGAAGTCATTATATGTAAGGCATTTCATTGATGTGATGCATGTTGAAAAGAATGTCTTCGAAAGTGTCATTGGTACCTTACTCAATATGCCGAGTAAGACTAAAGATACCATCAACTCAAGGTTGGATTTGGTTAGTATGGGTTTGAGACCTGAATTGGGTCCCAGTAAAGAAGGGTACACGTACATATCTACCTCTCCCAGACTCATACTCTATCTAGAAAGGAGAAGACTGTCTTTTGTGAGTTTCTTCATGGAGTTAAAGTTCCGGAGGATACTCTTCAAATGTGGCGACTCTTGTATCGATTAAAGACCTCAAGTTAAAGTCTCTAAAGTCCCACGATTGTCATGTTCTCATGGAGAATTTGCTACCCATTGGTATTCGATCCATTTTGCCTAAGAAAGTGCGTCGGACCTTAACCAAACTTTGTTTATTCTTTAAGGCGATTTGTAGTAGAGTGATTGACCACGGAAAGTTGCCAACATTGCAAAGAGAAATTACTGCATCACTTTGTGTGAGCTTGAGATGTATTTCCCACCTTCCTTTTTCGACATAATGATTCATCTAATAGTTCATCTGGTTAGAGACACAATTGTGTGGCCCATGTTACATGAGATGGATGTATCCGTTTGAGCGTTACATGAAGATATTAAAAGGATATGTGAAAAATCGATCACGACTGAGGGGTTGTATTGTTGAGCGCTACATAGTTGAAGAGGCTATTGAGTTTTGCACGGGCTATCTATCTAGTCTTGAATATTCGTGGGATCGCCAGGTCTCGTCATGCGGGAAGGATTAGTAAAGGGATGACAGGAAATAAATTAGTGATGGTATCAAGGAAAGAACTAGAGCAAGCACACTTGTACGTTCTTCACAATGATAGTGAGGTTGATTCATATGTTGCCAAGCACAAGGAGATTCTTAAGAGTCAATTCCTGGAAAGAAGCAAGTTTGGTTAGCAAAAGAACACAATAGGAGTTTCATAGTGTGGCTAAAACATCACATTGATGGTGAGTGTGTTTGAATCCTACTTGATTTCAAAAAGATTGAGATGGTTAGCAAAAGGTCCAAATATACATGTCTTCTCTTACAACAGCTATCTAATGAACGAGTGCACTTTCTATACAAAAGAACAAGATGATCGAGTAAAATGCAAAATAGTGGGGTGACTCTTGTAGCTCATTCTATGCATGCATCCATTACAAAGATAGAAATCCCATATATGCGAATATGTCTTACTTTGGCTTCATTGAACACATATGGGAGTTGGATTACAATATGTTTCAGAGCCTGTGTTCAAATGTGAATGGGTTGACAATAATCTTGGTTTCTGATTGATGAATTAGGGTTCATGCGGGTGAATTTCAACAAGTTAGGATATAAAGATGAACCTTTTATTTTAGCATCGCAAGCTCAACAAGTGTTTTATGTCACCGATCCAGCTTAATATCAATTGGTCTATTGTTCTATTGATGACAAAAATTTGTGTATAACAACGATGATGATGATGAAGCACCCGATGATGTTGGTGTTGAGGACGACCCGTTCTTGAAACATCGTAACCAATAATAGGGAAAATACTTCTATAGAGGATGTTGTATATTTTAGAAAAGATCATAATGATGGAATTTTTATTCGTCGGAAAAAAATACCAAGACGCTTAATTGCAAACAAAATTTTATCTAGGAAAAGGAAAAGGTAATATAGACTTAATGATTTCTCGTTATTTTTATTAATAGATAATTATTATATTGTTTTTGTAAATTTAACAATAACATGAATTATGTTATATTGCAGTCGATGGCATCACTTAGTGATCATGAGATCTAGTGGTCAAGATGGTAGTCATTTATGTTATATATGGTATAGCTTTAATTTGTAGCTACTTTTGAGTTTCATAATGTAAGTTACTTATGATGTTGTATGATTTGTAAACAAAAATATCTATTAATAGGTTGAATTTTGTGTGTATCTATATATTGGATTGTAATGATATTGGCTGAATTTTGTTGGAATGATATTTGATGAATTTTGCTTTGGAAGGGAATGAATTAATAGGTTGTAATTAAAAGGAGAATAAACAAAAATAAAAAAATAATTAAAAAAATCAGTCAATAGGTAGCGTTTTAGAGTGAAAACGCTAGAAATGAAGTTAAAAATTCATTCAATACCTAGCGTTTTAAAGTTAAAACGCTAGGAATTGTAAAGAGAGAGCTAGAGGATCCCTAGCGCTTCTGAAAACGCTAGGAATGCTAATAAAAGGTGCTATAGCATCCCTGGCGCTTTTACATAAACGCTAGGAATGCTAGTAAAAGTGCTATAGCATCCCTAGCGCTTTTCGTAAAAACGCTAGGAATGCTATAGCACCTTTTACTAGCATTCCTAGCGCTTTCGTAAAACGCCAGGAATGGTAAACACGCTGCTAGTTGATCCTCAGCGTTTTACATAAAACGCTAGGAATGCTAGTAAAGGTGCTATAGCATCCCTAGCGTTTTACATAAAACGCTAGGAATGCTAGTAAAGGTGCTATAGCATCCCTAGCGTTTTTCTGAAAAACGCTAGGAATGCTATAGCACCTTTTACTAGCATTCCTAGCGCTTTCTGAAAACGCTAGGAATGGTAAACACGCTAGCTTAGTTGATCCTCAGCGCTTTTATGTAAAAACGCTAGGAATGCTATTAAAATTTTTACAAGGCGCGCTCTCATCTCCCTCACACACTCACGCATACAACCCGAAACTCATCTACCTAACTTTTCTCCACGAACAACCCGTAACTCATCTTCGTTCATCGTGCACTGCGAACCTCCACGACCCAGAAACTCTCTTCGTTCATCTTCGTTCATCTCCTTGGTGCTACGACCCGAAAACCCATAAACGCGACCCAGAAAACGTAAACGCGAAAACCTATCCTCTTCGTTCATCCTCTCTCGTTGGTGCTATCTTACCACGCAGCTCACTCCCATTTGTTTCCTTTTTCTCAGCACTCTCTCTCCTTTTTCAAAAGGTATTTCGCACTCACGTACTCTCCACCTCTCTCACCGCAATGACTATTTGTTATGGTTTTTTATGGTTTGTTATGTATCTTTTGTATGGCTTTCTCATTACTTAGCTCAATGTTGTATCTAATTAGTTGTTAGATTAGTCTAGCTTAGATAGCATTATTAACTTGACTAGTGCATGGCTTTCCTAGTGTATGGCTTTCTCTGTTTACTCTAGGTTACTTAGTGCATGGCTTTCTCTGTTTAGTGCATGGCTTTCCTATATATGTTTAGTACTCTAGGTTATATACTTAGTGCATGGCTTTCCTCTGTATGTTTACTCTAGGTTACTTAGTGCATGGCTTTCATCACATTTAGTGCATGGCTTCTTCTATATTTTGTTAAGTGTTTGTTGGTTCTAAACAATTTTAAAGCTAAAACTCACTGAGTCTATTTCATTTGGGTCATTGCAAGTCGGATGGCATCACATAGTGATCACGAGAGTAGTCGGGGGTGGTGATGGGGGTGATAGAAACACAAAGAAGTTCACTCCCGAGGAATTACATCGAAAAAGAATATCGTCAATCGGATAAGTAAAGGACACGAGAAATATAAGGTAAGTTAATTACTAATTATTAATGTTGTTCTCTACCTTTCCAAGTTATCTAATTATTTAATGATTTAATTATTTAAGGTCCGATGGAGTGTTAAAGGTTTGCCAATTGGAGACAACGGCACAAATTTAATTAGCTTTATTGGTACTAAGGTGAAGCAAATCTTTCCAATTTCAATTAAAAGTTGGAATGAGAAAGATAATCGAGTTTTGCCTAAACTGAAAGATGATTTTGGGACTTAATACAGTATATAATTTTAGACCTCTTTAATAATCTTATTTAGTGATTTTTAGTTATATTTATTTAATCCATTTTTATGTATAACTAGAAACACTTTGATGTCGATGAGTCCCAAGAGATTGGATCTTGAAGGAAGCGGGAAGGTTGCATAGGGCTTACTGAGCGATGTGGGGAAAAAGTATTCAAACGTCCCGATGGGACCATCGACAGAGCCTCCAAAGATCAGTATGCCTGGAATTATAACTAAGGAGGATTGGACCAAATTTGTAGATATACGCACTACGATCCGGATTTCTGGTTAGTATATTAATTATTTAAGTTATATATATATTTCACAAGTAGATATCATTCATTAATGTATACTTATCTTTTAAATAGAAAAAGAGCAAAGCGAATAAAGAAAGAGCTTCTAATCCCTTAGAGTACCCTTATAGAGGAGGTTCTAGTGGATATCAAATTCTCGAAGAAAGATTGGTAAGACACAATTAGTTTAATTTATTATGATTTAATGAATCTTTTAATTTACAGATTGATTAACAATTATTAAACTTAAATAGTTCTTGGAAGAGGGGAAAGATCCAACTCAAGAATCCCTTGATCGCATTTGCGATTGTCCAGTTTAGAGGCCCGACAAAACAAGGATGGGGAGATTGTGGATCCGAAAACTAAGGAGGTCAAGGACAAAATTGTAAGTATTCCAAAATTCATGAAAAAATTGCAAGTTGGAATTTGTGTCCGACTATATTTTTTAATCCGTTACTCGATTTTTTTGACACGTGAACATATTTTTATTGTCGATTAAATTTCGTTGACACTTGTTTATTATTTCTATCCGTTACTCGATTTTTTTGACACGTGGACATATTTTTATTGTCGATTAAATTTCTTTGACACTTGTTTATTATTTTTATCCGTTACTCGATTTTTTTGACACGTGGACATATTTTTATTCTCGATTAAATTTCTTTGACACTTGTTTATTATTTTTATCCGTTACTCGATTTTTTTGACACGTGGACATATTTTTATTGTCGATTAAATTTCACTTGACACTTGTTTATTAATTTTATCCGTTATTTATGTTTGTGCATCAGCAAAGCATATCACAATCTGTATCACAAGGAGATTTAACAGATTGTGATGGTCACCAAGATGTCCTTGCTCGTGCCTTGGGAAGGGAAGAGAGACAGGTCGGATTAGAGGTTATGGATATGGGATTCCTCCGACAACTGTGTTTGGGCCAAAGAAGAGCCAAAGCAAGGGGTGCGGGGATTGTAAAGTCATGGCGGAAAAGTATGACGAGCTATCCAAGAATGTTGCTGTGCTAATGGAAGAGAGACAGATGTTTAAGCGACTCTTGGCACAAAGGATTGGTGCACCATCCCTGCTTTGCACCACCCCCTGCTGAACCTATTGAGCTCTTTGCACCCCCATAGCGCCCGAGATAGCTGCACCATCCCTTCAACACGTATTTAACAAAACTCGACTGCTTTTTTACATATGTATTTGATAAAATTATCATGTATATTTATTTTTCTTTATAATTGATTTAGGATAATCGTGAATGTGAGCTATATATTGCAAACCCACATCGAAAGGTTGCGATGGGTTTGATATGTAACCAATTGAGTGCCACATCGCACAATCGGGCCATGCCCGAAAACCATTTGAGAGTTAGGGTAGACTATTCAATAGAGGGTCTGCACCATTGCACTGCTTCAATTGCTAATGCGGATATATTTATTGTGGATCAAGCACTTAGTACTTTTGTGGCATGGCTTTGAACAACTTGTCGTTGTAAGTGACAATATTTTTGTTAATAATTAAATGACTATAATGTGTGTTAACTAACTAGCTAATTAATCATTTTTTTAATATATACTAGGTACCCCATGTGTCCCGACCTTCCCTTCCATGAAAGTGTCCCAACCTTCCCTTCCACTACCAAACTCTCCCGACCATCTTCTATACAACCCAGATCCAACATGTTGGTCAATTTCCCAATGATGAATTCCAGAACTACATCGATTCTCTAAAGGTCCACATTCAAAAAATGAACCAGATTTACCAAATTTTTTGCTTGCCCGATAACATTGTGGGCTGGAATAGTTGGTAATGATCAACATCGAGGATATGAAAGCTATAGTTGAGATGGATTGGGCCACTCGCCATCGATATTAGAGTATACCGGAGGTATGTATTAAATTATTTGTACACAATAGTTGTTTATATTAGAGTATATATATGAGGATCTGAAAGTTGTATATATATTATTTATAGGTTTTTGTACAATCGTCTTCTGTCCTTCTCAGCGGACACGTAAGTATTTCTTCTTGTGTCCGGCGTGTATCGTTGTGTTTAAGCAAGGTAATACAGAGGAACGACATCGTGATTAAGAGTGAAGTACAAAG
Organism: Oxytropis ochrocephala; assembly: GCA_020916435.1. Taxonomy (NCBI): domain Eukaryota; kingdom Viridiplantae; phylum Streptophyta; class Magnoliopsida; order Fabales; family Fabaceae; genus Oxytropis; species Oxytropis ochrocephala. The sequence continues at coordinate 65,651,713 of CM037095.1, forward strand.
TTATATCCATTCACGCTTCATGGAAGCCAAGCATTTGAATGGCGACTCTTTATTTTTGGCACCACTCAATAATGGGTGAGAAATTTAGTCTTCAATCACTTGTTTAATTATTTTGAGGATTGTATTATAGTGTAAATTAATGTGTACTCATTCGTTCTTCATTTACTTGCAGGCAACATTGGGTACTCTTTGCAATAAACCCTAAGCAAAATGTTGTCTATTATCTGGATTCACTTCAAGGCCATTACAACGTCTCTGAAGACTTCAGTAGAATCGGTTGAGAGGTGTGTATGTGTAACCCTCTCATTTTAATTTGTATAATTTAATATATGTATTTTGTTCAACTTAACGTTATATATATATATGTATGACGTTACAATTAACTTGAAAGAATACTTGGGATTATCTACGACTAAAACAAGATGGCTACCCATAACTGTAAGCTTTTTAAGAATCATTCTTATAATTTTAATTAATTGATTTTTTGGTCATAAAAATGTGACAATTAAGTTATAATCTTTTGCTTTGTAGTGTCCTAAACAACCAAATAGCAATGATTGTGGGTACTATGTTATGAGGTATATGAAAGAGATTATCACTCATGACAAAGTAGCAATCCCAACCAAGGTAACTACTTAGATTTATTTTTATATTGATATTATAATACTTACTCACATTTAATAAACATTTTAATTCTAATTTTATTTCATTTTTTTTTCAAGATTTTCCCGACTTTCAAAAAATCCAGATTACTCTGTTTGAACAACTTACAAAGCAATCGGGGAGTGGTGCCATTTTGTTTCTAGCTTTTTGTAGCAAGTTTTGAGATTCATAATAGTTTAGTTATTATTTATGTTGTATATATTGGATTTATATTATGTTGTAAGTACTTCTTAGAATGATATATATTGGATTGGAAATATTATTTGATGAATTTTGTTGATGAATTTTGTTTGAATGATATATTGGATTGGAATGTATTTTCTGAATTTGTTGAAAAGGGAATGAATTTATAGGTTGTAATTAAAATGGAGAACAAACCAAAATAAAAAAAATATTTAAAAAAAAATTCAGTCAATAGGTAGCGTTTTAGAGTGAAAACGCTAGAAATGAAGTTAAAAAATTCATTCAATACCTAGCGTTTTAAAGTTAAAACGCTAGGAATTGTAAAGAGGAGCTAGAGGATCCTAGCGTTTTTCTGAAAAACGCTAGGAATGCTAATAAAGGTTGTATAGCATCCTAGCGTTTTATATAAAAACGCTAGGGATGCTATAGCACCTTTACTTACTAGCATTCCTAGCGCTTTTATATAAAACGCTAGGAATGCTATAGCATCCCTAGCGTTTTATATAAAACGCTAGGAATGCTAGTAAAAGGTGCTATAGCATCCCTAGCGTTTTATATATAAAACGCTAGGTATGGTAGTAAAAAGGGCTATAGTATCCCTAGCGTTTTAATTTAAAACGCTAGGAATGGTAGTAAAAAGTAGCTATGGGATCCCTAGCGTTTTTATTTAAAACGCTAGGAATGGTAGTAAAATGAGCTATGGGATCCCTAGCGTTTTACAGAAAACGCTAGGAATTGTAAAAAGGCGCTGGGTCAATGGCTAGCGTTTTATATAAAACGCTACGTATGTCTAAAACACGCTGGGTAAATGGCTAGCGTTTCTTAAAACGCTACTAATGGGGTGTACGCATTAGTAGCGCCAGCTTCTCTAGCGTTTTAAAACGCTACCAATGCCCAAAAAAAACGCTGATAAACCTTGTACGCTGGCGTAGTGCTCTAATGGTTTTTCTTTTTTTCCTCACCTACAACCACGTTTTGTTTCTCACCATTGCACCGGAGTGCACATCGTCATCGAAACTCCAAAAGACCGTTCGATTCTTGACTCAAAACAGTTAGTTTTTCTTTATTTTTGATTTTGTTGGTAGGATTGGTTTTTAGAACTTGATTTGATTTTAGTGTATTTAGGATTAATATTGACATTTGTGTTTAGGTATGATTTTTGAGATGTTTAGAGATTGATATTATTAGTAATAATAGTGTTTAGGAATGATTTTTATTTAGAAAGTAATAATAGTGTTTAGGATTTTGATTGAAATTTGATTTGAAGTTGATTGAAATATTATTTTTCTTTATAAATTATTGATATTAGTGTTTAGGATTGTTATTATTTTGAATAATAATGTATGATAAGTGTATGTTGTTGGAGATGTTAAATGAGAAGTGTATGTTTGTTAAATTGGAATTGATAATTGTTGTAAAGTGTATGTTTGTTAGTTGTTTTGATGTTTGATGAACCCTAGGTTAAATGACTATATCGGATGTTTTTATTGTGTGTTGTTGATGGAAAAGGGTGAGGTTGTGTCCCTAACCCTCATATTTTGCTCGAAATCATCTCCATTGAGATAATTGCGAGACAATTCTAACAACTGAGTTGGGTTTAAATTTTGTGACTCAAATGTTGTTGAACAAGACACCTAATAAGGATAATTTGCCAAAAAGTTATTATGAAGCAAAAATGTTAGTTTCAAAGTTGGGATTGAAATATAAGAAGATTGACTGTTGTGAGGATGGGCACATGTTGTTTTACGACAACGAATTTGGTAAAACCGATGCGGCGCTACAAGCGTGCAGATTCTGTGGAAAGTCGAGGTATCATGTTCGTAAAGGAGACAAAGGTAACTATAAACTCATTCCTGTAAGGTCAATGTTCTATTTGCCTATTGTTCCAAGGTTGCAAAGAATGTTTGCATCGGCTGAAATTGCGAAGAAAATGACGTGGCATTATGAGAATAGACATACCTCGGATATTTTACGCCATCCATCTGATGGTGAGGCGTGGAAACACTTTGATCGAGTCCATCCGGATTTTGCGTCAGACCCACGAAATATTCGACTTGGCTTGTGCTCTGATGGATTTACTCCATATATCCAAGCATCATCTTCTCCCTACTCTTGTTGGCCGGTCATTGTTACCCCTTATAATCTTCCTCCTGAGATGTGCATGACTAAACCGTTTATGTTTTTGACTTGTCGATACTGCCCAAAAATCCTAAAGCTAACATAGATATCTTTTTGGAACTCAGAATTGATGATCTCAAGAGATTGTGGAAGGGTGTTTGGACATATGATGCAGCAAAAAGAAGAATTTTTTTTGATGAGAGCGGCATTGATGTGGACAATTAATGACTTCCCGACTTATGGTATCTTTGTCGGGTTGGGGACTCATGGTAAATTAGCATGCCCCCACCGCATGGAACACACAAAAAAGCGGACGGTGTGTTGCAATTAAGACAAAACCACGGGTCACATTGAAGCCAGCGATGTGGGGATGAGGTTCCTTATCAAGCTGGATGAAATGTCGGTGTCAATGAGGTAATTTAAGTTGAACCAATCAATACCTTATGTGATGATCGACACCATGTTGAAGAAGTTGAACCGGTATTAGAAGAAGAAATTAGAGAATATGAAGAAGAGGAACAAGATGAAGAAGAGGAACAAGAAGAAGAAGATGAAGAAGATGAAGAATATGAAGAATTTGATTAGTTTGAATAGTATTAACTCCATGAATCTATTGTTATTGTTATTAGTTTGAATAGTATTAATTCCATGGTTCTTTAAATTTATATATGTGTTTCGTCTTTAAATCCCTAGATCTAGTTGCTTGTTCATGTAATTTTAAAGATATATACCATTATGTGTTTCGTTTTCCATAGATATGGATCCAGGAGGAGGTTCTGACCCATAGAGAGCTAAGGGGAAGAACAAACCACAGAGCAGGAAGCATCGCCCAACCCGAGAGATGCCTAGTGAGAATTATTCGATGCTGCCTCATACCACCACTACTGCTGGAGGATCTGGGACTTCTCATTCCGCTCCAGTTGGGCCACCGCGTGGTGATTCTCCCACCGGAGCTAATTGGTATCCTATCTCTTCATCTAGCACATCATCTGCATATAGCCAAACATCAGCATCCTATGGGTATTATCCAGGCCCACATCAGCATCCTATGGCCACACCACCTGGATATGTGGGCCCACATCAGCATCCCATGGCCACACTTCTTGGATATGTGGGCCCATATCAGCATCCTATGAGCCCACCAATGGGCTCTCCTATGGGCCCACCTATGCAACATTCTGGGTATATGAGTTCACATGTTGGCCTATCAATGCCTACACCTGAGGTGCATCCTCAGCCTGTACAGGATGATGTTGACCCTGATGATCATGATGCTGACCCTGATGGTGGTGATATTGACGCTGATGGTGGTGATATTGACGATGCATCATCAGAGGAAGAGGTTGTTGTCGACCCTGTTAGTAAACGATGTTGCAAAGTCATCAGGCCCTGTGGCGATGAGTAAGTATTGTTTTTCCTAAAACTTAATTTAAGTTCATGGTTTGATGCATATATATGCTTGTTAATTTTGCAACAATTTCAATATGCAGGTTTCTTAAATCGAACACTGGTTCACAAGCGGTCACTCAAGTGATTAAGAAATATTATTTGACAGAGTTTTGTGAAAAGTTGACATCCATCTCTGAGGATGAGGAGAAAGAGTGTTTGAGAGTGTTATCGGTAAGTATTAATTATGTCATTTCTTATGTTGTTAATTTTAATATATTGTTTAATGGTTAATTTATTTACTAATACGTGTTTTGATTTTGTTTAATATAGACCATATTGGCTTGGAAACCTGAAGACGAGGAGGAGGTCAAGAGGGTTTTTTGGATTAGAATGTCCAAGCAATTATCAGACTGGTGTTACAAATTGAGAGCCAAAGATGTATGCCCAAAGTTTATGAGTGAGAATGTCTGGAAACAATACAAGGATGCTTGGGAAAAAGACACATGGAAAGGGAAAGCTGAAAAAGCCAAGCATAATAGGGCATCAGAAAAGGGTGGCTCGCTTCACTGCCTTGGCTCCGTCAATCTGCCTCATCATGCTTATAGACTGGTAAGCTATTTTAAAATTTGTTTTACTTTTTAGTTTACACATAAATTGAAATTTGTTTCATTTTTACAGTCTAGGAAGGCTGGTCGCCCTCTCACTATTCCTGAGCTGCATAGAGCCACTCATTTGAGGAAGGATAACAACTAGTTTGTTGAGGAGCGCGCTAAAATGACTCAGGTAATTATGCAACTTGATTTCTATTGTATTTAGTTCATTTCTTAATGGAGACCTAATTATCATTATGTTTTGTGGTTATGCAATGCAGGAGAAACATGTTGAGTTGATGTTTGAGCCTACTCAGGGGAGCTGGAACCCTGACTCACTTGGTCCACTTTCCCCTGAGATGATGGCTTTGGCAAACAAAAATTGGAAGAAGGCAGTAGGCAAGTCAAATAAAAGTCGACTGTATGGTGCGGGGGCCTTGGCGAGACTTGTGAGATTTGCTGATCACTATAACACCAGGTCTAGTAGTTCCCATGCTTCATCAGCAGAGACATAGCAGCTCACGCAGCAGGTAGAGCATTTGATGGCTGAGCAGCAGAGGAAGGATCAGACTATTGCAGAGATGCAAGCAAACCAGTTGAGGATGCAACGTGAGCAGGAGAGGTTGTTCGCTCTCTTTAACAGCTTGAGGCCACATGAGTCGTCGTCTGATCAAACAGAGTTTGATCATCCTGATCGTCCCTCTTCCCGCTATTGATTTGGATTATGTTATTGCTGTCCATTTGGATTATTTGGATTATGTTGTTGCTTTCCGTTTGGATTATGTTGTTGCTTTTCGTTTGTATTATTTAGATTATGTACATTTTAGATTTGATTATGGGTTTTATTTGACTATTTTACAAATATGAAGTTGCATTTAGTTTATTTTAAAAAAGCTGGAATTTAAAAAAAAATCTCAGAAAATCCCTCGCTAATGCCACAAAAATCCCTCGCTAATAACAAAAACAAATCCCTCGCTAATTCCCTCGCTAATTTTCCCTTGCTAATTTCCCTCGCTAATTTCCCTCGCTAATTCCCTCGCTACAATTCCCTCGCTAATTCCCTCGCTAAATTTAGCGAGGAGCATTTTAGCGAGGGATTTGGATCCTCGCTAATTCCCTCGCTAAAGTCTATTAGCGAGGGATTTTGGTGCTTTATCGAGGGAATCCTGCGTCGCTAAATCACGTTTTTTTTTGTAGTGAAATGAGGCGCCAAGCAAATGCTGGGACTTTGGGAGGTGTTAAGCTCTTCCACCGCTTATTCAGCACAAACACCTCCAAGGGAGCCCTAAATACAACAGAAGTAGACTTGTGGATAAGCAGATCACACGCTGATTTAACAGAGTAAGCTCCATTATTTTCAGCTTCAATTCCTAGATCCACCCATCCTTTGAAGAAGAAATATTTTTAAAGTTATTTAATTTTAATTTACAGAAAAATTGACAAAAAAATTATTATTGGTAACTAGTAATTTTATTAGATTAAGATTTACACTTTTAGAAACTAATAATTTATTACTAGTAACTAAGCTCTTCCACTGCTTATTCAGCACAAACACCTCACAGTAAATTAATACTACAATCTGTCTTTTTATTAGAAACAAAATAATATTATGTCTCGGATTCGAACTCAAGACTTCACAGTTGTGTGTGTGAATTTCTAGTGGCACTTACCACTCTATTAAAAAAATTGTGTATTTAATTTTTGATCACACAAAATAGCTAAAAAAATTGTTAATGATTTTATGTGCAAGGTTAATATAAACATGCGGTAAACTGATTCAGCAATGTTATTTAGCCAAAAAATTTTCAACTAAAAACCACTTTACAACACCAAGTTTTTTTATCAATGGCCTAGAAAATTGTGTAAAAGAAGGTTGATTAATGACCTAAAAAACTTGGTTAATTAGTGTTGTAAATTAGTTTTTGTCTATTTTTGATTGGAAATTTTTAGCTAAATAACATTACTCAAACTGATTATAGTACTTTTTCAATCCTATAAGCTTTTTAGTTTTTATTATCTAAACAATTATTTTCCTTTATACCCTTACAAAACTGATAAACACATATTAAACCAATTTTAGATTTACTAGGTGTCGTATACAATGAAAGTAGATGAGAAAATAATTTTTTCCTAACTACTGCATGTATTAGTAATTTCAACAACATGGAGACGCCAACTCTCGCCAGATGTAATTGTAATATGTGTCCTGTTTATTTGTCATTTTGTGTAAACTGTCACAAAAAAATGTGAAATTAAATTGACATGAAAGATAAAGTTAAGGAAATACACTCTTTGACTAGGAAGAATAGAATAAATAGTTATTTTGGTCCCAAGACGTGTAAAGCATTGCCAGTATAGTCACTGAATGTATCAAACTTGCAAACACATCCTCAAGTGTTTCTCTAATGAGTCATTCTGGTCCTCAAATGTGTTTTTTGTTAGTCATTTTAGTCATCAAATGTTTTTTATTGGTCAATTAAGTCTCTAAAATTACTAAAAAATGACGTTTTTGCAATTTTGATACATTCAGAGATTATAATGACAACACCTCACACATTAAGAGACAAAAATGACTATTTACCAGGAAGAAAATGAAAATGTTTGGCCTCTGGGAATATTTGAGAATAGGTATAAGAATTAGGTGACGACTTCAAATCCCGAAGTTTTATTGGGTATGATACCAAACATCCAATCATTTAATGACATACTATTTTTTTACTGTAACATAAATTTTAATTTTGAATTAATTTGACCAACAAGGTACCTCTACCGAGAAAAATTAAAGAGTACTTAAGAATTCTCTTGATATAAAGATTAGGGGTTTTGGAAAAAAAATGTAAATAACAATTATTTAAGATGAATTAGACTCTATTTTTTGTTGGTCAGTTCAGACGAAATGACAAATAAACACCACACACACTATCAAACGATCACACTTGAATTTGAACTCAGAACTCAGAAGCCAACTTTTCCTTGTCACTGAAGCTGTCAATGCCAATAGTGGGGGACAAATTAGTCTGTGTTTGTTTAAATTAATATTTGTTTAACATGTGTATCCAATGCTAAGAGAGCTGTGTGGTTATCTCTCAACGTGAAAACCAAATCTTAATGGATAGATTTGCATCTCTGATGAAGGCATCAATGACTAGAACTCATATCTATCTATAAAAGGCGAACACATTTGGAGAAGTTGACGAAACTATTCAAATCAAAATATACAAGACGTAATCATTCAAATACTCCAACAGAAATGCTTCTGCACTTGGAAAGGAAATATTCATTAAAGCAACTGAACTGAAGCCAGGACTAGGGAAAATACTGTCATAAAAGGCTTTTGTAGAACCTCTCTATTGAGACTTGAGGTCAACTCGTTCTAAGATGTAGGGAGTCTAGCCAACGTTGGTAGATTGGCTCTTGGGTTTGTATTGGTGAGAAGATTGTTAGTGGATTAAGTCCTTCGAGTGAAGAAAGAAAAATCACCCTGTAACGGGAAGATTGTTAGTGGATTAAGTCCTTCGTGCAGTAGACAAAATGCATTAATAAAACAACTCAAGTGCACCATGCCTCATAAATATAGGTATCAACACAATACTCTAGTCATATAAGCACATACAAATATCTCCCTTTGGATTCCAAAATATAAGTGAGGACCATCCTCACTTTAATCCACGACTTGGTATCTCACATCCATAGCATCGTCTGAGTATAATTCTCGCCTCATTCTACAACTACATAACTTAGACTCATTGACACTTAAACCTGACATAACATCACTTGAGCACCATCTTCACTTCAACTTAAAGCAATTCGCCTCACTCCACAGCTTAGTGACTCGGACTCAAGGATGTCAGGCAACATAAAGCATCCCTTAAGCAATTTCCTCACTCTATGGCGAAGTGAAACGGACTCAAGGATCTCAAGTAACATATAACACCCCCTAAGTACTTTGCTTCACTCATTGGCTAAGTAACTCAGACTCAAAAATGTCAAAATTACATCAATCTATAGCTATTATTTGTAGGAAATTTTACGAAGCCCTTAAAGTTTTCCACTTGAAAGACACATGTCAATCATCTAAATTAACCGAATTTTGGTGCTAAGTTTATCTGTTGACCGAATTTGCTTCAGCGATCAGGTATGTCATTGTTAGCTGACTGAGTTTTGATTTGTGACAGCAAGATCTTTCGTCCTTATTTCTTCGCTTTATTCATGTAGATGGTCCCAGTCGATCAGTTTGAAGGTCATCAGGCATACAATTCTCTCGATTATCTGGCATATGAGGAACTCTTATATTTTATCTAGGAAGTAGGTGTTTCTTTTATTTTTCCCTCATATTGGAGAGTTGTACCTTGTAGTTGTATATTGGTTGACTATCACTTATACACGATTATCTATTTATTATGTTTCTCTTTTAAAAAAAACTTACTCTTAAGTCAATGCACACAAAGTGTGTTGACTTTAGAAATAAAATAATACAATATTGAAAAGTGATACCTCAAGAATTAAAATCTGAACAATGATATTATACAGTAAATTATAGTCATGAATTACTTACTCTAGGTTAGGCTCTAGGTTAGGCTCTCTCTATTCTCATATATTGCTGGCTATTACTAATCATAAGCTCTATGCGTGAGAGAGAGACAACACGAACCATATCGTGCATGCAATGGAGAATTATATGTTGATATTAATGCAAATCACTTTAATCCCCGACAAGTAACATCAAATTCTGTTGCATGCATCACAATATTATTGTATACTAGTATACTATTAGTATACAATATCCTTCACTACTTAATCAATATATATATATATATATATATATATATATATATATATATATATATATATATAAAGATATTTGATGCATGCAGAAGTAGGTATAGCAGCCCGTGACTGCTAAATGCCTCTCCCTTTCTATAGTTGCCAATAAAAGCTGCAAAACAGTGAAGCTGTATTCCATGCACACATATACTGTACACACACAACATTATACTAAGTACAAATGTAAACTAATCAATGTCTGACTCTATCCTTCACTTTTGTTGTTTCTCTTTTATCACTTCTAGCATTTCTAAAAACCGTTAGCTATAGAAACACAGAATGACAAGTAAATGGCATATATGAACCTCTCTCTCTCTTCCTCACTCTCTCTCTCTCTCACACACACACACACTCTCACTCTCACTTTAATTCTAAGACCTATCCTTCTTAGGCCGGCTACTATATCTTCTGCTCTGTGCCTACCCTTCTCTCTCTCTCTCTCTCTTATTCATAAATATACACGGAGAAAGACAGTCACGGAGGAACACTTTTTGGGCTTTTTTTTTGTCTATATTTATTTATAATTATAATTATATTTAAGAAACCTTTGTTTTGTGTGATTTATCCCTTCATAGGGTGCAGATATTTAAATGCAAATGTTTTTCACAAGTGCTGAGAAGCTTTATGCAGACATAGTGTGTGTCCTTTTTGAGTAACGAAGAGGGCTCCTATACAGTCTCCTTACTCTTCTTCCTATATACGATGACTAGATTTCCGTCTTATATTCATCTTGGGATTTGAGATGATAAATCTGTGGCCAGTTCCAAATTGGTTTGAGCTTTGAGATGATTATATTAGAAAATTAGTTTAAAAGTTACTTAAATTAGTTTCAACTGTGACTACTTTTCTTAATTAGTTAGTTAAATGAATTTTTGTAACTACTTTTATTTATTAGTTAGTTAATTGGATTTTTGTATTTACTTTCACTAGAAAGTGGTGCACTATATATATTGTTCACCTCTTCATATTGTACTAAGTTTTTAATTCACCATTCATTTAAATGAAATTTATATATTGTCTGGGGTTTTTTGAAGACTGCTCAATGTTATTTTGTCGACATGTGGTTTCTTGCAAGTTTTCAATTGCCATCATCATATTCAATTTCCTAAGTTTTCTAAAGTGTCTACAATGGTTCCTGAATGAAATTCATATTCATGTGGGGCTTGTGTATTTGAATTTTTGGTTGTGGATAGTGCAAGATGCATGAAAGCTTTATTTTAGCATCTCATCTCCAAGTTGAAAGATCTTGACATCTCTCTTCCAACTTGAGGGGGAGTATTAGAAAGTTAGTTTACAAGTTAGTTAAATTAGTTTTCAATTATAACTACTTTTCTTAGTTAATTAGTTAGTTGGATTTTTGTAACTATTTTTATTTGTTAGTTAGTTAATTGGATTTTTGTATTTACTTTCACAAGAAGGTGGTGCACTATATATAGTGTTCACCTCTTCATATTGTACTAAGTTTTTACTTCACCATTCATTTGAATGAAATTTATATTCAATTAATAGATAGAGTTTAACTCTTAATAGATTAAACATGTTGGAAGTTTCAATTTGGCTTCTATATCTAAATTTATTATTGCACATGGAAGACTACCTCCACGCCAACAAGCATTGAACCTAAAAAAGGTGTACGAGTGAGAATGAATGTCGAAACAGTTGAAATTTGTAAAACTAACACTTTGCTTTACTTCGGGGGTATCAAAATGAATTTTGGAGGTGTAACAAGTAAGCCGAGATCACTAAGATGGCCCAGCCCAACTTGTATAACTGATGGTAGGCTTTTGAGTCTTCTCTTCATCTCTTCTGTATCTGTAGATTTGCTTCTGCAATTTGGTATGCTATTGTCAGTTAGTTGGGTTTTGACCAGTGGCAGAGCTTGTCAATAATTTTTGGGGATACCAAAAAGTTAAATAATACATATAAAATAATTCACTAATATTTTAATAGTTATCTATGGAGTTGAACGGGTTTTTATCATTTACTGCAAAATTTCACTAATATTTTATCTTGGTTTCAGCATTTTTTTTGGAAAAAAATACATTTAATATCGTAAAATACAAAAAAAAAAAGCTACCAAAATTCCTTTAGAGAGAGTTAAACCACCAAATACAAGCTCATTTGCCTATCATTTTACCACTTTACTATAACATCCGTATGAATCTTTAGCGAAATAGTTAGTATATAACATCTAACATTAATTTTATACTATGTATATGAATCGATTTGAGAAAAATCTCGGGAGTACCGTGGCACCCCCCAGCTTCTACCAAGATTCGCCCCTGGTTTTGACTTTGTGATGCAGCAGGATATTTCATCGTTATTTCTTCAATTCATTCATGTGGAAGGTTCTGCGAGATGCAGACGTGGTTTGATGCTCATCTGGCATAATGTGCTCTGAGTTATTTGGCATTTAAGGAATAAATGCATTTTCTCTGGAGACGTTATTGATTTTGGTACCTACTTTGACCTAATACTATCCCTTTCCTGGCGATGGTTCCAGGCGAGGGATATGTCTCATTCCTGCTTATTTTATGAGTGATTTGTAGATCCTATGGATTGTATTTCTAAGAGGTAGATGTTTTTTATTTTTTTGATTCCCTCTGGTGTGGAGTTGGACATTTCACTTGTATACAGATTGAGTACCCCTTGTACTCAGCTTTTCCATATATATATATATATATATATATACACACACACACACACACACACATCATGTTTGCCTTTAAAAACAAAAAAACAACCCAATCGGGTATTTGTGGAATCTGAACCCACTTGAGTTGGATATACGCGGGTCATACTTGACTCGAAGTATATATGCTAATTTTGAACCCTAATTTTGCGTTCTTGATCAGTCTTGTCATTTCACTTTGTCTTCTTCTCTCTTCACTCTCTCTCTGAAACCCGCCCAAGCATAGCTAGGGTTTGTTAATGCCAGTGATTTCTTGATGAAATCACTTTGAACACACGAATGTTCGTATCACTTCAAACAACGCTAAACCCAAGTAATTTCATGAACCCTAAACTGATTGAATGTGTTGCTTTCTCTGTTTGATGAAAACCCTAACTTCTTTCTCTCTTCTTTCTGGTTTCTGTTGTTTGCAAGTGCTGGAGTTTGTGAACACTCACCACACCAGGACCAAACGATGGTAAAACCACTGTTAAACTTGGTTGATTGAAGTTCTGAGTAATTTCTAGAAACCGTAACCTTTGGTTTCTGGTGTTTACATGTTCTGGTAAGCACCGTTGCTGAACGAGACCACAAACAAGGTAAATCACAACACTCTCTATGATTTACTAGTTTCTTTAGTTTGTTGTACAAGAACGCTAAATGTACTTTTACTATTTGTTTCATGAACTGGATTGTGTTCTTGATGAACACAATCACTCCCTTTGCAATGGATCTTCTCTCTCTTGCCCTAGTCTTCTCAGTTTTATTCATTAAGACAGATACTAACCTTTCTTATCTACTTTTGCAAGTGTTTCACCTTCCTTGGTGAAGAACAGAAACAACTCAGATACTCAAAGGTGCTAGGAGAAAACGTTAATGGAGAAGGGAAGTATTAGACTAGGATCAATAGGATAGAGTAGTACTTTTGAATGTAAAAGCGAAAGAACATATATTGATAAGAAATAGAACAGGGACATTAGGGGTGTCCGACCCAATACAAGGTTACAACCGAGCACAAATTTCTAGTTTCGACTCAAACATAACACGGGGGCAACATGCCATCACTACAAGAAACACGGTCATTAGCGAGGGAATTTTCGGTCGCTAACATGCCCAATTCCGTCGCTAATTGCCATTAGCGAGGGAATTAGCGAGGGACCAGTTCGGTCGCTAATTCCTCCTCGCTAGTGGCATTTAGCGAGGAATTTGTGTCGATCGCTAATTAGCGAGGACCAGTCCTCGCTAATCGCCGACACACGACAACCCAAGTCTGATTGGCACGCTTATCAATTTGAATTTTATTATTATTATTATTATTATTATTATTAGTATTATTATTATTATTATTATTATTATTATTACTACTACTACTACTGTTATTATTATTATTATTATTATATTATTATTATTATTATTATTATTATTATTATTATTATTGTTGTTGTTGTTTGGATGTGGTGTGGTGGTGGTGGTGGTGGTGGTGGTGTGGTGGTGGTGGTGGTGGTGGTGTGGTGGTGGTGGTGGTGGTGTAAAGAGAGAAGAAGAAGGAGAAGAGTAAGGGAGAAAGAGGGTGGTGGTGGTGGTGGTGGTGTGGTGGGGTGGTGGTGGTTTTGTGAAGAAAGAGAGAGAGAGGTTGTGGTTGTGTGGTTGAAGAGAGAGAGGAGTGAGAGTGGTTGTGGTGTGGTGGGGGCGTGGTGGTGGTGGTGGTGGTGGTTTTGTGAAGAAAGAGAGAGAGTAGAGGAAGAGGAAGAGGAAGAGGAAGAGGAGTGGGTATTGTGAAAGAATGGGTATTGTGAGTGGTGGTGGTGGTGGTGGTGGGTTAGAGATTGTAGGTGAGAGAGAGAGAGAGAGAGAGAGAGAGAGGAAGAGGAAGAGGAAGAGGAGAGAGAGGAAGAGGAGAGGAGTGGGTATTGTGAAAGAATGAGAGAAGAATGAGAGAAGAGTGAGAGAAGGTGGTTCGGTTATTATAATTAAATATATGACAGTTTGCGAGGGAATTAGCGAGGGACTGTCCCTCGCTAATCCTCGCGTTTCCCAAGCCACTGCCATGGGTCAGAATCCTGCAAAAATGTCAGTCAATTAGCGAGGGACTTGAAAGTTCCGTCGCTAACTGCCTAAAAAAACGTGCTTTGCTCGACCAAATCAGCCCGCATCTCATTTCCGTCGCTAATTCCCTCGCTAATGGGCACATTAGCGAGGACCTACAATCCGTCGCTAATGTCGGTTTTTTTATAGGACAAATATTCCTCGCTAATTCCGTCGCTAATTCGCGTTTTTTTGTAGTGCATTCATAATATATACAACTAGAACCTAGCAACCTAGCAAGAAACCAACGTCATGAGAGTGAGATTGAATAGTTGGAAGAGTAGACAACTATCTATAGGAGGCCGTGTGACACTTATTAACTCAGTGCTTGCTTCTCTTCCATTATACATTTTCTCATTTTATAAAGCTCCGAATAAAGTTGTTGCGGAGTTTATTAAGTTACAAAGGAGATTCTTATGGGGGGGGATGAAGAAAATAAAAAGTTGGCGTGGGTGAAGTGGGATACAATTTGTTTACCAAAAGATAAAGGGGGATTTGGGCATCAAGAACCTAGAGTTGTTTAATGTGGCGTTATTAACCAAATGGCGTTGGAGATTGATAGGTGAGGATAGCAATTCTATTTGGAAAGAGGTCTTGGTTGAAAGATATGGCGTTAAGGGGAGGTGGCCCGATTTGGTTGAGAGTAGAAGAGGGTGGGAAAAGAAGTCCATTTGGTGGAGGGACCTTTGTTTACTTGGAAGGGATATCAATGTTCAAGAAGATTGGTTTGAGCAAATAGTAAAAATCAAAGTGGGTAATGGTAAAGTGGCAAGATTTTGGACGGATGCGTGGTTAGGACGGGACAAATTAATGGATTTATTTCCGGAATTATATAATAGGTGCGAGGCTAAAGTGCGGTAGATAAATTCGGGGTATGGACGGTTGGGGGCTGAAATGGGTATGGAAGACACCGTTGGATCTCTTTGCAAAATTCTGCGAGTCCTTGATTTGCAATTCTGCAGTACCACGAGTTTCAGCCATTTCTTCTTTGCCCGGTTGCTCTATCGGATGGCGCGGATAGGTGGTCCCGGGTACCGTTATTTGGGAGGTTTCACGGTGAAAAAATGCTACGAATGCTTGCTGAATTTTTATGCAGGTGGAGCACATTTTGTGCAGGCCGAAATTGTCAACAATTGTAAGAAGATTTGGAGATGCGATGTCCCATCTAAAATTCAAATTTTCGTTTGGAGAGTAATGTTGCATCGGGTAGCCACGAGTAGCTTTGCATAGAAGAGGTATCCTTCAACAAAATGATGTAAGTTGTGTGATGTGTTTAAGGCGAAGAGACGGTGGAGCATTTGTTTGTGAATTGTGATGTTGCTAAGAGAGTATGGAGAAGTGTTTTTGTTTGGTTTGGTCTTCTTGGTTGGTGTGAGAAAATATAGTAACTCATTTTATGGAATTTGGAAAACTAGTGAAGGGCAAAAGACAAAGAGGGGTCAAGCATATCATATGGATGGCGGTAGTTTGGGTTATATGGAGGGCGCGGAATAGGGTAATCTTCAACGGTGAGGTGACCTCTCTTCCATCATTAGTAGCGGGAGTGAAGGACTTGGCTTGGAGTTGGTTCAAGGCAAGGAAGGGGAGAAATTGTAAAGTGACATGGGCGGGTTGGTTTAATTGCCCAATGGGCTGTTTTTATATGTTGTAATATTGCATTGTAAGAATTGTAATACCAAGAACTCTAAAGGGGGAGAAATAGTGGGTTGTTCTTTTCTCTCACTATGGCACAATTTAGTTTGTGCGAGATACTCTTTTTCTTGCTAGAGTCTTTTTCCCAAGGGGGTTTTGGCTCTAGTAGGTTTTGAGGAGGCCCTCCCCCTTCCCTTTTTTTCCTCATTGTAAGGGTTGGGACCCCTTGTGCTCCCTTCAATGTTATCTCAATTATCTAAAAAAAAGATAGAGGAATATTCTTTTTTCCATTGTTAGTTTTGCTTTTTATAAAGAAAGGAAAGAAATTTTTTGGGTGGGACCCACACAAAAGAGGCATCATGAAAAGAACCACTTTTATGATTTGACCAAAAACCCCTTGCACAATTTTACTACTATCACTATTTAATTATTAGAGACATTAAAGTCATTTCTGAAAAGACTTTTTCTTTTCTCTCACTTTCTATTTCACTTTCTCTCATACCAAACAACTAAAATAATCCTCTCACTTTCTACTCACTTTCTTTCCTTCAATATTCTTTCCTTCAACTTTCTTTCCTTCCACTTTCTTTTGTCATCCAAACACAACCTTAGTCCTATCCACTGCCTGCCTACAGTCATTATGCTTGGCCGAGAAAATCCATCTGTTGCGGACCTCCTACCAAAAGCAGAGAAAGTAGCAAACAGAGAGAATAAATTTAGTTGCCGTGGGAGCTGCCACCAGATTTATTCAACCATTTCCACTATTTCAACAATCTTCCTCTACTATTCACTACTAAAATACTAACAAAAACAATAAACACGACTATGATCCATTTGATAAGTAATTATCACCTAACAATGATTCATAGACATGATTGAAACACAACATTTTTGTAATGCGACATTCTATGAAGTAAAGACATGCAAGCCTCGTACATAGCTCTTACTCACATTCAGGGCCGGCCTTGGGCCTGTGCGGGCTGTGCTACCGCACAGGGCCCAAGCCCAATATCATTTTTTAGGGCCCCCAAAACTATTAGTTATATACAATATTTGACGTAAAAGAAAAGAAGTTATGTCATAACGCAGCGGTAAGAATGGCTACCCGCGAGCATTCCATTGCAGGTTCGATCCTCTCTGGAAATATTTTAATTTAAATGATAATTTTTTAAAAATTGTTTGGTATTTCCGCAAAAGTCTTTGCTAGGATTCGAACCCAAAGATTTCTGGAAGGCTGACATTACCACTAAACCACAAACAAATTCGGGGGAAAATTGCATTTATATTATACATTACCTCTCATTTTCAAATAAAAACAAACCATGAATCAAATTTTTTTTTAGGAAAATATCTTACAAATTTTTGGTACCCTCCTTAGCTAATATATTCCCTTTTTTATATAAAAATATATTTTTCTTATAAAAAGAAACTAAGTGCATTAAATTTTCATAGGTTTAATTTTAAGTAAACTAAGTTTTTGCAATTCATTTGATTAAAGTAGAATTGGGCCATTTTGAAAAATTTCTGTATTTTTTAAATTGTTTGGGGCAGCCTGCTCACATTACGCCTCTAGTACCAGCTACACTGTGGATGAGAGTACCTCAAAACCCTAGCTAGGACATAAGTAGAGCCTAGTTGAGTGGCATATAAGGCACCTTAGCACTACAATTATACACTGCTTTTACATAGGACCCCGAGGTCGTGTCAAACTCATCATGATCGTGTCTCTGTGTTATACCAATAATTGATTGCTCACCTTCCCACCTATCAATAACAATGGCGTCTTCTTTCTCTGAAACAAACCAATCCTCAGGTTCGTCGTAACACTTGAGCAAGGGCTCAAGAAGTACACATGCAGCTTAGTGGAGGATCAGTGCTCTGTGATGCCTCCATTGGAGGCTCTGACATCAAAGATGCAACAATCGGGTTTGGGAAGACCATCTTTATTTGACTGCTCAAAAGGTTTGGAGCTATGAAAATAAAAGTTTGTGCGTGGTGGGGAGTGAGGAAGACAATACATGTATTGAGGCTCTCATGGGAGATGGAAGAAAGGGACCAAGATTCAAAGAAACAGAGGAAGGCTAAAAGAGATCAACTATGAAGATTGTGACTCTAAACATGAGAGGGTGGGGCGATGCCGACAAATGAAGGCGGTTGCATAACTTCTTATACTTAGGTAAATTTTGACTATTGTTTTCACTACAAGAAAAATGCGTATTACCGGCAGATTTTTCCCGTCAAGACATTTACGACGAAAAAAATAGTATTTTCGAAGGGTTTCTTTCGCCTGTACGTTTCTAGCGGATTTTTCAAATTATCGGCGGATTCTAAAAAAAGAATTTATTTATTTATTTAAAAAATATGTCGGAAATGTTACCGACGGATTTTTAACATTTCCGGCGGATTTTTTTTCTAAAATAATAACTTCTTATTTTGTTTTTTAAAAAAATCGCCGAAAATCCGGTGGCAACATTTCCGCCGGATTTTTTAAATTACTGGCGGATTCTTTTAAAAAAAATTAATTAATTATTTTAAAAAGTCTACCGAAACTGTCCGAAAATGTCTATAAATAAACTTTCTCCTACGCTCTTCTCATTCTCTCATTTCACTCTTTATTTCCTTCTCATTCTCTTCTACATTTTCCCTATCTTATCTTCCTTCTTCTTTCTCATATTCTCCAATCTCCATAAATTTCTCTACATATCTCCCTTCTACGTACATTTCCTCTTTCTTCTTCCTTCTCATTCTTTCATTCCTAATCCTTCTTACTTCTTCGTTGTCATTATCTCCTATATTATTGCTTCTCATACTCTCCTTCATTCTTATTCCTTCTTGCGTTTTCATTCTTATTCTCTCCTATATTATTTCTTCCAATACTTTCTTTCATTCTTCTTCATTCTCATTCCTCTATTCCTTCTCATACTGTCCCATATCATCTATTTTCATATTCTACTTCATTTTCATTTTTTCTTACTTTTTAAAATTAAATATTAAATTTAAAAACTCAAAAAAAAATTGAACAAATTTTTAATTTTTTTTAAAAAAATCCGCTAGTAATGTGCATTTTCGACGGATTTTTTCAAAATTTGTTTTTTAAAAAAATCCGCCGTTAATGTGTGTATCCAGCGGATTTTTTAATTTTTTTCTCAAAAAAAATCCACTGGAAACTTCTATTACCGGCAGAAAAAACTGCTGATAATGTGCGTTTCCGGTGGATTTTTTCAATTTTTTTAAAAAATCCATTGGAAACGCCCATTACCGTCGGCGAAAATCCACTGAAAATTACCAGCGGAAATTCTTCCAGGAAACATTACCTACGAGCATTTTACCGGTGGAAAAAATCTGTCGGAAATTGATAACTCTATTTTATATAGAGTTATTTATACAGTTAAACTTAGATTATTGTTTATTTTCAAGTAAATTAATAGGTAAATATAGCTTATAACTGAAGAAACATTTTAAGGATTCAAATGGATTAGGACAATAAACTAGGCAAAATGCATATGTCTTGTTATGTTTGATGTTTTGTTTAGTGCAGCTACTCCAGGTGTACCTCCACTGCCTGCACTAGGAGCCTACACTGCCTACACTTGCTAAACCAACACTTTACACCAAAACATTCAAGGACTAATTTGATGCTTCAACACTTGATATGTGACGTCATGCATAGTCATGAGGAGCGAGATCCACTTCTTTGAATCGGCGCCTACTATGAAAGACAAGTTGAGAAGGTCACTCACTCAAGGACATGTGACACTTCTTTATTGGACCACCCCATGTGAACTTCATGCAAAAGAGCAACTTGCTTGATGGGAAGTCTACAAGTAACTATGGTTACTGATCTCAGTTATATTTTGGCGCCAAGGAAACCTCCCAGGAGAAAAGCTCAATTGCCTATAAATAGAAGCCCATATCTTCACTTCAAGATCATCCTTCATCCAAGCTTTTAAAGGATCACTTAATTTCTTTATATTTGTAGTATAGGTTTAGTTTTCATTAAGTTTACAAGAGAAGGGAGGTAAGAAAGTGTTTGACAACCACTCCATTCACTTCTACTTGGAGGTAACTTGTGTAAGGAATCGTATTGTACTTGACTTGGGAATCTCATGCAAAAGATCTCTCCTTTGTGTAATCTCTATCCTTTTGAGTTCTTTTGTAATATTACTCATTTGATTACGCTCTTTGCATTCTTTGTATTATATTATGAGTAATATGAGCTAAATTCCTTTAGTTGAGATGTTGTAACCTTGTAATGATCTTCTAAGCAAGTAAATGTGGTTTGTGTAGTGTATGCATTTTAACTCTTGTGTAATACTTCTTTCAAAACTTATTCTGAATTTGATCACTTTAGAATAGGTAGACTTGTAACAGCAGACATGGGTTACATTTTAGAAATCAAGAGTTAATGAGAATGAGTGTTTGTAACAACATCTTTGTTAAACTAGCTGATATGATTAAGGAAATAATGACTCTTTTAGTTTATTCTAAAAGGGGCTTTTTAGGCATTGTCTTTGAATAGTTTGTTAGGTAGTAATGTTAGTGTGTGAGTGATGTATCCTCCTTTATGGTGTGTATCCACTTGCCTATATAAACATTGTAGTGACCTCATAATTGGTATCAAATGAAATATATTCAAGTCTATTTCCTCTCTTTAACATTTCTTTTGGAGTATCTCAGTCCTCGAATTCTGAGAACGTAACTATAGTGCTTTCATTGTGTTTAACCCCTCCCTACCATGAGTTCTTCACTGGCCTCCCTGTTTTTCGGTTCGATGGTACACATGTCCATGATTGGATCTTTGTGATCTCTCACTTTTTCATTCGCCAACAAACACCCGAAGATCAATGCCTCGCCAAAGGTATATAACCGAACAAAACCAATAGAAATCAGTTTTTTGCGATTTTTGATTTGGTTTGGTTCGGTTTGCGGTTTTATATTGATTTGGTTCAGTTTTGAACACCCCTAAAGAGGAGTGGGTTGTATACAAAATGGGTACACCAGATAATATAGACAGCATAATAGTAATTACTACACAATAACTACACAATAAATGAATAATAAAGTCATAATAATAATAATAATAATAATAATAACTATACAATAACTACACAATAAAAGAATAAAAAAGTGAGAGAAGAATACATTGTTGTGTTGGAGTTGTGTTTTTAATTTTTGAAGAGAAGAAGTGAATGGTTATGGTGTAGGTTTCACGCGGACATGGGGTGGTGCGGCGCATTACGACCCAGGCTCAACTGCGGCGGCGATGGGGATTAGGTGCGTGGGGCGGTGGTGCGAGGAAGTCATCGGCGCAACGACGGCTAAGCCAGGCCAGCTAGCTTTGTGGCGACATTAGAGCCGAGGAGTCGTCGGCGCGGCAGTCAAGACTAAGCCAGAGCGCTCAGTGGTTCAGTTTTCTTGTTGAATCACAGTTGTTTGTCTTTCACTGAGGGCAAAGCCTCTTTTTATAGTGGGAAAACATAATTAGGAATTTATGACTGAAGATATCGGTCTTGGAGAGTAAAGTGGGTGGGGCTTGACTTACGAGATGTTACGATCATTGGAAACACCCCTATTTTTACTATTTTCGTTTTTTTTATTATTTTGATTTTTGCAACTTTATTTTTTTTATTTTGGTGAAAATTTAAATGAAGCCAAAAATGATTCTCTTTTGTAAAATAATTAAAAATTGAAACAAGCAAAAATAAAGACGACTGTAGTCAGTGGCGAAGCCAGGATTTTTCTAGAGCCTGGGCAAGAAAATTTCCCGCCAATTGACATATGACATAATATATAAATAATCATAAAGTGTGCTAAATAGGAGAGATGAAATCTAACCTGTCAATAGAGTGCTAAATAAAATTAGAGCAAAAACCCTAACTCCAAAATACTACCCAAAGAGAGGAATGAGTTGGTTTTCCTTAAAATAGAGCTCAAATGTAAATGATTTAAGCTTGGATTGGACTACTTGAAGTGAAAAGAAGAAGAAAAATGGAGGAGGGCATGGTGGAAGAGAAGAGAAGAAAGTGAGAAAAGGAGAGGGAGAGTGTCGTGAGAGAAGAGAGGAAATTGGGGGGGGGGGTGGGGTTCATTTAGTTTTTGGGTTTTACTTTTTTTTTACATTGGGCTGGACCAATTGAAGTTATTTGTAAAAAATAATTTTAAATTTATTTGATTCTAAATTTAAAATGCTAAAGATATTTTTTAAAAATCATCAACCATCTATATTCATAATTTCTAGTTCTAATATAAGAGATGTGGTAATATTAAAAATATGAATAAAATTTATACTCCAAAAAATATAGAAAATATCATACATTTATTCTATATATATATATATATATATATATATATATATATATATATATATATATATATATATATATATATATTACATATTACCTATACATTTTAATAAAAATAATATGATGATTTGTAAAATAAAAGTTACCTATACATTAAGTAAAAAAAATATTGTTAGTGCATAAAAAACATATTTTGTTAATATATGTTTCTATATTAAAGTTGTAAAAGTAAATTAAATAACAATTGTTGGCTTAGTGGTAAAGTGACATTTAAGTAACTTCTTGGTTGTGGGTTCAACACTCATTGTAAACTTTTGGCGAAAATAAAAATAAACTAAGCCACTTTTATTTAAAGAAGATAAAGCGGAAAAAAATAAATAGAAAACGCCTTCCACGGAATCGAACACGGATTCAATGAGTTAAAAAAGGGAATTAAACCGCTTCGCCAAACGTTTAAACGGTATTTAATTGCGAAATGATGTATATATTTAATAACTTATTTTTAAAAACAGGGGTATTATAGTAATTTCATAGGATTTTGAGCCCCGCGTGCCCGGGCTAGCTGGGCCTAAAATCGCCCCTGACTGTAGTAAAAAGAGCGGACAAATTTGGGGTATAACAACGAGGAAAAAAATAGTTACTCTCAAGGAGACTTGGTAGAAAAACTTGAATAATGCGCTTAAGGTCAATTGCTAGGCTAAAATAACAAGAGAACAATGTTGCTGACTGAGCATAGGTTCAACAATGTTTTACCGAGGATATTTTTTACAAGACCCCAAAACTATCAAGCCAAAAATCAGTTTCCCCTTCAAACAAATTACCTATAACAGTTTCCTATTAGTTCGCCCATATGGGTTCATTCTTTGAAAGAGGGATTCTTACGTACATGGAACCTCCTTTGGCCAACCATATCTGATGGTGAAGATAAGAACACAAGCTGATTCAAATAAATATAAAATTAGTGAAATAAGCAAAATGCGGCATGAAGGCAATAAAATGCATACCCCACCCCACAAGAAAGTAATTATGTGTCAACAAAGTTAGCCTAAGGGCTTAGTACTTTACCACAGTCACAACTAAAGTTATCATAAACATCCCCTCATTGTCATGGCTGTTAGTCAACTGCTTCACTGAACTATAAATAATATACCAAAGAATCTTTAGGCAATTCAATTGGTTACATCCATCTATTGTATCCCAAACAATCAGAAGGAACTCTACCAAAAAAAAATCACAGTGCCATAGAAGTCTGAGAATATTATAACTGTTCTCTCCATGCAGGACCGAAAATAAGGAAGGGGCAAATAATTTTCACTGTGGCCCAAAAATATTCATAATGTGAAGGATAACACAGAGACGACTAATAAGTTATCCAATCATATATATATAGAGGTTTCGAGCGAGCTAAATGAATTAATGATTGAAATTATAATATTAATACATTATTTCATAGAAGAAAGGAGGGCTCTGGGTTTCAGTTAGGAAATTTATAAAAGGTAAATCAAGCATGCTAGATTATGGAAACAAAAAGGATTGTAACAGATAGTTCACCTTTCGACTCCTGCGAGAGCAGCGTTATGAGGCACATGATGATGATAAGCGAGGATCCGGCACATCATTTACGGCAGACCGGAATTATTGATCCAAGAAAACCATGCTCTATTTGAAGTCATCAAATATATATGAGACAACTTCCCAAATCCATTTCAGTGTTAAAAGTTAAATAAATACTAGTACAATAACAATGATCCTCATAAATCAACTTTCCATATATATCAAACTTTCAAGGCATTAGCACAGTGAAAAACATACAAGTCATGAGCACAAATTGACCACATTAACGACTATGAGACAAAACAAAACATATAATTACTACTTTTTAAAGGCATAGATAGATACTGGTATTAAAAACAAAACAAAATCAAGCTATTACCTCAGCTTGTTTGTAATTTTGTATTCATGATATCAAACACAACAAACCAGTATCTTGTTGTTCTACCAATTATGTTGAAGTAATTGTTCAATATGACTCAGCATAGTAATTTACAATAAACTGTAACAAAATAAAGCGTAACCATACAGAGATTTATCCCAAATCCCAAATCACACAAACCCTAAAATCCATTCCCAAATCCCAAATCACACAAACCCTAAAATTCAAAATCAAGAAGAAGGATGAAAATGAAATTAAAGAGGGAAGTAAAACGATATCAAAGAGAAAGGAAAACGAAAGAGAAAGGAAGCGCAGCTTTAGGGTTCCAAACTCATCTCATTACCGAATATCATTCAAAATCTCACACTCAAGACGAAAACGCAAAAGATCAGCAGAACTCATAGCACGAAAATCACTCAAAATGTTGAAGAAAAAACGTTTGATTCCAATTAGGTTACCTTCACGGAAGAAGACGAGCACAATCGGAGAAGACGAGCAAAAACACCGAACCAGAAAATAATCGCGCGATTTCTCAGTTTTTCTTTTGAATCGAAGCTTCACATTGTTGATTTCTGCGCGATGGAAGCTCGGGAGGTCCTTCGTGCCTTCTCTCTCCACCGTCGAGCTCTCTCTCCTCGCGTTCTCTGTCTTGCGTTTTCTTTGTCGTGTTTTCTTTTTGTGGAAGAGGAGGGTGTGAGGAGCGAGCGAGCGTGAGGAGGAGAAGGCACGGTGAAGGAATTTCGAGAGGAGAGGGAGAGAGCGAGAAAGAAAAAGAAAGAAGAAGGAAGTGATATTATGAACGCGCGTATTGGGGTTTTTAAGCGAAGGTCATTTGCGACGGGCTTGCCACGGCTAGTCCGTCGCAAATTTGCGACCGTTTTCAAAGTCCGTGGCAAACTCCAATGAAACTTCGCGCTCTTGCTTTTTATACATTGCCGTCGCAAGTCCGTGGCAAACGCACGAGACGCAATTAATATCCGTCGCAAGTCCGTGGCAAACTACCGACGGAATAAAGTCTGTGGCAAATATTGGTGGCTAAATCATACTTTTCTTGTAGTGGTAGCTTGGATAAGGAGTGATTCAACCGAGGGCATAATGTATTATGCAGCTGAAGATGTTTCGACCGAAACAAAGGAGCTTGATTTGGGAGCAAGAAAGCAGAGGACATGGACAATTGGAACGTTGAAGCGGTTAAAAAAACACGGAGAAGTGCGTTAGAAATGAAGCAAAAACATTTTACCCCACTCTCTATGCAAGTGGGCGTCATGGAGCGTTGTTCCTAGTTAATAGGGCGCGTAAGCATTATTGTATGTTGATTGTAGCCAATCCAACGATGGATAGTTGTAGGCTAGTGTTAATGGCCAATGGAGACTATATATATATATATATATATATATATATATATATATATATATATATATATATATATATATATATATATATATATACATAACTTGTACAATTGTAAAGACACGACAATCAATCAAACTACAATTTTTCCAAGTCTTTTACTTTCTTTACTTGCTTTTCATTCTTTTATCCATAATAGCCTTAGACTATCCTACACGTCCCTCTCACATAGCCTAATACTGTTTGAAGTAGTTAGAAAAACCATAACTGGGGAATGAAGTTCGTTTTCTCAGTGTAATCGCTTGAAGAAAGAGAGATCAAGAGTTCCAACTCTCAGCTGATCCTCAACTAAATTTAAAGTTTGACAACAAATCCAAAATTCTCTAAAGTACCATGTCCTTTGGATAAAGAAAGTCAAATCTTAGATGTTCAAACACCCTTTCCTTATTCCCAAACATAAGGTAAGACTTCTTTTGTTTTGCCCTTTTCTTTAACATATTTAAAGCTAAATCAGATATCACTTCCTTTTTTCTTTGTTAGTTTCGGGAGTATGCCCGTTCATAGGTCCCAATCCAAAAAAAGACTCAAAAGTAGTTGTTAATTAATGGAGTTGAAGTCACCAAATTCTGAGGAGTCGGTATCAATTTATATCGAATTGCGCCACAGAACAAATACGTTTATTTTTCAAATGATTCATATCATCAAGTGTACCCATTCCAAAACCCTAATTATGAAATCTTATCTCTCCCGCTTGATGCGAAGCAATTGAAAATATACCAGGTCTATCAGATCCAGATCAGTAAAAAATCCAAAAACCACCTTTCCAATACCCACGTCTATACAAGAATGGGGGGAAATCCTCGGATAAATTTTTTTGTGTGAACATCTTCATTTTTAATTGAATTTGGTTTGTTGATTAGGGTCATAGAAGAACATCTAAAAGATCATCAATAGACCTTAGATCTTTCAAGAATATTTTCTTAAAGCTGAAGAATTTCACATACATAATAAATTTCACTATACTTAATTATTTAATTTCACATACAAAACAAAAAAGAACAACACATATAACTTCTTACATATTATTACGTGGCATTTCACAACATGAGTACATTACATCCTGTCTTCTCATAATCCATATACATCACTTTTGTCATTTTCTTAGTCTTCATTCTTGTTACTCAAACTTTGAATCTTTTATAATAAAACAAAATTTGGAATCTTATTTAATTTCTAAACCACCCTTGAGCCAATCCACAACCTCTATCATGCTAGGCCTCTTTTCTCCACTACTATCAGTGCATTTCAAAGCAATCATGACAACATTTTTCAATTGTTCCAAATCAAATTTCCCCTTCAACTTTGGATCCACAATATTATCAAAGAGACCCTTGTTAAAATATGGTGTGACCCATTGAATAATATCTCTTTTTACACCTCCTGGAAATTTCTCAATTGGTTTCTTGCCACTAACAATTTCAAGAAGTAAAATACCAAAGCTGTAAACATCACAACTCTCTGAAACTTTTCCTAACATTGCATATTCTGGTGCCAAATATCCTAGTGTGCCTTTAACCCTAGTTGTAAGTTGGGTTACACCTTCAGGTACTAGTTTTGCAAAACCAAAATCAGAAACCTTAGCTTGATATTCCTCGTCTAGAAGAACATTGCTTGCCTTAATATCTCTATGTATGATGTGGGGAGTTGACTCATGGTGCAAATACCTAAATAAACAAAAGGAAATAGATAATTGTTAATAAAATCATTTCAATGCCATACCAATATTAAATGATGCATGAACTAAATATTATTACTCTCTTTGCCAAAAAAAAAAAATTATTACTCTAGTCCTATTATAAGAAAAATTTACATTTTTAAATTTATTGAATTGATGTATCTGGCCTATATTATAGGCCTTTTAATATAGGTCAGATACATCTGTTATTCAATGAATTTAAAACTGTAAATTTTTCTTGAAATAGAAATCGGGGGGAGTAATTTACAAGTGGAAGAATAAGCTAAAATTGGTTTTCCTCCCAAAAGAGTAAAAATTGGGTTTATAGGCTTTTTAAAAACTGTTTTTTGTTTTATAAAATTTAACAAGGAAAACAATTTGTTCTTTTTGGTTTTTAGGCCTAACTCAACCCCACAAAACAGACTTGTAAGGTGAGGGCTGCCTCTTCATTGTAAACCCTCGTGAGACCTTATCACTAGTCAATGTGGTGGGACTTGGGATTTTTCCTAATACACCCCCTCACGCGCAGCACTGTTGGGCTTGTAGGGTGTTTAATGGTAGGTGGCCCGATAGATATAGGATAGGCTCTGATACCATTTTAGAATGTGGTTTTTAGGCAACTCAACCCCACAAAACCGGTTTGTACGTAAGGGTTGCCTCTTCATTATAAACTCACTTGAGACCTTATCACTTGTCAATTGTGGGACTTGGGATTTTCCTAATATTCTTATAAAATTTTAGAAAACTAAAGACTATTTTTTTAAAGGAATTTCAAACATGCTTAGTGTTATGAGATACTGAAGTATACGAATCTTATATTGAGGGTAAAGTAGACATACACTAAAGCTTCAGCTGCTCCAATTGCTATACTCATTCTTCTAGACCAATCTAGTTGACATTCCTTAGAGAGTGGACCATGCAAATGAGTGATTAAGCTATAATTAGGCATGTAATCATAGACAATCAATCTTTCATTTCCCCCTGCATAGAATCCTCTCAATCCCAACAAATTCTTATGCCTCACTCTTCCAAGTACTTCAACTTCAACCGCGAATTCCATCTCTGCCTTTGCAGTCATTGTCTTCAAGCGCTTCACTGCAATCTGCAAATTAATTCAATTTTATTATGTTTGGGGTATCAAGTGTGAGTAAGGCGTCCCACATTTGATGGAAATAGAGATTTTGAGCCATAAATAAGTAAAGAGACTCATACACTTATAAATGCTTTGAGTTTTTTGGTGAAAGAGATTGTACGTGTCAAATCAACTTACATATTTTCTCTTGTCCCAATGTGGAGATCTCCTTGTTATTTTTAGATATTAATTATTGGTCATGCAAATTTTGGTAGTGCATAAAATATTTGAAATTGAGAAGTGAAATATATGAATATATAATTACCTGAATTCCTTTAGTTGTTCTCCCAAAATAAACACTTCCAAATCCACCTTCTCCAATTTTGTTATCTTGATGAAAGTTGTTTGTTGCATGTAGCAACTCCTTCAAGGTGTACATTTTCCATGGGTAATCCCTACTCTCTTTGGTTGTAGTCCTAGTGTAAGGAGAAAACAACATATACATGTTAGGAAACATGGCTCATAAGAAAGGATAAAGGGAAAGTTGGAATGAAGATAAAATTACAAATTTAATTGTATTTTGGTCCTCCATTTTTCTCAATTTCGCAATTTTGGTCCCTTGACAATTATTGTTTCATATTTTTCTCATTTTGTTGATTTTGATATATCCCTATATATAATTTTTAATTTCACTTTTAGTCCCCGAAATTCGTGAATTTTTGTACGTAGTCCCAAAAATCATAGATTTTGGCAAAATAGAGGACCAAATGTGCATAATACACGAATTTTAGAGGACCAAAAGTGTAATTAAAAAAATATAGGGACCAAAATTGTCAACTTTGAGAAAATTAGGACAAAATCACAAAATATCAAATAGAGACCAAAATCGCTAAATTGAAAAAGATGGGACCAAAGCTATAATTAAACCAAAATTATAATAATAGAATGAGAAAAAGGTGTATGCATCACCACATTTACATGGCTTATATTTTGAGCATAAAATATCCATGTTTGATAAATAGCATACCTTATTTTTCTTTGCCCTTCATCTAAGAGGAAGCAACAATAACGTTTCAATTCCATTTTTCCCAGGAAAGAATCTAAGAAATTAAAGTAAGAAAGGTTTCAACTATTGAAGATAGATAAAAAAAATAAAAAAGCCTCAAATCCTTCAAGAAAGAAGGAAAAATAAACAGGAAAATGTTTGCTATTGTTTGTTAGCTTTAATCGAACTACCTCCCTTTCAATGGAAATGACACATTTATAGTCCTGTTAGGATCAACAACTAAAGACACTCTAAGACTTTATTTTATTACTATATAAGTTGTATACATAAATCAATGGACCAATTAATTAATACATTACATATATACTCCATCAAACAAGGTACCCGGCCCGTAGAAAGGACACCAATTAAGAGCCCGTTTGTTACAAATTAAAAAAATAAGTGATTTTGTTATTGAATAATTTAGAGATTAGTTTTTAGATATTTTTAAGAAAATAAGTTGTTTTGTGTTTGTGTAACATACTGAAAATCACTTATTTTAAAAAACTTATTTTTCTGAGAAGCTACTCAAAACAGCTTCTCATATGAAACAATTTTTAAATTATTTTTAGTTTTTTATTTTTTTAAGAATCTGTAACAAATAGACAACATGTCGTCATAAGTGATTATTTTTTTTCAAAAAATAAGTTGTAACAAAGAGGCTCTAAGTTTAGATTTTGTTTTGTTTCTAATGAGTTTATTCTTGTTATTGTTTATAGTCACCGATATTTTGATCAAAAATTGAAAAATAATATAACTGGGAAAGGTATTATGAAATGCACGAAATATTGCACTAATTGGTTAAAGATATTTTCTATATATGGGTGGCTCAATGTATTTCTCAATGAATGTTTGTTCAAGGTAGGTCAATGATATAAATATTGTTACATATCTGCCTTTTCTTTCCCCCAAAAGTGATGGAAAATGGACGGCTTTTTTTATTCTCAGAAAATGAAGGAAATGTTCCAACAACATTGAAAATGGACGAAGAAGACAATGTTGAGTGGAAAAGTTTTTAAAAATAAAAATGATATGTGAGTCAAATGAGATAGAGAACTAATTAACTTATCAAAACATGTGAAGATTCCGACAGATAGTCTGCTACTCCGACTCTCTGAATACGCTGCGGCTAATTGAGAATGCACAGGAGCAATATCATGTTCACGGCAACGAGGTCTCACTGGTGAGAACCCTCTTTGCCCGTCCTTGGGAGGTTCGCCTTCAGCATGTCTTTCGTGAGGCAAATTTTTGCGCCGATTATCTCACCAAGTTGGGTATGGCTGTGCCATTAGTTCAGACTCAAGTTCTTTCGCCTCCGACGGCTTTGGTTTAGTTTCTTATTGCCGATGCGCAGGGGATGCCGTTTCTTAGGCCCTAGTTGCTAGTTTGGTTTTCTTTTTCTTTTTTCTCTTTTGTAACAAGAAAAAAGCATGTGAAGATTGAAGTCCCAAGGCTAAGTAGTGTAACCTAACCTGGAATCAATTGCATCAAGACAAGTACGTCAAGAAAGGAGGAGGAGAGTAACATAAAGAAGTACGAGTACTTTTTCATTACGGTCGTGTTGATGATTGAACTCCCAAAGAAATGAAAGAGTCACAAAAATAACCACGGCCACTCATTATTTTCCTATGGTCGTGCTTAATGAATAATTAGTTGTCTGTTGCATTCACAGTTTTCTGAGTGTTTGGGCATCCAATTCCATTGTAAAAAAACTTACTTCTATTGTTCTAAGTAATAGTAATATCCATTTTTTCTTTACTTTTCTGTTTATATTTATGTTTATGCTCTTCACCTTCATTTCAATAATCTACTATGATCTTGAGTGAGTAGATTTTTATTCTTGGAATTCTGGAAATAATTCAATGATAGATCCCTAATAATCTCAAGTCTATTATCTGTTTTATGAAGTTTGTATTTCAATATTGTCTTCTTCATCCATTTAAGCCCATATAAAGATTTTGTAACCTGCATTCTTGGGGAAGAGTCATATAGACTTCTTCATTGATATCCCCATGGGGGAATGCATTCTTGACTTCTAATTGCTGCAAAGAACCAATTCTTTGCAGCAACAAGAGCTAGAAGCACCCTAACTGTTGTGAGTTTGGCCATAGGTCTAAAGGTATCAAAGTAGTCTACACCCTCCATTTGAGTGTAGCCCTTAGCAATCAAACAAGCTTTATATCTTTCAATTGAGCCATTGGAATGATATTTGATTTTATATACCCATTTTCTTCCGATGGGTGTCTTGCTCGAAGGCAATTCAACAAGGTACCAAGTCAATTCCTTCTGCATTGCTTGTTGCCAACATTGATGTTTGGAGTCTTGCTTGAAGGTGGAGGGCTCAGAATTGATTGCAACAGCTAAACAAAAAAATTGGTATGCAAGAATGCATTTTTGATAAGATAAAACAAAGGCTAAAGGATAAGGGAGAGAATTGGAAATACCCGAGGATGCGTCGGTACAAATAGAGATATTACACAAGTGAGGTTAAATCTTAAGAAAACTGTTTTCCTCGCACAAGGATCAAACTTGGTTCTATTGGCCAGTATGTAATGTTGACGCATAAAAGGAAGACTTTTTATCTTACGAGTGTGGTGACCCGTCTGATGGACGAGGCCAATGCTTTAGGTTCTATAGAGAGAGGGGTCAATGGTTTAGCGTCACACTTTACATATTTTGGCTCAAAATTAATTTAAAATTTTGTTACAAAATTAACTTTTTTTAAATAAAATTCGTTATTAAGGAATAAACTTCGCATATTTAAACAATTAAATTTTTTCACACACTAAAGTACCCAAAAAGTATACTGCATAATGTTACACTTTATACAATTTGTTACGAAATTAATGTTCAATTCTTTTACTAAGAATAAACTTTGCATATTTAAACAATTAAAGTTTTTCAGACAGTATCGAAAAGCTACACTGTATAGGGGGAGGGGGGAGAGGGGGTTTGGAGGGAAAGAGAGGACAGGGGGAATTTTGGAGGGAATTGATGTAGGTCCCACAAGGAGGAGACTCATTAAGATGTATATTCTTAGATTAAATATTTAAATTATAAAAGTGTTTTATTTGAATCCCCTCCCATTAGGCCATCAGGGCTCAGGGTGTGTAAACCGCCCCCATCCTATTATTATTATTATTATTATTATTATTATTATTATTATTATTATTATTATTATTATTATTAAATAAAATAATTTTGTTAGAGAGTGAGAATAAAAAAATACTATTTGCTATTGGTTAGGGCTTTCGCCTGTCACAAGTTTAAATCCACTAGTTGCACCCCGTATTTTTACTTCAACAGCGCCCTCCGCTTACAAAATATTTGTTTTAACAACTTAAGTTTAGGGTCTAGCTCATGTCCTAATATACTAATTGCACCTCCTATCTTCTTTTACCACCCATTTCTCTAAAAAAATGTTTAATCCACTTTGAGTTTCTTTTTTTTCTTCATAAAAACATTTTTTTATAAAAAAAGAAAAAGTAGAGATAGATTGAGATGTGACATCTTGACAATCCTGGTTTAAGACGCCTGAGTTGTACAACTTGGTGATCTTAAACATATACACATTCCAGAATTACATACTAGAGATAAATCCGAAAGACACTTTTTTAAGAATTTCAAGACTTATCTCACAATAGATAAATCTGGACGTGACATTGTGTTTCAGATTTATCTCCTAGGGATAAATTAAAAAAAAAATCACTTCCAAACTCATTTATTATAAGATAAATCTAAAAATTGTGTGATGCTTTTTTTCCTCGTAAATGATCATGGGTAAATTTGGAAGATTGGGAAATTTGGGAGGTAAATGGGCCACGATAGGTATAAAAATTAAGGGTTTTGCTTTTCAAAATACACCTCATAAGGGTGGGAAAAGGCAAAAGACCAGCCAAAACGTCTTATTTTTTTCAAAAATTTTCACATGTTCGAACGCTGGCATACGAACCCGTTCGAATGGTACCATTCGAGTGTGTTAAATATTGACACGCACCCTCTTGTGCGTAATTTCACCTGTTCGAATGGGGTCACTCGAACCTGTTTGTATAACCTTGTTCGAACACTCGTTTGTATGGTGTTATACGTACCAGTGTTATAGATCATAAATATTGCTGATGTTTTGTATTTTCTTGCTTAATGGTCATTAGCCGTTAATTGTTTTTAATGAAATGAAGTTTGCGCCGTTTAAAAGAAACTGTCGCATAAATAGGCAACATCGAAAATAGACTTAAATATAAAACAGTAACGGTAATATCCATTAAAAAAGCGAAAGATCCAAAGAAGTAAATCAAGCCCAAGCCTAACCGACGAAAGTCTTATAATAAAGGGATTGGTCTGGAATAGTTGAGGAGAAGTAGAAAATATCACAAACATCCAAAGAAATATCCCATACAAATAGAGAAAATCCTACTGTGTTGCGGACCCCCTTCTTGCGATACACGTGGCCACCAAACCTCCTCCTAAATCTACAGAAAGGGTTTAGTAGCCTCTTGATGCGGGCAAATATGCTCCTGGTTGGCTCTGGGCATTGTCATTGATGGTTCCCTCCATCTCATCAAACAAATCTAGCAGTTCTGGTACCATCTGTCAAGCAATTAGCATAACATAATTAATAAAACAAGTAGATGATTAAGAAACTAATAAATGCAATTAACATAAAAAAACACGTACCTCACTAGTATCAGGCTCATCCTCAAGCTCTACATACTCCTCAGGGGAGAGAAAGGGATGTGAGACCCTGGAAAACCATGGGAAGTAGCCTGGCACAGTGTTTGAGGAATACGATATATAGGGAGGCCCCCGCGCCACCAAATGCTGATCGAAGTGTGTCCACCTATCATCACACTCTTGTAGGGTACAGACGGCTCGAGTAGGAGGTCTGGGGTCCTTTGGGATGCCCTGTACCTGACCAAATTGTCTGAGGACGCTTGTGCGGCAAATGGGGCACCATGAACTCACCACTACATATGAAGCCTCTGAACCTAGCCATCTCCTCAAATGGTCTATGCTGCCTATAGGCTGTGTAGGGGTCCCAGGTGACCTCCTCTCGATGTAGCCGGTCAAGACCTAGACTGATCGTCTTTGCCGCAATCATCCCAGGGCCATCCTCACACACCCATTTCTTCGCCCGTGGCATACTCTCATCATATGAAGGGTCCACCACCCAAGAGGAAAAGTTCACACTCTAAAAGTGCTCAAATATTTAAGCCTGTAATGAACATATCATTGGTTGATTATTAATCCGAAAGTAGCCCTAAAGCAAACTTAAAGATAAAGAATATATTTTATACCTGGACTAAAGGAAGATGACCAGCAATCTTCTTGGTATTCTTTCTGGAAGAATCCTTGAGCTGGTCGTTCATATGGAAGGGCTATCCCCTCAACAGTAATCTCAAACATCAGCCAAATCAATCAGCATACTGGTGTGGTAAAATATATGCAAGTATACATAGTCACACAAGTAATAAAGTGATAAGAAAGGTCGAACCCACAGGGATTATGTATTGTAAAGCTTTGTTTATTCAGAGTGTACACTTAGTGTGTGTACACTATGCACTAATTTTTTGTTTGGAGTTTTCAAGGTAAATAAAAACAATATAAACAGTAAAAAGTGTAAGGAATCAGTTAGATAAAGTAGTTGAGATGTTTTCACCAAGTAATTTACTTCTAAGTCTTATAGTGGAGTATGTAGTGTTCCCACACTGGATGCAATCAGCATCGATATGTGCAAAGACTTTTCTTTAGAGTTTCATTACAAGCTCTTATGATCTTTGTTTTTTACAATAAAGAAAAGAGTAGTCAATTCCTCTCTTGCCTCCTAACAATGGTCCAATTTGCTAAATAAGTTCACTCTTGTATTTTTAACCTCCCAGTGTATCATCGTAGGAACTATGTTATCCTATGTCTAGGACTTAACATGGTTTTAAAAATCAAGTCTTTATTAAAACTAGTTCAACAAAGAAGTTGTTATAAACTCTCATTCCTATTAATTCTTGAGTTCATAAATGTGACCCATGTCTACTGCCACAAGTTTTACCTATTCCAAAGTGATCAATTCCAGATAAGTGTTGAAAGAAGTATCACACAAGAATTAAAATGCACAGTTTCTGTGGTTTGTTGGGGGTTTAATTGGTTGGTTGATTTTATTAAATTGCTTTAATCTAATTGGGCATATACTTGTACTTGTTGTTTCAGATATGCCTCGGACTAGTAGGGGTATGGGTAGGGGCAGGGGTAGGGGCAGGTTTGAGGCCCCGGCCCAGCAGTTGAGCATCAGGAGGAGGAGGTGGAGGCTGCTCAGGAGGAGGTGGAGGCTGCTCCTCAAGAGGAGGATGAGGCTCCTTAGGAGGAGGATGAGGCTGCTCTTGAAGACGCGCTAGTTCTAGTCGATTCTACCGATTCGATTATCGAGCATATTTTGGCGCTCATCCCGGTCCGATTACGATGGGGTCGATTGATAACTCATATTTATATGAGTTATTTATACCTCTAATCATTAAATTAAGTAAGTTCTCAAGTAATATTAGTATAGTATTTATTGCATTTCTATTAATATTAGGATAGAAAGGGCTAAACACCGCTTTGCTTTATGAAATTGGCACATTTGGTGCCGTGTGATTATTTTGATGTATTTTGTGAAGTAGTGCGGTGTTTAGCGCTATAGCGTCGTCAAGAGGCGCGTGATTGAGCATCTAAAGGAAAAGTGAAATTTTGGCGCCAAGCTCTTTAATCCATGTTCCATATCTTGTGTCCACAATGACCTTTTGCGACATGTGCGGATTTTATTGGATTTGTGTGGACACTTGTCATTGCATGAGTAAAGGAATAGTGGAGTTGGTGAAAAAGTAAACATCACCTTTCTTGACTTTTGGAAGAAGAGTGGTACCTCATGCTAGATATTCTAGAGTTGCTGATTTCTCTTGACACATACCTTAGGACTTCCAACGGATATAGAGAGTATTGGTAGAGAGAAAAGTGTGACACTTCTTCTTCTCCATTGATACACCTTAGAAGCTTTTGGCTATTTTACTTTCTTCTTTGTATTTTTCTGTACTTTTTCTCATGGTGTAAGGCTGATGATGAGCCATCTTAGCGTGGATGATTAGGGGACTTCAAGCTTGTATCTTTTGCACTTGTATTTTCCTTCTTACCTACGGTAATACAAGTAGTTTTATTTGTGTTATTTTGATGTTGCTCAACATGAGCTAAACTCTTTGAGTTGGGTTGCTATAGCTTGTAATGAACCATTAATGCTTCGTATATAATTTCTCACGTTTTGTGTTTTAATCCTTGTGTGATAACTCTTCCAAACTTGTTTTATATTTGGCCACGTAAAACTAGTACCTCTGTGGATTCAGACATGAACCATAGAAAGAACTCAAGGATTAATATAAATGACAAAAATTTGGTTGAAGACATTTAATCAATTTTTGCTTCTTCTAGACATAGAAGTTGCAATAGTTTATAAAGCATAAGTTGTGGGATCTTGATTATACAGGTGAACCTATTTAGAACCTAGACATAGGCATCTTGTAGTGAAACCACAGCGCTAGTGACCGAAAGGCACAAAATATTTGCAACGCGCTTAACGCTATAGCGTGTGACGTTATAGCGTCTTGTTTCTCGGGAATTTACATAGTGAAAGCAATCCAACTTATTTCTCTTATATTTTAACTCACCGTTAACTTGTTACTTTTGCAACCTTTGTTCAACCGAACTTTGTTACTCAACCTATTTGCTACTTGTTCCTCTAAAGTGTAATTCCTTTTTAAACTCTAAAATTAATACCAATCCTGTGGAGACGAATTCTACTTATCATTATATTACTTGTTGCGATTGTGTACACTTGCACAACTACTTTTCGCGCCTGAACAAGTTTTTGGCGCCGTTGCCGGATTGCATTTAATTTTTATTGTTTAAGAGATTATTACATCCTTAGGGAGGTTTTACCTTGGCAATTTTCTCGTGTTGTGTTACGGGAAGTGCTATAGCGTCGATGCTATAGCGTATGCCCGCATCGAACCACCCACTTTTGAGTTTGATCCTGAACCGCAGAAGATTCGGAAGGTTAAGACGCCAACAAAGGTTACAACAAATCGGGCTAACTATGTCCGATCACTCTCATCATCTTGGTAGAGGCACACTTGGGGAAGAACTCCTCACAGCATTGGAGGAAGAGGTCCAAGAGGTGGAAGGCAAGGTCCTTTTACCCATATCGAAGTTGATAATGAATACTTTGCATGCAGAGAGATTCATTAATCAAGGACCTCGATCAAATGGTGAATGACAGAGACAGACCAATGAGAGATTATGTTGTGTTTGATCCACATTCCATGGAAACAAGTATCACTAGGCTCATGGTGATCGCTACTCATTTTGAGTTCAAGCCTATGATGTTCCAAATGCTCCAAACAAGCTGGACAATTTGGAGGTTCTTCTCAAGAAGATCCTTTTGCTCATTTGAGAAATTTCCTTGAAGTGTGCGATAATTTCATTATCCTGGGGTGAGTGAGGATGCATTCAGTGAAATTGTTTCCTTATTCTTTAAAAAACAGAGCAAAAGCTTGGTTGAATTCCTTGAGTCTAATTCTATCACTACTTGGGAAGACATGACAAAGAAATTTCTGGAGAAGTATTTCCCACCAAACAAAATGCAAGGATGAGGAATGACATCACATCCTTCAAGCAAAAAGAGGTGAATCATTACATGAGGCTTGGGAAAGGTGGAAGGAGTTGCTTAGGAAGTGTCCACATCATGGAATTCCTATTGTAATTCAAATGGAGACTTTTATAATGGGCTAGAGGCGCTACTAGGTCCATGTTGGATGCCTCATCCGGAGGTGTAATCTGAACTCATCATATAATGATGCTTGTGAGCTTATAGAGCGCATTGCCATTAATGACTCTTCATGGCCTCTTTGAAAGGTTGAATTCTACAAGGAAAGTAGCTGGGGTTCATGAAGTGAGTGAGGTTTCGCTCTCTCTCACCCAAGTGGCTACTCGACTAATATGATTAAAGAGTCGAACACCGCCAACGCTATAGCATCTCGATGTTATAGCGCTGAAAGTCTCTACTGCGGCAGCTATTGAACAAGCTCCACCGGAGAAGCTAGTTGTGTATATTGTGGAGGGCTCATCTGTATGAAGAATGTACAACAAACCCATCGTCATTAACTATGTGGGATACAACAAGGGCAACAACCCTTATTCTAACACATACAACCCCGGTTGGAGGAATCATCCTAACTTCGGTGGGGAGGAAATAATGCTAACACAAGCACAAATGCTCCTGCTATTCCTCCCGGATTCCCAAGACAACAACAACAACGAACCTCCTAGACAAAATGCTCCTGCTCCTCCTATGGACAATTCAATGGAGTCTCTTCTAAGGTCATTCATCGGTGATTGTAAAACAACAATGCAGGACTCATGAAGCATCAATCAAGACTCGGAGAATCAAGTGGGGCCAGATTGCATCTGCTCTCACACAAAGCGCGAATGGTGGACTCCCTTCTACTATCAAACCTTCTCCATCTCATGCACCAGGCAAGGAGCATGTGAAAGCAATAACCACGTAAGTGGTAAAGAGGTAACTTCGCACCCAAGAATTTAGAGTCAAGTGTAGCCGAAATGAAAAGAATTTTCCAGACGTTATAGCACTGGGACGCTATAGCGTCAAATGCAAACAGAACACTGATCCTAAATTGGTGCACGAATATCCCGCTCCCCTTACCCTCAAAGGTTAAAAAGGCACATGAGGACAAACAATTTAATAAATTTCTTGAGGTGTTAAAACAATTGCACATTAATGTTCCTCTAGTTGAGGCATTACAACAAATGCCCAACTATGCCAAATTTATGAAAGATGTTTTGACAAAGAAAAGAAGG
The DNA here is from genome assembly GCA_020916435.1 of Oxytropis ochrocephala. Taxonomy (NCBI): domain Eukaryota; kingdom Viridiplantae; phylum Streptophyta; class Magnoliopsida; order Fabales; family Fabaceae; genus Oxytropis; species Oxytropis ochrocephala. The sequence continues at coordinate 65,691,196 of CM037095.1, forward strand.
TTGGGAGAATTTGAAATCGTGGCAATGATCGGGAATGCAACATGTTGATGCAAAATAAACTCCCAGAAAATTAAAGGACCACTGGTAGCTTCACAATACCTGTTCCATTGGAAATTTTTATTCGTCGTCGTGCTTTATGTGACTTAGGGGCAAGTATTAACTTAATGCCTAAGTCCATTTACACACAATTGGGTATAGGAACCGCCAGGCCTACTTTCTCTCGTAAGCCTCCGCTTAGGCGATGAGTCACTTGCCTATCCCGAAGGAATACCGGAGGATGTTTTAATTAAGGTAGATAAATTTGTTTTTCCTGTTGACTTTGTTATTTTAGATTTTGAAAGCAGATGCAGAGGTACCTATCATTTTAGGTAGACCCTTTTTGGCTACTGGGGAAGACACTCATAGATGTACAAAAAGGAGAATTGACAATGAGGGTTAATGACCAAGAAGTGAAGATCAATGTTCAATGCATTAAAACTTCCGGATGTCAATATTGAAGAGTGTTCCTTTGTGGTTTCTCTTGACCAAGTGGTTCAAAAACATTTTCAAAAACTAACAACCACTTGGGAAAGGTGCTAAACAATACTTGAGGAACATGAATTGTTGATGTAAGAAGAATTTCAAGAAGGCAAGCAAGTGTGAATGAGGTTTGGGCTAGGAGATATGAGTCACTAGAGCAAGAAAATTCAAACCTCAAGAAGAGTGTTCCTTCTATTATTCAACCACCTGATCTAGAGTTGAAAGAATTACCCAAGCACCAAGTATGCATATCCGGGGAAAATGAGACTCTACCATCATCATTTCTGCTAGTTTAAACCAAAACCAAGAGGTGGAGCTCATTACAACTCGAAAGAGGCACAAAAAGGCAATAGGTTGGCAAATGTCCGATATACATGGGATAAGTCCTACAATGCATGCACAGGATTGTGTTAGAGGAAAATGCTAAACATAGCATTGAAGGTCAAAGAAGGCTTAATCCCATAATGAAGGAAGTGGTGAAGAAGGAAATCCTCAAGTGGTTAGATGCGGGATTGTGTATCCTATTTCGACGATTGCATGGGTTAGCCCCATGCAATGTGTTCCCAAAAGGGTGGTGTCACCGTGATCACAAATGACAAAAATGAGTTGATTCCCACAAGAACAGTGGGATCGGTTGGAGGATTTGCATGGAATACAGAAATTGAACAAGGCCACAAAGAAAGACCATTTCCTCTCCCTTTATTGACCAAATGTTGACAAGCTTGGCTTTGGTAAGGACTATTACCGCTTTCTTGATGGCTACTCGCTATAATCAAATAGCAATAGTTCCCGAAGACCAAAGAAAAGACCACATTCACATGTCCTTATGGCACATTTGCTTTTAGGAGAATGCCCTTTGGGTGTGTAATGCCCTCGCAACTTTCGAGAGATGTATGATGTCCATATTCTCTGACTTCATTGAAAAATCTATGGAGGTTTTTATGGATGACTTCTCTCTTGTTTGGGGATAGCTTTGAAGTGTTTGGACAACTTGGAAGAGATATCGATAAGATGTGAAGAGACAAATCTTGTGCTCAATTGGGAGAAATGTCACTTCATGGTGCAAGAAGGAATTGTACTAGGGCATAGGATCTCCAAGAAAGGTTTAGAGGTGGATAGGGCCAAGATTGAAGTTATTGAGAAATTGCCACCCCTCAAGTGTCAAAGGTATAAGAAGTTTCCTTGGGCATCTTTGGTTTCTACAGAGATTCATTAAAGACTTCTCAAAGATCTCAAAACCTCTATGTCAACTCCTTCAAAGATGACACCACTTTCAACTTTGATGATGCATGCCTTGAAGCCTTCCAGAAGTTAAAGAAAGCTCGACATCTGCACCTATCATCATTGTTGCCCGATTGGAGTAAACCATTCGAGCTCATGTGTGATGCAAGTGACTATCTTTGTGGGAGTCGTGCTTGGGCAAAGGTATGATAAAATCTTTCATTCCATTTACTATGCAAGCAAAACACTTATTGAAGCACGCTTAAATTACACGATTCTTCGAAAAAGAGCTATTAGTCGTGGTTTTGCCTTTGATAAATTTAGATCATACTTGGTTGGCACAAAAGTAATTGTTTTCACAGACCATTCAGCCATCAAGTATTTGATCTCTAAGAAAGATGCAAAACCAAGGCTAATAAGATGGGTTCTCCTCCTCCAAGAATTTGACTTGGAAATTCATGATAAAAAGGGGGTGGAGAACCAAGTTGCTGACCATTTGTCTAGACTTGAAGGAGACAATGCAGGTACAGAACAGGGAGAGATTAAAGAAATCTTCCCAGATGAGAAGTTGTTGACAGTAGCAGTGAAAAAGTGTAACGCTATAGCGGTTGCCGCTATAACGCCAGACGCTATAGCGCCTGAAGACACTGCTCCGTGGTTTGCTGATATCGTGAATAACTTGGTAAGCAGAATTGTGCCTGCAGATCTGAATTATCAGCAAAGAAAAAGGTTTTTCCATGTAGTGAAAGATTATTATTGGGATGAACCTTTTCTTTACAAGAAGTGCCAAGATCAAGTGATAAGAAGGTGCCTTGCAGAGGAAGAACAACCTCAAGTGTTAGAGCATTGTCATTGTTGCGCCCGAAAAAGTCCCCGAGGGGTTTTCTTCGTTTACAACTTTTAAAGACAATGAAGTCGCCACCAATATTTTTTTATAAGGAAAATATTGAAGAAAAACCTTTTTGGGAAGGCAGGTGGTCTTTTGGAAAACCGAAAGATTTGGGTTCGGGGGTCGGTTAGGCATGGGGAAGGTATTAGCACCCCACACCTCCTTTCTACTGAAAGGGAACCTTTAATTAATCGTGTGATTTTAAGTGTTGATTTGAAAAATACTTAAATTTGCCTCTTAATTGAAAAAGACTTAATGAAAATTTTTATTGGCGGCGCTCGACGAGAGTTAGCCGCTTTGGTTCTTTGAAAGGAAAAATGTTTTTAGTTTATTGTGCTTGACGGAGGGGATCCGCTCCTACGTATCTCCAGGTGCGATGGAGAATTCAAAGCTACGTAGTTCTAGGTTTTTATTTTTAACTTGTTTAGTTGTGAAAAATTTAGGCATTCATGATGATCAATTGAGCAAAGGCTCCAAGTGATCACCGCTAGTTCCTCATTGTTAATGATTATGCAAGCAGAGGCTTCGCAAAACCATTAACAAAGTTTTTGGTTTATTGAAAAAAGTTTTTTAGGAAAATTAGGCCTTCATGATGATCAATTGAGCAAAGGCTCCAAGTGATCACCACTAGTTCCTCATTGTTAATGATTATGCAAGCAAAGGCTTCGCATGACCACTAACAAAGTTTTTGTTTTATTGAAAATAATTAGAAAAATTAGGTATTCATGATGATCAATTGAGCAAAGGCTCCAAGTGATCACCACTAGTTCCTCATTGTTAATGATTATGCAAGCAGAGGCTTCGCAAAACCATTAACAAAGTTTTTGATTTATTGAAAATAATTAGAAAAATTAGGCATTCATGATGATCAATTGAGCAAAGGCTCCAAGTGATCACCACTAGCTCTCATTGTTAATGATTATGCAAGCGGAGGCTTCGCAAAACCATTAACAAAGTTTTTTGATTTATTGAGAAATTATTTGAGTTGAAAAAGAATTAAAACGAGAAAGGGTGAAAATTGCAAAATAGGGTGTTATTAGTCGTAGGGGTGGTATAATTAAACAGGGGTGTAAACAAAGAAGCCCGGTTCGCATAGGAGGGCCCAAGATGCGGCCGGGCTTAAGTGAGGAGGTTTATGCGTGAATCCGGGTGGTGTGAATATGAATTTAAACATTAAAAAAACTAAAATAAAAATAATAGTGTCCAGAGACACTATATCTGAAACCCTAAAAATCACAACCCTAAATTCCAATTCATTCTTCCCTTTTCCCTTTGTCATGCAAGTGCAGCAGCTCTTCACAAGAGAGAGAGATTTTTCTCGGCGGGATTCTTAGGAGGAGAGAGAGATTTGCGGAGTGGGTCGGGTTCCATGGAGAGAGAGAACAGCAAACGTGGGTTTGCGAGAGAGAAGACGACGGTGGGGCTCGGTTTTGGGGTGGTTGCGACGGTGGTTGGTTCGGTTTTGGGAGAAGGAGGCGATGAAGGGTGGTTCGAAACGGAGGGTCACGGTGGTGGGGCCATTGGTGAGCAGCGAAGGGAAGGGGGTGCGAAGGTGGTGGTTGGGTTCGGTCCGGGTAGTTTTCGGTTTGGGGTCTCGCCGGAGAAGGTGACCGGAGGGTCACCGTCGCCGGAGAAGATGACGAACAAAGGTTGGTTCTTTCTTTTTTTTTTTCAGTTCTCTGCCTCCTCCTCTGTCTCTCCTTGTTTCTCTTTCGAAAAAAATTTCTCAATAATTGCTTTCTAAATTGGTTTCTTCTGTTTTTATTTTTGTTTCGTGTGATTTATTGCTTTTAACACATATCAACATCTAATCTATTTAACACTAAAACACAAAAGCATCGTAATTCAAACTTATTTACACATCACAGATCTGTTAAAAGAGACTACACAACACATTTGTTTAGTGGATTAAAACATTCACCAACCTCGACTTTCTGATCACGACTGAAAGAACACGATCTATGTTGTAGACTGCTATTTGATAATCCTACTGCTTTTTGTCTTTGCCTGTGCTCGAAAATCGCTTTTACGATCTCAAAATTGCTTAGGTGATTAGGGTTTCATGTAAAACCCTAACTGCTTTTTTGGTGATTTTTACTCGAAAATTGTGTACCCTTTGATCATTAATTGACTTGCCTATTTATAGTTAAAAATTAGGTTAGGCATTTAATTACATTTGACTGGTTTTGACTATTTTCAGTCTCGATCCAAGCCAAAGACTTGGAGGAGAGCATTCTTGCACCCCAGATCTGCTGCTGCTGCTGCCTGTTATTTTTTATTTTTGTATTTTCGAATTTATTTGTTTTTGTATATTTGTATTATTATTTTTTTGTATTTTTTGGACATTTGGACATTTGGGACTCTTCTAAGTTGTAATAAAAATTAAATAGTATTTTTTGACACTTTTGGACTCTTAAACACTTTTAAATTATAAATAAAACTAAATAGGATTTTTTGCATTTTTAGACTATACATATATACTTAAAATAAATTAACTCTACAAAGAAAAGAATAATAATAAAAAGAGTCTGGCCAAACACAAAGACGAGAACGGGCCAGACTAGACGAATACGCTAAAACGAGACTCAAATAGGAGAAATGAGCTCATTAACTAAAGACACTACTTATGTACGACTAAACTCAAATACGAAGATTAAATTGAAGAACGCACGAAAAAAATGATCATTCGCGTGTCTGCTTAATTTAAACAACGGTATTTCAATTTAGTTGAAATTTGGATAACTAAAATTGACTTAAATTAGAAAGAAGCGGACAAAATTGGGGTATTACAGCTGCCCCTCTTTATTTCACATTTCGCCAAAAAATATGAATTGGCCTTTTCATATTTGTTGGTGAAATGGAAATAAAGATATAGAAATAATACTAATTTTGTCCGCTTCAGAAAAGTTCAAATCTTTTTGTTATTTTCCTTTTGAGGGGGTTAACACTGGTCGCATTAACGAGAAAGCAATAAATTGGAAAAAACAGTAAATTGGGAAAAGCGGTAAATTGGAAATTCGGAGGTTGCCTAAAACCTTTTAACGGACTCTTGTCGAGTACGAGCTCTGGGGTGGCCTTTTCGAGCGGCCGATCAATATCAAGTCCGGAACTGATTTGATCAATGGATTTACGCCGCCCTTAGGTGACACAACTAATCCGGGGACTTAACGGTCCGATGGATCCATCGCGTGCTCGCATAACGATGTTGTGATGCGTGGAAGGAGTTCACTAACTCAAGGAGTTCACTAACTCGGGTTGATGGAGTTTACGAACTCGTCTTTGATGGAGTTTACGAACTCGCGGCCGATGGAGTTTACGAACTCGTGGCCGATGGAGTTTACGAACTCTGTGCTGATGGAGTTTACGAACTCTGTTCTGATGGAGTTTACGAACTCGGTTCTGATGGAGTTTACGAACTCGGTTCTGATGGAGTTTACGAACTCGGTTCTGATGGAGTTTACGAACTCGTCTTTGATGGTGATTTTCTAAAAATGGGATTTTTGGGACTCTCGGGTCCGAAGTAACTTTTCTCTTGGATGGTGCATGAAATGCATGCACTTGGGTATTTGGGTGCACATGGATGCAATGATTGATTTTTGGTGGGATGTTTCTCTTGTTTGATTATTCTTTCGCTCTTCTGAGATGCGAATTTGAAAGTGTAATGCACTACTGTTTGATGCCATGGAGTGATGAATGGTATGGATGACATGAGAATGATGAATGATATGAAGATGTTGTGTTCTTTTTTGTTCCGTCCTCTGTGATTTTCTTCTCTTTTTTTTTTTTTTTTTTTTTTTTTGCTTATTCTGTTTTTCTTTAAGCAGCTTTCTTTTTTCTGCTTTTTTTTTTTTTTTTTTTTTTTTTTGGTTAAATCCATCCACGGAAGGAGCCCCAGACGCGATGATCACGCGAGGATTGCGCACTGGTTCGTCACGACTGTTTTTTTGCAATTTTATTCACTTGAGAAATCATTTCTTTCTGTATTTTTCAAAGATTTCGTAATGATCCTGTAATGCTCTTGAATATGCACATGTTTTGCAAATCAATTTCATCAATCATAAAAATTATCATTTTGAAAGAGACTGGATAGATGAAAGCAGTGACACGAAAAGTACACATATGAAAGAAAAGTTGGACTTTTATTGATATAGAAATTGGACGTGCAGAAAGTCACGCCAATTGAAAGTGCATTACAATCTTTCTTTTAAACTGAGAAAATACAAGAGAAAGGAACAGATCTTGTGATTTCATCTCTGAAGTAACGGTGCCCGCCGTCCATACTCATAACTCTGATCACCCTTTTATCCAAACCTTTGGGAGTGCTGATTGCCTTTTCTTTTCTCAAGCTCAAGTTTTCTGACCCTAATTTTTGCCTGGATCGCCCTTTGCGGGTTTTCAATCCACCGGGTCGCTCTGATTTTGCCTAGGCCGCCCTTTGCGGGTTTTCAACCTAGCGAGCTGATTCTTCCTTGGCTTATCTTTCTCTTTTTTCGTCTATTTTTCTAGGCATAATACTTCTTGACCACATCTGAGTTCACTGGATTTGGAATCTCATCTCCGTCCATGTTCGCCAGGATTAGAGCTCCTCCTGAGAATGCCTTCTTCACCACATAAGGTCCTTCATATTTGGGAGTCCATTTGCCCCTGGGGTCCGTCTGTATTGGCAAGATCTGCTTGAGTACAAGGTCTCCTTCTTGAAATTCACGAGGACGGACTCTTTTGTCAAAAGCCCTTATCATCCTCTGTTGGTACAACTGTCCATGACACATAGCGGCCACCGTTTCGCCAATGAGGTTCAACTGGTCAAGACGTGGCGAACCCATTCTCGCTTCATCAAGTTTTGTCTCCATCAACACCCACAGGGATGGTATTTCAACCTCGATGGGGAGGACCGCCTCACCCATAAACCGATGAATAGGGGTTGCTCGGTTGAGGTGCGCACCGAGGTTACTCAGAACCATGCAGGGCAAAAGGGAGCATCTCATGCCAATCCTTGTATGTTACCACCATCTTTTGCACAATCTTCTTGATGTTCTTGTTAGCTGCCTCAACTGCCCCATTCATCTTTGGGCGGTAAGGAGAAGAATTGTGATGTTGTATTTTGAAGTCTTCACACAAGTCCTTCATCATTCTGCATTGCTCAAATTACTACCATTATGCTGTGATAATCTTGTTTGGAAGACCGTAGCGGCAAACCAAATCTTTCTTGATGAACTCGGCAATCACCGAGCTTGTTACCTTGGGGTAGAAGCGACCTCCACCCACTTGGTGAAGTAGTCAATAGCAACCAAAATGAAACGGTGACCATTTGAAGCTTTGGGTTCAATGGGACCAATGATGTCCATGCCCCACATTGAGAATGGCCATGGTGCGTTCAAAACATTCAGAGAAGTCGGAGGTACATGAGTGTGATCTGCATAGATTTGACATTTATGACATCTTCTCACAAAACTGTAACAATCTGACTCCATCTGCAGCCAGTAGTAACCAGCTCTCAGGATTTTTCTAGCCATTGCGTGCCCACTGGAATGAACCCCAAATGAACCTCATGAACATCTCGCATAATCTTTCTCGACTCTTCTTGATTTACACACGAGGAGTACCAAGTCATAGTTTCTCTTGTAAAGGATGTCTCCACTCAAGAAGAAACTCGCGATAGTCTCCGAAGTGTTCTCTTGTCATTCTCTCAGTAGCTCAGAGAGGATACTCTCTTTTGTGATGTACCGCTTGATGTCATGGTACCAAGGCTTACTATCTCGATTCCCTTCGATTGCCATACAAGTGATAAGCGGGTAAACCCTCGTCTTTGGATTCTCGATAATCGTCAAATTTTTGTCACAAATGACGTTGAACATAGAAGACAAAGTTGCGGAGCATCCGCCAACCGATTCTCAACTGCGGGGTATGTGTTGGAAAGTGATTTCCTCAAAGGGCTTGATTAATTCTTGAATATAGTCACGGTAAGGAATCAAGTCGGGATTTCTTGTTTCCCAATCCCTTTTACCCGGTGGACAACTAGAGTGAATCCCTCAGTGACACGCCGAGCCTCTTGACTTTCCAATCAAGAGCTGCTTGGATACCCGGATACACGCTTCATACTCGCAATATTGTTTGTGACATAGAAGCTTAGTCCGGCGTTGAATGGTATGAAGCGGTTGTCCGAGAGATCAAGATTTGCTCGACCCCGTGCCCCACATGTTAGAGAGCACCGTCAAACAACATTCTCCACCTTTCATCATCTTGAGATTTCCGCCGTCAAAATAATGCCATAATGTCCTCATCCGGGAATTCACATTGCATTGATTGGTAATCCTCAACCGGTTGATGCGCTGTAATCTGCCAAATGTGCTACCTTTAATTGCTTTCGGGTTACGTACGACACGCAGGTCATATTCGATGAAGCATTTGCCAACGAGCAATTCGACTGTGGCGCGCAGTTTCTCAAATATGTACTTGATTGGATCCATTTTGGACACCAACCAGGTAGTGTGACTCAACATGTACTTGTCTCGATCGATGCGCGACCAGTGCTAGAGCACAACAAGTCTTCTAATGGTGAATACCTCGTCTCACGATCTGTGAACTTCTTGCTCGGGTAGTAGATCGCATGTTCTTTCTTTCTGAATCATCATGTTGCCCCAACACGCAGCCCCATAGAATTGTCTAGCACAATGAGGTATAGGATAAGAGGCCCGCTGCACACGGTGGCATTAGGATGGTGGATTTTGGAGGTACACCTTGATTTTCTCAAATGCTTCTTGACATTTATCATTCCACTTTACCTCTTGGTTTTTGCACAAAGAATTTGAAAATAGGTTCGCAAGTTGCGATCCAATGAAAGATGAATCGAGAGATGTAATTCAGTCTTCCCAGAAACCACGAACTTCTTTCTCTGCTTTTAGGCAATCGCATCTCCGCAATGCTCGTTTTTGTGCAGGTCCACCTCAATTCCCTTATGGCTAACGATAAAACCCAACAACTTTCCCGACCTAACCCCAAAGGTGCACTTCGCGGGTTCAACTCGAGTTTGTATTTTCTCGAGACGCCAAACAAACGGCCTGCGAGTTAACCACATGTTCTTCATCGCTTTGACTTGGCGATCATGTCATCCACATAGACTTCAATCTCCTTATGCATCATGTCATGGAATAGGGTTACCATCGCTCTTTGATAGGTTGCCCCGGCATTCTTCAACCCGAAAGGCATGACCTTGTAACAGAAAGTCCCCCAAAGGGTTATGAAGGTGGTTTTCTCCATATCCTCTGGAGCCATTTTGATCTGGTTATAGCCTGAATACCCATCCATGAAGGAGAACATCGAATGTTGAGCAGTACTATCTACCAAGACATCAATGTGGGGTAGGGGGAAATCATCTTTAGGGCTTGCTCTGTTCAAGTCACGGTAGTCGACACACATTCGAACCTTTCCGTCTTTCTTGGGGACCGGAACGATGTTCGCTACCCACTCAGGGTATTTTGCCACAGCTAAGAATCCTGCATCAAACTGTTTCTTGACCTCATCCCTGATTTTCAAAGACATTTCAGGCTTCATTCGCCTCGACACTTTTCTGGGGACATTCTCGATCTTACGGCAATGCAGGCTCAACAATATCTCGTGCTCAACCCCGGCATGTCTGATAAGTCCATGCGAATACGTCAACGTAGTCAAGCGGTGTTCGAATCAACTTTTGCGCTCTTTATCCTCCATTGCGGTACTCAACCTTGACCTCTTTCCCCGCCTTTTCTCGGTACCCAGTTGATCATTTCGTGGGATTCCCATGGGGCTCAATGACTTTTTCTTCTTGCTCTACCATTCTCATGATTTCCGAGGAGTATCCCAATCGTCCTCAACATCTTCCTCGGCTTGATTAACCGGGTAATCAAAGTCACAATATGAGTTATGGGCATTATTATTTTCAGAGACTATTTTCGATCCGCATTAAAATGGAGCGGCGAATAAAGACAAAGAAAAGACACACAAACGAGAGATGAAGACAAACTTTTTATTGGAAATTCAAAATAACATTTTATTGATTGATGAGTCTTGACAAAAACATGTGTGCCCAAATGAAATGTTCCAAGGCCTTGGCAGAGCCGAGGAATCTACATTACAATGAAAATTACTTTAAATTGAAAAACACGGAAATCCATGGTCTCCCGGGGCTGCAGCTTCTCTCCAACAAAGACAAAGAAATAAGACTAAGCCGACAACACACGACCCACTCGAGCTTGATCCTTCTTCAACCACATTAACTCGGTCGTGGTCCAAAGATGCCAAAGACTCGGAAGTTGTTCTTGAGGTTAGCGATGATCATCCTCCCCGATTGGGTGTTCCTCCTCCGAGTTTGGCAAGCCATTTCTCCTCTTGTCGATGCTAGCCTTTCCCGATCAAGAAGACTTGGGATGTACCCTACACCGAGCTTTTCAATGTTTCCCCTTAACTCGACCCAGGTGTTACAATCCCTCGAGCAGCGACTTTTCCTAGGCCTTTGCCGACTGATACCCATGTCCTAGCATTACCTTTGCGGTCATCATGTCGACCTTGGACCACTTAGGCTTCCTGCAGAGCTCACTTTCAACGAAGACGGCATTTGAGATCTCCAACCCTTGGAAGGCGCCTCGAGGACTCTTCTGCGCGCCTCCACGTAATATCTGGTGGTGATCTGCTTATCGCTGTTTCTTCTTCTCCGTGGATCACTATCGCCTTTCCTCGGCCACAAACTTGAGTTTCGATGAAGCGAGGATGGCACCGCCGGCAAAGATGTATCCAAGGACGTCCTAGCGGCGGCTAGGAGGAACTCGATGTCCATCACTTGGAAGACAACATAGAACACTTCGGGGCCTACTGCAATGCAAGACTTCTACTTCTCCGAAAACTTCCTTTATCGACCCATCAAATGCTCGACCAAGGTAGAACTCGGCCAGATATGAGCGATCTACATTCAAATTTATTCATGGTGGACTTAGGCATCACATTCAAGGATGAGCCATTATCAATGAGCACTGGGCGAGCATATAGTCCCCACACTTGACTCGAGATGTGAAGAGCTTGATTATGATTCTTTCTCACGGAGGAAGCTCTGTCCGAGAAGGTCAAGTAGTTGGATGCTACAATGTTGCCAACAATACCGGCTCTGTCGGTTTACCGTGATGTCATGGGAGACGTGGGCTTCGTTCAAGATTTTCAAAGAAAGCGAAGACGATGCGCCTCTGAACTAAGCAACAAAGAGAGCATCGAGATCTTGGATGGAGTTTGATTTAACTGGTCTACCACCCGATATTCACTCTGTTTCATTACTTTTAGGAACTCCCGAGCTTCTTTGTCCGATACGGCCCTTTCTTCATCTGTTTTTTGACCGCTCTCCCTAAGATTTTCAGGAGCATACACCCTTCCACTCCTTGTGATACCACTACCTCCAAAGAATGTTTGTTATATCCAAAGTGCCTTTAGGGACCTCTCATCGCTGCATTTGCACATTGCGGCTCCATGGAGTCATCCTAGTCTCTCTACTAGGGGTAGCGGCAGTAATCGGAATAACAATGGTCGAGGGTCTCATCACACTGGCCGGAATTCGTGTTGCGAGGAATTTCAATCGGTCCCTCAAGCCTCCATTGCCCGATTGCAAAGTAGATACATTTTCTTCTTTTTCTTGGATTCCCACTGGACCAGTGTGTCATCCTAAGAGATCCTGGAGAATTGGCTTAAAGCCTTCACATGCCCCGTGGCAGCAAGGATTATCACAAAGTCTTTCCTAGCACACCCTTCTTCGATGACACCAAGACGACATAACTCAAAGATGGATAAAATTCAAAGGCATCCGAATGCAATCAACTTTTCTAACTGACACATCGACCCCCGATGGTCAACGGCATTAACAAAGAGTCCTCCATGCCCCGCAACGGATTGGTGGCCACATTAGGTTGTTGAAATGATATAGTCTTTGCATCAAGTAATTCTTGCACCACATACTTGAATGCTTTACGCCCTCCACCACATGACCTCACGCCCTGAATGAAAGCGCGCAGTAGCATTTGCGTTGTATCCCCGGGATAGGGAGGTTGGTACGGCTTCATCCGACGAGTGTTGATTATTTTGTTGGTGATGAGATAATTAAACAAGTCCGTGTAGGACATGGGAATAGGATCAAAGACCACGAGCTTCCTTTCATTATAGTTCCGTGCTTCGTAGTTTGATTGAAATGGTCGTGCTTGGTGCTGCTGAGAAGGGAGTGGAATAGCTTGCGGAGGATTGTTTGTGTGACGGACCACCGCTCGATAACCGCATTGGTTTCACCTCTTTCTTCTTGTAGGGTCCGAAAAAGGTTTTTACGACCGGAAGGAGGTGCTGGGCCATGAGTTATTCTTCCACTCACGCATACCATTCTCTACTCTTTCCCCGTGACTACCATCTCGTAGAAATTTGAGGCTACGCCGCCAACCAACCTATCATAATACACCGCGCAGAAGGGTATCCATAAACATGTGGACCATTTCTTTGTCCAAAGATGGGGGGTTTGACTTGAGCGAAAGGTTCCTCCACCTCCGAGCGTACTCCTTGAACGACTCATTATCTCTCTTGGACATGCATTGTAAATTGAGTCCCGTCCGAGCCAAATCATTGTTGTACTCGGTATTGACGCATAAAAGCATCCGCCATATCCTTCCAAAGAATGGATATTGGTTGGCTCCAATCGCATGTACTACCAAGGAGCTCGGCTAAACTTTCTTGAAAGCGATGCATCATCAGTTATCATCCCGAGCATAAAGGTCATTTTCCTCCGCAGCATATTGTCACATGACTGACTGGGCAAGTCGTCCCTCTGTATTTATCAAAGATTGGTGCTTTGAATTTGGGAGGCAAGACTAGATTAGGGACCAAACACAGCTCATGGGCATTTCTGGCCCGTGAACCGGCTCCTTCTACAGCTCTTAATCTCTCCTCTAGCATCTGGTACTGACTTCTGGTTTCAGTAGGGTAATTTTGAGGGAAAACATTCACACCGTAATGAGGATTATTCATCGTCACTACGGCTGGGTTCACGTGTGGGTCACGTGAGTGAATTGTATTCCCCAGGATGGGTCCCTGAACTTGGGGATGGACCATTGCTGGTGAATGAAAGTCAATAGGAATCTGAATTTGGGCCTGAGGCGTTCCCGTTCCTCCATTGTTTGCGGCCGAGATGGGTTGGACTTGCTCTGCAACCCTAGGGGGATTACTTCCTGCATTAGCCTCAGCTCCTGGAGGTGTGTATCCGGTGGAGTCCCCAAGGCATCCCATGCATGACCGGTTGGCTCGGTTGTTGGCCCTCGAAGTATGAGCGAAGGTGACAGATCCAAGAGGAAGAGCGACAAAGCCTTCCTGTAGCGACGGCGGGACTTTCAACGGCAGTTCCGTTCCTCAAGGCTTGTAGTATCGCCATCATTTCAGTCATCTGTGCTTCCATTGCCCCCATTTTCGTTCTCAATTCTCGATTCTCCTGAACCAATTGCTCGGATCGGAAAGTCGGCGATTGGGGTATCACGGTTCGATTCACCGGTTCTAGGTCTTCAATAATAGGGCGGTCCGAGTCGTTCGGTTAGTTTGCCATGAGCCTTGCTTGTAGGCGAGTCGTATCGATGTTGGCGAACCACCTTGCCTCTTTCTCATTGACGAAACACACTTATGAACACGAGAATGAATAAATGAATGTAATGCAATGCGATATGTATGATTTTATGTTTGCTTTGGCGCCGAAATCGTAATACACCTCGCGTTGTCATAGGCGTGTGAATTTAAAGCTCTAACACTCTCTTTTTATTTTATTTTTGTGTTTATATTTTTAATTTGGATGCGACGAGGTGGGAAGCAATAGGCAAAACAAACATACTTCATTCGAAAGGATAGAATACTACAACTTCAAACTCAAGGAAAAATACAATATTCGAGAACAAATGCTTTTGTGAGAAAAAGTACTATATTCCAAAGAAAATTACAACTTTTTAGAGAAAGTTTACAATTTCCTAGGGACTATTACAATACTCTAAAGTGGAATTCAAAGGCAAATAGCTTTCCGCTTCTCCTCCCTCTTTCTCTTCTTGCTTTCGGCTGCCCTTTTGGCTTTCTCCATGAGTTCTTCTGTTAGGATCCTGCAGTACTCGACAAACTCGTACACCTGGGCCGGAGTGTTGGAAGGATTCATTTCTATTTCAGCTCTTCTTAGTTTCTTGGGAATATCCCTCACAGCTTGGTTAGCTAGCCCGGCTAGCTTTGAAAATTTACTCCTCCAAAGCCGAATCTCATCCTTTAGCTCCTTGATAATCTCCTGGTCCTCTATTCTGCCAATTAAGGCCATGAAACGTTGCTCCCAATACCGGCTTTCTACTTGCACTTGCTCATAAGATTCCTCTAGGCATCTAAGATTTCTCTTCAATTCGTCTGACCTTCCTTGTTCAAACCTTAAAGCTTGTTGGTACTCCTTCAAGATCCCTGTGATAGACTCTCTATCTTGCCTGATGCTTTCTATTTGGTCCCCCAATTCGAACTTCATTACTTGGAATTCTTTTCTTGACTTAGCTAGTGCATCTTTGACCATTTTCTCCTTCTTCCATGACCTGTCATATAGTTCCTTCCATTCATACGCTTCTGCCGTAGCTTCATTCATTTTTGAAGTACACCTCTTTATTTCCTCTTTAGCACCTTTCAAATGTTTCTGAACCTCCCGCTTGCTTTCTTCTTCTATCACAAGTTTCCTGTTGGCTGCTTCAATAGTTGCAGCTTGAAGAGCATTTTCGTTCTCTAGCTTCCGCTTGTCTTGCATCACTTTTCCCAACTTGTTTTGCAAGGTCCTTTTCTCTTCTTCCGCTTTAGACAATGCCACTAAACTTCTTCTAGCTCTTCAATGAGGGGAACGTGAGGCTCGCTTTTTCTCTTCAAGTGATGGCCCTCTCGATTGGATGATCGAGTTTCTTTAATCCTCTTTTCGAGCCATTGGGTGAAGGATATAGTAGTGGTCCTTTTAGATAGCTCACCTTTGTCTCTCCGCACTACGGTTTCCCAAGCTTGCGAGACTCGCCGAAGTAAGTCCTCGTCTTTAGGGATCCCCGCATGGAGGTAAAAACGGAACAACATAGCTTCGAGGGTGAATCTCGCATGGGGTACCCGAGTTGCCTTAAGGTCAAAGATGGGTTATAGTTGATGCACCCTGTGTTCCCATGAGAGGAACATTCTGAAACTACCACATTGGAATATTACGAGGGTTTGTCCTCCCAACACTTGTGTGAGAACCATCGAATCAAGAGCATCAAGGTTCTTAAAAGTATCCTTCCATTCCCGGGGCTCATAGTCTTCTGATCACAACCCAAGGCATAAGATAGCAAATCCCCAACCTCACTTTTGTTAACACATACATGATTGATCAACCAAGCGTATAGCACGGGGAAGGAACAACACATCTTATCCTTTCGAACTCATGATGGCGAGTGAAGGCACGATAGGTCTCGGCGAGAATAGCGAGAACCGGATTGATGGGGCTTTTTGCACTCTTGAAAGCCGTGAACACCCCAACAAATGGTCTCATCTATATGTTTCTCAATCTGAGGGAAAAGGGCGATGCCAAAGATGGTCAAAGCTAATATTTGCTTGAAAGAAGCCCAATTCTTTGATCTTCGCATGACTAGCCATCGGACTCTCGAAGTAACCTTGAGGAAACCCGGATATCTTGTTACGCTCAACTTTATGGGATTGCACTTCTTCTACAATCGATTTGCAACAAGGAAGCGAGTTTCTCATCCGAATAATCGCCTTTGATCTCGGGTAAGGTTTATTCTCCGAGCGATCAATACCTGTAATCTTCTCATACTCCTCTAAGGTAGGTGCCATTTGGAAATTCTTGAAAAGAAAACATCTAATCTCTCGAATCATAGAACCAACTTAAAGCAAATGATGGCACTCTCTTGCACTTCTAGTTGTAATAACTCATGCGATGTTCCCATAAGTCTTGTCGAAGGACAAAGAAATTCAATAGGACCTAACAGAGAAGCATACTTCTTCAAACTAGTTACATCAATCTTCTTTACATTGGGGAACCTTGAATTGAATGTAGTTTTGCCTTTTGATTCCATGTTTGCTTCTTACACACCTATGACAACGGTTCGGTGTTATGTTGCGATCTCCGCAAAACAAACGTTAATGCATGAAGGGTGCAAATGATGAATTTTCACTATTTTGTTAGATGCAAATGCAATGGTGCAAAATGATGTAAATGCGAAATGATGTGGATGACATGGTAAAATAGTAATGAAATGAGGTTTAATTGGTGGTACTTTGAACATTTTCAAGATACACGCTGCATGCCACCTCATGTAGGTGTTTATGAAAGAAAATTTACAACTTTCAAAATAAAGTTTGGGGAAAAGGAATGCTTAAGCTAAATGCAACAAACAAAGGCGTGCCCCGTGTCCTACGAATGGTGGGAATCACGGGGTCTAAAGTCGACGAAAAAGGGTAATCCTCTCGTGTAAGTTCTAATCACTTCCTCACAATGGCAACCAAGAGCTAAAGTCTTCCTCATGATAACACCCACAATCGTAGAAAGCTACCGAGTGTGAGGCATCATGACAAAGCGTACTCTTGGCGGAACTTTCATGAGAGCCATACAGACAAAGGTCTCACGAATGGCGATCACTAGTCGCTCCCACTCTCCTAGGTTTTTGTTCGCACCTTGGGTTTTAGGCCCCACTCAGCGCTCACAAGTATAGGTGTGAAGTGTGTGTTGAGGCACAATACTTAGCAATAACTACCCTTCCCCACCTGCAAATGCAAACCTGCATAGTCAGACAGAGGCAAATAATAATATGTTGTCTACCCTAGGGTTTAATATCAAATAAGCCAGCCTATGGTTTTAGCAACAACTAATTGCATTGCTTACCTCAAGAAAGGGAGCAAAGAAGAGGGAGCATGATTAGATTGGGGGGAATGCATGAAAGGAAAAAGCATATAAGCAAATAAGAGGAAAGACTATCTACCATTTCAAGCGAGAAACGAACATAGAAAAAGAATAAACACACATGAATGCAACATGACAATATGAGAATGCGAAGGAATTGCAAAGATGCGATCAAGTAGATATGAAATAATCATAGGAGAGAAAGAAGCGCATGAGAAAGAAGAAGAAGAATAGAGGCAAAAACAAAACATTCAAATCAAACACACAAATCACATATTTAATTAATTAGGCTCGACCCTCTTAAAAAAATTTAATCCCCAGTGAAGTCGCCACTTGCTATACTAAAAAAGTCCCCGAGGGGTTTTCTTCGTTTACAACTTTTAAAGACAATGAAGTCGCCACCAATATTTTTTATAAGGAAAATATTGAAGAAAAACCTTTTGGGAAGGCAGTGTGGTCTTTTGGAAAACCGAAAAGATTTGGGTTCGGGGTTCGGTTAGGCATGGGGAAGGTATTAGCACTCCCACACCTCCTTTCTCTCGAAAGGGAACCTTTAATTAATCGTGTGATTTTAAGTGTTGATTTGAAAAATACTTAAATTTGCCTCTTAATTGAAAAAGACTTAATGAAAATTTTTATTGGCGGCGCTCGGCGAGAGTTAGCGCTTTGGTTCTTTGAAAGGAAAATGTTTTTAGTTTATTGTGCTTGACGGAGGATCCGCTCCCTACGTATCTCCAAAGCGATGGAGAATTCAAAGCTACGTAGTTCTAGGTTTTTATTTTTAACTTGTTTAGTTGTGAAAAATTTAGGCATTCATGATGATCAATTGAGCAAAGGCTCCAAGTGATCACCGCTAGTTCCTCATTGTTAATGATTATGCAAGCAGAGGCTTATGCAAAACCATTAACAAAGTTTTTGTTTATTGAAAAAGTTTTTAGGAAAATTAGGCCTTCATGATGATCAATTGAGCAAAGGCTCCAAGTGATCACCACTAGTTCCTCATTGTTAATGATTATGCAAGCAAAGGCTTCGCATGACCACTAACAAAGTTTTTGTTTTATTGAAAATAATTAGAAAAATTAGGTATTCATGATGATCAATTGAGCAAAGGCTCCAAGTGATCACCACTAGTTCCTCATTGTTAATGATTATGCAAGCGGAGGCTTCATGAAAACCATTAACAAAGTTTTTGATTTATTGAAAATAATTAGAAAAATTAGGCATTCATGATGATCAATTGAGCAAAGCCTCCAAGTGATCACCACTAGCTCCTCATTGTTAATGATTATGCAAGCGAGAGGCTTCATGAAAACCATTAACAAAGTTTTTTGATTTATTGAGAAATTATTTGAGTTGAAAAAGAATTAAAACGAGAAGGGGTGAAAATTGCAAAATAGGGTGTTATTAGTCGTAGGGGGGTGGTATAATTAAACAGGGGTGTAAACAAAGAAGCCCAGTTCAAGATAGGAGGCCCCAGTATGATGCGAACGGGGCTTAAGTGAGGAGGTTTATGCGTGAATCCGGGTGGTGTGAATATGAATTTAAACATTAAAAAAACTAAAATAAAAAATAGTGTCCAGAGACACTATATATCTGAAACCCCTAAAAATCACAACCCTAAATTCCAATTCATTCTTCCCTTTTCCCTTTGGCTGCACAGTGCGCAGCTTTCTTCACAAGAGAGAGAGAGATTTTTCTGGCCGGATTCTTAGGAGGGAGAGAGAGATTTGCGGAGTGGGTCGGGTTCCATGGAGAGAGAGAGAACGAAAACGGCGTGGGTTTGCGAGAGAGAGAAGACGACGGCTGGGGTCGGTTTTGGGGGTGGTTGCGACGGTGGTTGGTTCGGTTTTGGGAGAAGGAGGCGATGAAGGGTGGTTCGAAACGGAGGTCACGGTGGTGGGCTTGTTGGTGAGCAGCGAAGGGGGAAGGGTGCGAAAGGTGGTGGTTGGGTTGATCCAGGTAGTTTTCGGTTTGGGGTCTCGCCGGAGAAGGTGACCGGAGGGTCACCGTCGCCGGAGAAGATGACGAACAAAGGTTGGTTCTTTCTTTTTTTTTTTTTTTTCAGTTCTCTGCCTCCTCCTCTGTCTCTCCTTGTTTCTCTTTCGAAAAAAATTTCTCATTACAGCTTTCTAAATTGGTTTCCTTCGTTTTTATTTTTGTTTCGTGTGTGATTTCTTGCTTTTAACACATATCAACATCTAATCTATTTAACACTAAAACACAAAATGGTCGAATTCAAACTTATTTTACATCACGAGATCATGTTAAAAGAGACTACACAACACATTTGTTTAGGGATTAAAACATTCACCAACCTGACTTTCGGATCACGACCTGAAAGAACACGATCTATGTTGTAGACTGCTATTTGATAATCCTACTGTTTTTGTGCTGCCTGTGCTCGAAAATCTGCTTTTCTGATCTCAAAAATCTGTTTAGGTGATTAGGGTTTCAGTGTAAAACCCTAATCTGTTTTTTGGTGATTTTTTACTCGAAAATTGTGTACCCTTTGGTTGTTAATTAATTGACTATTTATAGTTAAAAATTAGGTTAGGCATTTAATTACATTTGACTGGGTTTGACTATTTTCAGTGTCGGATCCAAGCCCAAAGAGACTTGGAGAGCATTCTTGGCACCCCAGATCTGCTGCTCTGCTTTGCTTTTATTTTTTTATTTTTGTATTTTCAATTTATTTGTTTTTGTATATTTGTATTATTATTTTTTGTATTTTTGGACATTTGGACATTTGGGACTCTTCTAAGTTGTAATAAAAATTAAATAGTATTTTTGACATTTTGGACTCTTAAACACTTTTAAATTATAAATAAAACTAAATAGGATTTTTTTGCATTTTTAGACTATACATATATACTTAAAATAAATTAACTCTACAAAGAAAAGAATAATAATAAAAAGAGTCTGGCCAAACACAAAGACGAGAACGGGTCAGACTAGACGAATACGCTAAAACGAGACTCAAATAGGAGAAATGAGCTCATTAACTAAAGACACTACTTATGTACGACTAAACTCAAATACGAAGATTAAATTGAAGAACGCATACGAAAAAATGATCATTCGCGTGTGTGCTTAATTTAAACAACGGTATTTCAATTTAGTTGAGCTGGATAACTAAAATTGACTTAAATTAGAAAGGGCGGACAAAATTGGGGTATGACAGTCATG
Organism: Oxytropis ochrocephala; assembly: GCA_020916435.1. Taxonomy (NCBI): domain Eukaryota; kingdom Viridiplantae; phylum Streptophyta; class Magnoliopsida; order Fabales; family Fabaceae; genus Oxytropis; species Oxytropis ochrocephala. The sequence goes on from CM037095.1 coordinate 65,711,934, forward strand.
CTTCACCATGTGGTGGACACTTTGGAGGAACAAGAACAGCTGCAAAAGTACTGCAATGTGGGTATTACTGGCCTACATTATTCAAGGATGCTCAAGAATGGGTAAAGAGCTGTGCAAGGTGTCAAAGGACTGGGAACATTTCAAACAAGCATGAAATGCCCTTAACCAACATCTTAGAGATTGAACTCTTTGATGTATGGGGCATGGATTTTATGGGTCCCTTTCCTCCTTCTCATGGGAATTTGTATATACTTTTGTGGTCAGTGGATTATGTTTCCAAATGGGTTGAAGCCGTGGCTCTTCCCAACAATGATGCCAAGTCGATCGACAAGTTTCTGAGAGAACATATTCACGGATATGGTACACCGAGAGCAATTATCAGTGATGAGGGTTCTCACTTTTGTAACAAGTTGATTGAGTCTCTGTTGGGAAAATATGGAGTGAGGCACAAAATTGCCACTGCATACCACCCACAAACAAATGGGCAAGCTGAATTGTCCAATAGAGAAATCAAAAGGATGCTTGAAAAAATGGTGGGACCTTCAAGAAAGGACTGGTCAATCCATCTGGATGATGCATTATGGGCTTACAGGACAGCCTTCAAGACACCTCTGGGAATGTCTCCATACAGACTTGTGTTTGGAAAAGCATGTCACCTCTCTATTGAGTTGCAACACAAAGCTCATTGGGCCATAAAAAAGCTCAACTTTGATTGTGATAGGGCAGGCAAGGCTAGGCTACTGCAATTAAATGAACTTGATGAGATTAGGCATGCTGCCTATGAGAGTTCAGCCATTTACAAAGAAAAAACAAAGATGTGGCATGACAGAAAATCCAAAACAGAGATTGAAGGAGGCCAAGTGCTCCTTTTCAATTCTAGATTAAAATTGTTTCCTGGCAAGCTCAAATCAAGGTGGTCTGGCCCTTTTAAATTAGTCAAGGTCTACCCTTATGGTGCAGTGGATTTATATGATCAAGCAACCAACACCACTTTCAAGGTGAATGGACAGAGAGTAAAACAATACCATGGTGACACTGTGATGAGGGATAAGACCTCAATTGATCTTCAAGATCCCTAACATCAAATGAAGAAGTCAGGCTGATGACTCTTAAAACAAGCGCTCTTGGGAGGCACCCCAAGATTTTAATTAACATTTCATTGTTTTATTTTTATTTTGCAGGAGGGAAAATTTTTGTGTTGAGGAATTTGGGAACTTGAAGGCCTGAAGTGTGATGTTGACGCTATAGCGTCAAGAGGTGGTAGCTGGCAAGAACAAATATTTTTATTTCAAAGTATGGGACAGTTATAATGACGTGGCACGCGCGCCCTGTGCACTTCAATCTGCTTTGCGCCTCTATGCGCCTACGCGTGTGATCGCCTATCCACTTCATCCTCCGCCCATCAACAACGGTCACATCATTCAATTCCCCATAACCTCTCACTCAACCACTCCATTCTCTTTCTCTCTTTCTAACCGGTGATTTCCTTTCTTCTTCCATAACCCCCATCATCTCATAACTTCCATTCCTGATTTCTCTGCAAATCAATCTTGCAATCTGTTCCAAAAAATTCACAAAACAGCCCCAAATCTTCAAAAATCTCAAAATGGTGAAGAAACATTCCATTGAAAAACCCCAGAGAAAGACCAAAACCTCATAACCCAGTTCCTCAAGAGCCATAGACCCAAAGGACGATCTGCGCGCTCTTTCGGAAGATGAACTTCATCGCGAAAAGGGGTTTCAAAGCGAGAAAAAGCTCCCGACGTGTTCACATCCACTTTGTTATAGCGTTAGGGTGGCGAAATTCATCAAGCACGGAGGGAATTTGTGGTGCCTCTCAGTGAGAGAGTTTTACAAAGGAATTCCTCCTCCAAAAGGGGGAAAGCCCCAAACCTATTCTATGGTTAGGGGTGAAATGGTTGATTTCAGCCCAAGTGCCATCAATGACCACTTCAAGTTGGGTTATTCTGGAAAGGCCCTGGAGAAGAAGCTTGATACGTGGGGATGTGACGAAATGGAGGAGGTCAAGAAGAGGATCTGTGTGGAGGAAGCAACATGGGAGAGGTTTGGATCAGAGTTTAAAGTCAAGAAAGCATTTCTGGTGGATGAGGCTGCAATGTGGTTTACTTTCATCAGGCATTCACTCATGCCTACTTCCCACACAACCAATGTGGAGAAGGACAGGTTGATAGTGCTAGATGCCATTCTGGAAGGTGAGAGCATTGACGTGGGCAAGATCATTGCAAGGGAAATTGAGAAGAGCAGGCTGAAGACTGACGGTAATCTTTACTTTCCATGTTTAATTACTGAGTTGTGCAAGCAGGCTGAAGTTGAAATTGAGATTCGTGATGAAAGGAGGACTCCTCAAGGAGATATTCCCTTTGTTTTAAGCCCGGACAAAGAAGTGCTAGCACTATAGCGTCCCGATGCTATAGCGCTCAATCGCTTGAAAAGAATCGTGAAACACTTGTGTAAGTTTGTCGAGGCTAAGTTTGAATGGGAGAAGGCCAGTGGAAAAAAGTTATCTAGGGGCAAGGAGTTAATGGAACCCCCTGTGTTCCCAGAGTGGTTAATTGAAGATGAGGGTGTGAAGGAGCCACCCCAACCAAAAGAAAAGGTGAGTAAGAAGGCTGCTGTAGACCCAATCAAGAAGAGAGCCAGAGCCCCGCTTGAAGAAGGTAAAGAGCCTGCTAAGAAGAAAGCAAAGGTGAGTAGTGAAGAATCCTCAACACCGAGGATTTAGAAGAACTCAAAGTGAAGAAGATGAAGAGGAAACAAGGAGGGTGATGAAAGAAGTCAATGATTACGAGGAGGAAGAGGATTACGAGAGTGAAGAGAAGTCCAGTGAAGAGAGCCTGAAAAGGAGGAAGGATCGTAAAGTGAAGAATATGAAGAAGTGATCACGATCCCACACCAAGCCCCACAAGACTACCCTCACCACAAATACCTTCACCACAAGCCCAAGACCGGACCATTCACGAAACCCCACAATCTGAACCAACCATACCTCCACCGAACCAAAGAAAAGAAAAGTCACCTCACCGCTCAACAAACACCAAACCTAAATGAACCAAAGACAACCGTAACCATCACCCAATCCCCAATTCCCACAAAAGAACAAAGTCCACCACTGTTTCACCACAAAGACCAGTGTCCCAAAATCCTCGCTGAGGGCCTGCTAGCGCTATAGCGTCTGAGGCTATAGCGCCTGCAGCTCAGTCAAGCCCTGTATCATCTGTGTCAAGTGCAACAAAGTCTCCTAGGCTTAAACAAAGAGCCCAAAGGAGCCCTCAATCAAAGACTAACATTATTGCAGGTTCTGAAGAAGAAGCTCAAGCTATGGCTGAGAGTCCTCCAAGGGAGGTAGCCCAAGGCCCAGTGCAATCTGGCACTCCAAGCAGAAATCTGAAGGAGAAGCATGTGGCAGCAAAAAGGCCAACGTATGTATCTGCAAGGAGGAGCCCAGGAGCCAAGCTGACTGTGATTGAGGAAGTTGATGAAGAAAGTGTGCAGCAAGAAGCGCAGCAGTCTGGAAAGGAAGTGTCTGAACAGGAGAAGGAGGCTGCTAGCAAGTTAGCAGAGATGAAGGCAGCAAAAGAGAAGCAAGCCCCTGGTAGCAGCGCTATAGCGTCTGAGGCTATAGCGCCTGAGGAAGGTCAGAAGGAAGAGAAAAAGAAGAAAAAGGCTGCAAAGCCTCCTCAACCATCCCGTGTTAGTTCAAGGACCAGGTCTGGTCTAGTTAAGAAGTGATTTCAATTTTCTGCTGTAGAAGTTTAGTGTTTTGTGAACAAGAATAAATTGTGAAGCGCTATAGCGTCTGTCTTGCGCTTCACAAATATTTTAAGACTTGGTTTACTTTGTTTGTGTGTTAAGTTCAGGCCTCTCCCTAGTTCTTTAAAGAGCAGTGAGGACACTGCTCACTTTTGTTGTGGGGGGAAGACCTAAAGTTGTTAATGTTTTTGATGTTTTTGTTAATGTTTTCAAAAAAAAAAAAAAAAAAATGTTCTGTTTCAAGTGCCTCATTTTTGAGTATAGTCATTGAATGTGTTCCCCTTGGGCTAATTGTAGTGATAATTGTGTGAGTGAGTAAGAGAGCCGTGCTTTTAGATGAAATCTTTGTTTATTATTGCTCTCACACGTAAATCTCTGTGCTTAAGAAGAAACTTAGCTAGCCAAGGACTATCTGAGGTTTAGGCTAGTCTGAGTTAACCAAGGTGAGATCAAGGCTTGACTAAAAACTTGAAGAGTTTTTGAAGCAAAAGTTTGGGGGTGTTGGGCTATATAAAGGTTAGGTGCAAAGGTCTTAGGGTGGTCAGTGACTTAGAAGTTTAATGTGAATATGTTGTAAAGTCAGTAGTTACCCAAAACAAAAGCTAGGTCATCCCAAAGGCAAAGGAAGAGGCAAAGCCTCATGTATAAAAAAAAAAAAAAAAAAAAAAGATAATAATTCTTTGAGGAGCCAAGTAATGAGGGACTACAGACTAGTAAATAAATCTGTTATCTTTGTCCAAGCGCTATAGCGCCAAACGCTATAAGCGTGAGTCGCTTTAGATTCAATAAGTTAGGAACACCGACCATAGACTTGAAGTGCCTAGTTAAACCCTTTGTCATGCCCGAAAATCCCCATTCCCAGTGTGAAAATGTTAATCTAGTCATTGTTTTGAAAGAGTTCTTGATTTTACCAAAAGAAGACCATTCTTTTCAAGGCTAAAGAGAAATCCAAATCTAGCTAGGAATTGAGATGAGTCAAGAGATCACACACACACTATTGAGCGAAAGAATAAGCTTAGAAGTTGAATAAATGCATTGGTGTGTTGGTGTGAGTGTGAATCTGAATTGTTAGCCCATTGAGAATATATTTGAATGAGTGTGCATAGAAATGAAGTGTTGATCAGGGCATGTGTGTTGTGAATATGTGTCAGTTTGTTTTGTCTTTGCAAGTGTCATTACTTGGGGACAAGCAAATGGTTTAAGTTTGGGGTGTGATAACTCATATTTATATGAGTTATTTATACCTCTAATCATTAAATTAAGTAAGTTCTCAAGTAATATTAGTATAGTATTTATTGCATTTCTATTAATATTAGGATAGAAAGGGCTAAACACTGCTTTGCTATGAAATTGGCACATTTGGTGCCAGTGTGATTATTTTGATGTATTTTGTGAAGTAGTGCAGTGTTTAGCGCTATAGCGTCTAACGCTATAGCGTCAAGAGGGCAGCGCAGTTGAGCATCTAAAGGAAAAGTGAAATTTTGGCGCCAAGCTCTTTAATCCATGTTCCATATCTTGTGTCCACAGTACCTTGCTGACATGTGCGGATTTTATTGGATTTGTGTGGACACTTGTCATTGCATGAGTAAAGGAATAGTGGAGTTGGTGAAAAAGTAAACATCACCTTTCTTGACTTTTGGAAGAAGAGTGGTACCTCATGCTAGATATTCTAGAGTTGCTGATTTCTCTTGACACATACCTTAGGACTTCCAACGGATATAGAGAGAGTATTGGTAGAGAGAGAAAGTGTGACACTTCTTCTTCTCCATTGATACACCTTAGAAGCTTTTGGCTATTTTACTTTCTTCTTTGTATTTTTCTGTACTTTTTCTCATGGTGTAAGGCTGATGATGAGCCATCTTAGCGTGGATGATTAGGGGACTTCAAGCTTGTATCTTTTGCACTTGTATTTTCCTTCTTACCTACGGTAATACAAGTAGTTTTATTTGTGTTATTTTGATGTTGCTCAACATGAGCTAAACTCTTTGAGTTGGGTTGCTATAGCTTGTAATGAACCATTAATGCTTCGTATATAATTTCTCACGTTTTGTGTTTTAATCCTTGTGTGATAACTCTTCCAAACTTGTTTTATATTTGGCCACGTAAAACTAGTACCTCTGTGGATTCAGACATGAACCATAGAAAGAACTCAAGGATTAATATAAATGACAAGGTTGGTTGAAGACATTTAATCAATTTTTGCTTCTTCTAGACATAGAAGTTGCAATAGTTTATAAAGCATAAGCTGTGGGATCTTGATTATACAGGGGTGAACCTATTTAGAACCTAGACATAGGCATCTTGTAGTGAAACCCTGGCGCTAGTGACTGAAAGGCACAAAATATTTGCAACGGCGCTTAACGCTATAGCGTGTGACGTTATAGCGTCTTGTTTCTGGGAATTTACATAGTGAAAGCAATCCAACTTATTTCTCTTATATTTTAACTCACCGTTAACTTGTTACTTTTGCAACCTTTGTTCAACTGAACTTTGTTACTCAACCTATTTGCTACTTGTTCCTCTAAAGTGTAATTCCTTTTTAAACTCTAAAATTAATACCAATCCCTGTGGAGACGAATTCTACTTATCATTATATTACTTGTTGCGATTGTGTACACTTGCACAACTACTTTTCGCACAACAAGTTTTTGGCGCCGTTGCCGGGGATTGCATTTAATTTTTATTGTTTAAGAGATTATTACATCCTTAGGGAGGTTTTACCTTGGCAATTTTCTCGTGTGTTGTGTTACGGGAAGTGCTATAGCGTCGATGCTATAGCGTATGCCCGCATCGTAACCACCCACTTTTGAGTTTGATCCCAACCGGAGAGAAGATTCGGAAGGTTAAGACGCCAACAAAGGTTACAACAAATCAGGCTAACTATGTCTGATCACTCTCTTCATACTGGTAGAGGCACACTTGGGGGAAGAACTCCCTCACAGATTGGAGGAAGAGGTCCAAGAGGTGGAAGGCAAGGTCCTTTTACCCATACCGAAGTTGATAATGAATACCGTACAGACAGCAGATTTATTAATCAAGGACTGATCAAATGGTGAATGACAGAGAGACAGCCAATGAGAGATTATGTTTGTGTTTGATCCACATTCCATGGAAACAAGTATCACTAGGCTCATGGTGATTGCTACTCATTTTGAGTTCAAGCCTATGATGTTCCAAATGCTCCAAACAAGCTGGACAATTTGGAGGTTCTTCTCAAGAAGATCCTTTTGCTCATTTGAGAAATTTCCTTGAAGTGTGCGATAATTTCATTATCCTGTGGGGAGTGAGTGAGGATGCATTCAGGCTGAAACTGTTTCCTTATTCTTTAAAAGACAGAGCAAAAGCTTGGTTGAATTCCTTGGAGTCTAATTCTATCACTACTTGGGAAGACATGACAAAGAAATTTCTGGAGAAGTATTTCCCACCAAACAAAAATGCAAGGATGAGGAATGACATCACATCCTTCAAGCAAAAAGAGGGTGAATCATTACATGAGGCTTGGGAAAGGTGGAAGGAGTTGCTTAGGAAGTGTCCACATCATGGAATTCCTATTGTAATTCAAATGGAGACTTTTTATAATGGGCTAGAGGCACCTACTAGGTCCATGTTGGATGCCTCATCTGGAGGTGTAATTCTGAACTCATCATATAATGATGCTTGTGAGCTTATAGAGCGCATTGCCATTAACAGCTCTTCATGGCCTACTGAAAGGTTGAATTCTACAAGGAAAGTAGCTGGGGTTCATGAAGTGAGTGAGGTTTCTGCTCTCTCAGCCCAAGTGGCTACTCTGACTAATATGATTAAAGAGCTGAACACTGCCAACGCTATAGCATCTGATGTTATAGCGCCTGAAAGGTCTACTGCAGCAGCTATTGAACAAGCTCCACCTGGAGAAGCTAGTTGTGTATATTGTGGAGGGGCTCATCTGTATGAAGAATGTACAACAAACCCTGCTTCTGTTAACTATGTGGGATACAACAAGGGCAACAACCCTTATTCTAACACATACAACCCTGGTTGGAGGAATCATCCTAACTTCAGGTGGGGGGGAGGAAATAATGCTAACACAAGCACAAATGCTCCTGCTATTCCTCCTGGATTCCCAAGACAACAACAACAGCAACCTCCTAGACAAAATGCTCCTGCTCCTCCTATGGACAATTCAATGGAGTCTCTGCTAAGGTCATTCATCAGTGATTGTAAAACAACAATGCAGACTCATGAAGCATCAATCAAGACTCGGAGAATCAAGTGGGACAGATTGCATCCGCTCTCACACAAAGGCGAATGGTGGACTCCTTCTACTACTCGAACCTTCTCCATCTCATGCACCGGGCAAGGAGCATGTGAAAGCAATAACCACGAGTGGTAAAGAGGTAACTTCGCACCCAAGAATTTAGAGTCAAGTGTAGCCGAAATGAAAAGAATTTTCCAGACGTTATAGCACTGACGCTATAGCGTCAAATGCAAACAGAACACTGATCCTAAATTGGTGCACCGAATATCCTGCTCCCCTTACCTCAAAGGTTAAAAAAGGCACATGAGGACAAACAATTTAATAAATTTCTTGAGGTGTTAAAACAATTGCACATTAATGTTCCTCTAGTTGAGGCATTACAACAAATGCCCAACTATGCCAAATTTATGAAAGATGTTTTGACAAAGAAAAGAAGGTTGGGAGAATTTGAAATCGTGGCAATGACTGGGAATGCAGCATGTTGATGCAAAATAAACTCCCAGAAAATTAAAGGACCCCGTAGCTTCACAATACCCTGTTCCATTGGAAATTTTTATTCTGTCGTGCTTTATGTGACTTAGGGGCAAGTATTAACTTAATGCCTAAGTCCATTTACACACAATTGGGTATAGGAACCGCCAGGGCCTACTTCTGTAAGCCTCCAGTTAGCTGATAGGTCACTTGCCTATCCTGAAGGAATCTGGAGGATGTTTTAATTAAGGTAGATAAATTTGTTTTTCCCGTTGACTTTGTTATTTTAGATTTTGAAGCGGATGCAGAGAGTACCTATCATTTTAGGTAGACCCTTTTTGGCTACAGGGAAGACACTCATAGATGTACAAAAAGGAGAATTGACAATGAGGGTTAATGACCAAGAAGTGAAGATCAATGTTCTGAATGCATTAAAACTTCCAGATGTCAATACTGAAGAGTGTTCCTTTGTGGTTTCTCTTGACCAAGTGGTTCAAAACATTTTCAAAAAACTAACAACCACTTGGGAAAGGTGCTAAACAATACCGAGGAACATGAATTGTTGATGAGAAGAAGAATTTCAAGAAGGCAAGCAAGTTTGTGAATGAGGTTTGGGCTAGGAGATATGAGTCACTAGAGCAAGAAAATTCAAACCTCAAGAAGAGTGTTCCTTCTATTATTCAACCACCTGATCTAGAGTTGAAAGAATTACCCAAGCACCACAGTATGCATATCCTGGGGAAAATGAGACTCTACTGTCATCATTTCTGCTAGTTTAAACCAAAACCAAGAGGTGGAGCTCATTACAACTCAAGAGGCACAAAAAGGCAATAGGTTGGCAAATGTCCGATATACATGGGATAAGTCCTACAATCTGCATGCACGAGGATTGTGTTAGAGGAAAATGCTAAACATAGCATTGAAGGTCAAAGAAGGCTTAATCCCATAATGAAGGAAGTGGTGAAGAAGGAAATCCTCAAGTGGTTAGATGCAGGGATTGTGTATCCTATTTCTGGACGGTGCATGGGTTAGCCCATGCAATGTGTTCCCCAAAAGGGTGGTGTCACTGTGATCACAAATGACAAAAATGAGTTGATTCCCACAAGAACAGTGACTGGTTGGAGGATTTGCATGGACTACAGGAAATTGAACAAGGCCACAAAGAAAGACCATTTCCCTCTCCCCTTTATTGACCAAATGTTGGACAGACTTGCTGGTAAGGACTATTACTGCTTTCTTGATGGCTACTCGCTATAATCAAATAGCAATAGTTCCCGAAGACCAAAGAAAGACCACATTCACATGTCCTTATGGCACATTTGCTTTTAGGAGAATGCCCTTTGGACTGTAATGCCCTGCAACTTTCCGAGATGTATGATGTCCATATTCTCTGACTTCATTGAAAAATCTATGGAGGTTTTTATGGATGACTTCTCTGTGTTTGGGGATAGCTTTCAGAAGTGTTTGGACAACTTGGAAGAGATACTGATAAGATGTGAAGAGACAAATCTTGTGCTCAATTGGGAGAAATGTCACTTCATGGTGCAAGAAGGAATTGTACTAGGGCATAGGATCTCCAAGAAAGGTTTAGAGGTGGATAGGGCCAAGATTGAAGTTATTGAGAAATTGCCACCCCCTCAAGTGTCAAAGGTATAAGAAGTTTCCTTGGGCATGCTTTGGTTTCTCTGAGAGATTCATTAAAGACTTCTCAAAGATCTCAAAACCTCTATGTCAACTCCTTCAAAGATGACACCACTTTCAACTTTGATGATGCATGCCTTGAAGCCTTCCGTTTAAAGAAAGCTCGATTCTTCGCACCTATCATTGTTGCCCCCGATTGGAGTAAACCATTCGAGCTCATGTGTGATGCAAGTGACTATCTTTGTGGGAGGCGTGCTTGGGCAAAGGTATGATAAAATCTTTCATTCCATTTACTATGCAAGCAAAACACTTATTGAAGCACGCTTAAATTACACGATTCTTGAAAAAGAGCTATTAGTTGGTTTTTGCCTTTGATAAATTTAGATCATACTTGGTTGGCACAAAAGTAATTGTTTTCACGCAGACCATTCAGCCATCAAGTATTTGATCTCTAAGAAAGATGCAAAACCAAGGCTAATAAGATGGGTTCTCCTCCTCCAAGAATTTGACTTGGAAATTCATGATAAAAGGGGGTGGAGAACCAAGTTCTTGACCATTTGTCTAGACTTGAAGGAGACAATGCAGTGCTGAGCAATGGAGAGATTAAAGAAATCTTCCCGGATGAGAAGTTGTTGATGATGGCGGTGAAAAAGTGTAACGCTATAGCGGTTGCCGCTATAACGCCAGAGCAGCTATAAGCGCTGAAGACACCTTTGCTCCGTGGTTTCTTGATATCGTGAATAACTTGGTAAGCGAGATTGTGCTGCAGATCTGAATTATCGGCAAAGAAAAGGTTTTTCCATGTAGTGAAAGATTATTATTGGGATGAACCTTTTCTCTACAAGAAGTGCCAAGATCAAGTGATAAGAAGGTGCCTTGCGGAGGAAGAACAACCTCAGTGTTAGAGCATTGTCATGCTTCACCATGTGGTGGACACTTTGGAGGAACAAGAATTTACCAAAAATCTCGCAATGTGGGTATTCTTGGCCTACATTATTCAAGGATGCTCAAGAATGGGTAAAGAGTCATGCAAGGTGTCAAAGGACTGAACATTTCAAACAAGCATGAAATGCCCTTAACCAACATCTTAGAGATTGAACTCTTTGATGTATGGGGCATGGATTTTATGGGTCCCTTTCCTCCTTCTCATGGGAATTTGTATATACTTTGGTGGTCATGGATTATGTTTCCAAATGGGTTGAAGCCGTGGCTCTTCCCAACAATGATGCCAAGTCGGTCGACAAGTTTCTGCAGAAGAACATATTCACGGATATGGTACACCGAGAGCAATTATCGGTGATGAGGTTCTCACTTTTGTAACAAGTTGATTGAGTCTCTCGTTGGGAAAATATGGAGTGAGGCACAAAATTGCCAACGCATACCACCCACAAACAAATGGGCAAGCTGAATTGTCCAATAGAGAAATCAAAAGGATGCTTGAAAAATGGTGGGACCTTCAAGAAAGGATTTGGTCAATCCATCTGGATGATGCATTATGGGCTTACAGGACAGCCTTCAAGACACCTCTGGGAATGTCTCCATACAGACTTGTGTTTGGAAAAGCATGTCACCTCTCTATTGAGTTGCAACACAAAGCTCATTGGGCCATAAAAAAGCTCAACTTTGATTGTGATAGAGGCGAGGGCAAGGCTAGGCTCTGCAATTAAATGAACTTGATGAGATTAGGCATGCTGCCTATGAGAGTTCAGCCATTTACAAAGAAAAAACAAAGATGTGGCATGACAGGAAAATCCAAAACAGAGAGCTGATTGAAGGAGGCCAAGTGCTCCTTTTCAATTCTAGATTAAAATTGTTTCCTGGCAAGCTCAAATCAAGGTGGTCTGGCCCTTTTAAATTAGTCAAGGTCTACCCTTATGGTGCAGTGGATTTATATGATCAAGCAACCAACACCACTTTCAAGGTGAATGGACAGAGAGTAAAACAATACCATGGTGACACTGTGATGAGGGATAAGACCTCAATTGATCTTCAAGATCCCTAACATCAAATGAAGAAGTCAGGCTGATGACTCTTAAAACAAGCGCTCTTGGGAGGCACCTCAAGATTTTAATTAACATTTCTGTTGTTTTTATTTTATTTTGCAGGAGGGAAAATTTTTGTGTTGAGGAATTTGGGAACTTGAAGGCCTGAAGTGTGATGTTGACGCTATAGCGTCAAGAGGTGGTAGCCGGCAAGAACAAATATTTTTATTTCAAAGTATGGGACAGTTATAATGACGTGGCACGCGCGCCCTGTGCACTTCAACCTGCTGCGCCCTATGCGCCACGTGTGATCGCCCGATCCACTTGATCCTACTCCGCCCATCAACAACGGTCACATCATTCAATTCCCCATAACCTCTCACTCAACCACTCCATTCTCTTTCTCTCTTTCTAACCGGTGATTTCCTTTCTTCTTCCATAACCCCCATCATCTCATAACTTCCATTCCTGATTTCTCTGCAAATCAATCTTGCAATCTGTTCCAAAAAATTCACAAAACAGCCCCAAATCTTCAAAAATCTCAAAATGGTGAAGAAACATTCCATTGAAAAACCCCAGAGAAAGACCAAAACCTCATAACCCAGTTCCTCAAGAGCCATAGACCCAAAGGACGATCTGCGCTCTTTGGAAGATGAACTTCATCGCAGAAAAAGGGGTTTCAAAACAGAAAAAGCTCTGACGTGTTCACATCCACTTTGTTATAGCGTTAGGGTGGCGAAATTCATCAAGCACGAGAGGGAATTTGTGGTGCCTCCGTGAGAGAGTTTTACAAAGGAATTCCTCCTCCAAAGGGGGAAAGCCCCAAACCTATTCTATGGTTAGGGGTGAAATGGTTGATTTCACCCAAGTGCCATCAATGACCACTTCAAGTTGGGTTATTCGGAAAGGCCCCGGAGAAGAAGCTTGATACGTGGGGATGTGGACGAAATGGAGGAGGTCAAGAAGAGGATCTGTGTGGAGGAAGCAACATGGGAGAGGTTTGGATCAGAGTTTAAAGTCAAGAAAGATTTACGGTTGGATGAGGCTGCAATGTGGTTTACTTCATCCAGGCATTCACTCATGCCTACTTCCCACACAACCAATGTGGAGAAGGACAGGTTGATAGTGCTAGATGCCATTCTGGAAGGTGAGAGCATTGACGTGGGCAAGATCATTGCAAGGGAAATTGAGAAGAGCAAGCTGAAGACTGACGGTAATCTTTACTTTCCATGTTTAATTACTGAGTTGTGCAAGCAGGCTGAAGTTGAAATTGAGATTCGTGATGAAAGGAGGACTCCTCAAGGAGATATTCCTGCTGTTTTTAAGCCCAGACAAAGAAGTGCTAGCACTATAGCGTCTGATGCTATAGCGCTCAATCAGTTGAAAAAGAATCAGCAAACACTGTGTAAGTTTGTCAAGGCTAAGTTTGAATGGGAGAAGGTTGTGCTGGAAAATAGTTTAAGTTAGACAAATAGTTTATTATTAAAAAGCATAACCGTACATCAAATACGAAAGACATGAAATACGAAAGACAACAAATACGAAAGACAACAAATACGAAAGACAACAAATACGAAAGACATAAAACCAACATAAGCAAACAACTAACTAAGAAACTAGTGTTTGGTAGTCCCTGTTCTAGAAGATAAATGACCTCTTCTGGAGTACGTCTTGTGTCCACGTACAGCTCCAAGATACTACGTCCCATTGGAATGTTAGCTAGATGTTCCATCATTGCGCGGACATCGTCGTCACTTTGGATCTCCATGACAGAATAATGGACAGTCCCATCATCTCTACAATTGTACTTTCTGAAACGTATACGATCCACGTCTTTACGCCACGCTCCCTCTGGTCGAATCTTCGTCTCAGCCTTTCCTTCAGTTGGGCGAAGGTGATGTCCTTACTCATCCTGCAGAAGATATAGTTAGGACAACAAAACACAACACCATGTTCGTCGGTGGTGACAGTCCCATGGTGATGAAGGGCCGTTAGGAATTTTTCGTTTGAGTACTAGGTTGGGCACAATTTCCATTCCATTTCAGGTTGGTTGTATCTATCAAAAGGGAGAGTAATCCGGGAAGAAGGAGAGTAGGGTTTGGTGAAGAAGGTGTGAGGATGTGGTGAAGAAACTGAACCCCCTTTTATAATAGGCGTGGTGAAATGTCAGCCGTTGATTTCATTTTTAGATCACAAATCTAAGCCGTTTAAATTCAATTCGTTCAGACACGTTTTCCAAAGGGAATGACATCCACTCCTTTATCTGACACATTTGACAGATTGTAAGCCGTTGATTAAAACTGTCGGTGGAATCTGAGACGTCCAATATCTGTCATTCTGCAACGCTGGTTCGAGCACCCTCATGCGAACCAGTTTGCATGACCCCATTCGAACAAGTGAAAAACGCCCAAGAGGGTGTGTGTCCATATTTAACACACGCGAACGGCCTTGTTCGAACCTGTTCGAAGGCCCGTGTTCGAACAGGTGAAATTTCGTGAAAAAAAGAGGTTTCGGCTGGCCTTTTGGTCTTTTCACACCCTTATGGGGTGTGTTTTGAGTAGGATGGGGTGTGGGAAAAGCAAAGTCCTTATTTGGTGTGATATTAATCATGTTTTTGGTCCTTATGATTTTTAAGCCCATTTTGTTGTGTGTTATATGACAATAACTATTGTGATTTTGCAATTGGGATGTCGCATGGATGAGAGAATTTGATGAGTGTAGATATCGCTAGTTGTGGATATGATACTGTGAGGGCCCACATTTTGAATCAACAGCGAAAAGACAGGGTATGTGACTTCGACAAGCCTGGTACACAATTCGAATCAGTTGATAGGAATGCATAAGAAGACCTAACCATATAGAACCCATCAAGATGCCTTATCCAAAGCCACAAATCCGCCTCCATAGAAGGCGAAAGCTATGAAGGTAAAACTGAGAGTTTCCCGGAAGACCCTCCTTCTTGACAAAAATCCTCCTCCTCCAAGTCAGAACCTACCCCCTTAAACCTCTACCCCACCTCACAATTTGCACTCTAGTATAATCTTGGTGATTTAAGACTGAGAAAGGGCCTCAAAAAGACAAGCAAAATAAGCAGAGTCTCCACCCAGATATTGTGCCAAAAGGCGATGGAGTTCCCCTCGCCCATCTTTCATACCAACACAAACTATCGACTATGGCCTCCCCAATGAATAGGATGTACTCTGCATACTGCAGATGAGACACCATTAACCCATCATCCCCACTGGGAAACCCCCAAACCATCCAAAGGAAATCCTCTTGTTTCATCCCTTGCTTATCTCTTTCGAGCATCCATTCACTAGAAAATAAGGGTTATACGAGAGCACTCAAGCCCAAAATATTCCCTAAATTTGTCACAGAATCCAAACCTCTTCAACTTCTAAGAATCCTTCCACCCAATAGAGTCATATGCCTTTTCAAAATCTACTTTAAAATTAGACACTCCTCCTAGCCTTCTCGACAAAGTCGGCCAGTTCATTTTTCTCCACCACCTCAGCTACCATCATCCTCACCTTAATAAAGGTAGACTGACAAAGGGAACACAACCTTAGGAATCAATGCCAGAAAATACATTGAGAAGCTCATCGGTAGCATCACATTCGCATGAAACTGCCGGAACATAGTTTCCACTTTCCCTTTTATCAAATCTCAAAAGCTTTTAACAAAAATGAAATTAAACTGATCTAGGTCCGGACTCTTATTTCCCATCAGAAGAAGTCACCATCACCTTGACTCAAAGATGGAGAACAAAGTCGATAAGGAAAGAGAATTAAAGGTAGATAACAATGGAAATAGGATTACACCCAGGTAGGGCCATCTCTACTTACCATATAAAGAATTGTGTAAGAAATATCATCTCCATCCTTTTCCAAGAGGCCCCTTAACCCAAAGACCACCATTGTACATCCATTTCAATAATTTTGTGGATCGTCTCACTAATATATGTTTCCCTATATAACATTGATCGTGGCCATGCGATACAGATGAGGTAATATACCACCAGAATGTAAAACATTAACTTTAAATAAATATCTTGATGTACGATTGTACGTATATGAAAATTAACTGTTATATTACTTTGTAACAGCAACAATAAACGAAGAAATAATAATAGAAACGAGAATTAGAAACAGAAGACACGAAATTGGTCACGCATGCAGTTCGGCCAATCATTGCCTACGTCTGCGACTACAGAGCAGATGTAGTTCCGTCTTATTGCTTGAATGAAATTAAGATTACAAGACTTAGTAGGGTTTCAGTGTTACAATAGGTATTTATACTAACTAGGTTCAGATCACAACAATACTCCTGAACCTTATTACTCCTCCCAGTGCACATTTTTGTGTGTCAATGTCACGTCATGGCGTGGTAGCTCTTCAGAGCACACACTTGCTCTTCGGCCCACGCATTTGTGTGCCAATATCACGCCATGGCGTGCTGGTGCATATGAGTCATACCCAACAGAGTATATATATATATATATATATATATATATATATATATATATATATATATATATATAAATGAGGATCGACTTACTCCAAGAATAACTCTTGTGGACTTACTCTACTTAATATCTCTTTGTCGACATTAAATTTAATCCCCAATATATATAAAATCTTTTGCTTTGGTTAGAAAAGTTACTTATGGCAGATATGTAACATGTTCTCTGTGCTGTACTTGTCATTACAAGTTAATTAACAATGTAAGTATAGACAATTAGAAGCCAAATAATACATTTTTATCAGGGTTTCAGCAATCTTTTGGTTCACACAAAGTATCCTGCATACCTGCAAATGGATAAATATTTTTAGATAAAAAAACATGAATATTCAGAAGAAGAAGAAGAAAATAAACATGCCAAAGATCTTTTTCATGCTCATTCTTACACACTACTTTAGGATGCTATTGCTTCGGTAAGTTTTCTTTGCAGTTCAGTGTAATTGGTGCCAGTAATTTCCTGATGAACCAGATCCTTCAAGGCAGTTACAAAAATGAATATGTTAGAAAAATATTAGAAATTGGAGGAAAATAATAAAGGTGATTACTCCCATACCCCTCCAAAGTTGGGTGGGTATGATACTTTCAAGACAAAATAGGCAAAATAAGTTCAATATTTATTTTTATTTTAAAATATTTAAATAGAAAAAAAAGGTGTCAATGAGTATTTTGCCTATAAGGTATCATACCCACCCAACTCTAGGTGGGTATGGAAGAAAAAACCAAATAATAATAGAAAAAATTACTACAACTAGGTTGCCTAAAATATTATGATGTTCTTTCAATGTTAAGGAGCATTATTATACATATAACACTAATAAAAAATCCTAAAATAACGGTCGAAATTAGAGACGGGAATAAATGAAGTTAGTTTCTAGAAAATGGAAATAGAGACGAGTTTTGTCATTTTCCTTTTCTAAATTTCTGTCGCTATTTCAATAGAAGTAATTTGAAAAATTGCTGCAGGTTAGTTAAGAATTGAAGATGGCTCAATTCTTTTTGCTGTTAAAAATATAAAATTGAATTGAGATTACCTCAGATATTATAGTGTGTAAGAATCTGTCATCTATTTTGTTGGAAGTATAGCTTATAACATTAATCCCTTCTTTAAGCAGCATGTCTAGAACTCTTGACAATGGAAACACACACTTGCATATAATCTCAAGGCCTCCAGGGAAAGGTTGAACATTAACAAAGGGTGTAGGATGGGTATTATGGTCATTTTCAAGGATATTAGTACTCAAATTAGACATCTTCATTAACTCATCCTTCTTAGCTTCCAATTGCTTCACCTTGTTTTGTAGGTGGTTGATATAATTCATAGCCTCATACACATGATCTGAAATTGAGCGCTTTCCCTAATAATGGACATGATCAAAAATGCATAAGGTACCACTTTTTGTTACAAAATATTTTGGGTAGAGCAATGGTGCCCAAGTAAGCTAAGGAAAATGTTCGAGCTCTAAGAACATTTATTTTTAAAAAATAAATTTTTTTATTACCGAATATGATGAACAAAGGCTCAAGGTGAGTCAAATCCATCACAAATTACACTTTTGTAACCAACCAAAGATAGATATACTTTTATTAAAAGTGAATAAACTGATCATATACAAAAAGGCAAAACATGACAATAGAACACCAAAGGAAAACTGACAAGAATCGGGGGTATCCCTGCACACAGCGTAATGGTTCACGCAACACAAAACATCCTAGATCTAGAAATGCACTCCAAAAGGGTTAACACACCATTTATAAAAGAGGAAATGACCTGAATTTGTCTTATCTAGGAACCAATTCAATGAAAGACGCTTAATTGCAAAAAGGTCTCAAAGATATCTATAACTATGTTGAGAAGATATCCCTATTTCGAGAAACTCAAATAGCCCAAAGGACTGCATGCCACAACATGGTGAGGCCCGATAAGGGAGGACGCCACTGAAGATCGTATTGAGAAAAGGGTAGGGAGGTTAGGTGGTACGACAACCACTAACCCTAGCCACTTGAAAACTATAAGTACCATAGACAAACAACAAAATCACAGTTGAGGAAAAGATGCCTCTTTGTCTCTTAGTACAAACCACATTGGACCCAGCCTATGGCAGAGACTTCGGTTATAATCCCGCCTCTAGAAAATGCTCACCCGAGATGGGAGCCTATGAAGGAGGAGTTGCCATGAAAATACAAAATACACTTGACATTGGAGTTTCTATGTAGCATCGACACATCAGATTGAACTCGTATCTAGTGCAAAACATGTTTCGTGCCAAACACCAACTTCAATTTCTTCAATTTTCTAAAATTGTTAACAGTGTCTACGTGTTTGTGCCTGTATCAGTGTAGTGTTCGCTGCTTGTGCTAGTGACTAAGAGGGAATATGGAAACTAGTGAGGATTTTAAACCAACGACCCCGTAGATACAAGTGCTATCTTATTCTTCTAGACCAACCCCTTAACCCCATAAGGTTCGATCAGGCACATATTGAAGAGAAAAACTTATTGAAGTTCCAAAATTCAAATAGTAAACAGAAAAAAATATAAATAAATAAATAACCCATTGAAGAGAAAAACTTATGTGTAGGTGTGTTTATACCTTGATATATTCTAAAGGAAGAAATGATCTAAGGGTGGTGTAGAGCTTGGCCATCTCTTGCCTTCTTTCTCTTTCTATCTCTTTATGTATCCCCTTCTTGTTTTCTTCCATATGGTTATAATCTTATAGCAGGTGCATGCTAACAGCTGTTTTCTCGTTGCCTTACTATTTAACATATAACAATCATCGTTGCATCAAAAGATCATGCAAGCTGTGATATCTTCCGAGGATATTTCAGGTGGAGAGAGAGAGAGAGAGAGAGAGAGAGAGAGAGAATAATCAGTAGATCAAAACTAGAAGATCGACTTTTCAGTAATTTGGGTATAGGGGATTCATCATAGTGGATAATATTTTTGTGGGGAGTGACAAAGATATCAAAACAAGAAAATCGAAGTATATTTGGTTGTTGTTAGGGTTTGAGAGTTTCTTAATTTGCTTTTGCCAGATATGCTTTGATTCTCAAATCAGTCCCATAAAACATCAGAGATCCATCCTACCTGCCATATCAATGCTCTTCTCAACAAATCCTCTCTCTCCCTTCTTAAACTAATATTTTGGTGGGGTAGGTATAGTGTTTTATTTTTCTTTTTGTGACAAACGTTTTCTCTTTATTTTGAACGGGAACCATCATCCTTAATAATTTTAAGTTGAGTAGTACTAGTTATCTTTAATATTATAGTTTTTAACCAGAAATTGATTTAAAATAGCACTAAAATTTTATGTATTTTAGACTAACTTTATATAACCCTTTATTTATTTATTTATTTATTTATTTTATTTACATTCAAAATCTTATTTATTATTTGCATGTCGTGATTAAGGATTGGCTTATATGGTGTGTATAATACGTGACTTTATTTCGGTAAGTAACTGGAGGGAGCGTCAGAGTACAATGTTGGATCGTTATCAGTAGCTTCGAACTGGAGAAGATCCGAGAGTTTCTATATGAATTGCATTTCCATGACTTTCCTCTCCTCGTTAGGAGGTCCACTTGTGTTAGGCCCAAGGGGACCTCTATGAGCAAGTTGGGTCAAATCCTCCATTCGAGGAGTGGCTAGATGCATGGGGTAATGTATCCGTATGGGCCTTCCTGCAATATCTCTTCGACCATTGCCTCTAATTCTTAGATACGATTCTCCAGCTGAGGTCCGAAACCTTTAAGGTTTAATTATCACTACCTAAGTCAAAAGTCGTTTTGAGATGTTGTCTCCACTTGTTGGTCTTCCTCCTTTTTCCCGAGTTGGATAAGGTTTATTACGAAAGGAAAAATACAATTTCAAAGAGAGATTACAAAAAGTGCAATAAGAAAACTCATGGGAACAATGATTTTAGGATATTGTCGTTGGTTGAGGACCTTAAGACGACTTAGAGAGTTGAGAGTGGGGGATCACAGAAGAGGAATAATCTACTCGAAGTAAAATTTGGGTGTATTTGTGGCCATTACTCAAAGTAGGGAGAGTACCCCGGTTTCCAAGGTTACGATCTCGTTGGTTGAAAGAAGGGGATGCAAATTTCACATCATGCTTGTATGAGGCGTCGTTGGAAAATAAACTTTTAGTATGAGCTACAAGTTTGTGACAATTGGGTTACATATTTTACTAATCATTTCTCTAATAAGAATTGGGGGTGTCCAAATTTGGATAGGGAACTTGTTCCCACTGTAAATCTTGCTAATATTTTGTGTTGGACCTCACCATTTACTATTTTGGAGATTGAGCAAGTTATTCAATAATGTGACGAGAAAAATAGTCTGGGATCAGATGGTTTTAACATCTTGTTCATCTAATCCTTTTGGCCACTGATGAAAGATGAAGTCGGGACCTTATTTAATGAATTTAATCCCAACGATAGGACCCCAAAGGAATGTCTCTTGGGGACTTTAGACCTATCTCCCCGGTAGAATGCCGCTACAAACTAGTGGCTTGGTTACTTGTCTCTAGATTGGGAAGTGTTTTCATTTGGGGTAGACATTTGGGTTATGGGGTGGTCATAGTTAATGAGTGGTGGACTTTGCAAAGGAAATAGGGAGGTGATGTATGATCTTTAAAGTGGATTTTGGGGAGACCTATGACTCGGTGAACTAAATTAATGTTCCTCCACTATATTTAGGGAGATTTGGGTTCTTTGATAATTGGCGGTCATGATTTTAGTTTGTGTTTGATGGGGATCTTTCTGATTCTGTCTTAGTGAACAATTCTGAGTGAAGATTTGTATCTAATTAAAAGGCCAAAATTAAGGGAATCCCTTGGCCCCTTTCTTGTTTATGCTTGTGGCGGAGGGCCTAGGATGGCTAATTAGAAGTGTAATGGCACAAAATCTATTCACAGGATTCACAATGGGGAGCCCAGTTGTTCTAGTATCGCATTTAAAGTGTGTTGACAACACTCTACTTTTTGGGGATGCATCAGAACGAAATCTTTGGACACTTAAATATGCCTTAGATATGGATGTTAATTCCCAACACTCTTTAATACTATGGCTACAAAATGCCTTCACTATGGCAGTGAAACTCGGTACCCTTCAATTACTTGGGTCTATAGGTGGAAGCTAATCCGAGGCGTCTAGCTACTTGGTAGCTTATGATTGACTTTCTTTGTTGGCGCCATAGGGGATGGGTAAATATGTTATTTTGAGGGGAGAATTGTGCTTATCATCTTGACCCTTTATAGTATTCCTATTTTCTATATATCTTTCTTTAAGTGCTAATTAAGGTCTGAAAGGAAGTGGTGTGAATACATAGAACCTTCCTATGGCTAGGGACCAATAATAGTAACAAAATTGCTTGGGTAAGGTGGTTTGAGGTCTTAAAACCTAAATATGATGGGGTATAGAAGTTAAAAGATCTTCAATATTCAACCTCTGCTGACAAGAAAATAGAGGCTGTTACTTTTAATGGGCTCAGGGAACATATGAAAAGACATTTCGACTTCAAAGTATCGTGGGGCCTTCAGGGTTAGAAGGAGTAGGAAGGAATCAACAAGCAGTTTTACTTTTTTTATCTTGTTGTCAACATCTTTCTTGGGACTTAAGAAGAATGTTTTTGGTGGTGATTGGGTGGTGGTAGAGAGTGAAAGGGAGGTATTTATGATGCTGAGCAAGGGGGTTAGTGGAGTGGATGTTGTAGTCGCATGATAAATAGAGAGATGCATGGGCTTTGCAAGTAACATGATAAGGGGCTTGTTCACGAGACTTTGCAGAGAGGAACAAATTGGTTGGAGGCAAGTTTTTGGCGGCGTGGACTCTTATGTCGTAGGGAGACAGAGGAATGTCTGGAGTCTCGTAACCAAGGTTTGTAGTGTAAAAGAAATAGTTTGGTTTGCCTTTGTTAAAGTACAGTATGCGATTAGTATGATTGAATCCAATGTTCATAATTCACAACATGAAACAGTTAGTTCAATTTTCTAACTAGATTGGGTTTAATAGTTCAGTTAGTGAATCATGTTAAGAAAAGTCAGTTGGACTCAGAACTGCTAGTAAATATTCAGTTTGTAACGATTCAGTTTGGTTAAGTTTTGGAGTTTGTCAATTCATTTGAACAGTCCTACATATGACCGTTGTGGATTCAGATTCTCTCCTTCACACATTCTCTCTCACTACAACAGATCTAGTAGATGGGCAGCGCTTTTTTTCATCCATGGGCAACGCTTTTGAGCGATGCTGAACGTGGCGCTGGTGATTCCACTGCAACAATGGGCAGCGCTCCCTAAAAGCGCCACCCATTGCCAAACACGTCCTCCCAGATACGCAACGCTTTTTAAAAAGCGCTGAATATTGCCCAAACGTCCTACCAGATACTCAGCGCTTGTTAAAAAGCGCTGAATATTTCCCCCATATATGCAGCGCTTCATTAAAGGCGCTGAATATTGCCTATTTGCGTTACCAAATACGCAGCGCTACATTAAAAGCGCTGAATTTTGCCTAAATTTTTTTTTTAAATTTTTTCCTGTTTTGTGTGTTTTCCTTTTTATATTTACAAGTTCCAGTACAGCCAATCCAATCCAATCCAATACATAACAGAAACAAATACTTAAGAGGAACCAAAACAAAATTGCTAAGAGGAACCAAATTACATATAACAGAAACAAATTACATAAGGAACCAAAACAAAATAGCTAAGAAGTTTCATTATCTAATTCATATGTATCCAAAACAAGCTATCAAGTTACAAATATTATGAACCAAAAACTAGCTAGCTAACTTATATGTATCCAAATCAAACTTTAAAAAAAAAAGCGGAGACATAATCGCACTGAGCTCTCCCTAAGCTCGAATAAGGTGATCAACAGTATATGTCCGCACCGACAATCGCGAAAATACTGAAATTTTATAAATAAATAAAATTAGAATTGAAATGGTTAAATATTGGAAAGAACCACTATTAAATCGAAATCATATAAAAATATATTATAAGTAGATACCTGACGGGGGATAGTCGTTTTCTTTTGGGTAATAATATCCTTCATATATTTCATGATGTAATACCCACAATCAATGTTATTGAATTGTCTAGGACACTACAAAACATAAGATTAGTTAATTGTTAAATTGAGTTGAATACAGTTTTTTGACAAAATAATGTAATGAACAATTTTATTGAAGCTAAGACATTCGATCAACTAGCTAGTAGTTTCAACTAAACAAATCAAAGACTTTGATGTCTTCTATATAGTCATTAATTCTTCATATAAAATAAACAAAAGAACAAAAAAGTACCTGAACAAGTGGAAGCAACACTGACAAAATCTCCAATCAGCTGTGAACTCGAACTAGAACGAACTCTCGAACCAGGACAAACTCGAACAACGATCGCGAAGCTCCGACAAAAAAAACTCCCAAAACCTAACAAACAATTTGCATAATATTTTTTAACACATTCAACTAATTTTAAACATATCAAACACATGCAACTACATTCAACATATTCCTATCCTATCAAATATTTTTTTTTCACACATTCAACATATTCCTCTCCAATCAAACTACATTCATCTCCAACCTATCAAAAAACTTAAAAAACAAAAAACAAAATAGAGAACTAACCTTTGAGAGAAGATGAAGACAAGCAATGAGGACTATGGGTGCTGGAGAGGATTCACGAGAGTGAGGGATTGAGAGGCTTCACGAGACAAGCAATGTGGGTTTGGGGGTTATTGTGGGTTTGGGGGTTATTGTGGGTTTTGGGGGTTTGGGGGTTTGGGGGTTTTCTGAGTTTGGGGGTTTGGGGGTTTTCTGGGTTGAGGATTCGCTGAGAGTGAGGGAGAGCTCGATTGTTTGTGGGTTTGTGGGTTTTTGCTGAGAGAGAGAGAGAGGGAGAAGAACACACAGAGAGCTGAGAGAGGAGAAGAAGCGCGAAGGGAAATGAGAAGTTAGAGAGAAAAACGAACGGGCAAAAAAAAAATTAAAACAATACTCAGCGTTTCTAAAAAACGCTGAATATGTGGTTTTTCGTTCTAACATACGCAGCGTTTTCTAAACGCTGATTATTTGGCTATCTCGTCTTCTCTATATGCAGCTTTTCCTCAAAAACGCTGGGTATGTGGCAATCTCGTCCTCTCTATATGCAGCGTTTGCTGAAAAACGCTGGGTATATGGCTATCTCGTCCTCTCTATACGCAGCGTTTATTAAAAAACGCTGGGTATGTGCAATCTCGTCCTCTCTCTATCAGCTGTTTCTTTGAAAAACGCTGGGTATGTGCCTATCTCGTCCTCTCTATACGCAGCGTTTATTAAAAAACGTTGGGTATGTGGCGCTCTTTTTTAGCCATTCTGGCGTAGTGTCTATACTCTCTATCTTTATCATAATTTCACTCTCTCTCTCTCGTTATTATATATATCTCTATAGTTTTTTATTCATTATCTCTCTCCTCCCACTCTTATAGTTTGTGAAGGAGAGAAATGATGGCAGGTCACTATCCAAACTGGATCTTTATTGCGTGCTATATATGCTTTAGTCGGGATGAAGTTAATTGATGTTTATTAGTCTAACACTTGTGAACACATGACCATTAAAAGTGAGTGATGTTTATTAATGTTCTTGTGTACAAAGTGACGATGGCGAGGCCCTTAAGGTGATAACCTTGTTAAGGAATACCTCTCAAGTATGTGGAAAAAAGGATCTTTAATACAACAGTAGCATGTCGTACAATTTATACTGGGGAAGGATTCAGTACCTCTAGGGCGGGAAAGGTAGCAGTACTTTTAGCATTATGAGTCTATCTCTCTCATCTATTAATTTCTCTCTCATATTTTTTTGGCTTTCTCTCTCTTAAAATAGCCTAAAGTCACAAAAGGCACCACTAATCAAAGGTACTGAATCCAAATCCATTTACTAACTAAGAGCCCCGATGGTGTTCTACTCTACGTGGTAGTGATGCCTCCTCTCTGCCATTGTGGTAGTGTTGTTGGCCACTACTTCTTGGACGAGCCAATGACAGTCTTCTACGTACCCCTTTTTATCTTCTAATCGGACACACCCTGGCCTGTACGTGGTCCGTACAACGGCGCAGACAGTACGAATGTCCCATGTAGTGTCAAATCGGTGTTTGTTATGCCCATCGGGTTGTCCATTGCGCTCCTCTGGTTGCCCAACGCTCCTCTAGTTGTCTAGTTCGGCCTCTATATGCCCCTCGTCGGTTCTTGGGGGCCTTCTTCGGTCTTTGAACCATCCTAATCGGCAGTTCAGACACCCCGATACAGTTAAAAACGTAAAATTTCTTGTTATAAATATATTAAATTATAAATTGAAAATATTATAATTTCAATAAAAAAATATGTTTAATTCAATAACTAGTGAGCATAATAAATTTTTTGGAGGATTAGCCTAATGCAACAACTCGAAATGAATTCTTTAATGAAAATATTAGCTGCCCAAAATAATTAAGTGTGGTCTTTTACCGTACGTCCATGCTTTAAGAAAAGTGGAATCACTCATTTCTTTTCTCTCTTTGAAAATATTGGGAGATTACACTTGTTTTTTTTGCTAGTGTGTAAATTTAACTGGAGAATTGGACCCATAAATCACTCATGTCTAGAATTGGACCCATAAACCATTTATAATATTTAAACCATTTACAGGACAGCTTGATTAAGAATATGGCTTTTGTGCAAAACGTGATTTTTCACTGTTGTTTTAGCGGCCGCTATATTTGGTCGACCTTCACTGCGGTAAAGCCAACTTTGGAAAATAAAAAAAGACAACAAAGAAAGAAATGAAGAAGGTTAATGATGTCAACAAGTTATCTCATTTGACCTTTTCCAATTATAGTGAGTACCACAATAACTTAATATCTCAAAATATGTGTGGTAAAAAATAGCGGATAAACTAATGCGTAGTAAATAAGTTAGCGTATACTAGTCTGGATGAGCTGGTAATAGAGAAACTAAAGGATTCACCAGCATGGTATAGTACAAGTGGTAAATACTTGGGTTCATTAATCATTTTGTCAAAAGTTCGATCCCTAACTGGTGTGAATGGAAAAATACCTGGTGGGAGAGGTCAACCTCTTAATGGATCTCAGTACCTCGGGGATTTGTCTCTGCAGTTACGCACATTGGGGATACCTTAGTTTAACAAAAAAAAATGATTGAATTGAAAATATTTGTTAAAATTAACGATTGAATTAACTTTATAAATATAAGCTGACATAATTGATACATGTAATTCGTAGTTAAAATTCAGACACAAATAATGAGAGACATGAAGAATTTAATTAAAGTAATCATGGTAAAAGGGAGAGAAAAATTAAACGTTATAAGCTATAAACTCAAATATTGCTTCTCGTAAAATTTGAAAAAAGCTATAAACTAGCTAAAAATTATGTAAGTTAATCATATACCAAATACTAAGAAAACACTTATATAGTATAAGCCAGTGGATTGGCGTTGCTTAACAAAACCTAAGACTATTCCTATATTACTGAATTTTATAGAATGGTTATTTTGTTACTCCCTCCACCCCATATCCTTTGATGTTTATAGCCTTCTAATTTTGTCTAAAAACTTTTGTTGTTTCATAAATTATTAATTAATTTAATAATTTACTTTCAACTATACCTTTAATAATAAAAAAATTTATTATAATTGAGCTTTTACTAGACACCTCACACCAGCACCAAAACTAGTATCCCACCACTTATACCTATTGACTTGGTCCCATAGTGGTATATCACAAACGCACGTCCAATAGGAAGGAACTAATACTAGCTTCTACGTGAATAAGGCCTTCACCGTAGTTTCACCGTGAAGCCAAACATGCAATTAGTGAGAATTGTAAAAAAAAAAAATTATAAGTGGGAATATAAAGTCTGATGGCTTATATATATACACTACAACAGATTTAAGGATTTGCAGCGTTTTTGGGCGTTGGTAGCGTTTTAAAAAGCGCTAGAGAAGTTCTATTCTGAATGTGTACACCCCATTAGTAGCGTTTTAAAAACGCTAGCCATTGACCCAAATGTGTTTTGGACATACGTAGTGTTTTATAAAAACGCTAGCCATTGACCCAAATACTTTTTTATAATTCCTAGCGTTTTAGAAACGCTAGGGATCCTATAGCGCCTTTTACAATTCCTAGCGTTTTAGAAACGCTAGGGATCTTCTAGCGCTTTTTACAATTCCTAGCGTTTTCTTTAAAACGCCGTGATCCTCTAGTGCATTTTTTGTCCATACCTAGCGTTTTCTACAAAACGCTAGGATCCTCTAGTGCATTTTGTCCATAGCTAGCGTTTTTTCTATAAAACGCTAGGTATTGAATGATTTTTTTTAATTTCATTTCTAGCGTTTTCTCCTTAAAACGCTACCTATTGACTGAATTTTTTTTTAAAATATTTTTTTATTTTTGTTTGTTCTCAATTTTAATTACAACCTATAAATTCATTCCCTTCCAACAAAATTCATCAAATATCATTCCAATCCAATATCATTCAAACAAAATTCAGTCAACAAAATTCATCAAATATTCCAAAGCAAAACGGCACCACTCCTCCCTTACTGTTGTAAGTTGTTCATCAGAGTAATGATGGATGTCTTTACAGTGGGGAAAATACTGAAAAATAAAATGAAATAAAATTAGAATTAAAATGTTTATTAAATGTGAGTAAGTATTATAATATCAATATAAAAAAGAAATCTAAGTAGTTACATTGATTGGGATTACTACTCTGTCGTGAGTGATAATCTCTCTCATATACCTCATAGTGTAGTACCCACAATCATTATTATTTGGTTGTTTAGGACACTACAAAGCAAAAGATTAGTTAATTAATTGTCACATTTTTATGACCAAAAATTCAATTAAAATTATAAGAATGATTTTTAAAAAACTTACAGTTATGGGTATCCATTTTGTTTTACTCGTAGATAATCCCCAGTATTTTTGCAAAACACTGTAAAATCATACATATATATAACATTAACTTGAACAAAATACATATATTAAATTATACAAAATGAGAGGGTTACACATACACACCTGTCAACTATCTGTACGAAGTCTACGTAGACTTTGTAATGGCCTTGAAGTGAATCCAGATAGTAGACAGCATTTCGCTTAGGGTTTATTGCAAAGAGTACCCAATGTTCCCTGCAAGTAAATGAATCACGAATGAGTACACATTTACACTATAATACAATCCTCAAAATAAATAACCAAGTGATTGAAGACTAAATTTCTCACCTTATAAGTGGTGCCAAAAATAAAGATTCGTGATCAAAATGCTTGGCATCCCTGAAGCGTGAAAGGATATAACTTTCTATTTGACTCTTCCTAGCCATAATATCCTCTGGTTTACCTTGATCCCACACAATGATACACTCAGGCACAAGAACAAAAACTTTTGTGCCCGTTATGAAGGACCGTAAAACTCATTGTACAAAAACCTATAAATAATATATATACAACTTTCAGATCCTCATATATATACTCTAATATATACTCTAATATATACAACTATTGTGTAGAAATAATTTAATACATACCTCATATATACTCTAATAACAACCACAGTGGCCCATTCCATGTCATATACAGCTTTCAGATCCTCAACATTGAGAATCATATCCCGTTCCACTCCCACAATTTGATCGGTCGGTAACATAATAATGTCATCGGGCTTCATTTTTTGAGTGACGTGGACCTTTACATAAGTGATGAACTTCTCGAATTCATCACTGAGAGATTTAACAACATGTTGGACTGGCTGTATTTCCTTTCTTTTAATAGAAGGAGATGGTCGGGACACTTTGGTAGTGGAAGGGGAAGGTCGGGACACTTTTATAGAAGGAGACGGTCGGGACACTTGGGGTACCTAGTATATATTAAAAAAATGATTAATTAGTTAGTTAACACACATTATATATAACAATGAGTCATTAACTTATTAACAAAAATATTGTCACTTACAACGACAAGTTGTTCAGGCCATGCCACAAAAGTACTAAGTGTTTGATCCACAATAAAATATATCAAAGATTAACAATTGGAACAGGCAATGGTGCAGACCCCTCAATTGAATAGTCTACCCTAACTCTCAAATGGTTTTCAGGCATGGGTAAATTGTGCATTGTGGCACTCAATTGGTTACATAACATGCCCACTGCAACCTTTCGATGTGGGTTTGCAATATATAGCTCACATTCACAGTTATCCTAAATCAATTATAAAGAAAAATAAATATACATGATAATTTGATCAAATACATATGTACAAAAAAGCAGTCGAGTAATAATAAATACCGTGTTTGAAGGGATGGTGCAAATTATCTCGTGCGCTATGTTGGGCAAGTGAGGATGCAGCAGGTAATATAGGTT
Source organism: Oxytropis ochrocephala (assembly GCA_020916435.1). Classification (NCBI taxonomy): domain Eukaryota; kingdom Viridiplantae; phylum Streptophyta; class Magnoliopsida; order Fabales; family Fabaceae; genus Oxytropis; species Oxytropis ochrocephala. Next base: position 65,741,952 of record CM037095.1, read on the forward strand.
CAGCAGGGGGTGGTGCAGCAGGGAATGGTGCATCAATGGATTGTGCCAAGAGCTGCTTATACATCTGTCTCTCTTCCATTAATATATACAGCAACATTCTTGGATAGCTCGTCATACTGTGCCGCCATGACTTTACATTGCCCGCACCCCCTCTGTGGCTCTTTGGCCCAAACACAGTCGTAGGAGGAATGCCATATCCATAACCTCTTATCCGACCCTTATACTCTTCCCTTCCCAAGTCACGAGCAAGGACATCTTGTTGACCATCACAATCTGTTAAATCTCCTTGTGATACAGATTGTGATATTTTGCTGATGCACAAACATAAGTAACGGATAGAAATAATAAACAAGTGTCAAAGAAATTTAATCGACGATAAAAAATATGTCCACGTGTCAAAAAAAAATCGAGTAACGGATAGAAATAATAAACAAGTGTCAAAGAAATTTAATCGACGATAAAAAATATGTCCACGTGTCAAAAAAAATCGAGTAACGGATAGAAATAATAAAAAGTGTCAAAGAAATTTAATCGACAATAAAAATATGTTCACGTGTCAAAAAAATCGAGTAACGGATTAAAATTAAAATTAAAATTAAAATCGAGTAACGGATTAAAAAATATAATCGACACAAATTCTAACTTGCTAGGAATCATAAAATTCAAATTACAATACTTGAATTTTGGAATACTTACAATTTTGTCCTTGACCTCCTTAGTTTTCGGATCCACAATGTCCCCATCTTTGTTTTGTCGGACCTCTAACTGCATACAATACAACGATCAAGGGATTCTTGAGTTGGATCTTTCCTCTTGGCAAAACTACTATTTAAGTTTAATAATTGTTAATCAATCAGTAAATTAAAAGATTCATTAAATCATAATAAATTAAACTAATTGTGTCTTACCAATCTTTCTTCGAGAATTTGATATCCACTAGAACCTCCTCTATAAAATTTACTGGGATTAGAAGCTCTTTCTTTATTCGCTTTGCTCTTTTTCTATTTAAAAGATAAGTATACATTAATGAATGATATCTAGTTGTGAAATATATATATATATATATATATATATATATATATATATATATATATATATAACTTAAATAATTAATATACTAACCAAGAAATCCGGATCTGTAGTGCGTATATGTACAAATTTGCTCCAATCCTCCTTACTTATAATTCCTAATACAATGTCGAGGCTCTGTCTGATGGTCCCATCGGGAAGTTTGAATACTTTTTCCTACATCGTTCTATAAGCCCGATGCAACCTTCCAGCTTCCTTGAGTATCCAATCTCTTCGGCATCATCCACATCAAAGTGTTTCTACTTATACATAAAAATGGATTAAATAAATATAACTAAAAATCACTAAATAAGATTTTAAAGAGGTCTAAAATTATATACCATATTAAGGACCGTAAATCATCTTTCAGCTTTAGGCAAAACTCTATTATCTTTCTCATTCCAACTTTTAATCGAAATTGGAAACATTTGCTTCACCTTAGTACCAATAAAACTAATCAAATTTGTGTCGTTCTCTCCAATAGGCAAACCTTTAACACTCCATCTGACCTGCATTAATTAAATCATTAAATAATTAGATAACTTTGAAAGGTAGAGAACAACATTAATAATTAGTAATTAACTTACCCTATATTTCTCGTGTCCTTTACTTATCCGATGGACGATATTCTTTTTCGTCATTCCACGGGAGTGAACTTCTTTGTGTTTCTATGACCACCCCCATCACCACCCTCATGACTACTCTCATGATCACTAAGTGATGCCATCTGACTTGCAATGGCCCAAATGAAATAGACTCAGTGAGTTTTAGCTTTCTAATTGTTTAGAACCAACAAACACTTAACAAAATATAGAACAAGCATACGCCTCACCTATAAATACATATATAAACAGAAACTGAAATATTGGAATCATAGCCTTTAATTTGTTGAAGATTATTGATTTAGTTTCAATGAAATGCATGCCATGTAAATTAGTAATGTACTTTTCCACTACACAACCATATAACATCAGAGTCAACTAGTCAAGCTGTAAGAACCTAGAGTAAACATATATAGGAAAGCCATGCACTAAGAAACAAAGAAAGCCATGCACTAGGAAAGCCATGCAATAGTCAAGTTAATAATGCTAGCTAAGCTAGACTAATCTAACAACTAATTAAATACAACATTGAGTTAAGTAACAGAGAAAGCCATACAAAAGAGAACTACATAACAAACCATAAAAAAACCAGTGAGAGTATGTGCAGAAATACCTTTTGAAAGGGAGAGAGAGTGCAGAAAAAGGAAACAAATGGGAGGGAGCTGCGTGGTAAGATAGCACCAAGGAGAGAGAGGGAGAGCTGGTACGTTTGGGGTTTCTGGGTTTTAGGTTTCCTGGGTCGCGCGTTTTTGGATTTCTGGGTGATGAACAAAGACGTGGAGTGTGGGTTGTTCGTTGCTGATGAACGAAGGAGGGATGAACGAAGAGGATGAACGAAGAGGATGGGTCGTTGCTGATGAACGAAGAGGTTTTCGCAAGGGAGGAGTTAGGTAGATGAAGAGACGTTTGCGTGAGTTTGTGTGAGAGAGAAGAGTTTGGTGCCCGCCCTTATGAAAATTATAAAAACAGTGCCTAGCGCTTTCTTGCAAAAACGCTAGGGAAGCTGAAAAATTATAATTACAATTCCTAGCGTTTTCTGTAAAACGCTAGGGATCCTCTAGCGCCTCTTTACCATTCCTAGCGTTTTCTGTAAAACGCTAGGGATCCTCTAGCGTCTCTTTACCATTCCTAGCGTTTTCTGTAAAACGCTAGGGATCCTCTAGCTCCTCTTTACCATTCCTAGCATTTTCTGTAAAACGCTAGGGATCCTCTAGCTCCTCTTTACAATTCCTAGCGTTTTCTATAAAACGCTAGGTATTGAATGATTTTTTTAATTTCATTTCTAGCGTTTTCTCCTTAAAACCCTATGTATTGATTGATTTTTTTTAATTTCATTTGTAGCGTTTTTTTTAAAACGCTACCTATTGACTAATTTTTTTTTTAAATATTTTTTTATATTTGTTTATTCTCCCTTTTAATTACAACCTATAAATTCATTCCCTTCCAACAAAATTCATCAAATATCATTCCAACAAAATTCAGCCAATATCATTACAATCCAATATAGATACACACATATGTACATATCACCAAAAGACCATATTAAACTAACAAGTACTTACAACATAATTAATATATATCCAAATCATACAACATAATAACTAACTAACATTATGAAACTCAAAAGTAGCTACAAATTAAAGCTAGAAACATAACAAAGACAACCTCATGACTACTGCCTTGACCACTCTCATGATCACTAAGTGATGCCATCGACTGCAATATAACATAATCCATGTTATTGTTAAATTTACAAAAACAATATAATTATATATTAATAAAAATAACGAGATATCATTAAGTCTATATTACCTTTTCCTTTTCCTAGATAAAATTTTGTTTGCAATTCGCGTCTTGGTATTTTTTTCCGACGAATAGTAATTCCATCATTATGATCTTTTCTAAAATATACAACATCCTCTATAGAAGTATTTTCCCCTATTATTGGTTCCGATGTTACAAGAAAGGGTCGTCCTCAACACCAACATCATTGGGTGCTTCATCATCATCGTTGTTATACACAAATTTTTTGTCGATCAATAGAACAATAGACCAATTGATATTAATCGGATCGGTGACATAAAACACTTGTTGAGCTTGCGATGCTAAAATAAAAGGTTCATCTTTATATCCTAACTTGTTGAAATTCACCCGCATGAACCCCGATTCATCAATCAGAAAACAAGATATTGTCAACCCATTCACATTTGAACACAGCTCTGAAACATATTGTAATCCAACTCCCATATGTGTTCAATGAAGCCAAAGTAAGGCATATTCGCATATATGGGATTTCTGTCTTTGGCACTGGATGCATGCATAGAATGAGCTACAAGAGTCACCCCACTATTTTGTATTTTACTCTGATCATCTTGTTCTTTTGAATAGAAAGTGCACTCGTTCATTAGATTGCTGTTGTTAGAGAAGACATGTATATTTGGACCTTTTGCTAACCATCATCAATCTTTTTGAAATCGAAGTAGGATTCAAACACACTCACCATCAATGTGATGTTTTAGCCACACTATGAAACTCCTATTGTGTTCTTTTGCTAACCAAACTTGCTTCTTTCCCTGAATTGACTCTTAAGAATCTCCTTGTGCTTGGCAACATATGAATCAACCTCACTATCATTGTGAAGAACGTATGTTGTGCTTGCTCTAGTTCTTTCCTTGATACCATCACTAATTTAGTTCCTGTCATCCCTTTACTAATCCTTCCTACATGACGAGACCTTGGCAGTCCCACAGAATATTCAAGACTAGATAGATAGCCCGTGCAAAACTCAATAGCCTCTTCAGGTCGTGATCGATTTTTCACATATCCTTTTAATATTTTCATGTAACGCTCAAACGGATACATCCATCTCCACTACTAGAAAATTTGTTTTTAGTGAGGGATTTTTGAGATGGATAAATATCCCTCACTATTAGTGAGGGATTTAGCTATGAAAAAGCGAAATTCAACATCTGGGCCCATGAGTTACATTTGTGACGAATATAGAGATGTAAAAATATCCCTCTCTAAAAATTTCGTAGCTAAATTCGTCACAAAATGCTGAAAAGACGTTAGAGACGGATTTAAAATGAAAATGTATCCCTCAGTAACAGTGAGGAACTTGGAACCCGTCGCTAATTTCCACTTTCCCTTTTATTTTTATTTTTATTTTTTTTAATTTCACTTAACCCTAATAGTGAGTAAACGCTCGGCACTCTCAGCCTCCTCTCAAACTCTCACTCTCTCGGCCTCCTCTCACTCTCTCACACTCACACTCACTTTCAGGCCACACAAAACCCTCACCACCGCCACCGCCACTCACCCGTCGCCATCAACTACTCACCGTCGCCACCAAAGTGCGAATCTCTCAGTTGCGATTCTCTCCTCTTCATCGTGGATTACGATTAAGATCTATGGTGGTTTGCTCTATGGTGGTTCCGATTAAGATCTTTAGGGTTTGTCGTTCTTATTTTTGTGATCTTTTGTCACGATTAAGATCTTAGGGTTTGGATATTATTCGTGGTGTTGAACTACTTGCATCTAAGGGTTTTGCAAATACGCTTTTAGGTGTTGTCGATTGGTGATTATATCACAAAGAATTAAAACGGATAAGAACGCAATCGATTCTCGATGAATCTGATTCTTTGATGAGTTTTATATTATCACAAAGAATTTTTGTTTATATCACAAAGAAACACGAGGAGAATCAAAGGAGGTGGAAGTGTGAATGGGATAGGGAGAGACTAGAACTTGATAGAAGATTGAAAGAGCAAATGAACTCGAGTCGATCCGGTTCCGTGCTTAAACCGATACTATCAATCATTCAGTGTTTTGGAAGCTCTTTCTCGAGCTCTAAGGAAAACGAGGAGTCTTATCTTGATGTTGCGGATAAGATGCTTATGGAGAATCCGAACTTGCTTTAATGGGTTTTTGTGTACTTGTAATGTAATGAAAGGAGAAGATGTTTATGTAATGAATGTGGGAGAGAGTAGAGTCGTTTTTGCTCAAAAGGCTAACCCCGATTATTGGCAGAGACGGTCACCGATGGCAACAAGTCTTAGGTCGATTGTGGTCGGTCTTGCTTTTGCTTATACATATAATGTTAATGCTCCAAGTTCTTAATTTATATATTTCAATAGTAAGGCATTTACGTGGATTAATTGCGAGAGACATGGAATGTGACTTGTATTTACTCTCGCCAAAGCATCACCGCTCCAAAATGTTGTGTCTCGTTATCTGCATTCTATGATAGTACTATTGTTCCTTGCCCCTTATGCACTTTGTAATTGCCAAGGCCTACCAGAACAAACTGTATCAAGTATAACTTCTTCCCACCTCGTCTCTTTGGAAGTTGCTTCTCTATTTTTTTAGCATTGTAGCTAATCTAGACTAAATTCTCTCGCGCTAGTTATTCTTTCTTACTAAATTGTACTTTTGTTGAAAATTTCCAGTTCTAATGATAAGACTTGATGATGCAAACTGCCGGAGCAAATGTGGTGAATTATCACCGATGGTCGTGTTCACATCACATGTGCCCCATTCGTGTTCATTGGCATGTGAAACAAATGTGGCTGAATTTTTATGTGACTTGCATTGTTTTGTGGGGCCGGCCTATTTGAATTTCAACCAATAGGGGAAAATTAGACAAGATTTGGACAGAATTAATGAGGAGACAATGCATGATCTTGAATCATAGGATGATGTCGATACCTCAAACATTGTACCTAGTCTTAGTGCTTTTTCACTCACCAAAGATCATAGTACTAATGTTGAAGAAGTAAGTTTATTTTGCCTCTCTTTATTTTAGACTATACTTTCTTGTCTTGTGTTTATTTGATCTAAATAAAAGTTTACGATTTCAATTGCACGAAGTATTGAGAATAATAAAAGAACACCCCGATGATCCTTGTGCTATGGTAAATGGTCGTGTCAAGGATCTCTCAAGGTTACTCGAGCATTTGGTGTCGAATTTCTCAAATCGTTCGTATCTATATATTAATCATGATTAAATTATATCTAAATGAAATCTAATCGATTTAATTCAATTCAATGATGTACATATATGCTATAACAGGATAGACATACTAGTATTATTGTCTTTGTTTCTTATTCTTGGTTATGTTGTGAATGTTTGCAGCCCAAATGGAACAATGCACTATTGGAGATGTTTAGAATAGACTACATTGGGAATTCTCCATACATAACCTGCCTACCATATCTAAAACACCACAGATTAGGTGGTTTGTACATCTGCTTTTGGTTTCAAAAGTTGGGCGGTTTGTACATCCATTTTGGTTTCAAAATTTGGATATAATCTCCTTTCCGTATTGGATATCATCTTCCTAAGGTTATAACCTCTCACATCGGCATATGCTTTCCAGTCTTGAAAATTGTACATCTGTTTTATTTCAATAAGTGTGTTCATTCTTTTTTTCAATGAAGATCTTATCACAAAGAATTAAAAAGTTTAGGGACACTATAAAAACGCGATCGCTCTGGATGAATCTGATTCTTATTTTAATTTTAATGGGTATGTTACTGCTCTGCGTAAGTCTAAGTTGTTTTTTTTATATTTTATCACAGGGGCAACTTTAGGCAAGTTGTACGCTTGAACTTATATTGTAAAGTTATTCTGTAGAAGTTATAGTGTGTGGTTTACACTTAGATTGATTGAGTAGTAGTGTGTTGAGGAGCAAAAGAAGCTATGGTAAGCCAAGCAGCAAGTCAGACAAGATTTCGGGCATTAAAACATGAGAGTAGCATTGATGGTGAACCAGCGATTATTGTTAGAGTGATAGCATGTTTTCAACCTTTGCATGATTGTCAGGTGAGTAATATCTCACTAATTACTCTTTGTGTTTTTCAGTTGAAGTTCTTTCCTTTTTTATTTTAGAACTATACCAGGCCAGGCATGATGATTATGAAATGAAACTAGCTGTTTAATCAAAAAAATTAATGTCTATATATTATTTATTTCTAAAGCTTCTGTTATCAATTATATATCTGATAATTGATAATGTTACCTTCTAACTCTTTGCAGGCTGAGTACTTTCGTCAATTGCTTAAGCCTGTCACGTAGATAGCTCCACATTTATTTTCTCTTTAAGCTGGAATTTGTAGTTTTCTTTATCTGCCATTTGTTTCGAAAAGAAGCAGCAAGTTATTGAAGATCCCCCCCGTATCAAAGAACCGAAGCATTGACTGGTTGATTCTATTGTTGTTTAAGACCTTCTTTATTTTCTTTTTGTTCTCAGGAATTCCTCTAAATAAGTGTCTCTACACAATCAATTATATGTTGCATAACACCTATAGTCAATAAATAATTGTTGCAAAACAATTTTTACTTGGAGGCAATAAACTGGAGAATTAAAGTATTATTGGTAAGCCTCTCTTATCATGCCAATTTGTGTTTTACGTGGTGCTTTTGCTTTATCTGGTTTTATATGGAAGTTCTGTATTTGTATAGTTTGTATATAGCAAGATGTTTATGTGCCTTACTTGATGAACAAACACTTTATAAGCTAGTGGTCTTTTGACATCATGAATGTTTTGCTAGCTATGCTTTATACTATTCCATTGTGCATTACAATTATTTAGTTCTATCCTTGACTGCTTCATGAGCTTTTGTTTATCATTTGAACGATAAAAGTTACAATGAATACTAATCTATAATATGTGCTTAATGCCTAAAACTTGAAATCTGACTCCATGGCCCAATGGATAAGGCGCTAGTCTACGGAATCAGAGATTCTGGGTTCGATTCCCAGTGGAGTCATTTTTAATCATATTAAGAAACATCTAGTACTTTTAAGAAATTTGTATAATTTTCAAGTTTAATGAATTGGTGGAATTTTGTGGCTTTTAAGTTTAGTATTTTTCCCTCTATTAGTGACGAAAATGACCCCTCTCTATTAGAGAGGGAAAATTTCCTCTCTATTAGCGACGGAAAAATCCCTCTCTATTAGCGACGGATTTTTCCCTCTCTATTAGCGAGGGATATTTTCCTCACTATTAGCGACGACGTGTGTGTTCCTCTCTATTAGAGACGCGTGTTTGTTTCCTCGCTATTAGAGACGGAACTGTTTCCTCTCATTAGCGACGGATTTTTCTCGCTATTAGAGAGGATTATCGAGATCCTCTCTAAAAATTTTTGTGACGCCAAAATTGTCGATTTAATCTTGGTTCGTCGCAAATTCCCTCTCTAAATCATTTAGTGACGGATTTTGGCTGTTTAGAGAGGGATTTTGGGCATCTCTAATTTTTGTTTTTTTAGTAGTGCTCATGTAACATGGGCCACACAATTGTGTCTCTCTAACCAGATGAACTATTAGATGAATCATTATGTCAAAAAAGGAAGGTGGGAAATACATCTCAAGCTCACACAAAGTGCGATAATTTCTCTTTGCAATGTTGGCAACTTTCCGTGGTCAATCACTCTACTACAAATCGCCTTAAAAGAAGAAACAAAGTTTGGTTAATGTCTGACGCACTTTCTTAGGCAAAATGGATCGTATACCAATGGGTAGCAAATGCTCCATGAGAACATGACAATCGTGGGACTTTAGAGACTTTAACTTGAGGTCTTTAATCGATACAAGAGTCGCCACATTTGAAGAGTATCCTCTGGAACTTTAACTCCATGAAGAAACTCACAAAAGACAGTCTTCTCCTTTCTAGATAGAGTATGAAATGCGGAGGTAGATATGTACGTGTACCCTTCTTTACCGGACCCAATTCAGGTCTCAAACCCATACTAACCAAATCCAACCTTTAGTTGATGGTATCTTTAGTCTTACCCTAAGATATTGAGTAAGGTGCCAATGACACTTTCGAAGACATTCTTTTCAACATGCATCACATCAATGAAATGCCTTACATATAATGACTTCCAAAGATGGCAACTCAAAGAAAATCGACTTTTTCTTCCACCCCGTTTGGCAAGCTCTCCTGCAAAAAGGCTTCCCAAATTTAATGTTCAAATCTTCCACCTTTTCAAATACATGTTCGCGTCAAAGGCGGGGAGCTCTACGTGTTCTGTATTCCCATCAAATGCCCTTCTCCACAATCGATAGTGATGAGTTGATGGCAAAAATCTACGATGACCAAGATAGATATTCTTCTTACCATGTTCCAACCACATCCAATCTGTGTTATCTTCACATATAGGGCATGCACACGCCTTTTGTTACTGTGCCTGGATAGATTGCCGTATGCGGAAAGTCGTTAATGTGCCAAAGATCATAGCCCTCGGGGTGAAACTTTCTTCTCTGAACCCATCATACACCTCTCTACCCCGTCTCCCACATTTGCTTCAAGTCTTCAATTAAAGGAGCCAAGTATACATCAATATCATTTCTGGTTGTTTGGGCCTGAAAATTAACAAAGACAACATCATATATTTGCGTTTCATGCAAAGCCACGGCGATAAGTTATAAATCGCCAAAATCACGGGCCATGTATTTGTGTGGGAGCTACTCTGATACCGTGTGGGTTAAATCCATCGTGACAATGCAAGGCGTAGGTTTCTCGGGTCATCCCCGAAATTAGGATACTCAATATTAATTTTTTTCCATTGCGGAGAATGCATCCGGGTGTCGTAGCATACCATCTTTAATCCTTTCATCCTCATGCCATGTCAAGTGTTTTGCATCTTCAACTACGATACATGCGCCTAAATCGAGGAATTATAGGAAAATACCACAACACCTTTTCTGGAGCAGACTCTTTCTTCTTATACCACGGTGCATTACATTTAGGACACGACTTTAACAACGCATGTTCATTCCGAAATAAAATGCAATCATTCGGACAAGCGTGTATCTTCTCATAGTTCAAGCCAATAGACCCCAATAGAAGGAAGCACATTATCATTCGGCAACATTTCTTTCAGAAGTGCGAGTAAATCGGTAAAGCTCGTATCCGTCCATCCGTGGCGAGTTTTCAAGTTATACAACTTGATCACAGCCAATAATTTTGTGAATTCAGTACTACCCGCATACAATGGTGTCTCTGCATCAATTATCAACTTCTCAAACATTTCAGGACAATCATTAAGATCCTCTTCAACCACCTTTGCCATCTCTTCAAATTCGTTCGCATCAAATGAATGTGTTCCGGTGTCAACCGGCGGCGCATATCTCTTACTAATATCATTCATATTTGAAGATTCACCTTTTTTCTCACCGTGCATTATCCAACAAGTGTAACTTTGATCAATTCCATTCGCCTTTAAATGTCGTACCAACTCCTCTGCGATGAATCGATTTTACATAACAACACCTTAAACAAGGACATTTCATACCACTAGAAGTCCCTAAACGTTAAACAAAGACACTCACAAAATAATCCACTCCAAATGTATACTCCTTGGATGAGACGATTGGCGGACATCCAATTTCTATCCATAATTTCCAAATATTTATAATAAAATCCTGAGAAGAGAACTTTAACATATGACCCATCAAGCAATTCGAATATAATGAAGAATCAATTCATAAAAAAAAACAAACAAAATTCCCTCTTTTAAAATTTTTTCAATTCCACTCCTTATTTTCCCAAGCTATATCTATCTCATATTCTATTTCTATTCTCGGTCATTTGGTCAAGACAAAGGAACCATAGTCTAGTCTTCCAAATAATTAATGAACTTAATTTATGTGTAACAAGAAGAGGCTAGTGGTAAAAAAAAAAAGAGTCTAGTGTGCACAAGTGACAAAACTAATATATTTCTAAACTAGAACCCACAATTAATATCTAACAAATTTCCTAATTGTAAATTATAAGACACAAAGTCTGATTATGAAAAGTCAATATCACCCTTAAATTTAGTGGAAATGCAAGGGACTGCAGTGAATCCCAATCCAATTGATACCACTGTTTGGAACTGCTAAGTAAAAAGGTGCTAAGAAAATGCTACTAATCTCTGCTAATTTATATTTATTTTTTGGTTTAAATATCATTTTGGTCGCTGCAAATATGACGAATATTTATTTTGGTCCCTGCAAAATTATTTTTTTTAAAATAGTCCTTGTAAAATTTAAAATTATTCATTTTGGTCCCTACAAAAAGTTGTCTATTAAACTAACCCTTGCAAAATTTAAAATTATTCATTTTGGTCCCTGCAAATATAGTGTATATTCATTTTGGTACCTGCAAAATGAATAATTTTAATTTTTAGAAGGGCTATTTTAAATAAAAAAACTTTTTGCAGGGACCAAATGAATAATTTAAAATTTTACAAGGGTTATTTTAAAAGTAAACTTTTGCAGGGACCAAAATGAATTATTTTAAATTTGCAAGGACTATTTTAAAAAAAATAATTTTGCAGAGACCAAAATGGATATTCGGTGTATTTGCAGGGACCAAAATTATATTTAAGCCTTATTTTTTAAGATTATTTACCCAAAGCAGCTGGTTGGTTATCTCAGGGACAGGTTGTGGCGCAGAATTCATCAATGGTCGGGTAGGCACTTGTCAAAAGTTGAAAGAGAAGTGTTGGTTAAGTCGGTGGCTCAAACTATTCCTGCTTATTGTAAGAGCACTTTCCTTATTCCCACCTCCTTTAATTAGGGGAAGTGTTAGTATTGTACATATATGTATTCACACTGTACAGCACTAGAGTTAGTGTATATGTTAACTAGAGTTAGTGTATAGCTGATTAGTTAAACTATTATGGTTAGTTTACTGTTAGAGAATTGTATTATGTATAAATACAATTTGTACAGTTCAGTTATAATTAATAACAGAAAATGCCTTTCTTTCCACTACGCCAGAATTGTAAAAAGAGATCGCCACCTTTAGTAGCGTTTATAAAAAAACGCTACCCATTTTAATAACACGCTACACCATTAGTAGCGTTTTAATGTAAAACGCTACCAATTAGGTAACACGCTAGACGGATCCTAGCACTTTTACTTAAAACGCTAGCAAATTAGAAAACACGCTAGAAGCGGATCCTAGCGCTTTTATTCAAAACGCTAGCCAATTAGAAAACACGCTAGATAGATCCTAGCGTTTTTATAAAAACGCTAGGTATTTAGTAAACACTCTAGACGGATCCTCAGCGCTTTTATTCAAAACGCTAGGTATTTTGAAAACACGCTAGATAGATCCTAGCGTTTTTATAAAACGCTAGGTATTTAGTAAACACTCTAGAGCGGATCCTAGCGCTTTTATTCAAAACGCTAGGTATTTAGAAAACACGCTAGATAGATCACTAGCGTTTTTTTAGAAAACGCTAGGTATGGTTAAATAATATTTTTTTGTTTCCTATTGAGCTACTTCCTTTCTCACTAACACTCTCACCCGTAAATGCAAAATCACTCACCCGTAAACGCAAAAACCCTAACACCCTAACTCAAATTAACATCATCTCTCTCAAGGAAAATCATCTCTCTCGGTGAACATCATCTCTCTCACTCGCACAACATTGGTGAGTTTTTGTTCCTTGCTCTGTTTCTTGTTAGATATTAATTGTGGGTTCTAGTTTAGAAATATATTAGTTTTGTCACTTGTGCACACTAGACTCTTCTTTTTTTTTACCACTAGCCTCTTCTTGTTAAACATAAATTAATTATTTGGAAGACTAGACTATATGGTTCCTTTGTCTTGACCAAAGGACCGAGAATAGAAATAGAATATGATATAGATATAGCTTGGGAAAATAAGGAGTGGATTTGAAAAAATTTTAAAAGAGGAATTTTTGTTTGTTTTTTTATATGAATTGATTCTTCATTATATTTGAATTGCTTGATGGGTCATATGTTAAAGTTCTCTTCTCGAGGATTTTATTATAAATATAATTTGGAAATTATGGATAAAAATTGGATGTCCGCCAATCGTCTGTCCAAGGAGTATCTTACTGGAGTGGATTATTTTGTGAGTTGTCTTTGTTGAGCGTTTAGGGACTTCTAGTGGTATGAAATGTCCTTGTTTAAGGTGCCGTTATGTAAAATCGATTCATCGCAGAGGAGTTGGCACGACATTTAAAGGCGAATGGAATTGATCAAAGTTACACTTGTTGGATAATGCACGGTGAGAAAAAGGTGAATCTTCAAATATGAATGATATTAGTAAGAGATATGCGCCACGGTTGACACCGAACACATTCATTTGATGCGAACGAATTTGAAGAGATGGCAAAGGTGGTTGAAGAGGATCTTAATGATTGTCCTGAAATGTTTGAGAAGTTGATAACTGATGCAGAGACACCATTGTATGCGGGTTGTAATGAATTCACAAAATTATTGGCTGTGATCAAGTTGTATAACTTGAAAACTCGCCACGGATGGACGGATAAGAGCTTTACCGATTTACTCTCACTTCGAAAGAAATGTTGCCGAATGATAATGTGCTTCCTTCTCGGACGTATGATGCAAAGCAAATGTTGGGGTCTATTGGCTTGAACTATGAGAAGATACACGCTTGTCCGAATGATTGCATTTTATTTCGGAATGAACATGCGTTGTTAAAGTCGTGTCCTAAATGTAATGCACCGCGGTATAAGAAGAAAGAGTCTGCTCCACAAAAGGTGTTGTGGTATTTTCCTATAATTCCTCGATTTAGGCGCATGTATCGTAGTTCAGAAGATGCAAAACACTTGACATGGCATGAGGATGAAAGGATTAAAGATGGTATGCTCTGACACCCTGCAGATTCTCCGCAATGGAAAAAATCAATATTGAGTATCCTAATTTCGGGGATGACCCGAGAAACCTACGCCTTGCATTGTCTGGCGATGGATTTAACCCGCCGCGGTATCGGAGTAGCTCCCACAAGACATGGCCCGTGATTTTGGCGATTTATAACTTACTGCGTGGCTTTGCATGAAACGCAAATATATGATCTTTGTCTTTGTTAATTTCTCGCCCAAACAACCGAGAAATGATATTGATGTATACTTGGCTCCTTTAATTGAAGACTTGAAGCAAATGTGGGAGACTGGGGTAGAGGTGTATGATGGGTTCGAGAGAAGAAAGTTTCACCACGAGGGCTATGATCTTTGGCACAATGCGACTTTCCTGCATACGGCAATCTATCTGGTGCAATAACAAAGGGGCGATGTGCATGCCCTATATGTGAAGATAACACAGATTGGATGTGGTTGGAACATGGTAAGAAGAATATCTATCTTGGTCATCGTAGATTTTTGCCATCAACTCATCACTATCGATTGTGGAGAAAGGCATTTGATGGGAATACAGAACACGTAGAGCTCCCCGCTTTGACGAGCGAACAGTATTTGAAAAGGTGGAAGATTTGAACATTAAATTTGGGAAGCCTTTTGCGGAGAGATTGCCAAACGGGGTGGAAGAAAAAGTCGATTTTCTTTGAGTTGCCATATCTTTGGAAGTCATTATATGTAAGGCATTTCATTGATGTGATGCATGTTGAAAAGAATGTCTTCGAAGTGTCATTGGTACCTTACTCAATATGCTTGGGTAAGACTAAAGATACCATCAACTCAAGGTTGGATTTGGTTAGTATGGGTTTGAGACCGAATTGGGTCCAGTAAAGAAGGGTACACGTACATATCTACCTCCGTGACTCATACTCTATCTAGAAAGGAGAAGACTGTCTTTTGTGAGTTTCTTCATGGAGTTAAAGTTCCAGAGGATACTCTTCAAATGTGGCGACTCTTGTATCGATTAAAGACCTCAAGTTAAAGTCTCTAAAGTCCCACGATTGTCATGTTCTCATGGAGAATTTGCTACCCATTGGTATCGATCCATTTTGCCTAAGAAAGTGCGTCGGACCTTAACCAAACTTTGTTTATTCTTTAAGGCGATTTGTAGTAGAGTGATTGACCTGAAAGTTGCCAACATTGCAAAGAGAAATTACTGTCACTTTGTGTGAGCTTGAGATGTATTTCCCACCTTCCTTTTTGACATAATGATTCATCTAATAGTTCATCCAGTTAGAGAGACACAATTGTGTGGCCCATGTTACATGAGATGGATGTATCCGTTTGAGCGTTACATGAAGATATTAAAAGGATATGTGAAAAACCGATCACGACCCGAGGGTTGTATTGTTGAGCGCTACATAGTTGAAGAAGGCTGTTGAGTTACGCACCGCCTATCTATCTAGTCTTGAATATTACGTGGGGATGCCAAGGTCTCGTCATGCGGGAAGGATTAGTAAAGGGATGACAGGAAATAAATTAGTGATGGTATCAAGGAAAGAACTAGAGCAAGCACACTTGTACGTTCTTCACAATGATAGTGAGGTTGATTCATATGTTGCCAAGCACAAGGAGATTCTTAAGTGCAATTCCCTGAAAGAAGCAAGTTTGGTTAGCAAAAGAACACAATAGGAGTTTCATAGTGTGGCTAAAACATCACATTGATGGTGAGTGTGTTTGAATCCTACTTCGATTTCAAAAAGATTGAGATGGTTAGCAAAAGGTCCAAATATACATGTCTTCTCTTACAACAAACTATCTAATGAACGAGTGCACTTTCTATACAAAAGAACAAGATGATCGAGTAAAATGCAAAATAGTGGGGTGACTCTTGTAGCTCATTCTATGCATGCATCCATTACAAAGATAGAAATCCCATATATGCGAATATGTCTTACTTTGGCTTCATTGAACACATATGGGAGTTGGATTACAATATGTTTCAGAGCCCGTGTTCAAATGTGAATGGGTTGACAATAATCTTGGTTTCTGATTGATGAATTAGGGTTCATGCGGGTGAATTTCAACAAGTTAGGATATAAAGATGAACCTTTTATTTTAGCATCGCAAGCTCAACAAGTGTTTTATGTCACCGATCCGATTAATATCAATTGGTCTATTGTTCTATTGGTCGACAAAAAATTGTGTATAACAACGATGATGATGAAGCACCCGATGATGTTGGTGTTGAGGGCGACCGTTCTTGAAACATCGTAACCAATAATAGGGGAAAATACTTCTATAGAGGATGTTGTATATTTTAGAAAAGATCATAATGATGGAATTTTTATTAAATCGGAAAAAAAATACCAAGACGCGAATTGCAAACAAAATTTTATCTAGGAAAAGGAAAAGGTAATATAGACTTAATGATTTCTCGTTATTTTTATTAATAGATAATTATTATATTGTTTTTGTAAATTTAACAATAACATGGATTATGTTATATTGCAGTCGAGATGGCATCACTTAGTGATCATGAGATCTAGTGGTCAAGACAGTAGTCATATATGGTATAGCTTTAATTTGTAGCTACTTTTGAGTTTCATAATGTAAGTTACTTATTATGTTGTATGATTTGTAAACAAAAATATCTATTAATAGGTTGAATTTTGTGTGTATCTATATATTGGATTGTAATGATATTGGCTGAATTTTGTTGGAATGATATTTGATGAATTTTCTTTGGAAGGGAAATGAATTAATAGGTTGTAATTAAAAGGAGAATAAACAAAAATAAAAAAATAATTAAAAAAATCAGTCAATAGGTAGCGTTTTAGAGTGAAAACGCTAGAAATGAATTTAAAAATTCATTCAATACCTAGCGTTTTAAAGTTAAAACGCTAGGAATTGTAAAGAGGAGCTAGAGGATCCCTAGCGTTTTACAGAAAACGCTAGGAATGCTAATAAAAGGTGCTATAGCATCCCTAGCGTTTTACATAAAACGCTAGGAATGCTAGTAAAGGTGCTATAGCATCCTAGCGTTTTTAAAGAAAACGCTAGGAATGCTATAGCACCTTTTACTAGCATTCCTAGCGTTTTACTGAAAACGCTAGGAATGGTAAACACGCGCTAGTTGATCCCTAGCGTTTTACATAAAACGCTAGGAATGCTAGTAAAAGGTGCTATAGTATCCCTAGCGTTTTACTGAAAACGCTAGGAATGTTATAAAAGGTGCTATAGCATCCCTAGCGTTTTTACAGAAAACGCTAGGAATGCTATAGCACCTTTACTAGCATTCCTAGCGTTTTCTTGCTTGCTAGGAATGGTAAACACGCTGCGCTAGTTGATCCCTAGCGTTTTATGTAAAAACGCTAGGAATGCTATTAAAATTTTTACAAGGCGCGACCTCTCATCTCCCTCACACACTCACGTCTCACGTACAACCCAGAACTCATCTACCTAACTTTTCTCCACGAACAACCCAGAACTCATCTTCGTTCATCTTCGTTCATCGTACCTCTTCGTTCATCTTCGTTCATCACCGTTGCACATTTCGTTCATCTCCACGCACAACCTGGTTACCCATTTCTTTCATCTCCACGCACCAACCGGGTTACCCATTTTCGTTCATCTCCACGCACATTTCTCAGGTATGGATTTTCTTTTTTCTCCTGATTGTATTGTACATAGATTGCCACTGCTTGCATGTTAGTTATAACAATGTTCTGTTATTGAACAAAAGATTTGATACTAGGTTACTCTTACTCTAGGTTTACTCTAGGTTACTTAGTGCATGTTAGTTATAACAATGTTCTGTTATTGGCATTTTGAACAAAAGATGAACTCTTGATACTAGTCTGTACATGGCTTCTAGGTTACTCTTACTCTAGGTTTACTCTAGGTTACTTAGTGCATGTTAGTTATAACAATGTTACATTATTGGCATTTTGAACAAAAGATGAACTCTTGATACTAGTCCGTACATGGCTTCTAGGTTACTCTAGGTTTACTCTATGTATGTTTACTCTAGGTTACTTAGTGCATGGCTTTGATCATTACTTTGTGCATGGCTTCTTCTATATTTTGTTAAGTGTTTGTTGGTTCTAAACAATTAGAAAGCTAAAACTCACCGAGTCTTATTCATTTGGGTGATTGCAAGTCGGATGGCATCACATAGTGATCACGATAGTAGTCGGGGTGGTGATGGGGGTGATAGAAACACAAAGAAGTTCACTCCCGAGGAATTACATCGAAAAAGAATATCGTCAATCGGATAAGTAAAGGACACGAGAAATATAAGGTAAGTTAATTACTAATTATTAATGTTGTTCTCTACCTTTCCAAGTTATCTAATTATTTAATGATTTAATTATTTAAGGTCCGATGGAGTGTTAAAGGTTTGCCAATTGGAGACAACGGCACAAATTTAATTAGCTTTATTGGTACTAAGGTGAAGCAAATCTTTCCAATTTCAATTAAAAGTTGGAATGAGAAAGATAATCGAGTTTTGCCTAAACCGAAAGATGATTTTGGGACTTAATACAGTATATAATTTTAGACCTCTTTAATAATCTTATTTAGTGATTTTTAGTTATATTTATTTAATCCATTTTTATGTATAACTAGAAACACTTTGATGTCGATGAGTCCCAAGAGATTGGATCTTGAAGGAAGCGGGAAGGTTGCATAGGGCTTACGTAAGGCGATGTGGGGAAAAAGTATTCAAACGCGTCCGATGGGACCATCGACAGAGCCTCCAAAGATCGTATGCGGGAATTATAACTAAGGAGGAATGGACCAAATTTGTAGATATACGCACTCTGGATCCGGATTTCTGGTTAGTATATTAATTATTTAAGTTATATATATATTTCACAAGTAGATATCATTCATTAATGTAGTAGTATCTTTTTAAATAGAAAAAGAGCAAAGCGAATAAAGAAAGAGCTTCTAATCCCGAGTACCCTTATAGAGGAGGTTCTAGTGGATATCAAATTCTCGAAGAAAGATTGGTAAGAAATTAGTTTAATTTATTATGATTTAATGAATCTTTTAATTTACAGTTGATTAACAATTATTAAACTTAAATAGTTCTTTGGAAGGGAAAGATCCAACTCAAGAATCCCTTGATGATCGTCCGATTATGCAGTTAGAGGCCCGACAAAACAAGGATGGGGAGATTGTGGATCCGAAAACTAAGGAGGTCAAGGACAAAATTGTAAGTATTTTTTTAATCCGTTACTCGATTTTTTTGACACGTGAACATATTTTTATTGTCGATTAAATTTCGTTGACACTTGTTTATTATTTCTATCCGTTACTCGATTTTTTTGACACGTGGACATATTTTTTATTCTCGATTAAATTTCTTTGACACTTGTTTATTATTTTTATCCGTTACTCGATTTTTTTGACATGTGGACATATTTTTTATTGTCGATTAAATTTCACTTGACACTTGTTTATTAATTTTATCCGTTATTTATGTTTGTGCATCGTGAGAAAGCATATCACAATCAGTATCACAAGGAGATTTAATGAGATTGTGATGGTCACCAAGATGTCCTTGCTCGTGCATTGGGAAGGGAAGAGAGACAGGTCGGATTAGAGGTTATGGATATGGGATTCCTCAGACAACCGTGTTTGGGCCAAAGAAGAGCCAAAGCAAGGGGTGCGGGGGATTGTAAAGTCATGGCGGAAAAGTATGACGAGCTATCCAAGAATGTTCTTTGTGCTAATGGAAGAGAGAGATGTTTAAGCGACTCTTGGCACAAAGGATTGGTGCACCATCCCTGCTGCACCACCCCTGCTGAACCTATTGAGCTCTTTGCACCCCCATAGCGCCCGAGATAGCCGCACCATCCCTTCAACACATTATTTAACAAAACTCGACTGCTTTTTTGTACAATTGTATTTGATAAAATTATCATGTATATTTATTTTTCTTTATAATTGATTTAGGATAAGCGTGAGTGTGAGCTATATATTGCAAACCCACATCGAAAGGTTGCGGTGGGTTTGATATGTAACCAATTGAGTGCCACATCGCACAATCAGGCCATGCACGAAAACCATTTGAGAGTTAGGGTAGACTATTCAATAGAGGGGTCTGCACCATTGCTGCTCCAATTGCTAATGCGGATATATTTCTTTGTGGATCAAGCGCTTAGTACTTTTGTGGCATGGCACGAACAACTTGTCGTTGTAAGTGACAATATTTTTGTTAATAATTAAATGACTATAATGTGTGTTAACTAACTAGCTAATTAATCATTTTTTAATATATACTAGGTACCCCATGTGTCCCGACCTTCCCTTCCATGAAAGTCTCCCAACCTTCCCTTCCACTACCAAACTCTCAGACCATCTTCTATACAACCAGTCCAACATGTTGGTCAATTTCCCAATGATGAATTCCAGAACTACATCGATTCTCTAAAGGTCCACATTCAAAAAATGAACCAGGACGACTCGATTTTTTTACCGCCCGATACCATTGTGGGCCTGGAACAGTTGGTAATGATCAACATCGAGGATATGAAAGCTATAGTTGAGATGGATTGGGCCACTTGCCATCGATATCGAGTATACGGGTATGTATTAAATTATTTGTACACAATAGTTGTTTATATTAGAGTATATATATGAGGATCTGAAAGTTGTATATATATTATTTATAGGTTTTTGTACAATCGTCTTCTGGTCCCTTCTCAACGGACACAGAAGTATTTCTTCTTGTGTCCGGCTTGTATAGTTGTGTTTCATAAAGGTAACACAGAGGAACGCATTAAGACTATAAAGAGTGAAGTACAAAGTTATATCCATTCACGCTTCATGGAAGCCAAACATTTGAAGGGCGACTCTTTATTTTTGGCACCACTCAATAATGGGTGAGAAATTTAGTCTTCAATCACTTGTTTAATTATTTTGAGGATTGTATTATAGTGTAAATTAATGTGTACTCATTCGTTCTTCATTTACTTGCAGAGCAACATTGGGTACTCTTTGCAATAAACCCTAAGCACAATGTTGTCTATTATCTGGATTCACTTCAAGGCCATTACAACGTCTACGAAGACTTCGTAGAATCAGTTGAGAGGTGTGTATGTGTAACCCTCTCATTTTAATTTGTATAATTTAATATATGTATTTTGTTCAACTTAACGTTATATATATATATATGTATGACGTTACGATTGCTTTGAAAGAATACTTGGGATTATCTACAAGTAAAACAAGATGGCTACCCATAATCTGTAAGCTTTTTAAGAATCATTCTTATAATTTTAATTGATTTTTGGTCATAAAAATGTGACAATTAAGTTATAATCTTTTGCTTTGTAGTGTCCTAAACAACCAAATAGCAATGATTGTGGGTACTATGTTATGAGGTTTATGAAGGAGATTATCACTCATGACAAAGTAACAATCCCAACCAAGGTAACTACTTAGATTTCTTTTTATATTGATATTATAATACTTACTCAAATTTAATAAACATTTTAATTCTAATTTTATTTCATTTTATTTTCATATTTTCCCGACTTCAAAAAAATCCGAATTACTCTGTTTGAAGAACTTACAGATGAGGAGTGGTGCCATTATGTTTCTAGCTTTTTGTAGCAAGTTTTGAGATTCATAATAGTTTAGTTATTATTTATGTTGTATATATTGTAGTTAGTTGTTGTATATATTGTATTCTTAGAATGATATTGGATTGGAAATATTTGATGAATTTTGTTGAATGAATTTTGTTGAATGAATTTTGTTTGAATGATATTGGATTGGAATGTATTTTCTGAATTTTGTTGGAAGGGAATGAATTTATAGGTTGTAATTAAAATGGAGAACAAACCAAAATAAAAAAATATTTAAAAAAATTCATCAATAGGTAGCGTTTTAGAGTGAAAACGCTAGAAATGAAGTTAAAAATTCATTCAATACCTAGCGTTTTAAAGATAAAATGCTAGGAATTGTAAAGAGAGAGCTAGAGGATCCCTAGCGTTTTTCTGAAAACGCTAGGAATGCCTAATAAAGGTGCTATAGCATCCCTAGCGTTTTATATAAAACGCTAGGAATGCTATAAGCATCCCTAGCGTTTTATATAGAGCGCTAGGAATGCTAGTAAAAGGTGCTACTGACATCCCTAGCGTTTTTATATAAAACGCTAGGAATGCTATAGCACCTTTTACTAGCATTCCTAGCGTTTTACTGAAAACGCTAGGAATGGTAAACACGCGCTAGTTGATCCCTAGCGTTTTATTTAAAACGCTAGGAATGGTAGTAAAATGAGCTATGGGATCCCTAGCGTTTTACAGAAAACGCTAGGAATTGTAAAAAGGCGCTGGGTCAATGGCTAGCGTTTTATATAAAACGCTACGTATGTCTAAAACACGCTGGGTAAATGGCTAGCGTTTCTTAAAACGCTACTAATGGGGTGTACGCATTAGTAGCGCCAGCTTCTCTAGCGTTTTAAAACGCTACCAATGCCCAAAAAAAACGCTGATAAACCTTGTACGCTGGCGTAGTGTTCAATTCTTTCTCTGCGTTCTCTTTGATGCAAACAGGAAGAGATGAAAAGGAAGATCAATTCTTTTTGGTGGGGGTTTTAATCGTCGTACTAGACGAGGTATTAATGGGCTCAATTAGGACAAACTGACTATGCGGAAAGAGTTTGTTGGTATGGGCTTTCATCATTTTCATGGTTTCAACTTAGCAATGCTAGGAAAGCAAGGCTGACGTCTAGCTAGGCACCAACGATGATGCTATTGTTACTCGTGTCTTCAAAACTACACATTTTCCTAATAGGAATTTCTTGGAGGCTCGCTTGAGCTATAATCTCATTTATGTTTGGCGTAACATCCACACTTCACATGTAATTGTTATTTAACGCATGGATGGTTTGTGGAACACACATGTACTATCACAACTCTTCAATAGGGAAGACCAAGGGAGGATTCTAGGAATTTCTCTTCGATGCCGAGATAGCTAGAGAGGACTCGCTTGGAACCGAGTCATGCTTGTTTGTATTCGGTAAAATCAGCATACTATTTAGCTATGAATGAGCTTATTGATTCCACTAATGATCGAATTGTAGGTGACTGGAAGTTGCTTTGGAAATTAAAGGTTCCACACAAGGTTTGCATCCATCTATGGCGAACAACCCGTGGTGTCTTACCGTGTCGTTACAACATGTGTCGTCGCCGCGTTCCATGTTACGTGAGTGTCCGATGTGCGATGCAAATGAGGAAAGTGAGTGGCATATATTTTTGGTTGTGCACATGTAGTGGAAGTGTGGAGAGTTGCTAGACTTTGGGCGCTATTCGGTCTCGGTTGTAATGGAAGGCGATGGATATAGGGATTTGTGTCTTTTGTTTACTTTCACTGCTGCATGAGAACTCTAGGAGGTGTTTTGTGATGAAGTTTTAGTGTTTGTGGAAGTGGAGGAACGAGAAAGTGTTGGATAACATCGTGAAACCAGTGAGGGTTTTGGTTCAATGTGCGCTGGATCTTTTATTTTGTTAGCAAGAGCTCGAGGAGAGTGTAATTGGTTACCGACTTAGACATCCAATGTGTTACCTTTGAGTTTGATTGCAAAGTGGTAGTAGATGGGATCTGAGGAGAGTGTAATTTTGTAACTTAATATGGCTCTATTCTACGCACGTGTCGTAACTTATTATCTATTCTGGAAAACTATATAGTCAATTTTGTCCTGCGACAAGCAAACTTTGTGTCTTATACCTTAGCTAGAGCATCAAGAAATTATGTTAGCTCTTATGTCTTTGATTGTAGTCCTACTTCGATTGCTATTTTGATGAATGAAACTTCATAAGTTTCCTTTGGTAAAAAAAAATCATTAATTTTATTATTTTTCTCAAAAAAAAATTTTTTATTGTTTTTGATAAAATTTTTAATCTTTTTCCGTCAAAAAAATTATTAATCTTTTATCTATGATATATTTAATTGTTTATTACCCACCACATTTATTTCCCTTTTTTACGATGAATAATTATAGGAATAATTGAAAAAAGAACAATTTTTTTCTTAAAAATTGACAAGTAAAAACATAGGATGAAGTATTTGTCAGCTTTACAAACTTCATTAGCAATTCATTGATCGATGGAATAATTAAGATAGTTGCGCTTTCGAAAAATACTGATATAGGTGATCTATGTTAGCGCACTATTTTTTTGGTTACTCAGATGAAATCACAAATAAACAGACCACACACAAACTACCACGGCTTACATTCGGGTTTGAATTCAGAAACCGTCGACGTCCCCGTGTCACTGAAATTGCCAAAGCAACCGACAGTGAAGGACATTATAGCGCACTATTTAAAAAGAATGTTTCTTTTTATTGTAAAACATGACTTAAAAGGAACACGGGAATCAAACCTAAAAGGGAGTGAATTCTGTGAATCTTAACCAGAACAAAACATAAATAAAATAATATGAAAGAAAATACTGGAATTTAAATGGTTGGAAACATTACAATGACTCGCCAATCCGTTAACGTCAACGAGACTTAGGATATGTAGGGTGTTTACAAGTTTCATCCCTTAGGATAATGATCTTTCAAGTATATTATATATGCAAAGAAGGATAATCTCCTAGTTACAACGATCATAATAAGTGTCTTCTTGAGTAACTTCCTTAATCTATGATTGATACTTGTCTTATTTGAAATAATAAATTACTAATAACTTTCTAGTAACTCCTTTACATCAATTATCAAGTCACCAATGCCTTAAACATGCATTTATTCTCGTATTTTGCTTCATAAACCCACAAGCCAACTATATATTTCACATGGTATTAAAATGAAATTTTGGACTCTAACACTAGCATTAAGGTTTTTTTAATGAATTGGAAAACCCCTTCAGTATTCATATATATTTTTTTTGAGAATACAGTATTCATATATTTGGTATATAAACACATTATAATTTTGCTATTAAAATACACAATGTAGTATTATTTATTTATTATTATGACAAAATATGATGCTGTATTATTAATTTATTAATGACCCTTCTATCTAATCATCTTCGAATATAAACATACCTACCCACTCGGGGACCAGTGGCGGATCTTTATAGGAGCCGGGGGGAGCCACGGTACCCCTTGGCTCCCATTAAGTTAATATATACATAGATATATTTTATACTCAAAGTTAGAATATATAGAACCAAATGAACACTAAGCAACAAATGTATCAGTAGCCAAACGGTTAAGAGCATTATTTGTGTATTTAGGGTCTCCAGTTCAATTCTTGTGATGGTCAAACCTCTTTTTTGTAGTTATTTGTATATTTTTCTCAAAAATTAATATAAAAAACTGCACTAAGCAATATTTGAACTTAGGACATTAAAATTGACATAGATAATTTTGACCACTAAACCAAACAAACTATTATAAATACACCATTAATTTTATTTTATATATTTGTTACTATTTTGGCTCCCTCCAATTTTTTTGGCAAGATCCACCCACTGTCGGGGACACCTCAAAATCCTGGCAAACATTATCCAAAAGGATTGACTATGTTTGACCACGTGCTCAGCATACATGTTTAAACCACTAAAATATTTTGGGATTTTTTGTGGTTAGAGATTATGAAAAGAGCCTTCAAAGAAGCAATGAGGTTCATTGCTTCGCTGGAAAAAGACTATTATTATTGATCTTTTTAGGGTTTGTGATTTACTCTTATATTTTAAAGAGGTTAGATAAGGGATCCACTCTTAGGTCCGTTTGGTTGGAGAGAAAGAGAGAAGAGCAATCTTTTTTCTCTTTTCTCTTTTCTATTGTTTGGTACACTCTCTTCTCTCTTTTCCTCTTCCCTTACTCTCTCTTCCCTCTTTCACTTTAAACAAACACTCTTAGTGCAATAAAAAGTCATTCTATCTTTTCTCTTTCTCTCTTCCATTTCTCTCTCGCTTCAACCAAACAATAGAAGGTCATTCGAGGGTTTGATAAAGCAAATATTATGTTTTTAATGTAATAAGTTACTCTTTTAAGTTTTTTCGTACCACTTAGGTTTTTTAAGTTATTTAATTGTAACAACTTAGTACTTTAAGTTTTTTTCATACCACTGAGGTTTTTTAAGTTACAAAACGTTTACACCGTTAGCTTTTTTTTAAATTTTCCATCCAACATTTTTACAATTAAAAAAGCTAACGATGTAAACGTTTTGTAACTTAAAGGACTCAAGTGGTAAGAAAAAAAACTTAAATGACCAACTTGTTACAATTAAATAAATTAAATGACCTAAGTGGTTAGATAAAAATTTAAAGGACTAATTTAGCCTTTTTATTATTGATATCTTTAATAGTTGTTGTTTTTGACGGACTCTCTTTAATATCTAATACTAACATAATTATCTGATATTGCGTTGCTCGTGTGACAAGGTGAAGGAAATTAAACTTTATTTTTGCTTCCACAGATGATCCATTGACCATTGCAAGCAGTGAAGTCCACTAAAAGAGAAGGTTGATTAAGTATACTCCCTCCGTTCTTTTTCTTTTGATGTTTTAGCATATGACACAAGAAATAATAAAACAATAAGTAGATAAAATATAGACTAAAATACCCTTATTTATCATCTTGTTATTGACAATTTTACTTTGGTAAATACATACATAACAATTAATGTAACTATAATGATTTGAAAATGAAAGTAAATTAGGAGAGTATATATGTCATCTTGTTCTAGGATAGTGCAATTCATCTTGGAAACTCAACGGTACAAAATAATAGTTTTGGGACAAGGTAAAAGTGAAAGGGGGGCCTTATATTTCGGGACGAAAAGGAGTATTTAGGAAGGATAATTAGTTTTGATATATGTGCATATTAAACAATTAATTGTAATTGTTTATTGATTTAAGGGTGTTATTGCAAAAAAAATAGTTAAAATAGCATTGGGGATTGTAAAATATCAAAAGTTTTGGAACAAAATTTAGAGGCTAAAACATCAAAAGAAAAGGAACGGAGGGAGTAATAAATTTGTCATTCTTCGATAAATAATATATAATCTGATAGATTATGTTAAGAAGGTAGGTCAGTCGATAAGCTAAAGGATATGAAAGAGTTTATAGAAGGAGGTCCATGATTCATATCCCTAATGTATGCGGCTTGGCATTGCCGCGCGCTCAAATGCCTTTATTTTTGTTTTCACTTTTTTTTCTGATCTGCAATTTTTTTTGTTTCAATTTTTTTTCCTCTTCTTCTTTTTCTCCAGCTTTTTTTTCCTTTTTGATTTTTGCTTCAGTGTTTTTCTTCTCTTATATTTTAAGGAGTGATTACAGTCTCGAAAAAATTTAGATATTTAAATATGTAAATATTGTTCTTCAATAATCGATTCGGTAAAAAAAAATTCATTTCATGAAAAACTACGTAAAATCGGATGCTAAAAAGTGTGGTTTGGTGTACTTGATCATGAAAAAAGTGTGTTTTGAGGTACTTTTGGGATTTGAAAAAATTAATTGATCATGAAAAAATTAGTAAAAGAATACGTAAAAGTGGGATGCTAACAGTGTGTTTTTTTGGTACTTTAGGGTCCCAAAATTTTTTAGATGCTCAAAAAGTTCGTTCCTCAATAACTTTATCTTTTTGACTTCATAATCTTCTTATTTAATTTATAGTTTTAATTTAATTTCATTTACGGGAACTTCAGCCACATTTACAATAGATCATCAATCGTACTCTTTCAACTTTCTATATGTGCACATTTTTCACTTTTGATGTCTTCTTTATTTTGGTCATTTTGCACCAACGGGTATTAAAACCATTGTTTAATTGGTGTTTATGTTTTTATCTTTCTTTAATATTCGAGTATAGTGTTGCTGCATTGACTCCCATAGGAACTTCAGCCACATTTATAATAGACTTTTTCTTCTTATTTTATCTACGGAGGACGTCAATTTAAATGTCTTCATTAATGTCCTTTTAAACTTTATAATATTTTTTATTTAATTAATATTTATTTATTCACAGTTATTAGATTTTATATTTTGCAAAGTAACACCATTTGCCAAATTGCATAAGCTACCTTGGGGCACGGGGGTCGACCCTGTGCTCCTTAGGTTGATTATCACAGTTGACAAGCTCAATGTTGACCAGTGAAAAATTTGCTTTCAAGTACGATGCGATATTATTCTTTCAAAAAAAATTAATTACTCGATTATACTCCCTCCGTCCCATATTATATGTCATTTAAGGTTGTGGCATAGGAATTAAGAAAAATTGTTAATTTTGTATGGGAAAGAGAGATTGTGAGTTAGTTTGCCAAATTGTCCTCTATTAATGACATTGGAAACATAAAAAGTAGAAATGTAGGAAGAAATATATTAAATAATGAAGGGTATGATTGGAAAATAAATTGATGTTGTATTGGTATTCTAAAAAGTCATGTATTATGGGACAAATATTTTTGCCTAGAAAGTCACATAATACGGGACGGAGGGAGTACGATGGAATTTAGCCAACCACGTGCATCGCACGGGTTATGGGGCTAGTATTTTAGAAACTTACATTTCCCAAGTTGTCCCCATTTCTTGTGGCAAGGTCGATGTGCTTGTTTATAGCTGATAATAGCTTACAGTAAATAAGTTCTTTGTAAGTGTTCGGTAGGACTAACTTTTTCGAAATTTTTACTAGCTTATAACATTTTTTGAAATCATATTTGAAGTAATGTTTGAGCTTATATATAGTTTATAGTGTTTCATTTTTCATCTCAATTTTACACTTACTACTTTAATTAAATTTGTTATTTATCTTCTATTAAATGAATCTTCTCTACCCGTTTTGTAGGTGCGAATAGCACATTTGCACATAGGCCCAATAGCTAGAACACCAACTAGCCCACACGCACTTGCGGAAGTGTGAAAAACACACATATGATATATGGGGTTAAATTCTTTAACCCAAGACCCAGGCCCAAGTTCCGTCTAACCCGGAATTGAAATGCACAAAAACCACAAACACACGCTTAGTTGCTAGGGTTCATATTTTTCTTTTTGTCTCCCATTCTCTCTTTGTCTCCTGCTCTCGTCTTTTCTTTTCTCACTAAACACTCTTTTTGGTTTTTTTTTAGGTACGAAAGACGAAAGCAAGGAAAAGAGGAAAGCTAGTGAAGCATGCAAGGTGCGTAGAGCTGAAGTTGTATTTTTCATTTCACAACATAGGTATTTAAACATAATTTGTAACCCATAAATTAGGAAGTTGAGGGCTAACAACCCTACCAATCTCTATTTTTTGTTCAACGGTACCATTTGTAACAACCTTCAAGTTGTTCTTTAACTGATTTCAAATTACATTTCAATATCCCCTTTTAATTCAAATCCCTAATCTAAGCCCTAAAATTAAATTACTACAATTTTGTTTCTCATCTTCGTAATGGGCACCCCTTGATAGCTTTGGTGATGATGTCTGCTAATTGAATCTTTGTTGAGACATAATCCACAACAAGTTTCCCCTTGTTGACTTGGCCACTCAGGTAATCGTACTTGGTTTCAATATGTTTAGTGATTCCATGTGAAATAGGGTTCTTTGCTAGATTCAATATGCTTGACTTGTTGTCAATCATCACTTTGTAGGGGTTGACCTAACTCAACTAGCTAGAAGTTCCTTTACCAAGGTCTCAAGCCAAGTAGCTTCGCACCCAACCACTTATTTTACTTCACAAGAGGAGAGAGGGCTACATTTTATTGCTTCTTTGAGATCCATGACACAACCCATCATTGAATTTGAACAAGAATCTTGATGTACTTCTTTTGTCAAATCTCTATCCCCACACCAGTCTTAATTAGAGTACCCCAAAAGTTCACACACTCCCTAGTTAGCACTTTTAGGAAACAACACTCCAAAATTGAGGGTACCTTTGATGTACCTCAATATCCTTTTAATAGCCATTAGGTGTGATCTCAAAGGTTTATTCATACACCTACTCACTATTCCAGCTGCATATAAGATATCAAGACTGTTATGGCACAGATATCTCAATGAACCAATCATTTGTCTATACAAGGTAGGATCTACCTCTTAGTCCCCGTAATCTTCTTCCTTACCCAAAATTCCTTCTGCTGGTGTTATGGCAGGATTCCAATCCGCCATGCATGTCAAATTTGGACAAGACTTCCTTAGCATAGTTCATTTGATGAAGTATCATGCCTTCAAGAGTGTTTAAGAATTTCAAGCCTAGGAAACTAATTAGACAGTTTTCCTAGGTATGTCATCTCAAATTCTTCCTTCATGCATGTTTTAAACTTGTCTATCTCTTAAGGACAACTCCCAGTTGTCATCTACATAAAGGCAAACAATGAGTATTTTGGTCTCCTTGCTTCCTTTCGCATAGACACCACCAGGTTTAGCAGAACATTTCTTGAACCCTTTTTGTACAAAAGAACCAATCAATCCTCTTATTCCGTTAGCCCTTGGGGCTTGCTTAAGCCCATACAATGCCTTGTTCAGTTTTTAACGATCATTTCTTCCTTACCTTTAATCACAGGCCCAAGAGGTTGTTTTATGAACACTAGTTCATCCAAAGGCCCAGTAAGGAAAGTTGACTATACATCCAAGTCATACAAGCACCAACCTCTGCTACATGCTAGGGTAGTCACTACCTTAATGGTCTCATTCCTTGCTACTGGTGAAAACACTTCTCAGTAGTCAATGTCCTTCCTTTGTATGAAACCTCTTACAACTAACCTTGCCTTGTTCTTTACAACCTTACCCTCATGATTTAGCTTCAATTTAAAAACCTATTTGACATCAATTACTTTCTTATCAGGGGGTATTTTAGTCAAATCCCAGGTCTGGTTTTTTTTCCTACAAAATTCTATAGAACTTGGTTCCTCTTTCATAGTTTTTTTCCAAACCTTTTCTTTCAAGGCAGCCTTGTGGTCAATAGGTCCATAATATTCCAACATAGCAAAATGAATTAATTCACCTTTCTCGTCAATTTCTACATCATTATTCAGTTCATAGTCTGAAGATCTCCTAGGTAGTTGCCTATGCCTCTGATTTCTAGGCATTTCTGGTGCATTATTCAGTTCATAGTCTGAAGATCTCCTAGTTATCGGGTGCTACAATTTTTGACAATCCCTTTAGAACTTAGGCTAGACAAGCTTTTGAAATTCAAGTGACCATCTCTTCTATGCCAAAGCAAGCTTTTAGAATCTGGTATGACAGTATTGAGGCAATCAACCTCTATTATGCTAATACAGTTGTCTTCCATTTAATTATATTCCTTATTTATCTTCCGCTAGGTGAATATTCTCTTTTAATTTTTATTGGTGCAAATAGCACATATGCACATAGGACCAGTAGCTAGAACACCAACTAGCCCACACGAAAGCGCCAAAAAACACACAGATATGGGTTTAACTTCTTTAACCCAAGACCCGGGCCCAAGTTCCTTCTAACCCGAAATTAAAACACACATTTAGCTGTTAGGGTTCATATTTTTACTTTTTTCCCCCTAATTCTCGCTTTCTCTCTCTCGCTCCCATAGAAATCTCTTTCTGATTTTTTGAAGGTACGAAAAACGAAAACAAGGTAAAGAGGAGCTAGTGAAGCGTGCAAGAGGCATAGATTGTTAATTTCTCAGGTTGTATTTTTCATTTCATAGCTTATGTATTTATATAGCATTTGTAACCCATATCTAAGGTAGTTAGGGGCTAACAACCCTAACAACCTCTATATTTTGTTCAATGGTAATATTTGTAACAACCTTCAAGCCGTTGTTTAACTGATTTTGAATTTCATTTCAATCGTTTTAAGAATTAATTAATAAAAATATCTATTTATGTAATTTTATATTTATAAGTGCTCTCGTATATAAAATGACGGGGGTGCAGCTCTTAAGGATATAGGTTTACTAAGGGAGACCTCCCCAAAACACATGAACCAAGAGTCTCTAATACAACAGTAATTAACATGAGTTATTTATAATATAATGAGGGTCCTAGCTAGGGTGTTCTATAACGCAAGGGGATTCCCACCCTATGTCTGCTTTGCGCCGCCACCAAAGTAGTTGCACGACCTCTACTTCAATATATATGAGCCACTACTCAGTTGTCGCCTTGGTCTGTGCATGGCCCATACAACAACGCATGCGGTACATTGTCTCTGTCGGTACTACTCAAACCTCCTCGGGTGACTATTGTGTTACGATTGGCTTTCTTTTCCTGCTCGGCAAATGTCTTCCGTAAGGAGGATTGGAGCCCTTCTCGGTCTTCTGGAGCCCGAGTCGGCATTTTTCGAACACCCCCGGTAAGATAAACTAGGTCAACTATTAACTTTACCAAACAATTTAAATTCTTTCTATTAGCTTATGCAATATCAATTTTGTCTCCTGTGAACTAATTTATCCGTTATCCACTAACTTATATATTATATTTTTACAAAACAACTCCTTAACATTGGTTTTTGTCATTTTTCAGTATTCTATCTTGATTTAGCCGAATTTTTGTTTAATAAAACTCTACCTATATATAAAAAAAATCCAAAAGTAACTTTTTGGTTCTTTTTTCCCGGAGAAGATGGTGAATTGTTGTCCCCCGACTAGGGTTCTTTTTTCCATGTTTCAACATGATGAGCAACAATGTTTGACTCTGACCTAAATATGTGAGAAAGGAACATATACACCTAATATATCTTTAAAATTTTCCAATTTGGCCCTAATAATATGTCTTACGCCAGAGAAATCGCCCAAATGATACCTACTTACTGCTCTATATGCTTTAATTAATAGCTAATTAAATCATATTCATGGGTGTTTACTTATTTTTAATGGGAGCAAAACCCACATGAGATGACCGCATATATATTTATGTTAGAAAAGGTCAATAAACTATAAAACCCTTGTCCTTCACTATTGATTGTATTAGAAATTTCACCGACATGCATGAGATGTGGTGTTTGGGGTTTTAACTCTAGTGCGAACATTTATGTAATAGTGATCGTATTTATTTGTAATTTCATCTAAGTTAATAAAAAAATCATTAAGCCTTCATTAGAACGAAAAAATAATAAATAACGAGTTGGTTTAAATTTATGCTCTATTTGTTTTTCTTACATTCCTAATCACTTATTTTACTAAATAAAGAAAATTGTTTTTTTACAAAGTAACTAAGATCTCGTTTACTTTTACTTCTAGTTTCTTTTTTTAATTTCACTTCACTATCTCTTTAATTAAAAAAGATCACGCACACATGAAATTAAAAATTGAAAGTAACAAATGTTTTTTTAATAGTAAAAGAACCCAAAGTTCCTTCAAGTAATGGTGATTATTTTTTTTGAACAGCTCCACTAATGGTCATTCGATTATTTTTTTTCAATCACACACTTCGCATGGCACTTTTTTATTTATTTTGTGTTGAATAAAGGAGAAAAAATAAATTAGAAAATGAAAATAAGAAAAACTAATAGAGTATATTTTGTAATATTATTATCTGGGCAGGGACGGATGCACCTTATAGCAATTGGGGGCATTTGACCCCACTTGAAAAGTTATTTTGTTTATAAATATATATAATAAATTTATTTTTCCCCCATAAGAAAATAAGGGTTGCCTCCATTGATTAGTTTTTTAAACTAAATATAGAAATTTTCAAGAGATAAATAAAAAAGAGAACAAGTTAGTACTAATTTTACCTTGTTTGTAATTGATAGAAATTTAAGTATTTTAAGATTTTTCTGTAGTAAAATTATGTATTTTACAAAAAAATTACACTATTTTTTTGAGAAAATATTATAGCCTGCTTTTTGCCCCAGTGATAAAAATTTCTGGATCCATCACTGTATCTGGGTACATGAAAAAATTTCTTTATTAGCAGAACAATAAGAAGAAGAATAAATAAATTAATGTAAGTTTTTAAACTTGATAAAATGTAAAAAAAAAATAAAAAATAGATAGATAGATAAGCAAATAGTTAAAACATATCTGATTAAAAAAACACATTAGTGAAATGAATATCAATTCTGAAACACATGACAATATTTTGAAAAAAGTTAAAGCATATTAGAAAAAAGTAAAATGAAAGGGACTTCAAATAATTAATTAATCTGCTTAAGTGTTGATCTACATGATGTGAACACGAATAAAAAGATTGCAGTTCCCATTAAGAACAGTGACTCAAATCTTTAAGATATAAAGTAAAGCCAATGATGTCACTTCTTGCGTACTACAACTTTTGTTTCTTTCTGTAAAGACACCATGAAGATTTTTAAGTTTATAAACTAGGTATCCTCTACACAAAACTGCAGAGACAAATTCATTGATCGAGTCGGATAGGACTACTATGGACAACAAAGATCTCTCTCAAGAAACTTAACACTGTTGCATGGATATTAGACTGGATTTGAAATCAAGACCTTAGTTAAACTGAAAAAGACTCCTACCAAGTGATCTTGGATAGAGACCATCAAGATTTGAAACACATTAGTTATTTTTAAAATAAATAAAAAAACAAAACACATTTTTCGAATCATTGCTCACTACCTACAGAGTGTCTCAATGCTTTCAACAAACGATTAATCTTCACTTGTGTTTAGCTTCAAATTTCGCACTGGCCAACACCAAATTTGTCCACTATGAAAATGAAACCCGAGAGCACCGAATCGACCTCTTATTGAAAGATAGATTAAGCCATTGGACAACGGTGCTGGTGAACCAAAACACATTTGCTAACCCTTTATATCAAGAACCCTTTTAAATAACTAAAATGCAATTAAAAGAAAACAAATATTCTGAAAAATAAAGACTTGTGGTCTGCTTCATCTGGTTTCCAAAAACTCTAAACTTAATCAAGAGAAAATTTGTTGTTTTAAATTTTGTAACCGAACTAAGCTCGAACATAGTTTGAAACTCGACTCGATAAATAGCTTGTTGAACTTCTTTTATTAGCATAAATTATATTAATAGGAGTACTAGGAGTACTCTAACCCTTACAAAATACAAGGAGCCTCATTAGAACCTCCCAGAGCCAAAACCTCATGAGAAAAAACTCAAAGAGAAAAAAAGTACCCCAGGAAGAGCAAGGCGGAAAATCCATTATACATGTTCAAGCAAACAAGAGGATTTCCCTACCAATTAGAAATCGAACAAGCAGAATCGCGGCCTTCTATGCTGATGAACAAACTCCAAGTTATAGACTTAAGATGGTTAACAATCACCTATGAATTGAAGACTTGGCCTCTGAAAAGAATATGATTCCAATAAAACCAGATACACCACGTGATAGTCATCCAAAACAAATAATTCAATCAACAAACTATGAGTCCTGATATGAGCTACACCAACCAGATTATCGACAACCCTAATGCCCAACCAATTCTGTATATAAAGCTATACAGACCAAGAACACCTACACATAAAAAATAAATTGGAAATAGACTCATCTTGCTCAAAATAGAGGGGGCAACATGACCCATAAGGATCCTTGACAATACCCTTAGATGTAAGAGCATCACGAGTTGGAAGCTACCCCAACAACTATCTCCAACCAAAAAAACCCCACCTTAGTCGGAATAGCAAGCTGCCACATATCATTAAAAACACACTGAATATCGCTATCAAACCTATTATGTTGCATCAAGCTTAATAAAAACACATAACAAGATTTAACAGAAAACGAATGAAACTTATCCAGCCTTCATTGCCAACTGTCTTGATCCAATCAACAGGATTAAATAGATGTAAAGTTGCCAAAAGAAACTCCAAGTCGGCCCTCTCCACTTCAGAAAGATCTCAGCCCCAATCAAGCTTCCAACACCAAGTGTTATCAACCCAATACATGTGCTCTTTAATTCTACCATGTTTAAGCTTTGTCACTTCAAAAAGACTAGGGAAAAGTTCATTAAAATTCTAATTGTCGGCCCACTTGTGCAACCAAAAGGAAATCAAATCCCCTTCCCTAACACTAGCCTTATCGTTGAATCAAAGGCTCCCCAACATGAACGAATTCCATCTTCCAAAAGTAATAAATTCCTCCATCATAATGAATCCTTAGTGCCTCCTATAAGCGATTGAACCCACAAGAAGAAGTTCCTCAAAGCACCATATCGGTGTGAGAAAAGCTTCCGCCAACTAGCATTTAGGGATGGCAAGCCGGGCCCGCCCGCCCTGCCTTGCCTTGAGCTCGCCAAAAATAGAGAGGGGTGGGGCGGCCCGCCATATGATAGTGGGTTGAGAAGTTGAGCCCGCCTCACCCCTCGGCGAGTTGGCGGGTTAGCCTTCTATTAAAACAAATAATTAACAATTTTTTTAAATCTCACTTTTTGAGCATAAAATAGGCGGGTTTACGGGTATGCCCGCCCAAACTCGAAAAAAAAATTAAAAATGACGGGTTAGTGGGTTTACCCGCTACAACCCGTCAAAAAAACATTAAAAAATATTTAGAAATAGTTAAAACTTGGGAAACAAAAAATAGAAAAATATTAAAGTAGTCGAGTTGGCCCGACCCGTCTTTGGCCCAACGAGTTGGTGGGTTAGGCGGGGCGAGATACAACGGATTGCCGATGAAATCACCAACCCAACCCGTCAATTTTTGGCGGGCTAGCGGGTTGGTCTGGCTGGCCAAACCCGTTTTTCCATCCCTACTAGCATTAATGTCGTAATGCATCTCCATCTCCAGTTGCTCAAAAGAGCCAATTTGAAAGCTTCCAGATTCTTCACACCAAAACCGCCATCCTTCTTGGCTATGCACACCTTATCTGAGGCAACCCAATAAACGTGACCACAAAAAATACCTCTGAATCTTAACGAGCTCTTGGATGACAATCTCAGGGGCCTTATAGAAAGAGAACGTATAGAGAGGAATACTATTGAGAATAGAGTAAATGAGAGTCACTCTGCCCCAATAGACAAGAAACACCCAAAGATTCTTTCTCACCTTGTCAATAATCGGATCCAAGTGTATCTTTTTCTATGGTTTGATCCCATCGGAATGCCCAAATATTTAAACGGAATAGCAACGATGTTGCAAGACAAGAAAGTAGTCGCCGCCTCCAGAAAATCATCATTCAAATTAATGTCGTATAGACAACTCTTTTGGAAATTAACCTTCAACCCCAAGACAAGTTCAAAAATTATGAAAAAAGCCTTAATACTCCATAAATTGTCCCAAGAGCCCTTACCAACCAAAATGGTGTCATCCGCAAATTGAAGCAACGAAAAGCTGAAACTAGTATGAACCTGAAACTCATAAAAACAACCATCACCCACGGCTTTCTGAACCATCCTGGTTCAACCCTCAACAACAATGAGGAAAAGGAAAGGAGATAAGGGATCCCCTTGATTTAGACTCCCGTGCGTCTGAAAATCCTCGGTTGGACTCCCATTGACAAGAACAAGCATCATAGGGTTGTGTAAACATGATCGAATCCAGTTTGTCCATGCCGAACCAAAACGGATCCGACCCAACATGTATTCAAGAAATCCCCATGAGATGGAATCATAAGACTTTTCAAAATTGGTTTTAAAAACATACACTCTTCAATCTGTTGGCCTACAATAAACACTGACTGACAAGGATAAATAATCTCAGATAACACCTTTTTCAATCTGTTGGCTAACACTTTAGCCAAAATTTTATAAATGCACCCAATGAGACAAATCAGACGGTAATCCTTTAAATCTTGAGGATTCTCCTTTTTGAGGTCGAAATGGCATTGGGAAACACTGCTTTAGCGTGGAAATCTTCTAAGAAACCCATGATGTCGCCCTTCACGACCTCTCAGCATTTTTTTACGAAATTAAGATTGAAACCATCAGGCCCAAGGCTTCTATTCCGAACACATCCCTACACTTCTTCTTTCACCTCCTCCGTGAAAGGGGCAATGAGATGTCGATACTATTTTTCACTGATCTTACCAATCTCAGAACCACTGAGAATAGGTCTCAAATAAAGCAGTTCAACATAACTAGCTTCAAAAAAATCTTTTCAGTTACTGCTTCACCTCCTCTATCCCGTCCTAATTCAAAGAAATGATCTTATTAGCTCTACTACGATTCATGATGCAAGCTAAAAATACTTAGTGTTGTGATCCCATTCTCTGATCCAATTAGCTCCAGATTTTTGTTTAATCATACTCTTTTTGTATTGTAGTTGCTTCCAAAAAGACGAATACGCTTCCTTCAACTTAGCCACATTTTTCAACGCACCCCTCTCTGAAATAACCTGGTTAATATCATTCATCTCAGAGACAATATTCTTAACACCATGATCCATCTTCCCAAACACCTCACAATTTCGAACCTTGAGCTTAATTTTCAGCAATTTGACTTTTCTTTGATCACATACCCCTTTTTCCCTTAATTGAAAACCCTTTCCACCACTGCTCGACTAAGTCGTTAAACTCAAGAAGATCTTGCCAACTGTTAAACAAACGAAAAGGCTTCGAGATAAGCCATTAGAACAAAACCAAGTAAACCACCCACCCACTAACCATTGATCTTCCAAGTAGAAATCAAACCATCTCAGAGTAAAAAGTGGTCTAATTTACTTCGAGATAAGCCATCGGAACGAAACCAAGTAAACCACTTCCCATATAAAGGAACATCAACAAGTTCCATATCTGCTAAAAACAGATTAAACTCGGTCATGTCTGCCCTACGAAGATGCGCACTATTACCTTGACGCTCTTCCAAAGAAGAAACAACGTTAAAGTCTCCCACAACACACTAGTCACCTTATTCGCCGTGATGTTTCAAAGCAAGAATGACGTCCCATGCACACCTGTTTTTTCCTTGCTATCGAACCCAAGGGATACACATTCAGCACATATAATAATGAATTCGGCGACAAGCAACACAAACCCAGCACCGTCGAAGCAACTCTTAACACCAAACAAACCAGCTTTCCACATCAAAAGAATACCCCTAGAAAGACCTACAGAAGTCTTTCCAGTCAAAACTATTATGCCCCCAAAAAGTAATTAACATAACATCCTCCAACAATAAACTAATTCTCAAAATATATTATTATTCTTGTCTAATTTTTTAGATTAATAAACAAATGAGATAGGCAAACAATAAATATGATAAATATATTTATATTTTTCTTTTGGTATAAATCGGGTATCCTCTACGCGCAATGAGACTAATCGCTTGAGCTGGGTAGGACCACAATAGGTGGCAAAGTTCTCCCCCAAATATATTTATATTTTTAGTTAGGCAATTATTTTATCCGGAATCTACTAGTAAATTGCTAATTTAATCAAATATCTGGATATATATTTGATTTTTTTACTTTTTATTCATGATAGTCAATTTAACGAGTTGAATCGAGTTGTTCGCAAGCCTGAGTAAAGTCGAGTTTGAGTTGAAAAAAATCATCTCGAACTCGGATCGAGTTACAAGGTGGTCGAATCTTATTGAGTCGAGTCAAACTGAACCAAGTTCGACTTAGGTCGGCTCATTTCTAGCTCAAACCACCACTCTCACTTCATAGCTATCAATTTACTATTCCTCTCAAGTAATATGTGAGGGTATTCACCATCTTTTTGTCATATTTTTTTTAAAAGGTAAGCTATCATCTTTTTTAAAAGGAAACGAGACTTTTTTACAAACGATTCATGATGCAAGCTAAAAATACTTAGTGTTGTGATCCCATTCTCTGATCCAATTAGCTCCAGATTTTTGTTTAATCATACTCTTTTTGTGTTGTAGTTGCTTCCAAAAAGACGAATACGCTTCCTTCAACTTAGCCACATTTTTCAACGCACCCCTCTCTGAAATAACCTGGTTAATATCATTCATCTCAGAGACAAGATTCTTAACACTATGATCCATCTTCCCAAACACCTCACAATTTCGAACCTTGAGCTTAATTTTCAAAGAATTTGAATTTTCTTTGATCACATACCCTTTTTCCCTTAATTGAAAACCCTTTCCACCATCAAGCTCAACTAAGTCGTTGAACTCAAGAAGATCTTGCCAACTGTTAAACAAACGAAAAGGCTTCGAGATAAGCCATTAGAACAAAACCAAGTAAACCACCCACCCACTAACCATTGATCTTCCAAGTAGAAATCAAACCATCTCAGAGTAAAAAGTGGTCTAATTTACTTCGAGATAAGCCATCGGAAGAAAACCAAGTAAACCACTTCCCATATAAAGGAACATCAACAAGTTCCATATCTGCTAAAAACAGATTAAACTCGGTCATGTCCGCCCTACGAAGATGCGCACTATTACCTTGACGCTCTTCCAAAAAAGAAACAACGTTAAAGTCTCCCACAACACACTAGTCACCTTATTCGCCGTGATGTTTCAAAGCAAGAATGACGTCCCAGGCACACCTGTTTTTTCCTTGCTATCGAACCCAAGGGATACACATTCACCACATATAATAATGAATTCGGCGACAAGCAACACAAACCCAGCACTGTCGAAGCAACTCTTAACACCAAACAAACCAGCTTTCCACATCAAAAGAATACCCCTAGAAAGACCTACAGAAGTCTTTCCAGTCAAAACTATTATGCCCCCAAAAAGTAATTAACATAACATCCTCCAACAATAAACTAATTCTCAAAATATATTATTATTCTTGTCTAAATTTTTTGATTAATAAACAAATGAGATAGGCAAACAATAAATATGATAAATATATTTATATTTTTCTTTTGGTATAAATCGGGTATCCTCTATGCGCAACGAGACTAATCGCTTGAGCTGAATAGGACCACAATAGGTGGCAAAGTTCTCCCCCAAATATATTTATATTTTTAGTTAGGCAATTATTTTATCCGGAATCTACTAGTAAATTGCTAATTTAATCAAATATCTGGAT
This sequence comes from Oxytropis ochrocephala, assembly GCA_020916435.1. Classification (NCBI taxonomy): domain Eukaryota; kingdom Viridiplantae; phylum Streptophyta; class Magnoliopsida; order Fabales; family Fabaceae; genus Oxytropis; species Oxytropis ochrocephala. Next base: position 65,783,041 of record CM037095.1, read on the forward strand.
ATATATTTGATTTTTTTACTTTTTATTCATGACAGTCAATTTAACGAGTTGAATCGAGTTGTTCGCAAGCCTGAGTAAAGTTGAGTTTGAGTTGAAAAAAATCATCTCGAACTCGGATCGAGTTACAAGGTGGTCGAATCTTATTGAGTCGAGTCAAACTGAATCAAGTTCGACTTAGGTCGGCTCATTTCTAGCTCAAACCACCACTCTCACTTCATAGCTATCAATTTACTATTCCTCTCAAGTAATATGTGAGGGTATTCACCATCTTTTTGTCATATTTTTTTAAAAGGTAAGCTATCATCTTTTTTAAAAGGAAACGAGACTTTTTTACAAACGATTCATGATGCAAGCTAAAAATACTTAGTGTTGTGATCCCATTCTCTGATCCAATTAGCTCCAGATTTTTGTTTAATCATACTCTTTTTGTGTTGTAGTTGCTTCCAAAAAGACGAATACGCTTCCTTCAATTTAGCCACATTTTTCAACGCACCCCTCTCTGAAATAACCTGGTTAATATCATTCATCTCAGAGACAAGATTCTTAACACTATGATCCATCTTCCCAAACACCTCACAATTTCGAACCTTGAGCTTAATTTTCAGCAATTTGAATTTTCTTTGATCACATACCCCTTTTTCCCTTAATTGAAAACCCTTTCCACCACTGCTCGACTAAGTCGTTGAACTCAAGAAGATCTTGCCAACTGTTAAACAAACGAAAAGGCTTCGAGATAAGCCATTAGAACAAAACCAAGTAAACCACCCACCCACTAACCATTGATCTTCCAAGTAGAAATCAAACCATCTCAGAGTAAAAAGTGGTCTAATTTACTTCGAGATAAGCCATCGGAACAAAACCAAGTAAACGACTTCCCATATAAAGGAACATCAACAAGTTCCATATCTGCTAAAAACAGATTAAACTCGGTCATGTCCGCCCTACGAAGATGTGCACTATTACCTTGACGCTTTTCCAGAGAAGAAACAACGTTAAAGTCTCCCACAACACACTAGTCACCTTATTCGTCGTGATGTTTCAAAGCAAGAATGACGTCCCATGCACACCTATTTTTTCCCTGCTATCGAACCCAATGGATACACATTCACCAGCACCGTCGAAGCAACTCTTAACACCAAACAAACCAGCTTTCCACATCAAAAGAATACCCCTAGAAAGACCTACAGAAGTCTTTCCAGTCAAAACTATTATGCCCCCAAAAAGTAATTAACATAACATCCTCCAACAATAAACTAATTCTCAAAATATATTATTATTCTTGTCTAAATTTTTTGATTAATAAACAAATGAGATAGGCAAACAATAAATATGATAAATATATTTATATTTTTCTTTTGGTATAAATCGGGTATCCTCTATGCGCAACGAGACTAATCGCTTGAGCTGAATAGGACCACAATAGGTGGCAAAGTTCTCCCCCAAATATATTTATATTTTTAGTTAGGCAATTATTTTATCCGGAATCTACTAGTAAATTGCTAATTTAATCAAAGATCTGGATATATATTTGATTTTTTTACTTTTTATTCATGACAGTCAATTTAACGAGTTGAATCGAGTTGTTCGCAAGCCTGAGTAAAGTCGATTTTGAGTTGAAAAAAATCATCTCGAACTCGGATCGAGTTACAAGGTGGTCGAATCTTATTGAGTCGAGTCAAACTGAACCAAGTTCGACTTAGGTCGGCTCATTTCTAGCTCAAACCACCACCCTCACTTCATAGCTATCAATTTACTATTCCTCTCAAGTAATATGTGAGGGTATTCACCATCTTTTTGTCATATTTTTTTTAAAAGGTAAGCTATCATCTTTTTTAAAAGGAAACGAGACTTTTTTACAAACGATTCATGATGCAAGCTAAAAATACTTAGTGTTGTGATCCCATTCTCTGATCCAATTAGCTCCAGATTTTTGTTTAATCATACTCTTTTTGTGTTGTAGTTGCTTCCAAAAAGACGAATACGCTTCCTTCAATTTAGCCACATTTTTCAACGCACCCCTCTCTGAAATAACCTGGTTAATATCATTCATCTCAGAGACAAGATTCTTAACACTATGATCCATCTTCCCAAACACCTCACAATTTCGAACCTTGAGCTTAATTTTCAGCAATTTGAATTTTCTTTGATCACATACTGTTATACCCCAATTTTGTCCGTCTTCTTTTTCTTGTTTTAGTAGTTTATTTTATTCGTATTTTGAAGTCACGCGATTCCGAGCTAATTTTTTTAACACGCCCATTTCTTCTATTTTTGGTCTAGTCTTAGCGCACTTGTCAAGTCCAGTCCGGTCTCGTCTTTGTATTTGGCCTGGCTCCCTTTTATGATTATTATTGTTATCCTTATTTTGTTTATTTAATTTATTTAAGCATACATACAATTTAAAGAATTCAATTTAGTTTAATTTACAATTTAAGAGCACTTAATAGTCCAAAAAGTCTAAAAATACAAAAAATGATAATATAAAAAATACAAAGAATATAAATTAAATAAATGAGCAGCATCAGTAATCTCTGGGGTCTATTCTTGCTCTCCAAGACTACTCAGCAGGCCCACATTATCAGATCTGCAAAAGCCCAAAAACAGTCATTAATGCTAAAACCTAATTTCTGACTATAAATAAGCGGCTAGCCTAGAGTCTAAAACACACAGAAATCAAGGCAGAAGTAATACTGTGAAAATCACAAAAAAAAAGGATTAGAGTTTCACATTGAAACCCTAATCCACCAAACACAGTTCTGAGTTCCTAAGTTGAAAGAGAGAAGAAGCCACATCACCGGATCAACAACAGTAACGAGACAAACAGTTCAACAGCAACAGACCAAAGAAAACACAGTAGTGGGGAGGGGGATTACATAAAGCGGTATTTTTTTGTTTTACTATCTTTTAGAATTCTGTTTTGTGATTACAAGGAGTATATCTTCATAATTTTCTATACTTTCCGATATAAATTGATTTCTATTATAATTTATTATAGGTGAAAACTTAAAAGACTCTCGTTAATTTGGGATAGAAATACACATAAAGAAATACCACTAAAATACAACTCAGTATATATGTACCCCCTAGAATTTATGTATAAACAAACCAGATCCAATCAAATTAAGCTTAACTGTACTTGAACCTCATTGATTTCTATGTGTGTTTATATATCAAGATGATAGCTCTGGAAATTGAGAGGAAGGAAAGTAATAAGACCGATCACATAAACACTCCATTAATGAGTTCCAAACAGCAAACATCATTATAGATGAACAGGTTTGATTATCCATTGTTAACTTTGCACAAGAAACCAATATTAAATTACAAAGAACCAGATGTGTAAAAGGGAAAAGAACATTTTCAGAATTATGCAAAAAAGAATGTTCTTTACGATACTATCAAGAGAAATGGCAGATAAACAAGCCTTCTCCATAGTCAGCAATGCTAACCATTTTCAGAATCTCGCCGGAAATTCCTCTCACCATTACGGCAAGCAAATGCACAAGCACTGGGAGAAGAAGAAGGGTTGGGTCGGTTCTTTGGGGTTTTTTCGGGTTGGGTCGGTTCTTTAGGGTAGTTATAATATCCCTTATATTTATTTTATTTTCTTATGTTACAACACTAAGCGCACCTCCCTTACTTACGAGCACGCCTCCCCAACTTAAGCCCGGTTTATGGCCGGCTTTCCTTTACACTTCCTATTAATTATACGACCCCTGCACTAATAACATCCCCATTTTGCAATTTTCACATTTATCTCGTTTTTTTTCTTTTTCAACTCAAATATTTTTCTCACTAAATCAAAAATAACAATTAAATATTTCTCTACCACAAAATTGAATAAAGACTAAGTCGGTTGTACAACCTGGGTTAGTCATCATTCTAGGACCAATGAGTCATGCAGATTCAAGAAATCCTAAAAACTTATAAAAATATAAATAAATTATTTTTTCTAAAAAAATAGGGGATTAAGTCGGTTGTACGACCGGGTTAGTCAGCGTTCTAGAACTAATGAGCTGTACAGTTCAGGAGTTCTAGAATACCTATTCTAAAACCAACTCACCTCACATCAAACAAACGTCTTTCGAAAAACCTCAAAAATACTTTCAAAAGTAGGGGACTAAGTCGGTTGTACAATCGGGTTAGTCAGCGTCCTAGGAATCAGTGAGCTGTACAGTTCAAGGAATCCTAGGACCCCTACACTAAAAAACACCAACCAATAAACCTTTTCAGGAAGAACTACGTAGCTTTGATTCCTCCATTGCATCTGGAGGTACGTAGGAGCAAGAGTCCACTCTTGTCAAGCACTAAAAACTAAAAATTTAAATAAGTATTTTTCTCTACAAATAAAAGGGTAATTATTAAATAAATCTTAAATTAATTAGACAATAGGATGTCGTGGGGTGCTAATACCTTCCCCACACATAACGACTCCCGAACCCTAAACTCAGCCTTATCTTAAAATTAAAGGGATTTTCCGAATTTGCCCTTAAACTAAAATTTGGTGGCGGCTTCCTATGAACCTTTCGAAGAATCCTTTCCCGATTTTTCTGGCCAGCTACACCGGCGACTTCATTTGGGGACTTAACTTTTTAGAGAGTCAAAACCTAGTCTAATTATTTAGGATTAACTTAATTCTTACCCTTCCCTTTATTTATTTGTTTATTTATTATTATTATTCTTTGCATATTATATTTTTATGTTATATATAAACTCTAGGATAGAAAACGATATTTTGTATATACGTTTGTTTGTGCCTTCTTATGACTTTTGGGTTGTTTTTAGATCGCTCCTACACACACTTCACTTCTACACATCACACACTTGTGAGAAAGGTCCCATACCCGGACTCGAGCATAAACCTAAGTTAGAGCGAGATTGCGTAGTGATGGCTGCATGGGCGTGCGTCTCGTTGGGTGGTCATGAAAATCTCACCTAGAGTTTGATTCCTTTTAAGGATGCTATCCTTCTAATAGCTTGCCTATTGTTGGGGTCAGTATTCTTGACTGGGGTCCTTGGCTCTAGGGACCATGTGTAGGATTCTTTAGAACCATCCTTGTGAGGTTCACTATAAAAGAAACCTTAGACCCACTCCATAGGATACCTTTCTAGGGTCACAAAGGAGCTTTATACCTTTGCATTCAAACAAATATTTATGCATACTGTCTTTTATCAAAAAATCAAAAACAACCAAAAATCATTTTTTTTACTACTTTTTTAGAAAATATACCACATGCATACAGCAAATAAACATCTACTGTTGCATGCACTTTTATGACCGTCAGGGAATTTAAATCTTTACCTTGGAGAGAAGCGGGCACCTGCTTGAAGTCAAAATTAAATTTTGTACTTTACTCTCCAATGAAAAGTTTATAATTCCCCGACATGACGAATAAAATCATATATTCATACCCATACATCACATTCGCATTTCACATACATTCATTCGTTCATTTGCATTCTCATTTCACGCGCATTCATTCATTTGCATACTTACATCATGCATTATAAAAACGAAAAAACATAATTTTGAGAGAAAGATTGTGATAAAGGTGAGGCATTCTTGTGAGATAAATAATTCTTTTTGAAAAAGTTTAGCCATACTTCGTTGCGAGCTCAAGGTGTTTCAAGTCACTCCGTTTTTCAAATTTTTAGCTTGCTCACATTTTGTAACCAAACGTTGCATCTCTTCCATCCCATGATAAATGACCGAAATTCCCATCAAAAATTTCTATCATGTTTTAAATGTTATTTCTCTACGAAGCATTTGTGTAGTGACTTGGGTAACATGTGTGTTTATTTTTGTCTGAGTCAGTTAGCGTCCCTACCTTACCATCATCCCCTGTCAAAGTCTAATCCCACCCCACCACCCATAAAGTACATACTCCCCACATTAGTACATTGTTGACGTTTACGGTTGGTTCCCTAGTGAAATAACACTTTAGGCCCTCCATCTTCGGGGCAAATGTGTGATCTCTAAAATACATTGTCAACGTTATATTCCCTTGGTGCAAGTCCTTTACAAAAAAAAAAAAAAAAAAAAATTCAAAAGGGCCCGTTAGGTTGAAAACTCGTAAGAGCGGCTAAAGCAAAAATTAGGGCATAAAAGAAGAAATAAAGAAGAAGAAGCAAATCTATAAAAGTAAATAAATTATTGTCCTTAAGTTAATTTTTGAGAAAACGAGCAATCATGATTTGAAATGAAGTTTGACCATCTTCCCATACCTCCGGAAAAAACCCCGTGCTACCCACCTTAAGCCAAAATCTAAAACCTTTCAATCACCCTAGACAAGGATCAATTCCACATCAAAAGCTCGAAAGAAAGAAAAAAAAAAAAATCAAAATCAAAAAAAAAGTAAGTGAAATAAAAAAAGAGGATCGAAAAACCACGAAAAAGCAAAAGTGGTACAATTATGAGCTGATACTTCTTGCCATTAAATGCATAAGAGATCATTGTCTGAAACAAACCCCAAACACTTCCCTTGTCCTCAATATCCTATCCTTCATAAACCCTTGGTCAAGTCACATCCCTAAACAAGTCCATCCTACCGTGAGACACATCAATTACTGTCTCAATAGACCCTCAAACACTCCTTTGAGCCTAACAACCATTTCCTTCATAAATCATCACCCATTAGCCAAGTTACATCACCAAATCATTTGTCCCATCAATCATCAAACACTTCATTGAGCCTAATAACCCCTTCTTTCACAAACCATTAACCATTAGCCAAATCATACCGCTCAAAAAATCATCCGTCCCATCAATCCCCAAACATTACTCTGAGCCCAATTATCATTTCCCTCATAAATCACTAACCCCCAGCCACATTAGAACCCTCTAGAGTTCATTCCGATCAATGACTGATTGCTTTCGTTCTCTCAAAGTTTTAATTTTAGGACAAATAAGTTTATTTATGTACAATATGCTTGCTCAAAAAAAAAAAGAATACATCTCAAAAAAAATCAAAAATCAAAGAGGGCTTGCACCCCAAAGATTCATTCATTGACATAAACACAAGGCTTAGTTATCACCAAGTGCAGTTTTCATCATAGCAAACTCAAGACTATCATAGTCTGAGAGTCATTCTAAAGATAACCGAAAGTTTATACTAGGATCGTCACCTATATCCTATAGCGGGGCATCCCTTTCACCATCTATTCCATTTGAACTTGGGAAAATTTGTACAGTGTCATACCACACCCAGCCTATCGTCATACCAGACAAACTCCAAAAACCCATAACCCTAACTCCGTCACTTTCCACAACCTAACCAAAACAACCGCCCGAATTCCGTTTATCAAGTGGGGCAACCACACACCCTTCACTCCACCTACAAATGGAGACATTCACCATACACCCATCTCATCCCCTTGTTATATCCACATCAACAAAACCATACCGGGGCAATTTCTCAACTCATTACCCTATATGTTGCTACTCTAGTCGGGGCAATCCTGTCCTTACCATAAATGGGGCAACACCAAACTCTATGGGTTGAGACAATATCTATTGCTTTCCACCTTTCATTCCAAAGCCAATGCATTCCCCATTCATCATTTTCTACACCTCTAGCTTGTTAGCACTAGACAGGGGCAAGTTATTCACTCACAATCATCAAATCTAAATTGGGGCAATCTCGTATTTCTTGGCTTGGAAAAACCTACCTTTCATGACATTGACGAAGACCAGTCATTCATCCTTTCATGCGTCGCATTCGTCCATACCCTTGAACCAAGTTAACTGACTCATTCATCTATGTTTGCACTACTATACATGTTTTCTTAACAACGCTTCAGAGAGATAGAACACAAGTTGATAATGTGACACTGAAAATCCACTTAGTTAACTTTGTGGACCTAAATTTCGGTCATCATGGGGCATCACAATGGAAGAGAAAAATGAGCGAGCTTGCAAATACTTTTTCACATCAGTGTCTGTAAATAACAACATTGAGATTGCTGAAGTATTGAATCAAAACTATTCTTTTCAAAGAATGATCAATATTCACCTCTGCTTCTCGCACCTAAAGTCTCACATCTCATCATTACCAAAAATGTTTCTATACCCCAATCACTCATATCATATCATATCACATCATATCATATCATCTCATATCATATCATCACCTCATGCACCATAGCATTTGCACCCGAGCATTTCATTTGCATCATTTTCACATTTGACATTCGTCATTTTTCAAAAAAAAAAAAAAAAAGCGAAAAGCAATAAGCAAAAAGAGAAAAGGAAAAAGTCATTCCACATCCTACCAGATATCAATCATTGCTTGCACCATTAATTGCTTCATCAAACGTAGATTGGTTTTCCCTTTCTCGGTAGATGCATTTGTTAGGTGTGCTCGGATAAACACGATCAGTGTTAGTCCCTATTTTGTTCCTCCAATATCAGCGCTTTAAGCGCTGATCTCATATCGTATCACAGATCACCAAGTTGATCCTTCGACTCCCAGAGTGGTCCTTCCCGAGCACTACGCTCGCCGATTGCCTAAGTGGCCCAGTCGCAACGCGTCGAGTCGAGCCGGCGGACCTTCGCGACCCGAGTGGTCCTTCGGACTAGTTGTGTCGGCCTAAGACACAGATTGTCGTCCTTCATGGTCAACATATCGATTCTAGACCGATCTTGACCCATCATGGCCGCTCGAGTATAAAGGCCCCCTCAGACCGTTTAATTAGTACTGTAGCTAATTGCGCTCCTTTAGACCACGATGGTCCTTCAATTAAGGCCTAGGCAGCCTTTCAGACCTTAAGTGGTCCTTCAGAGCCGTGTCGCTCCTTCAGACCCTGAGTGGTCCTTCAGAGCCTTAGTGCTCCTTCAGGTCCTTGTTGACCCTTCATTCAACTCTCGGTTAATGCGCCAAGTATTAACCGCTCCCTCTTATCTCCCAAACCTTCCACTTCCCCCTTAAACGGACAAAATTAGCGTCTATCTTATCTTTATTCCTATTTCTACTACGAAAGTTCGAGAGCTCCGCACTTTCTAGTGAAATATTAATAAAGAGGGGCAGCTGTTATACCCCAATTTTGTCCGTCTTCTTTTTCTTGTTTTAGTAGTTTATTTTATTCGTATTTTGAAGTCACGCGATTCCGAGCTAATTTTTTTAACACGCCCATTTCTTCTATTTTTGGTCTAGTCTTAGCGCACTTGTCAAGTCCAAATCAGGTCTCGTCTTTGTATTTGGCCTGGCTCCTTTTATGATTATTATTGTTATCCTTATTTTGTTTATTTAATTTATTTAAGCATACATACAATTTAAAGAATTCAATTTAGTTTAATTTACAATTTAAGAGCACTTAATAGTCCAAAAGTCTAAAAATACAAAAATGATAATATAAAAATACAAAGAATATAAATTAAATAAATGAGCAACATCGATCGTAATCTCTGGGGTCTATTCTTGCTCTCCAAGACTACTCAAGAGAGCCCACATTATCGATCTGCAAAAAGCCCAAAACAATCATTAATGCTAAAACCTAATTTACGACTATAAATAAGCGGCTAGCCTAGAGTCTAAAACACACAGAAATCAAGGCGTATAATCTTTGTGAAAATCACAAAAAAAAAGGATTAGAGTTTCACATTGAAACCCTAATCCACCAAACACAGTTCTGAGTTCCTAAGTTGAAAGAGAGAAGAAGCCACATCACCGGATCAACAACAATGAATGAGACAAACAAGTTCAACAAAGAATGGACACAAAGAAAACACGAGTAGTGGGGAGGGGATTACATAAAGCGGTATTTTTTGTTTTACTATCTTTTAGAATTCTGTTTGTGATTACAAGGAGTATATCTTCATAATTTTCTATACTTTCCGATATAAATTGATTTCTATTATAATTTATTATAGGTGAAAACTTAAAAGACTCTCGTTAATTTGGGATAGAAATACACATAAAGAAATACCACTAAAATACAACTCGAAGATATATGTACCCCTAGAATTTATGTATAAACAAACCGGATCCAATCAAATTAAGCTTAACTGTACTTGAACCTCATTGATTTCTATGTGTGTTTATATATCAAGATGATAGCTCTGGAAATTGAGAGGAAGGAAAGTAATAAGACCGATCACATAAACACTCCATTAATGAGTTCCAAACAAAGAAACATCATTATAGATGAACAGGTTTGATTATCCATTGTTAACTTTGCACAAGAAACCAATATTAAATTACAAAGAACCGGATGTGTAAAGGGAAAAGAACATTTTCGAATTATGCAAAAAGAATGTTCTTTACGATACTATCAAGAGAAATGGCGGATAAACAAGCCTTCTCCATAGTCAAGAATGCTAACCATTTTCGAGAATCTCACGGAAATTCCTCTCTCACATTACGAGCAATTTGCATGCAAGCTGAGAGAAGAAGAAGGGTTGGGTCGGTTCTTTAGGGTTTTTACAGGTTGGGTCGGTTCTTTAGGGTAGTTATAATATCCCTTATATTTATTTTATTTTCTTATGTTCTGAACACTAAGCGCACCTCCCTTACTTACGAGCACGCCTCCCCCAACTTAAGCCCGGTTTATAAACCGGGCTTTCCTTTACACTTCCTATTAATTATACGACCCCTGCACTAATAACATCCCCATTTTGCAATTTTCACATTTATCTCGTTTTTTCTTTTTCAACTCAAATATTTTTCTCACTAAATCAAAAATAACAATTAAATATTTCTCTACCACAAAATTGAATAAAAGACTAAGTCGGTTGTACAACCGGGTTAGTCATCATTCTAGGACCAATGAGTTTTCTGCATACCAAGAATCCTAAAAACTTATAAAAATATAAATAAATTATTTTTCTAAAAAATAGGGGATTAAGTCGGTTGTAATGCGGCCAAGGTTAGTCAACGTTCTAGAACTAATGAGTCAGATGCAGTTCGGGAGTTCTAGAATACCTATTCTAAAACCAACTCACCTCACATCAAACAAACGTCTTTGAAAAACCTCAAAAATACTTTCAAAAGTAGGGGACTAAGTCGGTTGTACAATCGGGTTAGTCGGCCCTAGGAATCAATGGTACATGCAGTTCAAGGAATCCTAGGACCCCTACACTAAAAACACCAACCAATAAACCTTTTCGGAAAGAACTACGTAGCTTTGATTCCTCCATTGCATCCGGAGTGCGTAGGAGCAGAGTCCACTCTTGTCAAGCACTAAAAACTAAAAATTTAAATAAGTATTTTTCTCTACAAATAAAAGGGTAATTATTAAATAAATCTTAAATTAATTAGACAATAGGATGTCGTGGGGTGCTAATACCTTCCCCACACATAACGACTCCCGAACCCTAAACTCAGCCTTATCTTAAAATTAAAGGGATTTTCCGAATTTGCCCTTAAACTAAAATTTGGTGGCGGCTTCCTATGAACCTTTCGAAGAATCCTTTCCCGGATTTTTCGGTCGCTACACATACCCCTTTTTCCCTTAATTGAAAACCCTTTCCACCACTGCTCGACTAAGTCGTTGAACTCAAGAAGATCTTGCCAACTGTTAAACAAACGAAAAGGCTTCGAGATAAGCCATTAGAACAAAACCAAGTAAACCACCCACCCACTAACCATCAAACCATCTCAGAGTAAAAAGTGGTCTAATTTACTTCGAGATAAGCCATCAGAACAAAACCAAGTAAACCACTTCCCATATAAAGGAACATCAACAAGTTCCATATCTGCTAAAAACAGATTAAACTCGGTCATGTCCGCCCTACGAAGATGCGCACTATTACCTTGACGCTCTTCCAAAGAAGAAACAACGTTAAAGTCTCCCACAACACACTAGTCACCTTATTCGCCGTGATGTTTCAAAGCAAGAATGACGTCCCATGCACACATGTTTTTTCCCTGCTATCGAACCCAATGGATACACATTCACCACATATAATAATGAATTCGGCGACAAGCAACACAAACCCAGCACCGTCGAAGCAACTCTTAACACCAAACAAACCAGCTTTCCACATCAAAAGAATACCCCTAGAAAGACCTACAGAAGTCTTTCCAGTCAAAACTATTATGCCCCCAAAAAGTAATTAACATAACATCCTCCAACAATAAACTAATTCTCAAAATATATTATTATTCTTGTCTAAATTTTTTGATTAATAAACAAATGAGATAGGCAAACAATAAATATGATAAATATATTTATATTTTTCTTTTGGTATAAATCGGGTATCCTCTACGCGCAACGAGACTAATCGCTTGAGCTGAGTAGGACAACAATAGGTGGCAAAGTTCTCCCCCAAATATATTTATATTTTTAGTTAGGCAATTATTTTATCCGGAATCTACTAGTAAATTGCTAATTTAATCAAAGATCTGGATATATATTTGCTTTTTTTTACTTTTTATTCATGACAGTAAATTTAACGAGTTGAATCGAGTTGTTCGCAAGCCTGAGTAAAGTCGAGTTTGAGTTGAAAAAAATCATCTCGAACTCGGATCGAGTTACAAGGTGGTCGAATCTTATTGAGTCGAGTCAAACTGAAACAAGTTCGACTTAGGTCGGCTCATTTCTAGCTCAAACCACCACCCTCACTTCATAGCTATCAATTTACTATTCCTCTCAAGTAATATTTAAAAGGTGAGCTATCATCTTTTTTAAAAGGAAACGAGACTTTTTTACAAACTATTCATGATGCAAGCTAAAAATACTTAGTGTTGTGATCCCATTCTCTGATCCAATTAGCTCCAGATTTTTGTTTAATCATATCATACTCTTTTTGTGTTGTAGTTGCTTCCCAAAAGACGAATACGCTTCCTTCAACTTAGCCACATTTTTCAACGCACCCCTCTCTGAAATAACCTGGTTAATATCATTCATCTCAGAGACAAGATTCTTAACACTATGATCCATCTTCCCAAACACCTCACAATTTCGAACCTTGAGCTTAATTTTCAGCAATTTGAATTTTCTTTGATCACATACCCTTTTTTCCCTTAATTGAAAACCCTTTCCACCACTGCTCGACTAAGTCGTTGAACTCAAGAAGATCTTGCCAACTGTTAAACAAACGAAAAGGCTTCAAGATAAGCCATTAGAACAAAACCAAGTAAACCACCCACCCACTAACCATTGATCTTCCAAGTAGAAATCAAACCATCTCAGAGTAAAAAGTGGTCTAATTTACTTCGAGATAAGCCATCGGAACAAAACCAAGTAAACCACTTCCCATATAAAGGAACATCAACAAGTTCCATATCTGCTAAAAACAGATTAAACTCGGTCATGTCCGCCCTACGAAGATGCGCACTATTACCTTGACGCTTTTCCAAAGAAGAAACAACGTTAAAGTCTCCCACAACACACTAGTCACCTTATTCGCCGTGATGTTTCAAAGCAAGAATGACGTCCCATGCACACCTATTTTTTCCCTGCTATCGAACCCAAGGGATACACATTCGCCACATATAATAATGAATTCGGCGACAAGCAACACAAACCCAGCACCGTCGAAGCAACTCTTAACACCAAACAAACCAGCTTTCCACATCAAAAGAATACCCCTAGAAAGACCTACAGAAGTCTTTTCAGTCAAAACTATTATGCCCCCAAAAAGTAAATTAACATAACATCCTCCAACAATAAACTAATTCTCAAAATATATTATTATTCTTGTCTAAATTTTTTGATTAATAAACAAATGAGATAGGCAAACAATAAATATGATAAATATATTTATATTTTTCTTTTGGTATAAATCGGGTATCCTCTACGCGCAACGAGACTAATCGCTTGAGCTGAGTAGGACCACAATATAATAGGTGGCAAAGTTCTCCCCCAAATATATTTATATTTTTAGTTAGGCAATTATTTTATCCGGAATCTACTAGTAAATTGCTAATTTAATCAAAGATCTGGATATATATTTGATTTTTTTTTTACTTTTTATTCATGACAGTCAATTTAACGAGTTGAATCGAGTTGTTCGCAAGCCTGAGTAAAGTCGAGTTTGAGTTGAAAAAAATCATCTCGAACTTGGATCGAGTTACAAGGTGGTCGAATCTTATTGAGTCGAGTCAAACTGAACCAAGTTCGACTTAGGTCGGCTCATTTCTAGCTCAAACCACCACCCTCACTTCATAGCTATCAATTTACTATTCCTCTCAAGTAATATGTGAGGGTATTCACCATCTTTTTGTCATATTTTTTTAAAAGGTAAGCTATCATCTTTTTTAAAAGGAAATGAGACTTTTTTTTTGTAACATGTTATTAGTGCGCATTATTCATCAACTCTGACGGACCATGTATAAAATCCTCCATAAAAACACAAGAATATTACTCCCGTATGTTTAAAATATAAAAGAAAAAGATCTACTTGTCATCCTAGTACCCTTGCAAATAAAAAAAAAGTAATAATATAATATTTTGGCAAAAATACATACTATACCAAAGATTTTGGAACGATGTGTCAAAAAAAAAAAGAATTTGGAACGTGATCCACGTGTAACCTAGCTACAAATAGCAAAGTAATTACCCAAATGAAATGAATCTGCTTCTTTATATCTTGAAATCTCTTATATAGCCAAAAAGATTAAGGAAATTATAGAAACTCATTAAATGGAGAATACAATTTTTCCTTTACAACGAAGCAATGAGCTGGTTATCCAGTTTTCTAATACTTTCCCCGACCAACAACAACACAAAATCTCCGAAGATCAGATACTGGATGATTATGCTTCTTTAGTTGTCAATGATTCTGCAGATAAAATATTCAGTATTAGTAGCACTAGTAGCCAGCCAAAACTTCATGTTAATTCTAATGAACATGAGAAGAAGATGGTTCATAGAGAGATTGAAAGACAAAGAAGGCAAGAAATGGCTACTTATTGTGCTTCTCTCAGATCCCTTCTTCCTCTTGAGTTCATCAAGGTAAGAAATTTATATGTTTGGTTGATTTTTTTTCTTAGCCATGAGTTTACTGATGATTTTTTTTCTTCCTCTTGAGAGTTCATCATGAGTTTTATAGCATACTATCTAGGTTTTTTAGTCTGAGCCGTCGTGATTCACTTTTTCTAGAACCCTATGTTTAATCATATGTTCAGAATTCAGATCAGAAAATAAGTTGTAAAAGTTCAATTGTACTTCTCAATTAATGGATTTCATGACTTGCTATGGATCCGCTCTATGTTAGAATCCAGGTTAAGGTTTTAAATTGAGTCACGATCTATAATAATATTACGTACTAAAAACAAGTATCAAGTCTCACAATGAATCCAGAGACTTTAGAAACCTTATAGATAATATCATGTTCTCTGGATAAAACAGAAATGGGGTGCTATTCTCTAAAATTCGCTACTAGCTAATTAAGGCTAAGTCGAGTCATAGCTTGTTCTATGAATGGTCTGTGGAGCCTTTGGATGTGTTTCTAGAAGAATGGAGTAATATGTTGTGTGGCTCTACCGATTCTCACTTGGGGTGGCACGGTTGCACCGTTTTGGATCGTTGTTTTGGTTCTTTGTTTGTGGTGTTTTGATGTTGATCCTCCTCTTGCACATTGATTTTTGTATTTCTTGAACACACAATTTACATAATATATATATATATATATATATATATATATATATATATATATATATATATATATATATATTTGTTGATTGTTAAGGATTATAGGAAATGACTGAGTATGCTTTCTGCAACCTATTCCTATAAGTTAGATCTAGTTTTGCACAAAATTGTAGCTAGAGACATTGATAATATTGCATTGGATTTTTAGGGAAAACGTTCAATATCTGACCACATGAACGAGGCAGTAAATTACATAAAACACATGCAGAATAATATCAAAGTACTAAGTGCCAAGAGAGATGAACTGAAGAAACTCTCAAATTCCAAATTGGAAAAACTTGAAAACAAGCTTACATCTTGCAAATTTTCTGTGCATGAGAATAATGGTATTCTAGGAATTGAAATTATCAGTGCTTTGAGAGAAGAAAAGTTCAAACTTTCAGAGTTATTACAATTACTTCTCCAAGAGGGATATGAAGTTATTAGTTGTATTTCAACAGAAGTCAATGGCAGATTGCTCCATAGTTTCCAGTGTGAGGTATAGTCCTTTTATTTTATAAACTTTATAGTAAAATTTATTAATTCTAATATTGAATACTTTGACTTTATTCACAGGTGAAAAATTCCAAGAGTGTAGATCTATTTGAGCTGAGAAAGAAGATTGCCTATGTAATTCCAACATTTACATGTTCTGATTAATTTTAGTGACATGAAATGTACATATAACATTTTTGAACTCATTGGTTATTGAATTTGTTTGGATTGTTTGCAATTTTCTTGTCGAAAATGTTGAAAATTCGAGCGTGAGTGGTAGTCCCACATCGGTTAGGAATGAGTTAAATGAAAGATATATAATAGACGGTACCCACATATACCTAACACCTTAAGATTTTGGGTGGAGATATAGCGTCCAAGTCTCATGGTGGTCTAATTTATTATTGGCTAGTTTGTTGTTGCTCCTGAGACTCCCCCGGACTCCCCAACAGAAAACAGTTGATTTAAGACGTTAGATATGTTCGAAATGAACCCTATTAAAAGAACAATTTTTGTTTGGTTATACTTTATAGGGATGAGCCAGTTGTCTTGTTGAGGTGGTGATTTTTGTTGCAGTGTTTTGTTGTTTCTGCCTTGAGTGTCTGAAGTTACATTGAAGATGAGTTTTGTTTTCGATATGGCGCTTCTTCGAGTGCGAAGAGACAATCTGTATACAAGTTTGTGTTTCTTTCACACACAGTACACATAAATAATACAATTTTGCTCCTAAAACCTTTGGACAATATACTTTGCCACAATTAAACAAAAAAAGCTTTTATATGTGCGATGATTTTTGTATCTTTAGATTGTACATTGCTTTGAAACCTAGATTGCAATGTTTCATCATAACAAAACATGCCTGTGAGATAAGAGAGACGGAGAGAGAAGTGGCTGATACCCTTGATATTGTTGATTTTACGCATTGCTAGCCTGTGACAATGAAGTAGAGAGGAGTGGTAGTGGCTCAAGAACAATGGTTACTTTTTTTATGTCCTTTGGAAGTGGAGCTAGCTACGATGCGTTAAATGATATGATATAGTATTAAATTTGTTCTATTAATGCATAATTTGACCATTAAATATACTTTTTGTAGTAGTAGTAGTAGTATTATATCTAGTGTTATTTTGTTAGTCATGGAGGGAACGTCAAGTTTCGATACCGTGTTGCGTAGGGTTGAGCACGAGACGAGTAACGACAAGTTATAATTAACTCTTTTGGTCTGAAATTTTGATCGGACCATTTTGGACACCCTAATCCATCTTTATACCCCAAACATATCCAATATGTTACTGGTCATTTTGAAACCGGTGATGATATCTAGCCTAACAATTTTGATATTTTCTAATTGAGTTGTCTTACGAATTTTTTAGAACGCCAACAAGTCACACTTTCTTAGTTAATGTTTTGTTGTTTTACTTTGGTTTGTAACAAGAGATTTATTGTCTTTAATTTATAAGAAAAAATCTTTAAACACACCTATATTTTTATCAAAATTACGATTCATGAGGATGGCTCCAAGGCTTTGTGGAGAAAGGTGTGGAAGCTTATGGTCATAGAGAGAGTCAGACATTTTGTTTGGCTTATGGTTCATATTTCATAACAGAATTTTGACAAAGAGCGCAAGCACACTGTATTGTCCTCACATTGCTTGACTATCAATTGCAAGTGCTCATCTTGAGCTAATTCTTTCTTCAGCTGTTCCAAGAATAAATTCTCGTGCCACGACCATGACAAAGTCATCAACCTAGACAAAGGCATCTCATCTGCGGTTTTTTTTTTACGGTTTATATTCAATTTGAAAGTCATATCCAATAAATTTGTGAAGCCAAGCTTGTTGTTCAGGAGTTTGTAGTGATTGATCTAACAAACTCTTCAAGCTTTTTTGATCTGTCCTCAAAATAAACTTGTGCCCCAAGAGATAATGTCTGAATTTTGCCAATGCAGCAGTGATAGCATAAAACTCCCTGGTGTATGTTGATTGTAACAGCATCCTAGGAGCCATTTTCTTGGAGAAGAAGGCTATTGGATGACCTCCTTGACTCAGTATGTAACACCCCCTTATATTATACACTAATTAAGCTAATAAAAATCAGAGTTTTTCAAAAACTGTCCACGCACTCTCGAGAGGGGTGGTACATTTCAATAAAACAACAACAAACATATTTAAAATCCAAACGCATCAAACGCGTAAAATGCATAACATAGTCACGTGGGTTAAAACCCTCAAAACAACCTGTTTAGTGTTTACAGTAATCCATCAAATAGTTCGCAGCCATAGATGGAAAATGAAACGAGTTCACATACTCAATACATAGTTTAAAAATCGCTTTAATACATAACCATAATAAAATACTACTAGACCCCATCCCCGGTGTTCACGAGATCGAGCCGACACGATATCCCATGAAGGCATGGCACCTTCACTCGAGAACCACTGTTTGTCGCCACGAGAGCGAGCAACATAAAATGCTAGGGTGAGTCTCTTTACATAAATTATAACAAGTACGATGAGCATTATAATTAGAAAGCATCTAGGCAATCACAATACACCATAATAGATGAATTAACCATCAACAATATTTTATGAAGGTATGAGTTTATACATGTGTGCAATATGCATGTGGATCCATAAACATCACCAAAAACCCGTCGAATCACTCACCTCATTTTGGCCGAAGCCACATCACCACCACCACCGTCACGTAATGCATATGATTCATGTGACACTATAACAAATGCATCACACACAATCCATCACAATAAATATTACATCACCTTTTTGGCCGAAGCCCACGTCATTTATTAACTCATCATAATTATCAATTGTTAACCACCACCACCTCAATTATTAACCACCACCTTCTCAATTATTAACCATCACCTCATCAACGATTAATCACCATCTTAACACTTATTAGAATAAATCCCACCTAAGGACCAAACTACCTCATAAGGACCTTTTCTTCACTTAAGGACCATTTTGACACACCCAAATTAATTTAGGGACTTAGGAAATTATTTGACATATTGTAACTAATTAGACACTAAGGGATTATTTTGTCACGCCAAGGATTAATTTAATTCTTAGGGACTAAATTGTCACGCCAAGGATTAAGTTAATTCTTAGGGACTAAACCATCACTTAGACACATTTGGGTACCTAGCGCGCGGCGGGCGCCAAAATGGCGCCCCAAAACCAAAACCAACAGCCCACACTCACACACTAGCTCAGGGCGCCAAGTTTCTAGCAAACTGGCGCCCCCCCTTGCCACGCTCATCCCGCGCGCACACATGACATACACAACACGCACCTGGCGCCAGAATGCTAGGCATTTGGCGCCCCACACAACCCAGTCACAAGCACAGCCACAGGGCGCGCCAAACTTAGTCATGGGCGCGATTCCTAGGAATTGGCGCCCCACCGCCAAAACCACTCAACCGAGACACAAAACCCACAAACAACAACGGCGCCACTTTGCCTAGCAAATGGCGCCTCCCGCACAACACACAACTCAAAGACAAAAACACCACACCGGGCCGCGATTACTAGTGATTTGGCGCCACACTATGTCGGGCACAACACAACACCGGCGCCAGATTGCCCGGCAGAATTGGCGCCCCCTCACTCAACACACACGCACGCTGCAGAACATCAACAACCAGCGCCAAAATGCTAGGCATTTGGCGCCCTTCCAAGACCTACACCCAACACACTTCAAAACCTAAATTCTTCCAAACAACCATTCCTCACATAACCACACCAACATAGCCATTGAATTATTGATACCAAGTCATCATATTTACATGCTCATTCTCATATAACCAATTCATCAAATATATACCATGCATAAATCACAACTCATGCTTCCACAACAACAATCAACATGTTATGACCACAACAAACATTTCAACACAAAAATCAACATGTAAGCAACACAAAGTCACACCACACATCATTTCTAGAGTTATTCCAACTATAACACACATCCTACAAGTTATAAAGGATGTAATGGAGAATCCCCAACCTTTCTCAAGCTTGAACCTTCAACCCTACACCAAGTACCACAAGAATAGAGTATTTTCCAACCTCCCTAGTTGCTGGAAAAAACGTGGCCCTCCTACTCCTTGAGATAAAACGCAAAAATCAACAATATATAGGAGGAATGAGACACTAAAACTTAAGGAAATGGAACAATGAGAAGAAATGGGAATGAATAGAGCTAAGAGCTTCACTTACCAACACTTAACTTGAGAAAAGTTCCTTCCTTTCCTCAACCTTAAAGTTTGAACGTGAGTTCCTCCTCCTTTGGGTATCCATGGAAATTTCAAAATAGTAGGAATGAGCTTAGGAACTCTTAGGAATGAAACAAGGAATAGAAATGGTGAAGATTAAGACCAAGAATTTGACTTACCACCAAGAATCAAAGGTAAAGTTTCCACCTTTCCTTCCTCCCCTCCAAGCCGTCGCACACCTCCCTCTCACTACTCTCTCTCTCGTTTGCTTTCTTTCTTTCAAATGAGGGTTTGGTTACCTTAGCTTAGGACCCCTAACCTTTATGACTAGTATTGGGCCCAATAATGGCCCTTGGGCCTTATTCCCACTCCTACATTTAATTTATTCCACCTCCTGAAATAAAAGTAATTCCCACTTAGTACTCCTACTTAAAATAAATTAGACCCCTTTTAGGTAAAATAAACCCAACTTAATTAATTAATTTAATTAAGTGTTGCAAGCCTTAAATAACTTAATTAATTAAATAATTAAATTATTTTGGGCGTTACACAGTACAACTCCAACTCCGGTGCCTGATGCATCTGTTTCTAACACAAAAGGTTGAGTAAAATCAGGCAGAACTAGCACTGGTGCAGATGTGATAGCTTTCTTCAATTGTTCAAAAGCTGCAGAGGTACTCTCATTCCATGTAAATGCATCTTTTTTCAATAAATTCGTAAGAGGACCAGCTATAGAAGCATAAGCTTTTATGAATCTTCTATAATAACCTGTGAGTCCCAAAAATCCTCTTAGTTGCTTCAAATTTGTTGGAATCGGCCAATCCAGCACTGCCTGCACTTTACTATTATCCATAGACACCCCAGAACCCGAGACAACATGTCCCAAGTATTCCACTTCAGTCAATCCAAATGAGCATTTAGAAAGCTTTGCATAGAGCACATTCTGACTCAGAATCTGGAAAACAATTTCTACATGTTGTAGATGTGTATGCCATGATGGACTATATACTAGAATATCATCCAAGAATACCAGAACACACTTTCTTAATAATGGTTGAAATATTTCATTCACGAGTCTCTGAAATGTAGCTGGAGCATTGGTTAAACCAAATGGCATAACAAGCCATTCATAATGGCCTTGATGTGTTCTAAAAGTCGCTTTTCTCTATCTTCCGTTTCACCAATATCCGATGGTACCTCGACCAGTAAATCCGACTTAGAAAAGAATTTTTGCACCATGTAACTCATCAAGTAATTCATCCACTGTTGGCATAGGGAAGCTGTCTTTGATAGTAATTGTGTTCAAGGCTCTATAGTCAGTGCAACATCTCCACGTACCATCCTTCTTCTTAACAAGAATGATAGGTGATGAAAAAGGACTCACACTGGGTTGTATAATTCCCTCATCAAGCATCTCTTGCACCATCCTTTTGACTATGAGGATACCTGTATGGCTTCACCTTAACAGGTTGAGATCCTTCTTTCAACAATATCTCATGACTCAATTGTCTATTAGGTGGCAATCCTTTTGGCACTGTGAATATATCTCTGTACATGTGAAGTAAAGTGGCCATCTCTGGTTCAATATCACTTGGCATACCAGCCCAGGTATCTGCAGGAACTATAGGTTCAATTTGCTGCAGAGTAAATACTTCAGATATAGCATCCATGTGTTGCATCCTCTTGAAATGATGTAACTGTGCCATTGAAGTTTTTGATTCCTTATCACCTTGCAATGTCACGAATTTCCCATCTAGATAGAATTTCAACTTAGAGGTAGCATAGTCAGCAACATGAGGCCCCAAAGAAGCTAGCCATGGAGCTCCTAAGATCACATCTGACCCAACAACAGGCAACAAATATGCAGGTACCGTAATGTTGATCCCCTGCACTTTGACACTGAATCACTCCTTCAGCCTTCATATTTTGTCCATTGCCTACTAGCACATTGCATCTAGCCACTGGTTCAACAGGTAAATTCAAACAATATGCAATCCTTGGTTGAATAAAGCTATCTGAACTTCCTCCATCAAGTAAGATAGAGACTGTGATAGGTCCAATACACCCTTTGAACCTAATAACACCCATTCCCGTGGCTCCATTCAAGGCATTCAAAGAGAGGTGATGTTCTCATTATCTGTTGAATGTCATTTTCTGCAGCATCAACTATCTGTTTCTGAGAATCAGGTGGTTCACTGTCATCATTCAGCTCAAGTAACATAAGGTGTTTGTTGGGACATTTATGAGAGAATGAAAATTTCTCATCACAAAAATAACATAACCCTTTCTCTCTTCTCAGCTGCATTTCTGCAAGAGATATTCTCTTGATTGCAGGATTCTTTTGGAGTTGGCTCATAGGTCTAGTTGGAGGTGTGGGAAGTATTGGTGGGTTGGGGCCTTTTCGTAGTAGTTTGTGTTTGGCTATTTACGGTTGGATTGAATGGAGCTCGTTGTGATGTAGCAGAAGCTCCAATTTGGTTTTTCTGGGTCGCTGCATGAGTGTTAGCAGCAGCCACTTTTTCCTCAAATAACTTTGCAAGTGAGACAGCCTTAGTAATAGAAATAGGAGTGTGAAGCATTACGTCACGACGTAATTCATCTTTCAAACCACTAACAAAGCAATCTATTAATGCATCGTTACTAATACCATAAACTCGATTAGATAAGGATGTGAATTCCAAATAGTATTCATTGACAGAGTTAGTTTGCTGCAACTTAAACAAAGATGCTCTTGGACAATCATAGAGAGAAGGTCCGAAATTAAATCGAGCTCAAGAGCTCTGGTGAAATCAGCCCAAGTCTGAAAAGGGCGAGATCGATTCACCATTTGGAACCAAGGTACCACTTCCTGATCCAAATGTACCGAAGCAATAATCAAGCGTTCTGTATCAGGCGTATTGTAATATCCAAGAATTGTTCAAATTTTAAAGATCCAATCTAGCACGTTTTTACCGTTGAATCTAGGAAATTCCAATTTAATGTGTCTTACCTGAAACGGAGTGGAACTCATAGTAGGAATTGTGTGACCAACGAAGGTAGAGCTCGAGCTGGAAATTGTTGATGATACTGAGCTTGAAACCGACCCTGAGTTCGTTTCCTCCATGGGTGACCGGTGGTGATTGTTGAATTAGCTTTTCCAACGCCTCAGCTAGCTGATTGAACCGACTATCAGAAGCCTTCTGCATAGCTTCCAGCTTATCAAATCTGTTCTTTTTCGCCGCTTCCGCTTTCTCCATAGCTTCAGCTTGTCGCCGGAGCTCCGATGTGATTTCTTTCAAACGCGTATTGTCGGCCATGGAGAGGATGAAAGCACCAATGTAATGCTTGTACTTATAAAATGAATGAAGTACTGATAAATGGAACACCTCAATGGAACAGTAGTAATATAGTGACGATTGTATTACTGTTCTATAGCTCAATTCAAGTACACAGGTTTCTTATACGTAAATGGTAATGAGCCAAATGGCGAAGTACAATAGTGCGAGAAAAATAAAGTGATAAAAGTAGAACGAGAAAGAGGGAGAGGAATTGACGTCACACACTCGCACACACCTCAACGTGATTCTTCACATCATCATATCTTTGCTCACTTTGTAACAAATCGGGACCACCTTGGGTGAGTGGATTTCACCCTATTGCTACGCTTTGATCTCAACTCCACGCGCTATATCATTCACGCTCTCACTACTCATAACAATGTATGTACATTTACATGATTTATATACAGAATAATAATAATAATAATGGTTAACTATTCAACCAAGAAACTAACAAAGGTTAGCTATCTAAGTACAATGGTTACAATATTAACTAAGTAAGCTAATTGACTAACTATTTGAGCTATTCACAGCCCCCCTCAAACGGGAGTGTATGTCAATCATTCCAAGTTTGCTGTGCAGAATGTTGAAAGGGCCTGGTTGTAGAGACTTTGTAAAAATGTCTGCAACTTGTTATTTTGAAGCTATGGGGAGAATATGCAGAATTCCAACTTGTATTTTATCACGAACCACATGGCAATCTATTTCTATATGTTTCGTTTGTTCATGGAATACCGGGTTTGCAGCAATGTAAAGAGCAAATTTATTATCACAGTAGATGATAACAGTGCAGGTGTGATTAATGTGCGATCCTCATCAAATAGAGCGACCATTGAGCTTCACATGTAGCTTGGGCTAATGCCCTATACTCAGCCTCAGAAGATGATCGAGAGGCAATAGATTGTTTCTTACTTTTCCATGAAACTAGTGAAGTTCCAAGGAAAAAGTAGGACCATGTGGTTGATCTTTTGGTGTTTGGGCAGGATCCCAGTCTGAGTCACAGTACCCCTTTAGAGTAAGCATTGATTTGGAGCAAAAGAATAGTCATTGGCCCGAAATATTTTTGATGAATTTTATAACCCTCATAGCTGCTTGTAGGTGATAATCATTTGGTGCTTCCAGAAATTGACTAAGTTTGCTGACAGCAAAGAAAATTTTTGGCCTAAAGTGTGTAAGATAGAGCAACTTGTCAACTAGGCGTCTGTAGATGGAGGGATCATTGATAGGTTTTCCAGAACTTTTGGTGAGCTCCAGAGTCACGGTTTTGTGCCCAGTAAACCAGTCTCCTCTGACATATCCAATGCATATTTCCTTTGGCAAAGAGAAATGCCATTGGAATTTTTAGCAACTTCAAAACCTAAGAAGTATTTGAGGCTTCCTACCTCTTTGATGCTGAATTTGTTGTCAAGCAAGGCTTTAACTCTATTGATCTCATCAATATCAGTCCCTGCCAGCACCAAATCATCCACATAAATTAGGATTACTGTAAAACCAATGGAGCATGATTTGGTGAACAAAGAATAATCAGACTTGGACTGAACATAGCCTGTAGACAATAAGGTATCAGTCAAATTGGCGTTCCATTGTCTACTTGCTTGTTTTAGGCGTAAAGGTACATTTGCAAGTTGCATACAGTGTTAGAACAAGGTAATAATTCAAGTCGAGATGGTGGCTTCATATATACTTCCTCCAAGAGATCCCCATGTAAGAAAGTTGTGTTCACATCTAATTGACATAAATGTCAGTTCTCAGTGGCAGCAGCAGCCATTAGCAATCTAATAGTGGTCATTTTCACAACAGGGCTGAAAGTTTCCATATAGCCAATTCTAGCAGTTTGTGTGAAGCCTTTTGCCACCAATCTTGCTTTGTATCTCTCAACAGAGCCATCAGCATGTAGTTTTAACTTGAATACCCATTTACACCCTACAGCCTTCTTGTGTGGCGGTAGTTCAACCAGTTCCTAGGTTTTGGTTTTCTGCAGAGCATCCAACTCAACATGTATAGAATTTTTCCAATTCTCATCACAGATAGCCTCTTCATAAGATTTGGGTTCATGTATACTAGAAAGGTTAAGTGTATAGTGTTTGTGTGCAAGGGACAGATTATCATATGATACAAAATCAGAAATTAGATACTTACATTTGTCAGCACATGAATTGGATGTGGATGAGCTTGAGTCATGGATTGCATCAGTAAGTAAGGCACGGTGGTATTCTTGCAGATAGCTGGGGGGATTTTTGGTTCTATTTAATCGCCTAAGTTCAGTTTCATTTGGAGTAGGTAAAGTTATTGTGGGTTCAGGTGGCTGAGAAAGTAAAACTATGCCTGCAGGGCTATTTTGTAAGTTGTTGTGTGAAGGGGCATGGCTCAGTGTATCTGTGGTGGCCTCTGGAATGTGGTTTTGAGCAGGGAGTGAATTCTTTGCATTGGTGTGTGGGAGATGGTTGTTTTGAGTTTCTTCAATATACTCATCATATTGAAAATTCTATGAGGTGTGTGAGATCTTGGTGTGAGGTGTGGATCCCTCATATGGTGTAGAGTGATATGGAAATATGTGTTCAAAGAATTTCACATCTCTTGAAATAAACATCTCTCTAGAGACAAAGATCAAAAAGAAGATGACCTTTAACTCCAATTTTGAAACCTAAATAATTACATTTTCTTGATCTCGAATCTAGTTTTGATCTGTTTGCCTTTAACGTGGTCGCAAAACATAAAGACCCAAAGACTCTTAAGAGATGCAGATTAGGCAAACATTGATGTAAAATTTGAAAATGAGATTTTTGTGAAAGGAATTTTGTAGGTAATCTATTTATTATGTGGACAGCATGATTGACGGCATGTGCCCAGAAATATTTTGGCAATTTTGCTTGAAAGAGTATAGCTCTTGTAATGTTTAAAATATGTTGATGCTTCCTCTCAATAGTTCCATTTTGTTGAAGGGTAGCAACACATGATGTTTGATGGATAATGCCCTTTTCATCATAAAAATCTTTCATAGTAAATTCTGGGTCATTATGTGTTCTAATACATTTTATCATTTTTCCAAATTATGACAAAAGACTCTATTAACTGTGAAGCTTCATATTTTAATTTCATGATAAATATCCAAGTGAATCTACTTTTATCATCCATGACAGTCAAAAAATATTTGTGTACAAACATTGAGGGGACAAAAATAGGTCCCCAAATATCCATATGTATCAAATCAAAACACTCATTGAATATACTAGAACTATTAGGAAAAGGAAGACGTTTTTGTTTTGCATATTGGCGTATATCACAAGGAGTATTGTTTTTCATACATGAAATATTTCGAAAAGATTTACTTATTTCTACTAGTTTTTCATATGAGGGAATATCACAGTCATTGTTCTTTTCTAGAGTGTTGATGTTATTGGCAATGGAAGGTGGAGTGGTCTTTGTGGAAGTCCTTACTGATGGTGATTGAAGGTGAAACAATCCATTTCTCAGCTTAGCTTTCCCAATCTAGTCCTTACTGATGTTTAGATTGGACTATATTTAATACCACCAAAAAAAATATTAGACTTTTGTCCTACTTTAAATTTGAGCTCCCAATGTGTCTTTTTTCCTCTAAAAATTCTCAACGAGGTTTGGACTTCCAAAGTCAACAAGGTGTTACAATTGTGCAATTTGGTGTTCAAATGCAGACGTATGTGTTAGCCTTCAAGGGCTTGGCCCATGGTTTCCTTTTTTTATATGGTTCATACTTATTCCACTACCCTTCTTACCCACACACCCTCAACCCCTAAAAATCCCAAAAATACCCGCATGTGGAAGACGCTCGCAAACCCCAGACGTTGTGTTTTTAGATTCGGTGACATACTGTCGGACCTATAAAAAAATTTATCATTGGGAGTGTCACAAGGTTTGGTACAAGGCAACTGTACCAAGTTCGGCATCATACTGCTGAACTCGTGAAATCCAATAAAAAAAAGGGCAGGCTTAGAATATTTTTATTCATTAATGATATTTTGGACATTTCGCAGGGATTGAGAGTATGTGGTAAGTAGAGAGAAAGTGGAAGAAGCATGGGCCTTTTTATAATGATAAATGTTAAAGACAGTTTCTTTGCGCAAATATTAAAGTCACCCCCCAAATTTGAGGGACACCCCTAGTATGTGAAACCCTCCAAAATACCCCTAATTTAAAGTTGACCAAATCTTCCATCCCTCTCCTTTCCCTCCCCACACACCCCACCGCTAATTTCCAGTAAATTAAATTTATGAAGTGTGTAAATTTTATTTCAATTGAAAATATATTATTTATAGTACGATGTTTTACAATGTGTAGAATTTGTTACTTCTGTAAATATACTATTTACGGTACTATGTATTACAAACTTCATATCGTAAATAAAGTATTTACAATATGAAGTTTGATAAACATCATCATACTCTAAACAACATTTTTTACAGTAGAAAGTGTTAAAATCATGTCCTGATGTGGACCATCAAGACTCGTGAAAAGCAAAATGATACTCCCTCCGTCTCATTTTATATGTCGTTTAAGGTTATGTGCGGGTATTAAGAAAATAATTAGTTATGCTAACTTTGATGGTAAAAAAATGTGATAGGACTAAAACACCCTTACACTTATTTCGATTAGAGCAAATGCACAGTTATGGATATTCTTAAGTAAGGGTATTGTTGGAAAGTAATAATAAATGTTGTATTGGTATTCTAAAGTGACAGATAATTTGAGACGGCAAAAAATGACAAACAGAACACTTAAAATAAGACCGGAAGGAGTAGCAACTTTCAGCACATTCTCGGGAAGTATTTCCCCCGAATTTTCATAGCAAAATACCGGCAGCATAGATAGACATGAGACCTTTACACTTAAAATGAGATGGAAGGAGTAGCATCTTTCAGCACATTCTCGAGTAAAGGAAATGGATCCTCTAACTTCCTGTGTCTCACGGATTAGTGGCTTGTAAAACTAAACGAATAAGCAAAACAAACGCTTAAAGCAGGTATTAACAGGTAACCCCACCTAATAGATGTATATAACTCTTCATGTTAATTAATGGCTTCAAAATAATAAATAATAACAACCACAAAGTGATCCAGTTCATTGCATCAGATGGTAATTATTTACCATGCTATTTTAGTAGGTTTCATAAAACTCCATTAATTTAGTAGTTCCTTTTTCAGTACTTACCAGAATGCATCTGAGTTCATATGTAATGGCAAATAAGGAAGAGAACTAATGGGTATACTGTATATATCGCCACCTCTCCAAATTAAAAATTACTGCACCCTAAATTTCTGAATGACCACCATCTGGTACACTTTTGTTCAGTACCTGAGGTCGGTACATGAATCAGAATCTGAGGTGGTAGTTTGAAGAGTCGTGTGGGATCGTGATGATCCGAGCTTGCACTGGTTCCTCCAAGCTTGAGGTCGCCGGGGGGTTGGTACCTGCAGACACTCCGATGTCAAAGTCAGCGATCAGAAGTGAAGGAGAGGTACAAATGAATGAAGCGTACCTGATTTGCATGGGTGATGCTCTATTTATACACACGTTTGATGAGGCGGGATTGATCTCGACCGTTGATCTCGATTTCGCCCCGGCACTAGCATTTGGCCTAGATCCAGAAATTGGGTCTCTCTTTGATGCGGAGTAGGCTTGGCCCAGTCCGGAACAACTTTAAAATGTTTCTAATTTTAGCTTGTCAGCATGATTAATCCAAATTAGTCTTCATACTAACATGGATACTAGGATTAATGTATCTTACAGGTGGAATCTGCTTACAAATAGAAACCACCACATGTCTGCCTCATTACACTATTACAAAAAGTAGAATCTGTTTACAAATACATTCTGTTTCTAATTCTATGTATTTTAACAATTTCAAATTCCAATGTTCTGTTACAACATGTATGAATAACATGGCTCCTCCACCTAAGCAAAAAAATGATCTATATAAAAGCTGGTCAAAATTTACAAAAGCTGTAAAGAGTAATGGACCACCACAAAGGAGCAACTTCCCAAGTAAAGAGTAAAAGCTATGTATGCTTTCATTTCATTTCCAAAAGAGAATACAAATTAACAAGATGGCATAATTTCCAAAATATAACATCATTCAAAAGAAAGCATGCTTATATTACTAGTATGAAAAAACTATGTCATGTAGGTTAATGTACACAGATCAATCTCCAAACTAGGCTGTATAATGTTATCAATACAAGGAAAAGTGAAAGAACTAAGACCAAAATGGTAAAAATAAATAAAAACAATCAATAGAAAGAACATATCTTTTCTCTCCTAAATCCTATACAATGAATTTCTACCTATCAATGGAAAATTGTCACTGCTAATTGAATTGGGTTATGATTTATGTGATAGTAACCAACTCACTTGCCTTTTCTCCTAGACTTGAAAGGGAAGCGAGAAGGGGTTGAAGGTGAGTACTCAATAGGCAATTGGGGTGGCTCCAAATCCCCACTAAGCATCCCGACAACCTCCTTCATCGAAGGACGCCGAGCCGGTGACTTTAGCAAACAAATCAAAGCCACCTTGATGCAGAGTAGAGCCTGATCTTTATCTAATGACTGAATAGACTCATCAACAAGCTCAATGAGCTTTCCATTTCGAAGCGCAATGGCGTGCCCACGACAGAAGATTCGCTCTTTGAAACTCGATAACGGTGAACCGGTTACCTGAAGTGGGCGCCTCCAGAAACGATAACAAGCAACAAGATACCGAAGCTGTACACATCACACTTCTCTGAGACATCTTCACCATAGCCATACTCAGGAGCAACATAACAAACTGTTCCCCTCATACTTGGAGTACTACTCACACCACCACTCTTTGGAATCTCTCCACTAGCAGAATCGAAGCTGTTTTTTCGAGCTCTCCATAGTTCGCCACTGAATCCATCTAACCACCAATCCTTCTTGTTCTTCTTTCTATCTCCATGTAACTCATCATCACTCACCCACCAATGATCACCATTTCCATTATTATCACTTTCCATACCCTTTTTCTTATTCTTCTTCTTATTCTTTTTCTTCCTCACAATCTCTTCACAGTACTCCTCATTCCACCATTCCCTCACCGTTCTCTTTTCATTTCTTATAACCCCACTAACATTTTCTTCATCCATTGATTCCCACCATTCCAATTTCTTCTTCTTTCCCTTCTTCTTCTTCTCCGGTTTCCCCATCTTCCCTCCCTCTAAATCTTCACTCTTCGGTATTTCACTCTTCACCTCCCTACCAATCCACTCCATCACATAATCCTTCACCTTCTTACCTTCACTAACCGGAATCGAACCCGAACCCAAACCGGCAATCTCATTATCCTGTTTCCACCACAAATCCTTCACTGAATTACTCTTTAGCCCTTTCCCATTCCTCTTGACACCACCAACTCCAACCACAACATCCTTCTCACTCTTCACACTCCCCGGCGAGGCCTCCACCGTCGTCCCCATCATCCCCATCTCAACAGTTTCCGGCGACACAGGAGATTGCTCAACCCTAAAACCCTCTTCCAAAAAACCAGTATTCACACTCTGACTCTCCATTGATCCACAATCATCAACCACAATAACCCCACTAATCCCATCACACTCCAATTCATCAACATTTTTCTTCACTTCATCATCACTATTACCAACTAAAACCTCAACCTCAACTTTCAAAGGTTCCGATTTCAATCTAGCAAGTCCAAAATCCCCAATTTTAGCAGTAAAATCAGAATCAAGAAGAATATTACTAGGTTTAATATCACCATGAATAACAGGAGGATCACAAGAGTGAAGATAACAAAGTCCTTTAGCTATATCCAACGCAATTTCAAACCGCTTCTTCCAATTAAAAAGTTCAGGACACTTACGTCTCAAAAGCGCGTCTTGAAGATTACCGTTTTGCATGAGAGGGTAAACGAGGAGAAAACGACGTCGTTTAGGATCAGAAGAGAAACCTATAGGAGCGATGACGTGGACAGAACGGAGTTTCGAAGAGAAGAAGAGTTCGTTTTGGAATTCTCGTTCTCCTTGGTGAGATGAAGAGTCCATGAGCTTAACGGCAATGGATTTAACGGCGTTGGATTTTGAAGTGGGAGAAGGAGAAGGAAGTGTGCCGGAGTAAACGGTGCCGAAGCCGCCGTGGCCGAGGGGAGAGGAGAAAGAGTGAGTGGCGCGGCGGAGGAGGGAGTAGGAGAAACGGTGGGGAGGGTTGTCGAAGGAGAATGGAGCAGTGCGTTTTTTAGTGCGGCGGTGGCAGAGGAAGATGAGGAGGAAGAGGAGGGATACGGTGGCTGTGGCGGCGAGGAGAGGTATAAGGACATGATGGTGGTGGTGGTGGTGGTGGTGGAGTGGTGGTGTTTGTGAAGGGATGTATAAGTCTGACGTGGACGGTTGAGATTGTAAGAGTTTACGAAATTGCATGGTGGAGATGGGAGAATATGGAAAGGTTTTTGTTGAGAAATGAGAAGAAAATGGGTTTGTTTTTGAGGGTTTTGGGGAAATGGAAGAGGGAGGAGAATAGAAGTTGGGAGTTGAGGAATTTTGTTTGTATTGTTGTGTCTCTTTCTTTTTTTCACACACTCAAGCTATATTGTTTTGGAGTGTGTTATGTGTCATGTCATGTGTGATGTGTGTGAAAATTTAGAACAAACACACTGTATTTTGATGGACTTTTGTTGAGGTTGTTTGTTTGGATGGATTAGGATTATAGCGTACGACTCTTTGAGTGACAGGTACTTTTTGTTTACTTTGTTCAATTGCTTTGGTCAACCAAAAAACAGTTTATTCAATTGTTTTCTTTATGTATATACTACTTCCTCCATCTTATATTATATGTCGTTTTACGATAACAATACATCATTAATGTTTTTTTCTTATTATACCTTCGTCATTTAATAATGTCTCTTCTTCAATTCTACCTTTACAATATCAAAATGTCATGTAATATACTCTTTTTTATTTATAAAGCGAAAAACACTTTTTAGATTCATTTGGAAAACTAATGTATTTAGATCACAATACGTTGGTTTTCCAGAAAGACCTAAAAAGTAATTTTTCGCTTATAAATAGTCCCTATGAGTAGGGACGTAGAGAGTACTTGTTTAGAGCATCTACTTTGGTGTGATTCTTGTTTGGAAACTAAAGGTTATCCCTAATACTCTTTTTGAACTCGTATATACGCTGTGAAACAACTTTTTAGATTCGTTGAAAAAGTGATGTAAATAAATAACTTTTTAGATTTATTATATAGTTTAGATATATCACTTTTTCAACGAATTTAAAAATTGTTTTATTCTTTATATACGAGCCTGAATGAGTAAAACTAATTAAAAACTACTAAAGAAAAAGGAACAAGCTACACTATAAAAAATTAAAATACTTTTTTTTCATTCATTTGATAGGTCTAAAAAATTAAAATACGCTTTTCTAAAATAGAAATATATATTATGTTTTAGGTAAGGGTGTTCACGTGTTGGGTTAGGTTGACCAAATCTGATACCTAGCCTGATCAATTTGTTTAAAAGTTTTTAAAAAAATGTTACTGAAATAAACATATTTGTGGTACTTGAATAATCATAAAATATTCCAACACTTGCACCGAGACAAGAAAGACACATATTGTGTATATCTTTCGATCAGTAAGAAAATAAAGAAAACAAAACAAACTACTCTCTACTATAATGCATCTCATGGCGTTGGCTAAAAAGATCATAGATAAATTAGTCGAGCAATGACGCCATAAGAATCTGTCGGGACTCAAGAAGCTCCATGATTGGCAACAACCAACAAGAACATGATCTCCTTCCCACCGAGTGTGAACAAATGAGAGAGACCAATTATAGTTCTTGAACTCATGCGGATGAATGATACAAGAGGAGCATATGAATGAGTATGGAGGACACCCTCATTGATTGAAGAGAAATTAAGCGGTTTAGCAATCAGATTCACAAATAATATTCGTGTAGTCATTCTCCCAAGTTAAAATGAGACCTTTAACAATAACTAGAAGCTCAACATTAATATTAGAGGTAATGCCACAATTACCTGAAAAGCCCAAAAGCCATTCACCATTAGAATTCATAAGAACACCACCAAAGTTTGATCTCCTCAGTTCTTTGAAGCTACTACCATCAGTGTTAAGCTTCACATAGTTGTCTGGAGGAGGAAGCCAAGAGACTAGTCGCTTTTGAAGGACTTTATTATTGGGAACCATCGTTGCTTGCATGGCTTGTAAACCAGAAGCGATAGTATTCTGCAATTTTCAAATAAGATCTTTGATATCATTGAAAATCTTATTATTACGAGACTTCCAAATATTCCAATTGGAGGTGAGACAATTGACCTGAATCTTATGTTGAAGGAAGTCTGTTCTTGATAATAAATGCATCTTAAGAATAAAATTTATAATGGATCCAATTTTTTTCTCTTTTCTTGATGATAGATTTGTTTTCTTAAACTCCATATATGAGGAGAACTTCATAGCATCCAGGCTATTCTTTTTTTATGCGAAAACTTCTTCATATGTATTAGAAAGTTAGTTTACAAGTTAGTTAAATTAGTTTTCAATTGTAACTATTTTTCTTAGTTAGTTAGTTTGTTGGATTTTTGTATTTTCTTTCACTAGAAGGTGCACTATATATAGTGATCACCTCTTCATATTGTACTAAGTGTTTACTTCACCATTCATTTGAATGAAATTTATATTCAATTCATAGATAGAGTTTAACTCTTAATAATATGTTTTCTTTCTTTTTTGGAGAAATTCTTCACACGTTTTCTCTTGGAACTAATTAATAGTTAAATATTGTGAAGTAAGAATCAACATATGCACGTGTGTATATTTTTTCATTTGAATATTTCAAACCATGACTTCAGCAAAAACCTACTATAAATAATCTATAGTCAAACAAATTATTCCAACCTTTCTTGTAAAACTGAAAATGCTAGTGGATATAAAACCAATAAGTCAATTGTGTTTCTGATGTCTATCCCCAATTGTTACTTTGGGATTCTCTCAATTTGACTTGATCAACGCCTATATATATCCTCACTTCTTCTACGAAGACACCAAATTTCGTCACATAAACAAAATTTAATAGATGGGTCAACGGCTTAAATACAGTAAAAATTGAGGAGATCCTCTAAATTGCGATACTTAAAAAGGTTAAAAGTAAATATAGGCTCCATTTGGTAAAATTAATAGATGAAGCAGATAGCGGATAAGCTAACTGATAAGTATAAAAAATGACTTAAAAGGAAATATTTATTTAATTCATGATTAAATTGTTCGACTTAAAAGAAAAATAATATGGATAAAAATGTTAAAAAAAAGAGACGCTATCTATATACCATTCACTCAAACGCTACTTGAAATAGAATTTGAAAAAATGTTAAACGCTAGTGCTTACCAAACAAATGTACTCGTCACCCGCTAGTCAAATCCGCTATCTACTAGCTGATGGATTGCCAAACAGAGTCTTAAGCTATACTTTTAAGTTTAAGTGTGAGAGCTTTAGGTTGTGTTGGGAAAAGCCACAACATCAACGAATTAATTAACCCACGCGCCCAAGGATTTTTGATGGAATAGACATAAACACATCACAAGAATAGAGGAGAGAAGAACTCCACAAATAATTTACGTGGTTCGACACTTCTTGCATGTTCACGGGAACACATCAACACAATTCATTCATCTTCTCAACTTGTAACCCGTCCCAATATGTGTATCGCCCTACAATACTCACTCACTTTAAGAGTTACGTACAAGGAGTGGTAATACTCACACCTCACACAACAAATGATCACCAACACTCTCCTCTCATTATAGAGATCGACATGGTTGGAGATTCTTAAACTCTCTACATGATCATCCAAGTGGGGATGCCTCACCTCTCCAAATGGGGATGTCTCATCTCTTCACAAGTCTCTCTCTTTATAAGAGAGAACGTGACTTCCATTCATGTATTTCCAAGAAGTTGTACTTCGTGATTTTTCTTCAATATTTTGGATACACATCTTCATCTCTTCAAAGGTATCTCTTAAATTTTCCACTACTATTAATATTAAATATTAAAAATTATAATTAATTTTCGCAACAGGTTGATGGTCGACATTAATTATTATTTTACTTTATAAAAATCAATAGTTTTTCCGATATACTTACAAGTCCCACATTATTTGGTGATCAAGGTGAAAAGTAGTTAATAAACACTCACAATCTTAATCCCCCAAAGCATCTTTTAACTAAAGACAAATCATGACAGGTCATGATCAGATCTCATGTGGGTCAAAGCGGTCAATACCTCAAATCGTAACAATGAGCTAAAGTTATTAGTTCTCTAATAATAATTGTCTTGGGCCAGTCCTATACTCCTATTCATATATGGTATAACTAATTTTTCTGTGCATCAAACATTATGGCTAGCTAGGTGTCTCCTATGTCCTCATGTCCAGCACTCAATATCCTAACACGTACTTTACAACTGGATCCATGTCTTGTTGGTAGCTCCCTTTTATTAATTTTGTTTGTTTATTCTTTCCTGAATTTCTTACTCTTTTCCTTGTTTTCTAGTTTGCTTCTGTTTATATGCATAGCTGTGAATCTATGTTACACTGTTACTCAATCGACTCCAACACTCCATATATATAAATAATGCAAATGCAGTGGACCTCCTTTCTTAGTTGTTATGATTCATACTTTGCATGTGTACATATTATGACCAAAAGATCATCCTAAATTTCATAATACCTGTTTTTATATGCTCATAAAGTTTCATTACGGCTTTTCTTTCAGTGCAAGGCAAAGAAAAAGACTAATTATTACAACTCTTTTTGTGTATAACTTTTTAATAACATCAATTATATATTACTATATTTATGTAGTTTTTGTAAGGGATTCTATTTTTTTTTCGATAAGCAATTTCATTGAAATGAAAGACATGGTGTCAGTACTTCTGATGAGAGAAAAAAAGCAGAGGAGGCTGGCTCTCAAAACCTCCTCCTGTAAAATCCATCGTGAGAAAAAGCTCGGGAAGGAAATAAAGATCTTCTTGTGAGTGCACTACGGTGGAATTCTATATATCCATCAAGTGCGGAATTTAATACAACTCTTTCGCTTACACTTGTTGTAACTTGGGTTCCAGTGCGGAAACCTACTACTTTTGTATTATTATCCAACAATAATAAAGAATTATTAAATGGTTTAAATAAATGAATGAAAAAAAACAGGTGAAAAGGAGAGAGAGTTTGAGATGTTGGCATGCATGGTAAGTGGGGTAGGTGATTTTCCTTTGTATGTTTCTTCAAACATCAAACCAACCATGTTTGCCTTTGTTTCACCCATCATCATCACTCATGAGGTCAATACCCACCAAGCCACTAAGACTATCTAATTTGCTTGTAGTGGTGATAATAGCATGAGAATAAAACCAAAAATTATACCTTGTTTTCTTTTAGTAGATTTGACTTTGGTAATATGCTAATTTCCAATTTGTTG
Organism: Oxytropis ochrocephala; assembly: GCA_020916435.1. Lineage (NCBI taxonomy): Eukaryota > Viridiplantae > Streptophyta > Magnoliopsida > Fabales > Fabaceae > Oxytropis > Oxytropis ochrocephala. The sequence goes on from CM037095.1 coordinate 65,820,155, forward strand.
TTTGATATTGACATGTACGCGTTAATTGCCCTTATTTGTCAATTTTGGATGAAAAAAAATTATTTTATGTTTTAGTCATCTCACTAGAAAGAGATCAAAAGATTGAATTGCGATTACAGACAAATTTATATGCAATTTAAGGTTTGAAAATTTGGGGTCACCTAACTAGAGAGAGATCAAAAGTTACATGTAAATCATCTAATGTATTTTTTTAGTTGAGATTGAAAAATAGTTTTTTGGTCATCACACTTAAGTATTTGTTGAATTTTCGATGAATTGTGTGTGAATTATAAAAAGTCCCACATTGGATAGACTAAGCACTTCTATAGTCTTTATTAGTGGGAATTTCACTCATTGGGTTGGCCCCAAGGGGTACCCAATTTTGTGGATGGGTGAAGACAACCACCACACACGTGCGACGTCGCTGCCCGTCCGACCGGGCTTGGGCCTGTGGTGTATTTTTCGGATCAGGAATATTTTTTAAAGAAAATATTGTCAAGTCAAAGAGTAACGGAAAAATTAAAAACCGTAACGTTTTTTTATTGTTGCAACGGTTTTGTCAAGAAAGAGCCGTTGGCTCTTTATGGCTCTATTCGACCCTCTCCCACTTTTCTCCTATAAAAGGACTCCTCACCCTCATTTGCAACTTGCACCAAAACTTTGTGAATCAATAGTTTTCTTCACAAGTTTTCTCTCTTCTCCCTTATAATATTCTTCTTCTTTTGAAAGCTTGAGATATTTTCCAAGCTAAGAGTGGTTTTCATAACCATATAGAGTGGTTTCCATAAACCATATTGAGGGTGTATTTCTAGAGCGAATTTCTCACAGTGTAGTGAAAATTGTAAATAGCAGTAATCTTCAATGCTTTTATCCTGGGGACGTCGTGGTTGATAGCCTACTTGCACCTTTGAGTAGTGCCACGAAACGTCTTAAAGAGAGTGACCTAGTCCGCGACTAATCCCAGTAATATCTTCGGTTTATTTTTAAAACTAAAACACAGTTAATTGGGGAAAGTTCTGGCTAAGGAAAGACTTGGTGTTTAAGAGTGTCCATTGTGACCCACCTCTCTTTCCTGGGAACCTACTCGGATTAACAATTTTAAGACGTTTCGAAGTCAGCCATGACAACCGAAGAAATTATCATTCTTCGGGTTCCACGCTCTCGACTTCAACAAACCATTTCTGTTTGAGGGAGCTCACTTCAAACGTTGGCAACCAAAAATGCTCTTTTTCTTAACTATGAAAAAGGCTGCCAATGTCTTGACTGATGACATTCCAGTGGCAGATGAAACAGCCACACCGGAAGAAAAGGATAAGACAGCTAAAGAAATACTCCTATGGAAGGAGCATGACTATCTCTGTAAGAATTTTATTCTTAAATGGACTTGCTGATGGTCTTTATGATTATTACAGTTCGTGCAAGTCTGCCAGAGATGTATGGAATGCTCTGAAAAAAAAATATGATCTCAAGAAGCGGGTGCTAAGAAATATGTTGTTAGCCGCTATTTGAACTACAAGATGACATGAAAAATGCAGTAGAGACTCAATCACATGAGATACGTAAAATAGCTCATGATATTGTCTATGAAGGCATGGCCTTAGATGAACAATTTCAAGTAGCTGTTATAATTGACAAACTTCCTCCTGCATGGAAGGATTTCAAGAATTCTCTGAGGCACAAAACCAAAGAGTTTTCTTTAGAAAGTTTGATTACCCGACTCCGAATTGAGGAGGAATCTCGGAAACAAGATCAGAAAGATAAAGTCTTGTTTGTTTCAAACAAGAGACCAGGAGTGGTTCTGAAGCCAACTGGCAAACCATTCAAGAATCGAACCGTGTCGATTCAAAAGAACAAGAACAAGAATGGGAACCTTCCTAAGGCCCCCCGAATCCTAAGCCACAACCACCACCACAACCTAAGAATGATGTTGCTCATCCCTTCACTTGTTTCAACCGTGGGAAAGCAGTCATATGGCACACAAGTGTAAGAACAGGTCAAATCCTGCTCCGCAGGCTAACCTGACTGAAGAGCAACTTATTGCTATGATTTTTGAAATCAACCTTGTTGGTGGATATGAGGGATGGCGGTTGGACACTGGATCATCCATCCATGTGTGCAATGACCGTGCTATGTTCAAAACATACACGGCTACTGATAATAAGAAAGTGCTGTTGGGCGATGCTCACACCACTAATGTTGCTGGTATTGGAGATGTGGAACTGAAATTCACTTCTGGAAAGACTCTGATCCTGAAAGATGTGAAGCACACACCGTAACGTTTTTTTTATTGTTGCAACGGTTTTGTCAAGAAAGAGCCGTTGGCTCTTTATGGCTCTATTCAACCCTCTCCCACTTTTTTCCTATAAAAGGACTCCTCACCCTCATTTGCAACTTGCACCAAAATTTTGTGAATCAAGAGTTTTATTCACAAGTTTTCTCTCTTCTCCCTTATAATATTCTTCTTTTGAAAGCTTGAGATATTTTCCAAGTAAGAGTGGTTTTCATAACTATATAGAGTGGTTTCCATAAATCATATTGAGGGAGTATTTCTAGAGTGAATTTCTCACAGTGCAGTGAAAATTCGTAATAGTGTAACTGAGCTGTTTTATGGGGACGTCGTGGTTGATAGCCTACTTGCACATTTGAGTAGTGCCACGAAACGTCTTAAAAAGAGCGACCTAGTCCGCGACTCATCCTAGTAATATCTACGGATTATTTTTAAAACTAAAACACTATTATTTGGGGAAAATTCTGGCTAAGGAAAGACTTGTTATTTAAGAGTATCCATTGTGACTCACCTCTCTTTCCTGAGAACCTACTCGGATTAACGGTATTTATTAATAAATCTTTTGAATTAATCACGGAATGCCGTCCCCAATTCAGTATAAAAAGATTTGATCAATCTTTCTAAAGCACTCCTAAACAACACCAGATAAATGTATTACAAAGGCTCCAATTATGTTGTAAATACATTTTCACAAAACCATCACTTTTAAAGGTAAAAAGTCTCTGTTGTTGTGACTCACCTAAAGAGATTTAACACTCTTGTATGCTTAGAGTTGAATTTGAATTCGATCCCAAATTTTTGATTAAGATGTAATAGACTAAAAATCAAGTCTCTTGATATAAGTGTGGAGTTGTTGCTATAACTAAAAATCAAGTCTTAAATATTAACATTTCCTTTTTTATACAAATTTAATTGATAATGACGTTAACATTTAATAACTGACCGCTACAATTTTAAGGCTACAAAACGTTAGCTCCACACGTTTAGTAACATTAATTTAGTATTTGAATGTGTACCAAAAAATTTAGTATTTGAATATCAAAATACTTATAATAGTCGGTGGTAGCCATTCAATACAAAGTGTGTTATGAAAATAACCAAAATCAAAGTATGAATAAATGCAAAATATCATATAAGAGATCAAAGATGAAGAAGAGAGAAGTAAAGTTTGAGAGAGTCTTTCCACTATGTTCTTCACAAGTGTATCTTTTTTTTATCAGTTCCACAAGTGTATCTTTACACTAGAACATGAGTCATATTTACAGGACACAAATAGACAAATGAAATATCAAAATAAAAGCCGCTAACATCACATTCAATAATGGGAGTTAAGGGAAAGTGGAAGATAAATATGGGCATCCATTAAACTTATATTCATAACACTCTCCATTGGATGTTGATCGATGATATGTCTCATTAAAACATTACTAAGAAAAAACTTGATTGGAAAAAATCCTAGTGAAAGAAAAAGAGTACAATATTCTTTTTTTTTTCAGAAATGTCTCGTTAAAAACATTGTCAGGAAAACCTAATGAGACAAAACCATAGCGAATGGGACAAAAATATTGTCAGGAACTCCCCATGTTTGAAGCATCACCTAAGAATATGTATTCAATCATTTAGATTTTATCCTTAAGTGTATATGGAGCAATCTACTCCGCTCTGTCACTTGTGATATGTCCTCTTTTAATGGAGCTTTGCGGTCAATATTATCTTCGCGACATCTTCCTTGAATTGTTGGCATTTGAGCATGAAATGAAGTAGCATGAACTATCGATTGTTTTGTAGATCACAATGATATTTCAATGTCAGCGCATGTAGATAATAGTTGACTTGGAATATGTCTTGATTTCGATCAGAAAAATACTTTGTATCTATGGTTAATTTGTAGAACATATATAAAATGATTTATTCATTAGAAATGTCAAAAAATAAAATATGCATCATATTTTGTTCGGATGCATTTTGGTTTGTGATGAACTATATTACTATTAAATAATATTATCATATCAAACGATGTAGCATTTTTCTTTGGGACAGATATTTTTGTATCTTCTTTGCCACACAACTCGTGTACTCAATATAAAAAAATCATGAATCAATTAAGAACTAGTTCTTTATAACTTGTTAAACAAAATTTAACTAGCTAATTGTTTGGTCTCCAAATCAAGATGAGACTTTGTTTCTCAAAAGATTTTATATGAAGATATTTCATTATAATCCGAATCCTTCTGGGATTTTTCATGTAGAGATCAATCACAAGTTCAACCTCAAAAATCCATCATGTATAATTTTAGGTCATTCATATGGAACTCTTTCTCTGAGTAATCTATAATTTTAGAAAACTCTTTAAGAGTTCCAATAATAGCAAACTATAGCAAGTACATTTCTTGATCTTTTCATAAAATTATATGGACAAGTGATGTCATTTTTATATCCCTTCGAATATGAATTGAGACGATTATACCACATGCATGCATTCAAATGATATTATCTCATGGAGGGACTACTTCCATTTAAGTACTCATCTCAAGAGTCCGAATAGTGTGTCTCCGAATATTAGATCATTTAGGGATCTTCATATAATTATCACATCACATGAGTCATACAAATAATTTGTAACAACATTCATCATGTGCAAATTTAGCCCTTCATATGCTACAAAGCTAATTAAGTACCGAACGGTCTTGCATCCACTACAGGTAAATATGTCTCATCAAAATCAACTGCAAGTGAAGATGTCTGTATATGTGCCCATCTAGTTCATGCATCAATTAAAATCATAAAATATCTAATCGTCCAAGTGGTGGTTGTATTGGCCCACAAATATCACCATATGTATTCATCCTAAATTTTTTGAGTTATTCACTTCTAATTTTTGTGTGATGGTCTAATTATAAACTTTCCTTGTTAGTAAGAGATACATAGAATTTATTAAATTGAAGAATCCTCTGGTTCTTTAATTGATGACCACGTGAATTTTTAGTTATTTTTCGTATCAATATAGACCCGAGTTGACCCAACATGCCAAACAACAAATTTATTGTCATTTTTAAACTTCTAGTTTACAACAACACGTGCTTCAATTGCGTTGATATAAGTGTAGCACAAATAAAAGAAAAAACAGACAAGATTTCAACTACACTTATTTTATCCAAAACATGCCTCGTTATATAAAGATGTTCAACATCTCATTCGTTTCTTGTTTCAATATGATATCCATTTCGACGGATATCCTTAAAACTTAATAAATTTCTATGATGAGAGATTATAATATTGTATCAATGTGTAAAAAATTTGTTCTCTAGGTAATTAACAATACACTAGCTCTCTAGCTTCAATTACATTTTGTAAACTCCTGGTTGCAAATTGATAACAAGTACACATGATATTACATTTCTTCTAGACCTAACTAGATTATGTACACAATTTAATATAAAATACACATTTATAATCTTAATTACATTCTAAAAATTTAGAACGTCTTATAATTAGCATGCATTAAGAACAAATGACAGAGAAAAACTAATTATATTGAAAAATATTTTACTCCTTCAAAAATATCAATATGCCATTGCTACTTTAGTATAATCTTGCTAAACTTCTGATTACTATAGCATAATTTTATCAGCGCTCATATTTATTTAAACAAAAATAATGTATTAAAATTTGGCCATTCAAATAATAAAATATAAACTTACTATAGACGCCTATAACAAATATTACCATCAAGATACCAAAAAATTAAGGACACACAATTTTCTTCAATAAGCAAAATTGTATAAACCACACATACTACTTTAAAACAGATACCATTTATACATAAAGAATTTGAGGCAGACAATTTTATTCAATAAACAAAAATATAGAAACTATACATACTATTATTTTAACCTTGATTAAATCATTTTTTTCAAAACTTAAAATTGTTGTTTTTAATAGGTATCATACATGTCATTTCATATGTGCTATAATATTATGGTAACATGAATATAAAAGCAGAAAATTAGAGATGGGATAGAAAATAAGAACTCTAGAGTGTCTAGTTCTTTAAGATCTACCCATACAACTAATTCTTTTTATTCCCTTTTTCTTCTAGAAACATTTTTACATCGAATTCCAAGTATAATAAGAAAGAATAAAAGTTACATTTTTCTAAAATCCATGAGTTACTATATCAATAGAAAGATCATAATCACAAATCATATACTAATGACATTTAAATAAGATAATGAAAACATTTACCACGTCAATGATCACCACCACAATATTTATTGTACCAAACTTATAATGTGAATCATTCACATCGAGGAATGAACTTCAACACACATAATCTAGACTCACAATATTTTTGAAAATATTTTCTCATTTTCTTGTTAAATGAGAATATTTGAGACATAAATTATATGTATTTTCTCCTAAATTCATTTCCTTTGAAATATAGATTTTGTTCATGGTTCAAAGGTCTAGTTCTTCAGCAATTTGAAGCACAAATTAATCATTGCAATGGTTTTTTGTTTTGAATGAAATAAATTCCCAACCACTACCACAAAAATAACCAATCTTCTTGAACGTTTTGTCTAAACAACGAGGGAGATTGATGAGGGAGAGTGAATGATTTTAGTAAATATTACATACTTTTGTTTGTGTTGTCCATTGTTTATCAAACAATACTACAATACAACAAGTTATCCAATCTTCATTATTGCTCGATCTAATACTTGCATATTTGGAAATCAGACGAACCCTAAGAGAACGAGGCGGTCCCTTGGGGGTCAAAGTCAACCAGTGACCACGAGTTGACATAAAATGAACTTAGTTGACATTTGGGTTGAGTTTTTCTATCTAATGTTTCAATCATTTTAAGTGCATTTTAAGATGTTAATAAATGCTAATATTAAGTAATTTTGGGGCAACATACTAAGTCAAATTAAATCACAAGATAACTTAAGCACGCAGGCTTGTGTCAAAGCCTTTTTATAAGATATTCAAGATTTCCACAAGATCTAAATGAAGCTTTAAGGATGAGTTTTCTTGTTGTTTAGGCCTCTAGTAGAGGTTATGAAACAGGGCCCAATCCGTGATTTTATTTGGGTTTTGCTTTTCCCACTCTCCCTCCTACTCAAAACACACTACATAAGGGTGTAAAAAGACCAAAAGACCATTAATGAAATGGTCAAAGTGTCTTTTTTTCAAAAAAATTTACCTATTCGAACACGGACATTCGAACAGGTTCGAACAGTCTCATTCGAGTGTGTTAAATATTGGCACACACACCCTATTGTGTGTAATTTAACATGTTCCTAAAACCTAGCGATTAGTTCCTCCCTTCCACTTTCGTCACTTCGCTACTCACCGTTTGGTTCCTTCGTTATCCTCTAGGTGCAAGCTGCTTCATCAGTTTCCCTCTCAAGTTGAAAACTCCTTCATCAGTTCCTCTCTCAAGGTGAAAGATCAATTTCATTATTTTTCATTAATCTCAATAATCATTGATCACGTATTTTCCTTCTTTCTTGATGTTTTCTTCTTTCTTGATTTTTTCATTCTTTCTTGTTGTTGTCTTGATTGCTGCATTCTCGGTTTCATTGATCTCAGTTGCAAGTACGGCGACGACGGCGAGGAAGGTGTGGTTTTCGTCAAGGTCTATTTTATTTCTAACGTAGCGGTTTCATCGATTTCTCCAATTACGAGTGTCGTCTTTGAGGTTTGGCTCTGTCAAGTTCCAATTTTCTTCACTTTTAAAATTTGCCTGATCTTTATCTATATCAGCTCTTGTTCTTTCCCTTTATTTATAGTTGTTTTTGTTTGCTGGATATGTAATGTACACAACTTAAAAGACTATATCAGCATGTGGATTTGATTTTAGAGTCAAGTTTATCTGCTACCATTGTGCTCCGTTGGATTGATTTTAGATTTTGTTATGTTATGTGAGGAATTTTGGTACTGTTGTTTTGTTATTGGAATGACTACTTGATGTTATTAGAGTACTCAAGTTTATTCTTCAATTTTTTCTTAAAATTAGATCCCAGAATGTGTCTGTTATTTCAGTAGTGCCTATACCCTTATTGGTTCTAGCTATGACAAGTCATTTGATTGCTCTCTAATAAGACTCAACGAAGTCTTTTTGGTTCATTAGTTTTCAGATTTGCCTTTTGAATATGACAATACTATTTTCTCCATATACCTATGATGTTACTATTTTCTTGGCTTATGAATTTAGCTTCTTAGCCCAAGTGACTCTGTTGAATGCATGTAATTGCAATATCTAACATCTCTCATCTCTCATATCATGCTCATACCACATGAAGCAATGTCAGCTACCTCATGCCATCATGGATTGATTATTGGTTAATTTGTATATGATTCAATTTTCTATTTAAAGAGAACCTTTTCTATGTGTTACCATTATATCATTTAAAGAATTAGAATAAGCTTAGGAATAAAAAGTAAAGGCATACACAACAAAGTTGTTGATCCTATATGCACCAGACATGGTCAAGGCAAACAATTTTCTTCAACAAACTTCAGAGCTATTTTTATATTAGTAGACAATTGATGATTTTAATATATATAATTTCTCACCACTAATGTTGTACTTCTAATGATATTGTGATCCAAAATAATATGTGTGGTTTATATTGATCTTATGCCATATATCTAGAGGAGTGATATCTGTTGTTTGTATGATTGTGTCAACTAATGTTTGATTTATGCTTTCTTTCTTGATTATTTCATTCTTTCTTGATGTTTTCTTGTTTCTGTTGCAAGGGCATTCATTTCCTTCTTACTAGCATCATCTTGTTCGCTTGCGGCGATTTCATCGATCTCAGTTGCGAGCACTCCGCTTACGAGTGACGTCTCCGAGGTTTGGCCGTTTCATGTTCCAATTTCGTTCACTTGTTTTGATTCTTAAATTAAAATTCGTGGTTTTGCTTTGTTTACATGTTGAATGCTAGTCAATTTGATTTTTTGTTTGAGGAATTTTGGTATTGTGTTAAGTTATTGAAATGACTTGTTGATGTTATGCTATTTTTTACCTGTTTTCAAATTGATTTTTAAGTTGAAATTGTGACTTCGCTGTGTTTCCTTGCTCAATCTTATGATAACCATCGTAAAAAAAGAGTGTCACTGTTGATGAAGCTTTGAGCAGGGGGTGGAAATAATTGATTCATGGTGATAAATTGTGCTTTGTTTACATGTTGGATGTTAATCAGTTTGATTTTTGCTGCTTTTAATTTCAATTAGATTTGGTGTTTAATTAGATTTTATTCTGGTGTTTGAGGAATTTTGATATTGTATTTGGTTATTGAACTAATTATGATTCTGCAGAAAACTACTTACAATCTTTTAGAAGTTACCATCTACAGAATGAATGATCAATTAATAACTTCTGATTATGCAACTAAACAGTGTATACTAACAGTAGTATTAACAGATTGAACTACTGAGCATTTTCTTTTTAGAAGTTATTATTACTCTGCAGAAAACTAATAATGATTTCCTTAATTATGAAAGTTACTAATTGATCATTCATTCTTAAAGCAGTTACTTCATGATAGTGATACAGCTAGACCGTGTATAAGTAGTTGTAGACTAATATGGCATCAAGAACTCAGCTTATTCAGGTTTATGCTTTCTAAATTGATACCAACAATGATGTAATCTGATTCTTAAGAAGTATCACTAAAACAAATTGAAGCAACTGATTATGAAGGAGTGAACTGAATATGAAGTTATTCCCATTAGTGTGTACTTTGTAGGTATGAAAAACTGGTTAACTAGAACAATTGGTTGTGAATATGAAATTTTCATTAGCTGTTGATGTTCTTCAAATTCTTGTCCTGTAATGAATGATCTGTGCTTATAGTGTATCTGTGGTTCTACCTTAAATCCCGTATGCTGCTTTTGTCTTGTGCAGTTTATTGCTTATAGTGTATTTGTGGTTAACTAGAATACAATGTAGTGATGAATGTTATTGTCATTAGGCCAAACTCTTGAGAAGGATGATATTATGTCTATTATGTACTATAAGACTTGTTTGTTCATTAAGTATAGTTAGCAAAATCTGGTTATTTGCTTAACAGTGGTCAAAGTAATTGTCTGTATTATTTTATCTGATGATGATGATGATAATGAGGTTTTTAAATTTGGGAAGACTGTGGATCATGCTTTTCAATCACACTTGTTTATTTGATTTCAATGTTTGATAGGTGAAGTTTTAATGTTACTTTGGGATATTATGTTGGATATGAATTTCTTAGGATTTGAATTATAGTTGTGATTTTCTAGCTTTGTCAATTTTATTTTATTATTACATTGGCCATGGAAATTTGCAAATTCCTGAAGTGATTAGCTGATAAGTAAGTGTATTGCAATTTGCATAGTGGGAAGTGCTTTTAGCTATGTTAGTTTTAATGTTACCTTGGGTAACATTAGAATTTTATCTTAAGTAATTAGTTATGCAAACTTTTATTCCATAACATGGATCATAATTTTGATGGTTTATCTACTTATTACATATGTTCAATGGAATAGTAAGATGTCATTACCAAATCAGCTTTGATTTAAAGGATTTTTAAAAATAAAAAAAAAATCTAATTTGAGCGTGGCTAAAGCTAATTTTGGCCGTGGGTAATATTTTGCATGGCATGACTGTAGTTAACTAAATCATAACCGTGGCTAAGTGGATGTTACCACGGTTAATTTGAGCGTGGCTAAAGCTAATTTTGGCCGTGGGTAATATTTTGCAACGCCCTTTGTTTCAACGGTTAGACTAACCGTGGCTAAATGAGTTTGCCACGGTTTTAGGGGCTGTTTGCCACGGTTTTGACCGTGGCTAATCGCCGCTTTTTTTGTAGTCCGCATTCACCAATTTTATTGCGTTCGTATGCCTGTGTTCGAACATGTTCGAACAAGGTCATTCGAACCGTCATTAAACACGTCCTCGATAAGTGTTCCAAGCGAGGTTATTTTTGGAATAAAATTTGTTAAGTGGTGTGTTTAAGTAGGAGGGGGAGTGTAGAAAGTAAAACCCTTTTATTTTGATCTTAACTCATAAGGTTGTTTTGGCCAAAAAAGAAACTCATAAGGCTGCATTTTTTGATTTCTCGTCGAATGGTATCATATGCACTATTGTATTTTGTTTATCACTGACGGATCCAGGACCTAAGGTTAGGGGTCAAATTTTTTAAAAGCATACATCACTAAAAATATAATTAAAAACAATTTTAATATATTTAAATAAATAAGTTGTACTACTGCATTTTAAAATTTACATGATTTTGGACATACACATTCACTCTGGTTTTGGACATAATACTAAGATCTTGAAACTGATTCACATTAAAAAAAAAGATCCTGAGACTAATGCAAAAACTTTTTCAATCTCTATTTTGCATCTTATAGAAGATCAATTCCCAAGATCAAGTTCACATACCTAGGATTCTGTCGACAATGATAATGGAAAAGAGATTACATATATTTGAAATCCACTACTAAGATTTTCATCACAGAAACATTCTGGTTTTTCAAGCAAGTCTCTGGTCATTTAAATATGGGATAAATTTCCTCTAATGTCAAAATATAAGATGTAATACTAACAAGGGTTGGTCCGAGTGGTAATTAGACTCGGATTCCACGTTAAAGTCTCGAATTCGAATTTTGGTTGTGGCAAAAACTCTGTTGGGAGTGAAAAAACTACACTAACTGGCAAAGTCAGGTATACACTAGAACAACTAAGTTCCATTGTGTAGATTAGTCACTGACAAAACGAGTGAATACTATCCACCAATAAGACAGTAAAAAAATATAGATGTAAATACAAAACATTACTGACTAGTGTATATACAAAACATTATTTGTTTTCACTTAAGAAGCTAGAACAACCCAACTAATAAAGAAAAGCACCAGGGCTAATTATGTAGATGGATGCACATGGATAATTACCTAAGGGCTAAACATTTATGTCATTTATATGCTACATGAATTTCGAAGACAATAGCAGCGAAAAAGTGATCAACCTCACATTTGGAGAGTTCGCCTTCTCTCGTGATTTGGATCCTCTCCTTTCCACTAATCCTACATCTCCCTCCATCCTCTCTATCTCTTTCTTAATTTCATTCTCTCTCATCTCACCCTTATATTTTGGGATAGAGAGGAAGGAGGAAAGTTGAGTGTACATTGAAATTCTTAGACTTGTTTACAGAAGCGTTTATACATTAACTAGCTATTCTTTCTTCTCCTAAATTGAGGCCACTAAGGTACATGAAGAAACAAATGATTATCTATTTGAAAAAAATTAACTACAATAATGACACATGCTGAAAGTTTTTTCAAATATGTGCTCATGCATGATTATCCATTGTCTAAACATATTCCCATTTTCATGAAGCTTTTATCACTACTAGAAAAAAGGCTTTTTATATCGGTTAAAAACGGCTTTTCATATCGGTTCTGTAACCGATATAGATAAAGGGGATATTAAAAAAAGACGCTTTCTATATCGGTTAAAGAACCGATATGGAAAATGTTTTTAATATCGGTTCCTTTTAGACCCGTTATAGAAACTTAGTTTTTAAGCCAATAGACGCGTTTTTTTATATCGGTTTCTAAGTTAAACCGATATTGAAAATCGTTTTTTATATCAGTTTTTAAATGTAACCGATATGAAATGTTTATTATTAATATCAGGTTATATTAGAACCGATATTAAAAGTGGATTTTTTATTTTTAATGAAAACTAATCGATAGGCATACAACCTCAATCAACATACCAAAAAATAAACCTCAATCAGTGAGGCATAATATTCAAAGACATGATTCTTTCTCTTTTACCTAAAATCCTATAACTTCAAAAACTAAAAACATAATATCATATTAAATCAAGAATTATATTAAAACAAACTAAAGTCCTAGTTAATTAGCCTCTTCAATCTTCAATCTTCTGCTTTTCTTGATTCACATCATCTTCATTCCATGAAGAAAGATAAGAAGAATGGTCTTGAATGTCCGATTTAAACACAATCAAACCAAGAACATCATCGTTCAACCGAATAGACATGTCATTATTGTTTCCAAAACATGTCAAGAATGAAATCAGTAAACTTAACAACACTACTTTCAAGTGAAAGTGATGAAAACTTTTCATCATCATGAAGACTATAGGAAGGTACCCTTATAAATCATCTAAGAGTTGTGCATTCTTGATAATAAGCCATAACTCCAAGCTAGGCCCATTTCACAAGTATATAGGAGAAAGGGAAAGAGGGTTTTGCTTGCACAAATCAATGGGTTTTGAGAAAAGCGCGAAGGTTAATGAATCGTGCACTGAAAAGTGATTAGGGACGAACTCGAAGGAAGGAGACGAATCGCGGCAGCAAAGAAGATACCGATTTGAGAAAAGCTCTAACGAGAGGGCTCCAACGATGACTACGCAATGAGAGTGAGATGGTTTTTTTCGTTGCGTGTTGCAGTTGAGAGAGAAACCGTAGAGGTTTTCGTGGGTTTTGCTTGCAGTGAGAGTGAGAGTCGTCGAGGGTTGCAGCACAGTGAGAGAGCGTCGAGGGTTGCAGCATAGTGAGAGAGCGAGAATGAGAATGAAGAAGGTAACGCGTGAATAAAATTTTAAGGGTTTTCAATATCTATTTCACAGGAGCCGATATGGATAAATGTAAATTAGAGTTTCCATATCGGTTAGAGCATGAACCGATATAGAAAATGTACCGCCTCTTCTTTCATATCGGTTATAGTGTGAACTGTTATTAATTCTTGATGTAAAATCCATTTTTCTAGTGGTGTATATTATTTTTATTAAGTGCAACTAAACAGAATATGGTATATGTCTAATTAATATATGTCAATATTCAACTAATTAACTAAATAATAGCCTTCAACATTCTTCTAGCAGTATCAATTCATGGTACCTTGGTGACAACTCACAAATATTAAAACATAAGCTAGTGGAAATTTGGAACACGAAACACAGTTTGAAGAAAACCAATTACTTATACACACATTATACATATTCACTTTTTTAAATGATTAATAGTACATTTCCTTGCAAGAAAAATTACATTATATCAAGTATATATAGAGAAGGGTAGTTTTGAGGACTTCTTTGTTAGATAATTGTTGGCACAAACAGTGACCTATTTCTCTATGCATGAACGTAAGATATATCCCACAAACCTCTCAAATATGTTCACAATTCACGCTTTATGGCCATCAAACTTATAGCAAGATTGTCCGCCAACCTGTTTGAAGTTTGGTGGCCAAAGTCATGAATTGTAAACATATATGAGAGACTTAAAGATTAGTAAGAGTACATCCTACATTCATGAATATAGTTGTAGGCCACTATCATGCCAATAAGGATGAAATGGAGAAAGGAGTATCTCCGTGGATTTCTGAAAACTAAAACGACCAAAGATACATTGAGAGAGGGGGAAAAGAGAGTTTGTGTTTGTGAATAGAGGTTGAAGGGAGCTTTGATTTTGAAGATGGGTTGAAGATAACTTGTATTTAATAGAGTAGATGAAGAGAGGTAGAAAATTACTTGAATTTAGTGAGTAGGTGAAGATAATAACAAGTATTTAATAAGTAGTTGAAGAGAGGAGGTGAAGGAAGTTATTAACTTTTGAAGGGAGGTTGGAAAAAGATAGATATAAAATTTATGGTGGACCATCATAACATTAATTATTATTATAAATTTAATGTTATGGTTCACCATGAATTTTAAATCTATCTCTCACCAAATGGAGAAGGCCCATGCTTCGCATACAACCCCATTCTACTCACTAACCCCCTTTTTGGTGTGAAAAGACCAAAAGTCCTTACTGAAATTTGGTTTTTATTTTTTTTAAAGATTATGCGCGGTTCGGCGCATGGTTGATCGAACTTTATCGAATCTCGCTGCGTCGAACCAGTTAAAATTTACTCAGACACCCCAAATTATGTTTTGACTAGGTTCGACCAAGCGTGTGCTGATCCAAATCGATCAGCCGTGCGCCAAACCCTCTCCATCGTCCAGTCAACGGCTAAATTTTTGAAATCTCCCCAACGGTTATAAGTTTAACAGTTTCGATTGTTTTAAATAAATGGCTCATGTTCGATCAAACCTATTATAGATAAGTGCAACAAGTCATACAAACCGAAAAAGTCTAAAAAAACAATTCGTGCAATGAATAAATCGAATCGTTAAAAATTAGTTAAAATTAAACAACTAGTGTTAGAGTGTTAGTAAAGAATAAATCGAATCGTTAAAAATCAGTTAAAATTAAACAACTAGTGTTAGCCATACTAGTGTTAGCAAAGAATAAATCGAATCGTTAACATCAGTTAAAATTAAACAACTCAAAGATCCAAAGAACAATCGTGGGAGGTTCGACCGCCAAAGAAGTCTTGACCTGTTCGATCCACGCATGGTCGAACCACACTTAACAGGTTCGGCGCACGCATGGCCGAACCGTAGTTAATGTTTAAAAAAAAATGTTTTAAATTCAAGGGTATTTTGGGAATAAAGGGTGGCATGGTGGTTCTAGTGAGTAGCTAGGGGGTTCTAAGAAACATGGGTCATGGAGAAATGAAGAAGATCTCAACCCGGTTTAAAGTAACTTTTGTTTATAGAATATAGAATCGGTACAAGGACATGTGTAGCCAACAAGGAAAAATGTATAACCTATATTCTTTCAGTTTTATGGCCAATCAAATTTTTTTGCTCTTAGACTCCTAATTCTTTCAGTTTTGATAGTTAAATAAAAACTAAACTGTTAATTTAGTTTTTAAACACATAATATCTTCAACTTGATCTTTAAATTATATAAAATAATATTAGTCTCTATAGGTTTTGAAATTTGTTAAATTAGTTTCTAAAATTTTAAGAAAATAGACTCATTAATTAGTATCCGTAAATGACTGCTTATAAAACTTTGGAAATTAATCTGACAGATTGCATAGACCTTAGGGTCTACTTCTTATTTTCATATACTAATTTGGAGAATAAGGGTAAGGTTAGAAACTGAATTGAGGATTTACTTTTAAATAAGTTTAGAGTTAAATAATTTTTTGTTTGATAAGAAAATTTCCAACAATCCTATGAACCAAAAATTTTGATAGTGAAATTCTCCTCTAACCTAGGGTTTTGGGTTCCGTTTCACTACAAGAAAAGCGCTATTACCGATAGATAAATGCATCGGCAATGGTCAAAAAATTGTTGGTAAAAGCAATTTTCCGACACATTGCGGACAGGTTCGTGCTTGTCGCTCATGGTCTGGTCCCGACAACCAAGTTGAATCTGTCGGTAATTACCGACGGCATTATCTGTCGGTAACACATTTGTAATTAGCGTTGGTGTATGTCTGTCGCTAATTACTAACAGGAATATCTGTCGGTACTCAAAACACATTGTCATGAAGACCAACGGGAAAATTCGTCGATAATCACCCGTGAAGGTAATTTTAATTTTTTAGTTTCCAACCTTCTTATGATTTTATATTTATGTTTACAGATATCGGAAAACAAATAAATTAAACCGTTCGATATATAATTTTCGGCAAAATTTATATGAAATATTAAAAATGTCATATAATCAACCGAATAAATGTAATCTACAAAGTGTTATAAAAATAAAATATAAAAAATCCTATTATGGCCCATCATCAGAATCAGAACCAGATTATATCCCAATACCATCATGAGAGGATTCGAATGGTTGCTCTGACTGTGGAGGTCTCTTATGCAACTTCCTATACAACCTCAAAGATATTTGCCTAGTCGCTACCGTGCATTCTCTATATTTGCATCATACAAGCGACCCTTCTTATAGTTCCCTCATATTGTCTTCTTCCAACTCTCTGCAGATAGTACAGCCTCCTCGAGGGTAGGTGACAAAGGGTCCTAACTCTTCCGCGTTGCCCGAGTCATCATCTAATGAAATTCCTCTTGTTTTGCATAACCGAACAACATATCAATTAGTGGAAATTTTAATAGAATAATACAATATATAGTACAAATTAAATTATGTTGGATATTTCTGCGAGTCTTCCTCGAGCGCTCATCAACATAATCGCGGGTTCCCTTCTTGACTTGCGCGCGCATGTGTAGCTCATGTACAGAGAGTGTGCGCGCTCAAACTTCTTAGCCTGTAAAAATAAAAACACGTGTTAATTGATTTCTAACTCTAATCACCCTAACTAAAATAACACATAGATTTTAAAAAAACTTTACCAGCCTAGCAGCATGCTGAGCTTGACTGACTGAGCCACATTAGTGAAGCGAGTCCTCACCCTTTTCCATCAACAACACACAATTTAACAACAATATAATACCAAAATTTAAATACTATCAACAAAATAACAAGAAACAATTTCAATCTTATCAATTCAATTTCAATACCTACACAATTTCAATTTACGTAATTTCAAACATCTCTAACATATTTCTCAAACCTATCAAATAATACCTAAACTAGTTCATTACAACTTATCATACATATTTCAACTAATTTTATCAAACAAATTCAACTCCTAAACAAATTCAAAAATTTCTAACCCATTTCATTTAACAATGAAAACAAAAATCTCTATCCTATTTCATTCATCTCTAAACGAATATATATATATCTAACCTATTTTATTCATCTCTAACCTAAACCATACAAACAAAAATCACCTAAAAAATGAAAAATTTCGAGAAGTAACTGTAAAGAATAAAGATGAAGATGAAGGCGAAGGGAAAGTTCTCGTGGACAGCGATGAGCCGGAGACAAGGCGATGGCAGCGATTAGTTTGGGTTCACGACCACATGTGGATGGGAGAGAAGAATGAAGAGAAAGGTAAGAGAGAAGAGAGTCAAAATTTAATGAGGGTTAGGCGATGGCAGCAGTCAGTTCGGTGTTTATTGGACAATACCGACGGCCAAGGCCGTCGAAAATTTAGCGTGTCAGAAACCCACTTTATTACCGACGGATTTACCCGTCGGTAACGTCAACTGTTAGAAAATTTAAATACCAACGACCAAATCTTCAGTAACACCCTCAGCATTAATTTCAATTTTTTTCTCAGTCATTACATTCATTTTTTAGCTACCGGTTCATGGTCCATCGATAAAAATCCGTTTGTAATATGCAAATTTCTTATAGTGTTTGGTCCCAACCGTCTCCCACGTTTGAATGTCGTTTTTAATTTTCCGCGACAAGAACCAAACAAGTAACAATTACATGTCTAGACACCGATTAATTTATAACTTTTTGGTTATAGAAACCAGATTAAAGATTGATATTCAAGAATGTACCAAAAAATAAAAGAATTTATATTCAAGATACAAGTCTAAAAACTTAAAGATAAATTGCATTATATTTAAGGACTTTCGCAATGCACCAAGATTTCTATATTTTTTTTTAGGACGAGGTGTTGTTTGGGCATGTTGTTGATTCTATGGTCGGATGGTATTAGGTATTATATATATATATATATATATATATATATATATATATATATATATATATATATATATATATATATATATATATATATATATATATATATATCTAGAGTTGTTCAAACTAATAACCCTATTTTTTGCCCACAACTAAGTGGGGCTTTTATGCCCCATAATGGAACAGCCCTCATAACCCGTTTGATTAGGTTCTCAAAAAATTGTTTTTTCGTTTTCAAAAATTTTAATGAACAAATTTTTTCTTTATTAAATTTTAAAAACCAGAAAGCAGTTTTTAAAACTCAATTCAAATAGGCTCTTATATTCTAGTTTTTGCAAGCGTGTGTCTTGTCAATTGTTATTGGATAATAATTTCCTCCAATGTTAAAACGTAAGATGTAAATACATGCTACATTCCTCCACTGTCACTCCAAACACACAACAATTAATTATTGGCTGCATCATGTGATATACGGCCTGCAATTTAAAATTACGAATCACAACATCCAAATACCATGCTGATCCAATTTCACATAAACACAAGTTTTGCATGCATGCACATATTTGAGGTGAATGACAAAAAGTGCTACCACCATTTCTAAAGACAATAGGAGCAAAAAAAGGGGTTGGACCTCACAGTTGAGCATCTTTCTCATTAAAAACATTAGTTGATACATACATTAAAAAAATAGAAACACACACACACACACAAATATATAAACTTAACTACAGTAATAACACATAGAAAAGCTAATTCACTTACTTTTTTTCCCTTCAAATGCATTATGTATTGGTGAATTATTTACTAGTGTTTCAATAGTATTTATACAAAACATTATTTGCCTTCACTTAAGAAACGAAAACAACTAAACTAAAAGAAAAGAACCAAAGCTAATTATATACATGCACATGCATAATTACCTAGTGGCTAAACTATTCCCAAAAATAGACATATGCCATTTCTATGAAATATTGTGGCTAGCTTAACAGAATATGGTATGTATTTGACTAAATAATAACATTCAACATTCATTGGCTGTATCAATTCATGGTCTTGGTCAAAGAGTAAAAGAACAAATTTTGTTACACACAAAACATATTCAAGAGAATCAATTACTTATACATACTTTTTCAGCAATATTGGACCACACTTCCAAATTATATATATATATATATATATATATATATATATATATATATATATATATATATATATATATATATATATATATATATATATATATATATATATATATATATATATATATATTCCCGAAAATTAGATGAAATCTGCAACACAATAACCAAATAATTCAAAGTGTATATATTGAAGTTTAATTATGAAGATTTCTTTATTGGTAATTATTAGCACAACAACGACCGGTTACTGTATCCATGAATATTGAATGTATCTCACAAACCTTCCCAATATTTATTTGTTTGCAATTGTTAGTGTAAGATTTATTTGTTGGTAATTGTTGACACAAACAACGACCTATTACTGTATGCGAATGCAAGATGTATCTCACAAATATTAATATGTTATATTAATATGTTCACGATACACGGCTTGTGGCCATCAAACTTGTTGCAGCTTTGTCTGGCCAACTAATTTGAAGTTTGGTGGCTAGAGTCGTGTATCATGAACATATAAGAGTGTCAGAGAGTAGTAAGAATCTCTTTTCATACAATTGCGAATAACAAAATAGCTTCGAAATGAGTTGTCACCTTTATAGATGTTCGGTTCATTAATAATACACATGTCATCTCCCCATTTGCAGTATTTTTCAAACTAGATATCCGAACCTCACCTATTAATTTCGACTTATACATTAAAAACTTAAAACTAAAAAATTAATTGTATCATAATCAATTATAACTTTTTTTTCCTTTTTTTTTCTTCTCTTACAAAAAAAAATCAATTATAACGGAGACATTGCTAACCTGATAATGCAAATATTAAGCATCTTATTGGACATCATTCAATATCATTCCCACTTCCTTCGCAATTCCATTATATCCTTCCCACCTCCTAAGCAATTCCATCATTTGTGACCAAATCCTAACCTGCTTAAAAAGCACATCCCGTTTTCGAATTAATCACAATTAACAACTTCCACTCAATGTTTCGAATTTCACAGTCAAGAAAATTAGAAGTTTAAATTTTATTTTTCATATCGTACTTACAGGGCCGGCCCAACACTATACGAGGCCTAAAGCTAGTTTTAAAACGAGGCCCTTTTATATTTTAATAATAATAATTTGTAAAAAAATACATTACATTTTTATCTAATTTTTTTAACTTTTTGTGATGAAAAATTATTTATCGAAGTACAGCAAAATTTGAATGCCGTAAGAAAATTTGAATATTAAATTTTTTTTTAGTTTTTTTTGAACCACAAAAATCCAATATTAAAAAGGAAAATTTAATAATAAACTATTTTTATGTGCAGAATTTTAGTTGAATTTTATGCACATAAAAACATTTTAGTATAATTATTTAGTAGAAGAAAAATTAGTAATTAAACTAACATAAGTCAAATAAATATTTTACCTGTCAATGGCATTTTTTATTGTCTCATGAAAAGAAAAAGAGCTCAAAAAGAGAAGGTAAGAAGACAACATCATGATAATGGTGAAACACAAATTAGGAGAATGCATAATAGTAATATTTTTGTATTTTGTATCAGATAATGGTGAGGCCAAAACGATGATATTTGTCTCGGAACTTGCCATTATTTAATCTTTGTACTACGTAATGGAATTTTGTCAAATTCGGTTAGAATTTTGTCCGATGAATGGAAAAGTGGGGTAAACTACATGAGGTTTCTTGCCTAGAATCTGTCAAGGTGATCAGCACATTGAGTGTGTGTTTGGAACATATATTTTTCACGTCGATGTTGGGCGTTTATCAACCACTCCAAGTTGGAGCTTCCAAGTCGTAGTTATCACACTTTACTAAATTTAGATACAATTTTATTGACCATTTTTTCTTTAATTATGTTAGTTTTTTTCATAAAAATATTTAAAGTTAATATTATACATGAAAATTGTTTCCCGTGCATCGCACGGGTTACATATTAGTAAATCCTACATTCATGAATCTAGTCGTAGGCCACTATCATGACAATAATGAATAATCATATCATAATTTGTAAAGAGGAAGCTATTTATATAATAAATTAAGATGAAAGGAAGAAGTATGTGATAGAGGATTTGTGAAACTGAAATAAGCAGGGTTATAGAGTGAGGGAATGAAGGGAGCTCGTTTGTATATTGATTATTGAGGGAGGATGGAGATAACTTATATTTATAGAGGTAGCTGAGAGCTTTTATGTGAATTGAGGTTGAAGATTATTGTATTTAATGAGTAGGTGATGAGGACAATTTGTATTTAATGAGTAGGTGAAAAGAATAACTTGTATTTAGTAAGTAGGTGAAGACTGAGGGAAACTTGTGTTTATAGAATATAGAATCGAAGATTTTACTTGAGGGTGCCAAGTGTTAAATTCTAATCACTCATTATTCATTTTCTCTTATTTAATGTGTTAAACTTTCTCTCTCTTAGTTTTTAATCAATGGTTGAGATTTTACTTCACCATAATGTCACATGAAAGAATCCATGTAAGGAAAAATGTATACCCGCAAGTATAATTTACGGAGTGTCCCAACGCTTTTAGTAAAAGATTAATTTCTATGAATATTTAGAAGCAAATTTCGCACTAACTAACACCGAATTTGTCTAACACAAAATATTATTTAATATGTTCCTACACATGTACAAAGTGGACCTATTTGTACTCTATGGTGCGCTTGCACCCCTAAAAAATAAAAACTTTAACTTGTAGTCCTATATATATATATATATATATATATATATATTGTTTGACGCTCGCTGAAATTTAAATTTTATGCTTAGACACCTTGATTCTTTCGGCTCTGACAATTAAGTAAAGACTAAACTCTATACTTAATCCTTAAATTATAGAAAATAAGTAGTAGTCTCTATAGTTAGTAAAGTATATGTCAAATTAGTTTCCAAAATTTTGAGAAACTCGCCTCCTTAAACTTCGTAAATGTCTTCTTATAAAACTTTGAGAATCAACACTTGACAGATGTTACCGACTTTAGGGACTATTTCTTGTTTTTATATACTAATTAGGAGAATATACATAACTTTAGAGACTAAATTGAAGATTTAATTTTAAATAGGTTTAAAGTTAAATAATTTGGTTTGAAACCAACATTCCTATGATTCAAAAATTTTGACAGCAAATTTTTTTCCCTACCTCATGACCTAGTATCTGCATGTGCATAACTAGTATCTGTTTGGTCCCAATCGTTCCCCACATTAGAATGTCATTTTTTAACTTTATGAGACAAGGACCAAGCAGGTAACAGTTAGTGGGGGATCCACACTATAGAGTGTGGGGTCAATTGCCCCTATAATACAAAAATATTTTAGCGACGTGTCCTTTATAAAATATATTTTTCCCCATAAAAATAGAGAGGTTGCCCTACATAGGGTTGTTCATGTACCAAATCGAACCGAACTGTTTAGAGTTTATCTAAAGCACTCATGAGCAACACAAGATGAATATATTGCATAGACCCCAATTGTTGCAAATACTTTTTCACAAAGCCATCTAAAAAGTGCCAAAATCAGCAGCTATTGTGCTAGAGTTTGACGCGACTAGCATCTTCTCCGGTCATTGGGGCCAATTCTTTGACCTCTTTGGCATCGCTCTGAAAACACTTATTGTGAGCTCTTACCAAAAGCTTGTCGAGATCCCAATTTCACCCTTTTGTGCAGCTATTGAAGCAATAATTGAAGGTAATAGGGAGAAAGGTTCATCTGGGTGCAGTCGTTTGAGATTTTCAGATGTTCTTCGGCTAAACCGCCAAATGTGTGGTGATCCATTTGATGGGTTATGAAAAAGGACCCAAACCGTGATTCAATTTCGATCCAGACTCATAAGGTTGCATGTTGTTGATTTATGGTCGGATGGTATTATATGCACTATTGTATTGTCTTATGCATGTACATCCTATGTTGAAATGTAATTCAAGAAAGAAAGATGTTACATACAATATAAATAAAACTAACAATTAAAAGCTAAATGCAAGAAGAGTATACCAAATTTAAATTATGTTACTATCACAAGTGAAGTGAGTTGCCATGAGCACATTTGTCATGATGAGCACATTGGATCAATGCATTTTAAAATTTAACATATGTTCTCTAATGTAAGAAATTTGTATCTATTGTTAAAATTTAATGAGTTAATATCGCTTTGTAACATCTTTTGTGAATGGATGAATGGAGCTCTAAAAACAAGTATATTATATTCTCGGTCATGAAAGCATGTTACTTGACATTTACAAACATAAAGAGTTCCAAAGTCGAAAAATTTATTGAAAATATCC
Source organism: Oxytropis ochrocephala (assembly GCA_020916435.1). Taxonomy (NCBI): domain Eukaryota; kingdom Viridiplantae; phylum Streptophyta; class Magnoliopsida; order Fabales; family Fabaceae; genus Oxytropis; species Oxytropis ochrocephala. The sequence goes on from CM037095.1 coordinate 65,844,300, forward strand.
TTAACAATGAAGAATCAAAGAGCATACTCATTCTTCACTGGTTTTGGACCTAACAAGATCTTAAGGCTAAACATATATATATATATATATATATATATATATATATATATATATATATATATATATATATGCTATTTCTGTGAATTTATTATATTTTACTATTGTTAATTGTGGCTAAACAGAACAAGGTATATATGTATTTGAATAAATAATAGCATTCAACATTATTGTGGTAGTATTAATTCATGGTCTTGGTCAACAAGTAAAAGCACAGATTTTGTAACACAACCCAATTATAGATATGTACTTTTTTAGGTAGAGAAGTAGTACTGGACCACACTTCAAAATGATCAATAATTACTTGTCATGCTATATGTTTACAAAAAATAAGAGAAATAAGCAACAAATATTTGTTGTAAATAGTACCTAAAACAACAACAACGACAACCTGCAAAATAATAAACGTTAATGGTAAAATCCAGTGTTATTAAATCCGGACCGACCCGGACGGACAGACCGGTCCGCCCGTGAACCGGACCATTAGACGGGCCGAACCGCATGTTGGATCGTAGATGTAATTGGACGGTGGAAACCGGGTTGACTCGGCGTTTTTTTCGGTTGGCCCGGTGACCCGCAGTTATTGGACCGAACCGGAAGTGAAACAACACTTTTATTTTTATTATTAATAATACAAAAGTGCAGAACATGGGATTCGAACCCAGGTGGCTGTGCATTAAGGCTGCTCAGTGCTTAACCATTGAGCCAAGCGATGATTTGTGTTAGCATCTTGCAAGCATGAAATATATTTATTGTTCTGTTATTATATTGTAACTGCAAGTAACGTGAATTGCATACAATGTAATTTTTCACCCAAAAAAATGCATACAATGTAATGCATAAGCTTTATTTATTATAATAAATACAATTTAATATTATATATTAATAATAATTGGTTTATTTATTTTACCTTTAAATATATTGGTAAAAAATATATGTACAGGTAATATGTAACAATATAAAAAAAATACATAGTAACTTTTATATTTTTTAATTTATTTAGTAAGTCTAACTTTTACTACTAATAATTTTTTGTTAGAGACCGGGCCATGCGGTTCAATAACTGACTCTTCGGTCCGCCCATTAACCCAGTGACCCAGTGTTGTGACCGAGTCGACGACCGGTTCGGGTAACATTGGTAAAATCAACCGGAGGGGTCTTATCGACGCGAACTGAAGGATTTATCCGCCTCTACAGCGCAAATCCCCCGAGAGTACAACCGGTCTCGTCTCAGTTTGCGAATCACGAATGAGGTTACAGAACTGGCAGGAATTTTAGTGTCAGTGAGTGACTTTTGTAAACAGGAGATAACCAGGAAAATATTGAGAAAGAAAGAAGAAGTAAAAAATTGTGTTTTGGTTGTTCTGTTTATGCGTTAATTGACTTGCTCTGGTCTTGCACTCAGTTAAAAGGAGCTATGACCACGGAGTTTGTTAGGCTTAAAAAGTGGAAAGTTGAGAGTGCTCAACAAGTAACGTATCAAGACACATTTAAGTTAAATGAATGTGGACAATACTGAGTCCAAATAAATCATCATTAGTAAAATATTTAACACTAATATTAGATAAAAATAATTCTGATTAATCAAAATAGCTTAAAAATAATCATTTTATGATAGAAATATATATATATATATATATATATATATATATATATATATATATATATATATATAAAATTAATATTTCAATAAATAGAAATAACGTAAAGTCAAGCAATGCAGGACTTCAGTACTTTTGAAATATCTCATAAAATTACAACAATATTTACGTTGGTAACTGTTGTCGCAACAATGACCGGTGTAACTGTATTCATGAATGTGGGATATATCTCACAAACCTCGATCCCTAATACGTTCACCATCTAAGGCCTTTGGCCATCAAACTTGTCGCAGCCTTGTCCAGCCAACCAGAACATGGTCATGAATGGTGCACATATATGAGAGTGTTAGAGATTAACCACCAGAGTCATGAATGGCCACAGTTATACCAATATATTCATGTAGGCACCGTCACTTTGAAAATAGGATCCATTAATTTAGTGGGACCGCATAAATTTTAACGAATTATAGTGTGAGCATTTGAGAGGATGTTCAAAATAGAGTGTTGCTAGCATTTTCATCTTAAAATAAGCATAGTTTGTAAAGTTACAACATTCATCTTATAGAAGATCAATTTCTAAAATCAACCACATTATTTAAAATCCACTAATAAAACTCTTTGCAGAGAAAGATTCTGGTTTTTCAAGCAAGTCTCTTGTCATTTCAAAACTGTGCAGGAAGAAAAGGTGATGAGGTATAGTATATATGCAGATGTGCAGGAAAGCATTCATGATTGAGGCAATGATATTGATATCCATATAAGAAACTTCATTCTCAGTTACAACCCAAATAATGTTCTATGTCAAAGTTTGAGAAAATGGGAGATTATGATTATTTATGATAAATTCATAATGGAAGAAAGAAAGTATTACGTACCTTCCTCTGCCCACTTTGCGTTTAAGTCTCTCTGACGTGATCTCAAGGTCATGTAACTCATTTTTGCAAAAAGGGCTTTGTTGACAAAGAGATGAAAGTAAGTAGCTCTTTTTTTTAAGGAGAAGAGTGGTACCTAGCTAAGTTGCATAGAGGGTGAAGGAAAAGGACATGAAGAACTACATCAAGAAAGCTCAGGAGAAATTGGGACGATGGAGACCGAATCCGAAGCCTAGGTGTTGATCAAGCTTTCTTGAACTCATCGCAAACGACGTGACCAAGAGCAGCTGACTTCAAAGCATACGATTCGGTCTCTTTGAAGTCACGTCGTTTGCTTTGAAGTCAGCTGCTCTTGGTCACGTCGTTTGCGATGAGTTCAAGAAAGCTTGATCAACACCTAGGCTTCGGATTCGGTCTCCATCGTCCCAATTTCTCCTGAGCTTTCTTGATGTAGTTCTTCATGTCCTTTTCCTTCACCCTCTATGCAACTTAGCTAGGTACCACTCTTCTCCTTAAAAAAAAGAGCTACTTACTTTCATCTCTTTGTCAACAAAGCCTTTTTTGCAAAAATGAGTTACATGACCTTGAGATCACGTCAGAGAGACTTAAACGCAAAGTGGGCAGAGGAAGGTACGTAATACTTTCTTTCTTCCATTATGAATTTATCATAAATAATCATAATCTCCCATTTTCTCAAACTTTGACATAGAACATTATTTGGGTTGTAACTGAGAATGAAGTTTCTTATATGGATATCAATATCATTGCCTCAATCATGAATGCTTTCCTGCACATCTGCATATATACTATACCTCATCACCTTTTTTTCCTTCCCCTTCTCCTCTCCCCATTAATGTCAAAACTTAAAGATGTAATTATGTAAATAAATGCTACAATACATTACTCAAACTTATTTGAGACCAATTTCTAAAATCCAGTCCATTCAACTTTATAAGTTCCAAGGAATATATATATATATATATATATATATATATATATATATATATATATATATATATATATATATATATATATAAGTATACAGAGAAGTGTATGATCTATTTTTGGTAATTGTTGGCACAAACAGCGACCTATTACTATAAGCATGAATGCAAGATGTATCTCACAAACATCACAAATATGTTTACAAAACACGGGCTCTGGCCTAACCAATTTGAAGTTTGGTGGCTAGAGTCGTGTATCGTGAACACATATGAGAGTGTTAGAGAATAGTAAGAATACATCCTACACTCATGAATATAGTGGTAGGCCACTATCATGCCAATAGTAAATATTCATAAAGATGAAATGAAAAAAAGAAGTATCTCATAGTGTACTTGTGAAATCCAGAATGAGAAGGATTATATAGAGAGAGAGGATGAAGTTGTTTGTATCTGAAGAGAGTTTGAAGGGAGCTTTTTATTGTGAAGAGAGATTGGAGATAACTTGTATTTATAGAGTAGATGAAGAGAAGTAGCAGAGAGGTTTTAAATGAAAGGAAGTTTAATTGTATTTACTGAGTAGGTAAAGAAAGTAACTCATATTGAATGAGTAGGTGAAAAGAGAGAGAAAGTAGGTGAAGGGAGTTATTAACATATCTTTTTTGATGTAGATTCACATATCAAGGAGGTTGAAAGTAACATCCCCCCTCCTTATATAAAGCTATACTTAAAAATAACACTAAAAAACCACTGTTCATATACGGTTTGTGGTTTGCACTTAAACAACACTAAATCATCTCATTTCGTATTCGTATACGTATTCCATTCCAGCTAAAGTAATGAATGGGAGTCTACTTTTTGAATGGCACACCCGTAAATTAACAATACTCAGATGCAATTATCTGACTACACGCTTCCCATCTTTCTAATCTGGCCCACAAGTACAACCACCACCTTTCTCTCTCTCCACCACCCTTCACCTTCACTGTCATACTTCCTCAGTCCTCTCATCACCTCTCTCTCTCTCCTCGAAAATACACACACCACAGCAACCCACCATAGATCCATTATACCAAAAAAATGAAATAAAAAATATATCTAATTCAGATAAAAAAAAAATCAAAATTATACTGATAGAAAGATTATCAAGAGTTGCATGCTCTTGAAACTTTTTATAACCGAAAAATGAATTAGATAAAAAGGAGCAGTTGCCGTTACCATTGTTGTTGTCGCTGTTGCCGTTGTCCCTTTCACCGTCATCGACGATGCTACTTTCTTCGTTGCCGCCGTCACCGATGTCGTCATCGTCGCTAACTAACGCTAAACTAACAGCCCTCTTTCTTTTTATGAAAATGAAATTGCTTCAGGAGAAGAGGTAATGGTGAGATCTGATGTTTTACATGTGAGATTTGAGGGACGAGGATGATGCATCGAGAGAGGGAAGACTAGATGAAGAGGAGGAGGCGATGGCTGATGAGGCGAGATGGAGACAATAAGCGTTGGGAGAATTTTTTTTTCCTCGATGTCTTAGTTGAAGTCTGAAAGAAAAAGAAGGTTAAGAGAGAGAATTGTGAGAGGTTGAGAAAATATGAGCTGGGTGGGATGTGAGTGACTTGCTGTGTCCATCCAAAACTTTTATTTTAATTTTGGTATTTTAATTTTAAAAGAAAAATAAGAAGGCTAGACGGTAATTTTTTTATTAAAAAAGAAGACTATAAAGCTATTTTAGTATGTTAGTGAATAGAAAGCTATTTTTTAGTATTATAGTTAAAATAAATTAATAGCTTAAGTTTAAATTAAAAATTAGATAATATTTAATTGAGATATTTTATATTGGGATCCAACTAAGCAATTGAATAGAGATCATGGATGAAGATGTTCTTAAGGAAATAAAAACTTATAAGAGATTGAGAGTGGGGGATGTAAGAGAGAGAAGAGAGATGTTGGGTTTTGAGAAGAAAAAAAAGTAAAGATTTTGAAGTGTAACATAATGTGTACATTTAGTTGACATATTTGAAGGTGTTTAAGTTTTATTTTTTTAAAAAAAAAAAACTTACTTTAATTCTCAACCTTTCGATTAGAGATCTCACTTATAATTCAATGGTTATTCTTGATTGGTCACGAATTTCAATGGATTCAGTATTTCAAGTCCAAACCCAACCGCCTGAATCCATAAACTGTATAAGTGGAAATATAGGATGCCTACTGACCACTTCATGTAGAGTTTGTATAAATGCCTACAGAATTTATTTTACTTATAATCATCATATACGAATACATATTTTCTTTTGGTTCTCTCGGCTTATAACTATATGTTGCAAATATTTTTAGGTTAGAATTTTCTAATTAGTATGTTGATAACCAAACTTTGATAATCAACTTTTATTTTATGTTACCTTTTTTGTATTTTTGCTGATAATATCTTCTGCGTCTCATATTTCACAAAATCTTTGTTATACGTTTATATTATTCATTAGAACAATTTACCAATCATCCCCGTGCAGCGCACGGGTGAGAGTCTAGTTGTGTTTATAGAAATAGAAATAGCCAGCAAACAAAAAAGTATATCCACACCACACTTAAATTATACGTCTTTCTTTTTCAAGAGCAAAAGGATTTTTACTCAAATCAATTCTTGCCGCACTAATGTTTACTTGTTGGTTCACTTTTTTTACTATGTCATTCGTGACGTAGTTTTCACTAACTTTTCCAAGGATTAATCTATCTCAGAGAACCTGACTGACCACGAATACATGACTTTTCTGATCTGTGTAGTTCTCCCCTCTCAACAGAGTTTTTGTCACACTCAAGATTCGAACTCAAAACTTTAAAGTGGAATCCGAATCCAATATACCAACCCTTATGCCTCACACATTGTTAAAAAGTAAGTAATATTTTAGTATATTTTGCCTACAGATGAGAAAATACACAAACCTCACAACCACTACATCTGGTACCTACTTTGTGTGCACTTTTTTTTAAATAGCATATACATTAATATTAAGGCTTAAATGCACTATTTTACTAAATGTGCAATTTTGATCCCCTATTTTATTTTGGGCAATTTTGGTCCCCCTATTTTACAAAATGTGCAATTTTGATCCCCTATTTTATTTTGGGCAATTTTAGTCCCTTAATTTTACTAAATGCATAAATTGGATCCTCTATTTATTTTTGTGCAATTTTCATCCCCTATTTTCAAATAATTTTTGTATAAAACTTTTATTGTATTTTATATTTTCAACAGTGAAATATTTATTTAAAAACTAGGAAATTATTTAATTATTTTAATTTGTATTATAAATTATAAAAATAGTTTATTTATTTAAAATAATTTAATAATTTTCTACTTTTAAATAAATATTTAACTATTAAAAATATAAAATATAAAAATAGATTATTTATTTTATATAATTAAATAATTTTCTATTTTCTAAATAAATATTCAAATATTAAAAATATAAATTATAAAATAGTTTATTTATTTTAAAGAATTTAATAAGTTTATGTTTTTGAATAACTATTTAAAAATATAAAAATAGTTTATTTATTTTATATAATTAAATAATTTTCTATTTTTACAAATATTTAACTATTGAAAATATAAAATACGAAAATAGTTTATTTATACAAAAATTACTTGGAAAATAGGGGGATCAAAATTACACACAAATAAATAGGGGGATCTGGTGCATTTAGTAAAATAGGGAGACCAAAATTGCCTAAAATAAAATAGAGGGATCAAAATTGCACATTTAATAAAATAGGGGGACCAAAAATGCCCAAAATAAAATAAGAGGATCAAAATTGCACATTTAGTAAAATAGAGAGACCAAAAATATATTTAAGCCTAATATTAAAAACGAACACTATGATGCTCCAACCCACAAAATACAAAGGGCTATTAATTTCGGTACCCCCCTCATTCCCTCCCACACCCCCATAATGTCCCAAATGGACAAAAATACCCCTGGAAATTTACAAAATCACATTTCACATTTCACAAAACATAATTTCAAAAAGTAAGTAAATTCGAAGGGATTTTCGAATTACTAGGTAATTCTAAAAGAATTTGAAATACCTCGAAGGAGGTAATTAGGTTGAATTTTCGACCTAATTACCTCCTTCTCGAGGTATTTCAAATTCTTTTCTAATTACCTAGTAATTCAAAAAATCTATTTTTTTTTTTTTCAATTTTAAATATTTTCTAATTACATTTATTTTTTTAACGCATGCGCGAGTAGACGATCGGACAACGTAGAGCGGCGAGTCTTTCGGAGCGGCAAGACCACGCAGTGACGACGAGCACACGATTCTCGCGGGACGAGATCATACGAGGGGTTACTGATGTATCGATTCGAGCGCGGACATTTTGGCGGGCTAGTAGATTGGCGGGCTATCACGGCGAGTGCGATCCTCGATTACCTTCCTTGGTACGATCGGTAACTGGGGTGCGTCTTACTCGGTGCGAGCACTCCACGAGCGAGCGAGCCACGGCCCACTTCGGATCCACCATATCATCGAGAGCTTTCTTTGTCCCGAGACATATGAGGAGAGGTGCGAGAAAGCACCGATTGACCCGGATGCCTTAGATGTCGCCACGTTCACCCACTTCACGTGCTTATTTTCATCATTGTTAAACATTTTGGACCCATAGTAGTTGTATTTGTACATTATATTATTTTTTTATGTTGCTCATTTTATATATTTTGACGTATTGTTATTTAAATCGTAAACCGTTAGTATCATAGTTCCAAAATATAACAGCGTTTAAATATTAATTCAATATACAAAGTTTAAAAAAATTAATAAAAAACTAAAAATTTCGGAATTACCTTTTTTAGAGGTAATTCAAAAATTTTTATGTTTATGAACCTAAATACTGCTTTAAAGGTAATTCCGAAATTATCAATTATTTTTGAACCGGATTACCTTATTTTGAGGTAATTCCAAAAAAAATTTTTTTTTTTTTTTTTTTTTTTTTTTAAAAGCGCAGGGTATTATTGAAATTTTTGGATTATGGGGGTGTGGGAGGAATGAGGGGGGTAAGAAAACAAAAGGCCAATACAAAGAACCAAAATATAACTCCTCATGAAATGACCCCACAAGACAGCTAGAGTAAAAGAAAAGCATTATACATGATAGAAGGATCCAAAGACCAAGCTCTTATTCATACAATCATTTAGATCAACACACCACTCGTAGAAATGGCAGGCATTATACTTACCTCGCATGAGAAACTACCTCCAAGACACAGCTAAAATTGTATCTACAATAATTGAGGCGAAGTCACACCAGACAACAAGATGGAGTGCTGACTCCAGATGGATGATATTAGAGGACACACATAGTAGTTGAAGGATTCACAATGTACGAAGCAAATTTGTCTGAGTAGGAATCCTATCCAAGAGCAATTGTCAAGAAACTCCAAATACCTTAAAAAGGGCATAACTCTTCCAAATGTTACTAAGCACTGAAACTTGTTGATCCAAAAGCCCTAACACTCGGTGTAACATCCCTAATTTCGTTAATTTCAAATTAAGAAATTAATGAGTGATTTATTATCCGAATAAATAATAAATCAAGTTTCGGATATGAGATTGTTACGAAAGCAATTTAAAATTTGCTAGAGAAAATAATTTAAGTGCATAACTGAGTGGAAATTAGTACTCTAAGGCTATTTTAGTATTTATGCCACTCACCCAAAATGATCTCCGAGACATCAAAAGTATCCAAAATACTCTCTCATTCCACACTTGTGATAAAATTAAGAAAGAAATAAGGAAAGAAGGGAACGGAACAGAGAGAGAGAGATAAGAAATGAATAAAATAAGAAAAAGAAAGAAAGAAGAAAAGGAATTAAATAAGGAAAGAATAAGAAAGAAAAAGAAAGAAAAAAAAAAAAACGTGACAGAGAGAGATGGTGAGAACCGTGAGAGAGAAGGAGAAATGGGTAAGGAAGAAGAAGAGGAAAAAGGGGATGCTTCGGTTCATCAAAACGACTTCCTTCCAACACGAAAAACGTTCAGCGTTTCTTCCTCTTCATTTTGACACCAAAATCATCATCATCCATTCACTATCCTCAAATCCACCATTTTCGAAATTGTGAAGAAAATGAGAGATGTTGGGTTTCTTGTTTCACCTCTTGTCTTGGAAGCCTAGGAAAATACCATAGAGAGGTTGGATTGTCATCTAAGAGTGAAGAATTCAAGCTTGAGTGAGTTAGGGTTTGTAAAATCCAATTTGGGGGTTTTGTGAATAGTAGCTTTTGGAGGTTAGGGATGATGAATAGTGGTCATGGAGGATTTCGAGCAATTCGGTATTTTGGTCAAAAAGAGGTCTCGTGATCGAGTGGAAAGCTTTAGGAGCGAATTCGGATGTCGCGGAACGTGGAGTTAGTCGGGAGCGTTCGTGTGGTTATGTCGGAAAAGCGTTCTCGCGGAAAGTCTTGCTTCGTGATTTTCATCACGATAGGTGAGTTTTACTCGCTTAGGGAATTTTAAACATCGTTTTTGAACTATGTTTGAATGATTTTCAAATTTCAAGTTTCGAGAATTTTAGAGTCAAAAACGCTATTTTACGAAAATGACGCGCGTGTTTGAAAATTTAAAACGAAACCATAATGCTTTGATTTTTGAATTGATATGTTTGGACCGGATTATGTGGAATATTGTTTGTTTGGATGTGTTTTAGAGTTGGGTGTGAATCGGTTGAATTTTCAAATCTATTGGAAAACCGTAGAATTTTGTATATGTACTGAAATTAATGATTTTGGAATAAAATGATGTCCGGACTGGTTTTTCGTAAATATTATTTTTGGGATGTCCAGTATTACGGAGGAAACTCTGCGAAAATTTTGTTAGAAATTTTGATACAAATTCAAAGTGGTTTTGAAATAACGATTAATATTATTATTATTTCAAAACCGAACTAGTGAACGTGTGTGGACTTATGTCTTGGAAAATAAACCGAACGAAATGTTCTATTTTTATGTTTTGGCTAGGGATGATTATAAATCATCTAAACCTATCCATGAGACCTATAATTATAAATTAAATGGAATTGAAATAATGCTTGCGGAAAATGATATGCTCTATCCGTTATGTTACGATATATAAATATATCGAGTTGAGGTGACGACCTCTATGTGTTAGTATGCTAGGGAGGCGGTCATGAGCCCACAGCCCTAGCCCCCCATGTTAAAAAGATTATTCCGCCTTTGAGAGTTGTACACTTATTGGCTATGACCGGGGTCCACCCATGCTTCTTTTAGGTTGTTGGTGGTGTACTAAAATTAATAAAACTTTATTGTAATTCATTCTTGGATTACCATGTTTCGGCAATTCATATAATAGAATTGCTAAGAGATCCAGTAAGTATTAACTTGCTGTGTCTATGTTTTATGTTTCGGCAATTCATATAATAGAATTGCTAAGAGATCCAGTAAGTACTAACTTCTTTGTGTATATGATTTTAATTGGCTCATGAGTGTGGCTAGGGGTCACGGTAAAGCTCATCGAGACAAGTTGTCTCACCCAATATATTGTGGTTATTTTACGAGAGAAGCAGGGGAAGAGGAAAGCTAAGAAGCACGGCTAGTTGAAGCTTGTGTTGAAGATGGCTAAGGAGCATTTATGCTTATGTATTTCCGCTTGTGTTTCTTTGTATTTTGATTTATATAACTTGTATTGATACAAGTTGTATATTATGTTCATTACTCTGATATATTCGGATATGTAATATTAGCATTGCAATCGTGAAAAATTTTCGGGTGTTACATTTGGTATCGAGCGGTTCGACTAGTCGGACGTAGAGACCTTATGGTCGAGAGATTAGATAGAGTCACTTAGTGGATCGTGACAGGCAATTGTTAGAACCTTCCAAAGTATGTTATGTGAAGCTTTGAGCTTGATCAACTCAATTTTTCATGCAAGGTACCGGGAATGATAACGATTGGTTGCCTTAGCCCCCGAAAATGTCCAAACCCTACACCATAGGAATTCGCCTTCTCGGTTTATCGAGCACGCAATGAAAGCAAAGGGCTACGATTGGTGTTTTGAAGTAAGCAATGGGCGGCTAAATTGGTTCGAGAAATTGTGGGCGAATGTTCAATCGGTGAACCAAGTGCGATTGTAGAATTGCGATGGAAGTTATTGTAGGTCATACAAAGAGCTACAATTAAGAAAAAGCCTTTAGCGGGAATAATGACATGATCGTAAGATCTGTTAAGATTAACGGACACCCCTAATCCTAATTATTGATTAAGCCAGGTCTATCGATTCTGAAATATTGTTTTACAATAACCTTACCTTATGGTTAGAGTAAACCCCAACTTAGATCGCAGATTAGAGATATCCTTTTGGATAGGCTGCGAGTCTTGATCATGTTTCTTTTCCTTTACGCCATATTGCGAAATGCTATGGCCGACCTAGTAGGTTGTAGTTCAATCTCTGTATTGGCTACGGAACCCAATGTTGATCGAGTTAGTTATGATCACGGTTTTTGAACCAAGTCTCAATCAAGATAAGAGCGAGGTGACTTGATGGTGACATGTCTTTGGATTTCAAACTATTCCCGATTATGGCAATATTTTAGAAAGAGTGATTCATGGATTGAAAGACACTCGCACCTATATTGGATGCTAATGTTAAACTTTCGGATGAGGAATTTGGAAGGGCATATTTTTAATCTATTCCTGAAAGCTCGTTTTCAATCAAGTTATAGAATGGGCATGGAAGACGATAGTGGATGGCACTCATGGACCGTTATTCGATTCTAAGAAATGACAAGAATGAGGAAAATGAGATGTCACATGTGAGGAAATATATTCAAGATGATTGATATATATATTATGAGGAAGCTAGTCTCGGTATGTGAGAAATTTTCGATAGTTCTCCGACTTGTTTTATTTATAACTTCTAATCCGAACTCCGATTCTTATGTTCCGGGATGCGTTGGAAAGCTAACGAAAATGTCTACACATCTGAGTAGTTTGTGAATCAGTTGTTCATGGTATTCTGAATCGTATCTCGGTAATATCCCAAGTTGTTTGGTACTAAAGCGGTTGTAGAACATAAACCTATTATAGGCACAGGAAGTTGAAAGAGGATTTTAAGTCATTAAGATGAGATTCCTAAACACTGTTTTAGGATGATACTCATTATAGTTTTCCAATGGTTTTATTCCCTAAAAGGTTGTTAGCGACTATAGCTTTTCAACGATCGGTGGAGCTTCCAAAAGCGATCGATTATGAGATATGCCGCCAAAGATATCCAAGGGTGGAACATTCAATTTCTTAAAGTGTTGTTGTTCTATAGTAAGACGGAATCAAGTGAGCGTGAGACACCTTACTTATTGTTAAGCAAGACGTGTTCCATGCCAAATGGATACGTTAAAGAGGTTATGTTTATGTTTGAGCGTTTGTGGAGCCGGAGAGTTGTGGGACCAAAGGAATGACTAAAGTGGTGAGAATTGTTCTCGGAATCAACGTTGGAAGCATTATCTTGTGCCCGTTTGATTCCGTAGAAGAATCCTTCTATTTTGATTAGTTCTTTGATGAGTATAATAACCGGTTTGATTTAGTGATGAATCCAAACATAAACGTTCCGCTTAGAAAGTCCTACTTAGCTAGGAAAGCGGTTATGTATCAAGCGAGGATCTATGTGGTTAGATTCTTTTATGCTTGAGTATTTGAGTATTAGACTCCATTCAAGAGAATGGTTGGCTTGAGAAAAGTTGTTTGACATATGATCCATACCTTAGTTAATGACCCAAAGGACCATGATGATGAAATTCTTTGAAGTATATAATAGTTATAACGGGAACTGTACGGTGCTGCAAATTTGAAGGAGAGTATGAGGAGTATTTATGGTACTTTTAACGAAGCTTTAACTACAAAAAAATGTAACTTAAGACTATGCTATTCCAAACAGATCGATCCAAGAAATGTTGTTTTGATTGGAAAGTGGCTAGTTCGGAAATTACTCGTCTATATTCAATGAAATAAAGTCAAAGGACTTTGATCTGTAATCCATGTGTAATGCATGAAATTTTGGTTCACAAGTTAGATTTGCAACTACCGTGATTAGTTACTGAGTTAGTAACATTGGTATAATATTATTAATAGTCCCTAATCTAAAGAACATTTTGATATTTGGGATGGGTACGTCCTTGTATCACCATTGTTGATGGATTCTAAGTGAATGAATAGTAGATTTCAATTCAAGGGAATGATTGGTTGGAATAGTCATCTGACTTATAGGTTCTGAAAGGCCGTCCAGGTGTGTGAAAATATCCTGATTTAGGAATCGAGATTCAAAGATCGAAGTCACAAGGTGAAAATACGTCTCATTAGTATGTCGGGTTAACAAAGAAACAAACTCCTATGGGTAAGTGGGAAGATTATTTCACATTCAAATGTTTCCAAGAAAATTTTTACAAAACCGTTACCCATTTGTGAGATAGTCATGAACTCGATGAAGGATGAGTTTAACCCAAGTTCTAATAGTGCAAGATTTCCAAGAAATCGGAACGTGATGTTACCTAGTTTTCCCACAAGTCAGAGTGCTTTGCTGTGTCACTTGTTGGAAAGAAAAGATGGGAGCAGGAGGTCGGGTATAAATTACCTCCAGTTGGATAAAGTTATGGTTAAGAATAAGAATCTATGCTTAGGTTGTTTAGCTTCAAGGTGAAGCGGTGATTTCAAAGTGTGGTCTAAAGTCGGGTTATTTTTAATTAAAAGTTAGGACTTAGATATTCAAGAAAGCTTTTCTATACTAGATATGGACATTGCGAGTGAGTAGTGATGCTCTTCTGTCTAACTAATGTTCCTACGGTATTCATGGATTACATGAACCGAGTTTTTCACCCGTATTTAGATTTGTTGTTGAAATTTTCCGATAACATTTTGGTATACATTAAGACCATGTGGATCGTGACTTACATCTCCGCATTATCCGAATATACTTCGAGTAAAGAAGTGATGGGCTAAACCTCCGAAGTGCGATTTCGGGAGGTTTGAAGTAAAATGTCAAGGATATGTGGTATCCATCTGTTATGGCGATAAATTCTAGTAAGGAGTTATTGGAACTAATTGATTTGTATAATAGGTCTATCGGAAGATTCTCACGATAGTTATTTCACTCATTCGGTTAACTTGTAAAGGTCGGTAGTTGAATGGGATTTCGATTGTGAGGAATAATTTTTAGAGTTGTATGAGGATTGACTTCTGCTTCAATCTTTATTCTTCCGAATCCATCCCGATTTCTAAATTTACAATGACGCCTTGGAAAGGGTTTAGTATGTGTTTGGTCTTTGAATCAACAAGAGGTAGTTGTGCACCCATGTGAGAGAAGCCTCATGAGGAGAATTATTTAACTCATGATTTGTAATGGGCAAATTCTGTGTATATAGTGAAAAAAAAAAAAAAAAGATATAGCTCTGAGTCGACAAAAGGGTTATGTTGACAATAGGAGTAGACCACGAGAGTTGGATCTCGATGATCCCAGTATTGTAAGAGTTACATCAACCATTATTACCTGGTAGAGCATTGCTTGCGTGAAGAAACTCGGTTCTCGAGTGTATTGTACTAGTGGAGTATTGTATAGTTTTATCTTGGGCATTGTTCAATTTAAAGGAAGTATTTCCTGTATCCTAATTGAGGAAAGACCTTCTAATCCCAGTCAACTGTGGAGTTAGAAACGATTGATCTTTGACTAATTCGTCATTTCAACCTTAACCAAATCTAAGTCATATCTTAGGTCATGAAGAGAAAATGCTTGGACGAGAACAATTACAATTGTTTAAGGAGTTTGTAATGGTTTTTCTGGTCCAGGAGCTATTTGGGAATTAGAGGGCGATATGCGGATTAGATATCCGTATATATTCTCTTGAAGTATGTTTGTCAAATTTTGAGGACAAAATTTTTTTCAAGTTAGTGATCAGAACATCCCTAATTTCGTTAATTTCAAATTAAGAAATTAATGAGTGATTTATTATCCGAATAAATAATAAATCAAGTTTCGGATATGAGATTGTTACGAAAGCAATTTAAAATTTGCTAGAGAAAATAATTTAAGTGCATAAGCGAGTGGAAATTAGTACTCTAAGGCTATTTTAGTATTTATGCCACTCACCCAAAATGATCTCCGAGACATCAAAAGTATCCAAAATACTCTCTCATTCCACACTTGTGATAAAATTAAGAAAGAAATAAGGAAAGAGAGGGAACGGAGCAGAGAGAGAGAGAGATAAGAAATGAATAAAATAAGAAAAAGAAAGAAAGAAGAAAAGGAATTAAATAAGGAAAGAATAAGAAAGAAAAAGAAAGAAAAAAAAACGTGACGAGAGAGAGATGGTGAGAACCGTGAGAGAGAAGGAGAAATGGGTAAGGAAGAAGAAGAGGAAAAGGGGATGCTTCGGTTCATCAAAACGACTTCCTTCCAACACGAAAAACGTTCAGCGTTTCTTCTCTTCATTTTGACACCAAAATCATCATCATCCATTCACTATCCTCAAATCCACCATTTTCAAATTGTGAAGAAAATGAGAGATGTTGGGTTTCTTGTTTCACCTCTTGTCTTGGAAGCCTAGGAAAATACCATAGAGAGGTTGGATTGTCATCTAAGAGTGAAGAATTCAAGCTTGAGTGAGTTAGGGTTTGTAAAATCCAATTTGGGGTTTTTGTGAATAGTAGCTTTTGGAGGTTAGGGATGATGAATAGTGGTCATGGAGGATTTCGAGCAATTCGGTATTTTGGTCAAAAGAGGTCTCGTGATCGAGTGGAAAGCTTTAGGAGCGAATTCGGATGTCGCCGGGCGTGGAGTTAGTCGGGAGCGTTCGGTGGTTATGTCGGAAAAGCGTTCTCGCGAAAAGTCTCGGTGCTTCGTGATTTTCATCACGATAGGTGAGTTTTACTCGCTTAGGGAATTTTAAACATCGTTTTTGAACTATGTTTGAATGATTTTCAAATTTGAAGTTTCGAGAATTTAGAGTCAAAAACGCTATTTTACTTAAAATGACGCGTGTTTGAAAATTTAAAACGAAACCATAATGCTTTGATTTTTGAATTGATATGTTTGGATTTGGATTATGTGGAATATTGTTTGTTTGGATGTGTTTTAGAGTTGGGTGTGAATCGGTTGAATTTTCAAATCTATTGGAAAACCGTAGAATTTTGTATATGTACGAAATTAATGATTTTGGAATAAAATGATGTCCGACCGGTTTTTCGTAAATATTATTTTTGGGATGTCCAGTATTACGGAGGAAACTCTGTACAAATTTTGTTAGAAATTTTGATACAAATTCAAAGTGGTTTTGAAATAACGATTAATATTATTATTATTTCAAAAACCGAACTAGTGAACGTGTGTGGACTTATGTCTTGGAAAATAAACCGAACGAAATGTTCTATTTTTATGTTTTGGCTAGGGATGATTATAAATCATCTAAACCTATCCATGAGACCTATAATTATAAATTAAATGGAATTGAAATAATGCTTGCGGAAAATGATATGCTCTATCCGTTATGTTACGATATATAAATATATCGAGTTGAGGTGACGACCTCTATGTGTTAGTATGCTAGGGAGGCGGTCATGAGCCCCCGCCCTAGGCCCCAATGTTAAAAAGATTATTCCGCTTTGAGAGTTGTACACTTATTGGCTATGGCCAGGGTCCACCCATGCTTCTTTTAGGTTGTTGGTGGTGTACTAAAATTAATAAAACTTTATTGTAATTCATTCTTGGATTACCATGTTTCTACAATTCATATAATAGAATTGCTAAGAGATCCATAGTAGTATTAACTTGCTTTGTGTCTATGTTTTATGTTTCGCAATTCATATAATAGAATTGCTAAGAGATCCAGTAAGTACTAACTTGCTTGTGTATATGATTTTAATTGGCTCATGAGTGTGGCTAGGGGTCACGGTAAAGCTCACTGAGACAAGTTGTCTCACCCAATATATTGTGGTTATTTTACAGAGAAACAGGGAAAGAGGAAAGCTAAGAAGCACGGCTAGTTGAAGCTTGTGTTGAAGATGGCTAAGGAGCATTTATGCTTATGTATTTCCGCTTGTGTTTCTTTGTATTTTGACTGTATAACTTGTATTGATACAAGTTGTATATTATGTTCCGCTACTCTGATATATTCGGATATGTAATATTAGTATTGCAATCGTGCAAAATTTTCAGGGTGTTACACTCGGGATGACTAGTACGACAAGATCGACATCGTAACTCCTAAGCAAACCCGGTTGAGTACATGATACCACATTAGCCATTAGGATCCTGCACTCAAACCCAACTATCCGAATTTGCTGACAAAGAGAAAGAGGATAGAAGATTGGAAAAATCTAAACGTGTAGTCTGTCTTGTAATTATGAAGAAAAATAAATTAAATAGAAATAATGTAGAGTCTTCACTTGATGCAAAAAATATAATGTTTTGTATCTGACTTTAATGAATCAAACACTTGGAGTGGGACACTTCAGTTGAACTTATATATATATATATATATATATACCTACATACTCCAAACTAATCCCCCACCCCACTAACAATTGTCTATCTAAAAAAAATATAATAATATCAATTCCAAATAACTACTTCCCTAATAATTAGGAGGTGGTAGCAGTTTCCACAAGCCACGGCTTAGTAACCGTAAATATAGTAACTGCTCAGTCCTATTAGATTTATCTTCACTCTCCCCTTTCAATTTAACATTTGATTTATCTTCTATTCCTCAATTTCAATGGCTAGAGGCCCTGCTTCTTCTTTGTTCCACTTACGCACACGAAAAGAATAACCTTCTCTTAACCTTTTCCGCACCCTTTCATTCCATTTGCTAAACCCTAGTTTTCAACCAAGTTTCTCTCAAAGCTTGAATCTTTCCGGCGTTTCAACTATGCCCAGAAGGCCGTTCTCTACAGCCAGCAACGCTTCTGAACCTGATTGTGAACTTGATGTGGGCACCGGTAAAATTGTTGATTTTGAACTTCGAAATGAGGTAAGTGATCATGTTCATACTTTACATAAACATGTGATTGTTGTAAATGATGGTAGTGATGGACACAATTTAGAGAATTGTGAATCTCTAGAATGTAATAGTAATGATAATGATGAATTTGAGAAGATAAGTGGTGAATTTATGCACGTGGCATCATGTGACCTTGTTAAATTGTACAAGGAGCTAAAGAGTGCGGAAAAGCGTGTAAGGCTGAATAGGTCGGAGATGAAAGTGTGGGAGAATGTGTTTCGTTATTTTATCAAATCTGATTGGGCTATCAACTAGGCACTTACTATTTACATTCATTTGTACTCTTTTCTATCTACTGCAGACGATTTTCGGAATTTTTTTCCAGGAAAAACTGTCCTAAGATGTTGCCAAGTATTTGTTGTCACTTGGTCCATGTAATGATGCCATGAGGTTTTTGTTTCCTATATTTGTTGAGTTTTGTATGGAGATATTTTCTCGTTATATCGAGACATTTAGGATTATGGTCGAGTCAGGAGTTCTTACGAAACCTCATACTTGGTATTCGTTTCAAAATATGAAACGAAGGAAGATAATTTATCATTGTGGACCGACTAATAATAGGTAAAACCTATAATGCTTTGCAAACGGTTTATGGAGGCGAAGAGGGGATTTATTGTGGTCCGCATAGATAGTTGGTTATGGAGGTTTTGATAAGGTTAAGGAGAAGGGTGTTTATTGCGCTTTGTATATTGGGCAAGAGAAGAAGCATGTCCAGTCAAGTCATGTTGCGTGTACCGTCGAAATGGTGTCGACAAACAAATTTTATGATGTGGCTATTATTGATGAGGTTTAGATGTTGGCTGATCCGTATAGGGGGTTTTCTTGGACTGACGAGCTTCTTGGGTTGCAGGCTGACGAGATACATTTGTGCGGTGATCCTAGTGTTTTGGATATTGTTCGAAAGATATGTCAAGACATAGGAGAGGAGTTCCATGAGCAACAATATGAGAGATTCAAACCATTGGTGGTCGAAGCAAAGACTCTACTTGGAAATCTTAAAAATATTCGGTCTGGAGATTGTGTTGTTGCATTCTCAATGAGAGAGATATTTGAAGTTAAATTAGCCATCGAGAGTGAGACTAATCATCGATGTTGTGTGATTCATGGTGATTTGCCACTTGAAACACGTACACAACAAGAAAACTTGTTCGACGATCAAAGTATATGATGTTCTTGTGGCTAGTGATGCTGTGGGGATGGGCCTGGACCTTAACATTAGAAGGGTGGTTTTAAAAGCTTTATAAAGTACAATTGGTACAAAATGGTTCATGTTCCTGCTTTACAGGTTAAGCAAATTGCAAGGAGAGCTGGTTGGAGAGGATTCCTTTACCTCGATGGACTCGCCACTACCTTACATTTAGATGACTTGGATTACTTGATTGAGTGTTTGAAACAACCTTTTGATCATGTTACGAGGGTTTGGCCGCCTTCAATGGTGATGGTGTTATGGTTGAATAAAGCGAAGGATACACTTAATGAAATTGTTTTGCCCCCATAAAAAATAGATATTATCCCCATTTAACGGTTCTATATATTTTCTCTCTGTATTTTTCTAATTTTGACTTCTCTTCTAACCCTGAACATTCAAATCGACACAAAACTCGTTAGATTTCAAGAATAAGTTTTTTCTATCACGAACCATGGTATTTTGCTAAAATTTATAGTAATTTTCTTGTATTAAACTATTATAGACTAGTTTTTTGCCCTCTCCAACAAAATTTTTTCGATACGTCACTGGTTAGATTTGCAGAGATTTTAATTCTAACCGAACTTTCCACTTGGTGATGAAGGGACTTATGAAATCTCGAAATAAATAGATCACATATCAAGGCATCTTGACAGGTGAGTTTGATGCATATATCTATAATAATTGTCTTTGATGTGATCTTTTTTTTAGTGCATGTTAGCGATAATCCTTAGGTGGTCACAAATTTTTAGTCAAATCATTTGGTCACACACACAAAACAACAGTAAATACACTACTAAATTAGTAATTGTGAGTTTCCCCAAGTGCATTTATTATTGTTTTGTGTGTGTAACCAAATAATGTGACTAAATATTTGTGATGATTTAAAAGACTCTCAAAATTGGGTCTTGAGTGTCACTCTCCCCAAATGTAACTAACAAGCACTCTGATAGTGAACTTTCCACTAGTGAAGGGGACTTTTCAAATTCAAAAATAGATACTCCATTCGTCTCATTTTAAGTGTACTATTTGTCATCTTTTTCCGTCTCAAATTATCTGTCACTTTAGAATTCCAATACAATATTTATTATTACTTTCCAACAATACTCTTACTTTAGAATATCAATAAATGTGTCTTTGCTCTAATCGAGAAAAATATAAAGGTATTTTAGTTATACAACAATTTTTTACCATAAAAGTTAACATAACTAATCAATTTCTTAATACCCATGTATAACCATAAATGCCAGACAAAATGAGACAGAGGGAGTAGCTCAGATGCCTGTATTGTTGAGTGTGAGTTTGATGCATATAATTAACCGTGTTTGATTTGATGTGATCTTCCTTCAATTGTCAGCCATAATAATGTATGTAGTGTTGAGATGAGTGTCACATTCCATGATTGAAACTAATATGCAAAGTGCTTGTTTCTTATATGGACAAATCTGCTTTGGCATGAAGAGAGGATGCATTTATGACTAGTAATTAGTTGTCTGTTCTCTAATGTATTTTTGTATTAAACGTCTACTTCATCTTTTACAGAATATAAGAAAAATCGTTCAACGAAAATTTATGTATGTGGTTCATATTTTGGACTAGATATATCTATTGTTAAAATTTAGTAGTTAAGCTTACTTTATTTCAATTTTTTCCTCATCCTTCAACCCTAATTGGAGTTGTGGCATTAGACGAAAAGAAAAACTGACGTGGCAAGCCTAATGGTTCCTTTCTAGCTAATGTTACAAGTTCTTTTTTTGTCAATCATGCAATGTTTCATTGATATCGGACAAAGCCACATAAATATTACACAGAGTTTGAACTACAAGCTTACACATAAAGCGTTCATAGGTCTTCTAACGGACAAGCCACGTCATGTCTATAGCTAAACCTTCCCTTGTGTTTTTTGGTGGTGAAAAAAAAAAGACAACCTCCCTTGTGTTTTGTTATTATGTTACAAGTTAACCTCCGTTGTGTTTTTTGGTGGTTCCTTTCAAGTAGTTCATGAAATTTTTTTAAGTATTTGACTTGAGGATATGGTAATTAGCTGAGGATACAATCCCAAGCTACTTTGTAGACATCCCCTCACTTTTAAAATCCCCAAAATACCCCTCTTCTAGTATAAGCCCATTTAAATCCAGTTCGGATCACGCTAATCTGAACCTCTTAATATAACTGAAAATAAAAAGGGTGTGTCTGTGCGTTGTTTACGGGTTCGGACCACGCTAATCCAAACTGGGTCGGACCACGCTAATCTGAACCTCTTCTAATATAACTGAAAGGAAAAAAGGGGTGTGTCTGTGTGTTGGTTCGGACCACGCTAATCCGAACCTCTTCTAATATAACTGAAATGAAAAAAGGGGTGTGTCTGTGTGTTGTTCACTGGTTTGGACCACGCTAATCTGAACCATCGTAAATCCAGAAAAAATAAGCGCGCACAGGATTCATTAATGACAATTTGATCTTTTCACGGATTTTGGGGGTGTCCACTGAATAGAGAAGGTGTTGTATGAAGTATGGGCCTTAGCTAATAACAAACCTCGTTACAGGACTACCGCATAGGTCGCGAGCTCAATTCCATATTTTGAGGGCACAAAAATAATTACGAAATGTATATATAGTAGTTATTTTGTTTACTAAAATACTTAATGGCTTAATGGTAGTGCTTTCTGCGTTTAAACTCTGTGATCTGTGTTTGAATCCCTTTACTTGTATTTTTGCGTTTACAAATTGTTTTTACCGAAAAAAAATAAAAGGGACCTAAAACGTTCAATTCTGAGAGTGCATTCGTCTTCTTAAAAGTTGTTTTTTTCTAAGAAGGTAAATTGTGGATAAATTTCTTATGTAGATTTTAATTTATCTAAAAACGGAGTAATCTGTGGGGGCTAATTTGATAAAAATAGGGCTTAATCAAGAGCCCAAATTTTAAGATTTGAACAGAAGTTCTAAAATACAACCAATAATGAAATGGAGTTCTAAAAATAATACATAATTCCCGGTCACTAAAACATATCACTACACTTCTAGCCGTAATAAATTAATTTGAACTAATGTTCGTGACTTAGTCTTCTTTGCGATTTTGCGCCACTTGCATCCTTTCTTCTTGGTGACTTCTTGCCAAAGGAGACCGGTTCTCGACCTACTATCATTGCCGGTATTCAAAGCACAATCAAAACAGCCCCCGCAAAGTGGACAAAGCCTCCTCCTAATTTCCTGAAGTGCAATATTGATGCTGCCTTTGATTCTAACGGCAACCGTGTTGGAATTGGGATGTGTGTTCGCAATGAGCATGGTAATTTTGTGGCTGCCAAGTTGCATGTTTTCGTCACTCTCTTGGATGTTTACATTGGGGAGGCCGTTGGTTTGTTAGTGGCCATTGACTGGATGCGGGAACTTCGCTACCGGAATGTTATCTTTGAACTGGACGCCAAGATCGTAGTTGATGACTTCAATAAAGCTCCCACCATTTCTTGGATTATGGTTGCATTTTGCACTCTTGTAGGGAGGCCTTTAGTTATTTTATCATGACACTCTCATGTGGAGTTCTCAGAGAGAATGGTATGAGTGGCTACATACCTAAATGAGTAGCTTTGTTATCACCACTTCTCGGGCCTTATATGATATCCCAACACGACATTCACTAACTACTTATTATGAATAAAATGCAATAGATTTTTTGCGTCAAAAAAAAAACATATCACTACACATTAACAAACATAAATTGTCACAACTTATATAAAAGAAGCAAATTATGCAGGAAATATCATTAACAATGAGGAATCTAGAAACAACATACTCATTCACTGGTTTTGAACTTAATAAGATCTTGAGAATGATCCAAAAACTCTTTCAATCTCCGACGTGCATCTTATAGAAGATCAATTCCTAAGATGAAGTGATCAAGTACATATAGCTAGATTTTTGGCAATCACGTGGAAAAATTATTTGAAATCAACTACTAGAATTATCATTAGGGAAACATTCTAGTTTTTCAAGCAAGTCACTTGTCATTTTTAACTTGGCCCCTGCATTTTAACAATTTGCATCATCTACTCTATCCTGTCCTGAAATGAGGCCACTATAGCAATTAAGGTAAATGAAGAAACATATGATAGAATCTAATTGCATTTTACATAGACAAAACAGACTGAAAAAAATTTATTCTATTTTTCTCATTTTACTTATAATTTCAATGAAACTAAAGTGTTGCGTTCTACTCTTTTTGCCTAGGCAATTAAATGTCCAACTTTTGAATTCTTAGTTTTTTAACTTTATATCTATTTATACGAATTAATTACAGTAATGACACGTACCAAACTCTCATTTGCTGGCTTTTTGTTTTTTCTTAGATGTGTTATACACTTGTGAATCATAGGTAATTGTGACTACTATTTATACAAAACATTATTTTCCATCAAAAAGCCTAAACATTCCATCAAAAAATTAGGTAATATCTGCATTAGAATAATAACATATTAGTTCAAACTTAAAAGTATATAGAAACATGTAAGATCCGTTGATAATTGTTGGCACAAACAGTGACATGTTACTGAAGGCCCATGCTTCGTAGAATCCCCCCTCTACTCACTAGAACCCCTTTTTGATGTGAAAAGACCAAAAGTCCTTACTGAAATTTGGTTTTTTTTAAGATTATGGACGATTTGACGCACGATTGATCGACCCTGGTCGAATCTCGCAGCGCCGAACCTGTCAATCATTTGTCAGACACCCCAAATTGACTGAAATTCAAATTTGACCAAGTTCGATCCAGTGAGGGTCGACCAAGCGTGCGCCGAACAGTCCCCACCGTCCAATTTGGCGCCTAAAATTCAATTTGTTTTTGAAAATTGTGTCCAACGGTTATAATTTTAACAGTTCTGATCGTTTTAAATCAACGGTTAAATCAACGACTCACGTTCGATCACACCTATTATAGATAAGTGCAACAAGTCATACAAACCGAAAAAGTCTAAAAAAAACAATTCGTGCAATGAATAAATCGAATCGTTAAAAATCAGTTAAAATTAAACAGCTAGTGTTAGCCCTACTAGTGTTAGTAAAGAATAAATTGAATCGTTAAAAATACGTTAAAATTAAGCAACTAGTGTTAGCCATACTAGTGTTAGCTAAGAATAAATCGAATCGTTAAAAATCAGTTAAAATTAAACAATTCAATATCCAGCAACAATCAGCGAGGTTCGGCCCTACCAAAGGCGAACCGGTTCGGCGCACGTATGGTCGGTCGAATGACTTAATGAGTGCTCGCACACGCTACTTAAATCAGCACTTAATGTTTAAAAAAATGTTTTAAATTCAGAGGTTTTTTTGGGAATAAAGGGTGGTATGGGGGGTTTTAATGAGTAGAGAGGGGTTGTACGAAGCATGAGCCTTACTCAATGCATGAATGCAAGATGTATCTCACAAACATCCCAAATAAGTTTACCATTCATGGGCTTTGGCCATCAAACTTATCGCAGCCTTGTTCAGCCAACCAGTTTGAAGTTTGGTGGCCGCAGCCATGAATAGCAAACATATAAGAGTGTTAGAGAATAGTAAGTATACCTCCTACATTCATGAATATAGTCATAGACCACTATCATGCCAATATTGAATAGTCATAAACTATAAAGAGGAAATAATAAAAGTGAAATAGATTTATGAAAGCTAAAACAACTAAGGATATATGGAGAGGGGGGAAAGGGAGCTTATGTATGTGAAGAGAGGTTGAAGGGAGTTGAGATTGTGAAGGGAGGTTAAAGGTAACTTATATTTATAGAGTAGATGAAAAGAGGTAGAAAAGAGATTACTTGTATTTGGTCATGAGTAGGTTGAAGGTAACTTTTTTTTATGCTAGGTAATTTTTGTTTATACAATATAGATAGAATCGGTAAGGACATATAGCCACAAGGTGACAAAAACAAACAAGGAGAAAATTTGGGACCACTAGAAAATCTTCACAAATCATAACCGCCTCCTGACACATGAGTTTGAAAATTTCAACCGGGCTTTTATTGATATCTTTTAATATTATGAAAATTATACCCGTGATATAGCTAGGTTAAATAATATTTTCCTTGTTAATCTACACGAAATTATTGAAAGTGAAATTCTAGCAATACTCTCTTTTAGACGCTCTCTCTAACACTCAATCTATTATGCCTCTATGTAATCTTTACTTTGACCCCATGAACTTTAAATTTTAGACTTAGACTCTTCAGTTCTCCATCAGCTTTGATAATTATAGTCTAAACGTTCATTTTAGTACTTGAACTTAAATCATCTCTTCTATTTGATCCATAAGTTATAAAAAATAATAATTAGTTTCTATAGTTTGTGATATATCAAATTTATTTCTAAAATTTTAAGAAAACCCTTCCATTAGTCTAGGAAGTTATTAACATTAATTAACACAATAAAATCGTGAGTAGGTGGTAACAAGGGGAACAAAAGTATAATTAAGCTTTTTTTTTAATGCAAGGTAAGTTTGTTTATAGAATACAAAATTGGTACGAACATATATTCAGAAAGTGACAAAAACAAACAAGTAGACAAATTGGGACCACTAGAAATCATAACAACCTCCTGACACATGAATTTGAAAATTTCAACCACAATTTTATTGATATCTTTTCCAATTATGAAAATTATACTCGTGATATAGCTAGGTTAAGTCATATTTTGCTTGTTAATCTACAGACACAAAATTATTCCTACAGTGTCTAAAGGTGGACCTATTTAAGAATGTTCAAAAGTATAAAGGAAATAATATTCAAGATGCAAGTTTAGAAAACTTAACAAAGTCTTGAGATGGATTCATATTTTAAAAATTAAATTACACCTGGAGGTTCTTTTAAGTTTTTTTTTTTCGATAAAAGAAAGTGGTTAGTAATTAGTGTGTTAGTGTTAGAGGAGAGGCGAGGCGGGGTTCAAACCCCGTACGCCAACGTTTTTCACTAACAATGTCCCTTTCACTCAACCAATTGAGCTACCTTTCTACCAACAATGGTCCTTTAAGTTATTTAATTGCAACAAATTGGTCATTTAAGTTTTTTCATACCGCCTAGGTCTTTTAAGGCATTTAATTGTAACAAATTGATCCTTTAACTTTTTTTCGTACCACTTAAGTCATTTAAGTTATGTAATTATAACAAGTTGGTCCTTTAAGTAATGTAATTGCAACTTTTAAAGGATGAATAACTTAAATTTCTCATATCTGAAAAAAATTCACCAAATTGCTACAATTAAATTACTTAAAAGACCTTTTGTCAAAAAAAAATTACTTAAAAAACCTAAGTGGTGCAAAAAACTTAAAAGACCAACATGTTACAATTAAATAACTTAAACGACCTAAGTTGTGTGAAAGAAACTTAGGGGCTAATTTGTTACAATTAAATAATTTAAAAGACCTACCGTATAATATAGCTTACTTTAAAAAAGATCTCGAGACTAATCCAAAAACTCTTTCAATCTCTGGCGTGCATATTATACAAGATCAATTCCTAAGATGAAGTCCGCATACCTAGGATTCTAGCAATGACAAGGATAGAGATTACCTAAAACTCTTATCAGACAATAGAGTGAAACAAATTATTCTATTAAACTAAAGTGGTAGTTAAACAACCTTGAAGAGTTACATATATCTAACCGATCTGTTAAATATTTAGAAAATTTAACTACATTAATGACACACAGCAACACTAATTCACTAACTTCTGTTTTTCTTCTGATGCATTGTGCATCCGTGATGATGAACAGTTCAATGCAAAAACATTATTTGCCTTCAGTTAAGAAGCTAGAACAACACAAATGAAAGAAAAACACCAAGGCTTATAATATAAATGCACATACAGAATTCCCTAATGAGTTTATATATTACTTTGGTTAATTGTGGCTAAACAGAACATGGTATGTAATTGAATAATAAATAGCATTCAACATTCTTGTGGAAGTATCAATTCATGATCTTGGTCAACAGGTAAAAGAACAGATTTTGTAACAGACAACCCAATTACCTATGAAACACAGACTCTAACACAGACAACCGACACGACACAGACACAAACACCGCTAATATGAAAAACAAGATACCGACACCAATACATATATAATTATTTATTTATTATAATTAAATAAAATATGAATATTACCTATAAAAGATCTAAAGTGAACAATTTATTTCATAAGAAAAACAGTTCTTAAAAAAATATGATAGTTTTCACAATTCATTATTCATCTACTATATCGATAAGCTAAAAATGATGAAATCAAATTTAATGTTTTCAACCCCTTCATTGATCGTCACTACTTTGACACATCTTTAACCTTTGTAAAAGTATCTCAAAAATATCCAATGAGTGTCTAATATGTGTCGATGCAAAGAGAAAAAAAAAAAGATTTTTTTGGGACACTTGTCTTAATTGTCGGACACGTGTCGTAGTGTCGGACACCGGAACACGCCTAATCTAAGAAGTGTCTACTTCATAGCCAATTACAGTTATCTACTTTTTCAGCTAGAGAAGTAATACTGGAACACACTTCCAACTGATCAATAATAACTTGTCATGATATATGTATGTTTACAAACAAAAAAAATAGGTGAAATAAGAAAGAAAAAAAAACAAATAAATAAATTCAAAGTATATAGTGAAGTTTAGTTGAGAAGATATTTTCATGGCTAATTGTTGGCACAATAGTAAGCAGTGTAATTGTATTCATGAATGCGGGATATATAACTCACAAACCTCCCTAATATGAGAGTGTTAGAGATTAGCCACCAAAGACATGAATGGCCACAGTTATACATGCCAATATTAAAATAAGCATTGTTTGTAAAGAGGAATCTCCAACATGCATCTTATGGAAGATCAATTTCTAAAATCAACCCCATTATTTGAAATCCACTAATAAAACTCTTTGCAGAGAAAGATTCTGGTTTTTCAAGCAAGTCTCTTGTCATTTGTTCTTGGATAATTTTCCCCATTAATGTCAAAACATAAGATGTAAATACATTCCTCAAACCAAACCAAAATGAAATGGAAACCACAACATCAACAGTAACTAAACTCCAAATTTCACATGTATACAGATATAAAAAGGGATGAGTGCAACTGACATGAATGTTACATCAAACGTGTAGATATGTACAATGGCTATCCCAGGATGTATATACAATGAAACCAACTCTTGCATCTTTTAGACTTTTTTGCAGTAGCCTTTAGAAATTTAGCTTTAATTAACTCTGGCTAAATAGAACATGTATTTTAACATATCACATCTCTATGAAATAAATAACTTCATATGTTACTTTTATTAACCGTAGTATTTCAACATTATTGTGGCCGTATGAATTCATGGTCTTACTCAAAAATTTCAGATGCATACATATTCAGCTTGATAAGATATATTGAACCTAGAAAACATATATATATATATATATATATATATATATATATATATATATATATATATATATATATATATTAGGTATAATCTGCTACAGAATAATAAAATATTAGTTCAAAGTATGTAGAAAAGTGTAAGTTTTCTTTGATGGTAATTGTTGGCACAAACATTGACCTATTACAATATGCATGAATGCAAGATGTATCTCACAAACATCCTAAATATGTTTACCATTCACGGGCTATGGCCATCAAACTTGCGGAAACCTTGTCTGGCCAACCTATTTGAAGTTTGGCGGCCAAAGCCGTGAGTGGTGAACACATATGAGTGTTAGAGAATAGTAAGAATACATCCTACACTCATGAATATAGTGGTAGGCCACTATCATGCCAATATTAAATAATCAAAAAGATGAAATGAAGAAAGAAGTATCTCACCGTGGATTTGTGAATAAATCCGGAATCAGGAGGGTTCTATAGAGAGAGGGGATGAAGTTGTTTGTATCTGAAGAGAGGTTGAAGGGAGCTTTTTTATTGTGAGGAGAGGTTGGTGATAACTTGCAATTGTATAAATAGAGTAGAGGAAGAGAGATAGCATAGAGCTTTTAGTGAAAGGAGGTTGAATTGTATTTACGGAGTAGGTAAAGAAAGTAGGGTTGTTCATAGTTCAGTTCAGGAGGAGAACTGAACTAATGGAAACAGTTCGGCGAACTGAACCGAACTACACTAATAGTTCGGCGAACTGAACTACGCTAATAGTTTGGTTCACAATTTTATCTGAACTGAACTGTTAGTGAAATTTTACCTGAACTTTTACTGAATTGAACTATTAATCTGAACTTTTACTGAACTGTAAATACTGAACTGAACTTTTACACTAACAGTTCGGTTTATAGTTTATAAAACCAAAATAAATCCGAACTTTTACCGAACTATTAGTGAACTTTCTGAACTTTTACCGAACTGTTAGCAGTTTAATCAGTCCAAAAATATACCTAACAATATCACACAGTAATATAGCAAAAATTTACCATTCACCTTAATTAAACATTAACTTAAAGATCTCAGTCGATCACTGTGTTTGTTTATGTTTATCATAGCATCATATATTTATTTTATAGAAAAACTCAAAACTTAAAATTAAAAGATAAGCTAGAAATGGATCTGAACCGTTCTGCTTTTTTTAAGCTAAAATAAAGCAGCAAAATTTGCAGATGGGTCTGGGATCTGAACAAAACCCTTTTTAGCTTCTGCTAATAGTATTTATAGCTTTAGCATACATTATTTGCATTAGAAGCCAGACACAACACTGCTGCAAGGAATGTTTCAATACTTAACTGTGAAGAGAGTGAGACGTTCAACACTGTGAAGAGAGTGAGAACTGACTTAAGTGACTTTAACGTTAACAGTTCGGTTCAGTTCATAACTGAACTGACTTCAATAGTTCAGTTAGCAAACTGTTTTTGATAAAGACAGTTCAGTTCTGAACTGTTACTAAAAGTTCAGTTTGTAACAGTTCAGTTCAGTTTAGCAGTTTGGTTCAGTTCAGCAGTCCAAATGAACAGCCCTAAAAGAAAGTAACTCATATTGAATGAGTAGGTGAAAAGAGAGAATACGTAAAGAGAGAGTAGGTGAAGGGAGCTATTAACA
Source organism: Oxytropis ochrocephala (assembly GCA_020916435.1). Taxonomy (NCBI): domain Eukaryota; kingdom Viridiplantae; phylum Streptophyta; class Magnoliopsida; order Fabales; family Fabaceae; genus Oxytropis; species Oxytropis ochrocephala. The sequence continues at coordinate 65,875,047 of CM037095.1, forward strand.
TATTTTTTTGACAGAAGAGTTTATTTACAATTTAACATATCAAGGGACTTTTTATTAAAGATGCAAGGCCCCACAGTTTAAGGTAAGCCAAGACCAAAATAAATAAAGCTTCTTCAGGAATAAAGATGATGTAAAAGATGTAAAAGTTAATAAATCAATTCTTAATATGACAAAAATAATAAATTCTTACCACACTGATAATAGAATGACAATCCGAAAGACGTCTTGCAACCAATGTGTATTGGTTCATTTTATGGCTCACACATTCTAAAAAAGTAGTAATATTTTACTATAATTTGCCTCTAAGAAACATGAGAAGAAACATTTTAATGTCCTAAAGAAAATACACAAAACCCACAACCAGCTCATGTGGTACCTACATATGCAGTACAAGGAGAATGACTAAAACAGGCATGTGCACAAACGTACTATTATGCTGAATTGCTGATAGCTTAATAGAAATACAGAGGTCTATCTTGTATTTTTTAATATATATATATATATATATATATATATATATATATATATATATATATATAAAGGAAAGGAGCATTAGGAATGCTCCAACCCAATACAAAGATAAAAAAAAAACAAAGGCCTAGCTCCTAATCATCCAATCAATCAGGTCAACAAACCACTCGTAGAAGAGGCAGGAACTATACTTACCTCGCACGAGAAACTACCTCCAAGACACAGCTACAATTGTATCCACAATAACTGAGAAGTCTGGCACTCTCCCCACCAAAAATACATCCATTTCGCCAATCCCAAAGGTCCCACAAAACGGAATGCAAAACCAAAGCTAAACCCTGCTTGCAAGATGCTGGTCTCCAAGTGCACAGAAAATTAGAAACAACTAAAATAGATTTCTAGGCATCACAAGCTCTTCATCCAGCCAACTGACAATGAAGCCCCATACCCCAAGAGGAGAAGTCACACTGCAACAAGAGAAGGAGCACTAACTTCTGATGGTTGATATAGAGGACACACATAGTAGTTGAAGGATCCACAATGTGTGTACCAAGTTTGTCTGAGTAGGAACCCTACCCAAGAAAATGCAATTATCTTAAAAAGGGCATAGCTCTTCCAAATCTTACCAAGCACATAAACTAGTTGATCCAAAAGCCCTAAAACTCGGGATGACTAGTACGGCAAGACATCATAACTCGTAAGTAAATCTGGCCGAGTACATACCATTAGGATTGTGCATCCAAACCAAGCTATCGGACTTTGCTGACAAAGAGAAAGAGGATGGAAGATTGGACAAATCTAAACGTGTGGAAATGTATTTAAATAGTTTGTCTTGTATTTATGGAGCAAAGATAAAACAGGAAAAAAGTAGAGTTTTCACATAATATGCCTACATATTCCTAACTAATGCTCCTTAATCGCTGATTCGGTTATTTTTCTTTCTTGTGGGATAGAATAGATAGGTGACTGATTAATGCAAGAACAAAACTACCATAACCATTCATTTCTAGCACTAACTGCTTTGACATTAGTTGACACAAGAGGAAGAGTTCTGTAAAGTGATATTAAATCATTGAGACATTTGTTTCTCTTGTGGCTATGCCCTCTAGGAGTGCTAATGGCTGATGCCCCAATCTCGTAGATTTTGCCTGCAAATTAAATTGATGATGTTATGATACACCCTCAAGTAGAGTGATGCATGAATAGTCAGGTCATAGATGCAACCAATCACTATGAAGGCAGCTTTTGAACACCAAACAAATAAATCTAGGACTAAAATTTTGAGAGCAGAACATCTATAGGAAATGGAGATATTTATGTCCATGTTTTATCATGTTTAAATCCCATGTCTATGTCAGTGCTCCAAAATGGTAACATTTGCGAAATTTCCGAATAAGCAAGATCTTTAACTAGCACTCAGAAAAAGAAAGAAGCAACTACCTTTCACCCATATTGGAGGACTATTTGTAGCATTAGCAACAAGAAGAGACATTGCAATATCTTCACAATTTCTGTTGAAAAAGGCAACAACTCGGAAAATTTAAAAATATCAATCACATGAAGGAAAAAATGGGTGATCATATTAGAAGTTTCTAAGAGGGTGCGAAATCCTGAATGGCAATTAATCATATATTTACCTCTCCCTGGAAACGTAGTCTTGAATTGATGGAGACATGTCATGAGTATATAAATCCAAGTATTTTCTATGAAAAAATGCAGCCTTTGAAAGAACTGTGCTATAAGTGCCGGACCACCAAACTGACCACCATCCTCCATATTTGTAATATGCAACATTGTTTTGCTGTCATATACAAAGAGAAATTTGTCAGATACAACATAAAAATAACAACAAAAAGTTATATGGAAGAGTAAATCAGAGTTTAATAATGTTCTCATAAAGTGGGTTGCAATGAATAAGGATGGGGTTTTCGTGCAGTCAGAATCTCTATGCAGTCGCATAGTCACCAATTATGGGCCGTCCGATCTTAATCAGCCGGTACAGATTCCAAAGTCGAAATTAATATTAAACAAAAATCAAAAACTGTTATTAAAAATCTGGACTGTCCGATCTTTACCAGACAACTTTTAATTCGCCGGGCCTTTAATTAGCCAACTGCATAACTGCACCCAACTTCAACTACACTTAATCAAAGTTTAACAATATACCCAAAAAATGGGTTTCCGTGCAGTCAGAATATCTATGCAGTCGCGTAGTCACCAATTATGGGCCGTCTGATCTTGATCAAAAATAATCGGACTGTCTGATCTTGATCAGATGGCCTTTAATTTGCCGACTACATAACTGCACCCAACTTCAACTGCACTCAATCGGAATTCCATGAATAATCGGACTGCTGCACATTTCTCTTTTTATTCCCTTAAAAATATAAAGTACCATGCCATGCCGTGTGCTTCTTCTACCAATGGGTCATTTCCTTTGATTCTACTCATTTGAAAAGTATATCTAATATCTAATAATGTGTGAGTCTGTCTTTAAACTTTAAAAATTGTATCTATAATCAGATCTTAGTGAATTATGAATTCAAATACCCAATGCAGTTCAAATTGAATTAATGGTGTAACAAAGAGTATATGAGAAATTTGAGTCAAAAAAAAATAGTATATGAGAAATCAAAGAGTGACATTCAAGAAGTTCATGACAAAATTTTGGGTATGTATTTGAATAGGAAAGGAAATTATTAACTAATAACAAACCTCCTTATCCAGCCAGTGCATTCTTGGAATGAATCCCACCATTGTGAATGGAGCAGTCTGCCAAACAGAGAAAGCAAAGTCTAGAGTAGAGCATGGAACAATCACATCATCATCAACTGAGAAAATTGCATCTGTTCTGAGGTCCTTTATAGGCTTGAACCTGCTGTTTGAATGATCTTTTACATTGATGACAAATCTAACATTCGGTTTGTGAGCTCGTTGAGACTTCAAAACCACAATATTATTAAGATATGTCGTCAGCATTTCAGATGGTGGTTCACTCTCACTCCACACTACATATATTGCATCAACACTACGACAGGATGCATAATGAGCAACAGTTTGTTTCAGAAGAGAATTCTGCTTCCACGTGTTTACAAGGACGGTAAAGCCACCCCTGAATTAAACCTCAAATCAGTTATATCAGCAGGTCCAGTTCAATAAATTAACATAATAAAACTCTACAATTCTAATTTTATCAAAAACAAGAATAACATTGTTGCATGTGCGGAATACAATGTTTTTAGTTCCAAACCGAATATCGTATTGGCGAGACCTCCAAATCATGCTTCAATTGCTTCAAATGGCTCCAACCAGCATGAACTTGGGTCAAACCCCCCAAACAATCAAATCATAGACAAGGCTGTTTCACGATTCAGTCGGTTCAACCATACAATACAAAATAAAGGATAATGCTTGCTACTAGTGGGATCTCGAGTTTGACAACCATGCTTGCTAGTCTGAAAGATATTTCCTAATTTTAGCACAAATGCTCTAGTTGTAAAGGAATCTTTTCTTTTTTTCCCCTTGTAAATGTTTTTCCGTTCTCCTTTCTCTTGACTCTTATTGTTTTCTCTTTTCCACACACTCATGCAATTCATTTCCAGAACTTAATAAAGAAAGGTTTTTGTTGTTTTCATCATTTTTACATACAAATGTTTGAACTAGTATTGAAAATAGGTGATGAAAACCAAGGCTTTCCTCAAACAAATTTTATTGTTTGCCAAAAAAACAGTTACAATTTTACAATATAGTAGGGAATCCTCCTATAAGAATCTAAACATTCTTTGCTGAATCAAACAGCCAAACACGTGATAGTGTGATACATCTATCCATTGAAGAAACTCTCCAAATCATATCACATAGAGTTGTTTTAATTTAAAAGGGATAACACTATTACAATAAGAATCCTATTTTAGCAATGTTACTCAAATTTATTCAAATCATACCAAGCAACTTTAAATTTCATATTACTTCCTCAACACCATTTCACACAGAACTTTTAACATTTAAACAAAAGTAGTTCTAATTTCAAACAATCATCATTGCTTTTCACAAGAAAAAAAATTAATTCGATAAATAACATAAATTTTCATCAAAAATTCAAAATTAACTAACTAAAAGGAATAAATCTGTGTTTTTATACCTTGAATTAGAAGAAATCGAAGAGGCGTAGTGAGGGTTCCAACCCATCCAGGAACTAAGCCTAGAGGATACCAAAACGACGAGGAAGAAGGCGCAAACCGCTAAGAAGAGCTTAAACTTGGAAGCGCAAACAAATTGTTTGGCTCGCCGAAGGGAGAGAAGGGAACGGTTGCCATATGCACTTCGATTGGCGGCTTTCTGTTTCGCCGGCGAATCGACGCCGTCGCTTCCGTCGACAACGGGAGCGTCGCGAATTTGAATGAGGGTTGACATGGCTTAATGTACATTCGAGGAATGATTCGTAGATTTCGTGATGATTTTGTTGATTCGAGTTGGCATGTATTTGATTTTTGCAATGGTGATTTGAGTTTTTCAAAGTTCAAAACGATAGTGGAGCAGATACAGTTTTTGTGCTTAAACGACACCTGCCTTGTTTGCCGTATGATAATGATAATAATTAGAAAACGACATAGCTTCTTTGGAACTCGAACTACTTCTAGCTTCTCAGGAACTCCAACTATTAAAAAAGTTTCGGTTTATCTATTTTAAAAAAAGTTTGGTCGAGATCTGATATAAGCTGAGTCGTAGTCTCCTGTAGGTTCATCTGGTATATTTTCATCCCTACTCATGTGAAATTATAAATAAATAAAATTAATTAATTTTTATGAATATTTTATATTTATAGTGACTTCTAGGCTGAAAGATCAATTAAGTCATTGGTGAATTATTAAAATTGATCGAATGATAAACTTGGATGAAGAAGAGTGTGAAGACATGTATTAAAGACTTGTGAAGTTTTATTTTGATAATCGAACAATGTTTTTTGCATTATGAGGATAAACTTTTTTTGTATTTACTTATGTCGTTTAAAATACATTAGATACTTGAACGTATCTTGAGTTTTAGTTTATAATGACAGTTTTTTTTTTGGTAAAGAATTAATTACTAATACATAGTTGGCATTTTTTTTATAATTGTTATTTTATATTACGTACAATTTTATGTATCCTGTGAAGTGATTAGAATTGAAAAACAGTTTTCTGGTGATGTTATTGATACCAATGATTTCACATCACAAAAGAAAACGATTTTTTGGTGTTGTCAATAATAGCAACGGTTTTGTACCATTGTTATTTATATGTATTATGTAAAATAATAGGGAACAATTTTTTTTTTTTGAAAATAAAAAGTTTAGGTGAGTTAGCTCCAGCCACACGTAGTCGAAAGAGCAGCTCTTAAGCTTCTTTGGTGACTTACAGAGTGCTTTCACAGATCATCCACCAAAGAGGTCCTCACATCGACAGCGGGAGTTGAATCCACGACCTTGTGAGCCAACTCCTAACCAACTGAGCCAACCTTCATTGGCTAGGGAACAGATTTTTTTTGTGTTGCCAAAGACAGCAACAGTTTTACTCTATAAACAAGAACAATTTTAGATTGTTTTCTTTGAAATTATTAGGCAACTGTTTGACAGTATTGCCATTACAAGCAACAATTTTTGTGTGTTGCCATATCTGGCCACGATTTTTAAGTTTTGCCATAACTGGCAACAGTTTGTGCCCGTTGCTACCAGTAGACTGGTACTCCAAGTCTTTTCAACTAAATGTGGTGACATCAAAGTACCAATAGTAACTAGCCTCACCTCCCATTCGATGACGAGTTGCCTCACTATTGGATAAATGAATTACTTTTAACAAAAACTGCAGTAAATAACAACATCAAACAAATTCTAAGTTTTAGAAAGACATCACAGTTAAAGACAAAAGTCACACATGTTAGATCAAGTCATAACACAAACAGCTTAAAGTTGGAGCATAAACAACAACCTAATCACACATATTAGATCAAGTCATAACACAAACAACTTAAAGTTGTAACAAAAACAACAACCTATAATATTTATTTCATTTTTGAGGTTCTTGTAAGGATTTTGAGGTTCAATGCTTAATATTTATTTCATTTTTAGAGATTTAATTCTTTCTCTATCAATTTCATCTCTGCAATTCTTGTTGCAAGTTCAGTTTGTGTTTTGTTTAATTACTCAAATTTTGTGTTTTGCTTATATGATTCGTTTTATATGATTTAATTTTGCTTAATCAGTTAATCATAATTCTAATTCATAGCTTTCAGTATTCGAACTATTTTAATATCTGCATTCACACATTCACTAGATAACTTGGCTTCCCATTTTACCAAACTTCTTTGCCTTCCTTTTCGAAGATAATTTTTTTGATCGAGGCAAATATATTCAAAGTTGGTTCTACCTCCACTTCTTCACTCATCAAATCAAATGACTTCCTTTGTTGTAGGCCAGCCTCATCTGCTAGATCAATTTGATGTCACTAAAATTTTGAAACTTTTCATTGAGATGACAACACATGATTTGTTTCTCTTAATTGTAAAGTATGGTTATGTTCCTCCACAAAATCATGCACCACCAATTCTCCATTCACATTTCTAAGCCCCAACCTTAAATCACAGTTTGTTCGAGTTTCCTGTCTTGAATTCACTGTTTTATAATCCCGCTTGTATGGCTTTCGCGCCCCTTCTTTGTTATAAACAAACCTACAAGAAAAAGTTGAACCATTTTTTTCTTGTGTGTATAAAGTTTTCTCACTCTAAATCCAACTTTTCCACCATAATTAGCCCAAAACTTCCAAGCATCCTCATGACTAATAAAAAACATATATTTATTTGGCTTCCAATTTTCTTGCATATTCAAGGGTCCTGCATTTCAAAAATAAATTTTTATTCATATATTGTTTATAAAAGGAGAAAAATCAAGAAAAAAACTAAATGAAGTCTATGTAGTGTTGACCTGTACTGGAGATTATTCTCGGTCAATGAAGATGGGCTGAGATGTCTCCAACCTATGATGTTGAAGACGCTCCAAAGGTTAAGCTAAGATGTGCTCATTCGCGTTAATCCGACGATGGGATGGTACCCGCACACACTCCGACGCTCAAGTCAACTTAGAGAAAATGTGGCACACAGTAATAAATGTGTATCTAGTGCATTAATATGGGTGCGTATTTATAGGGAGTGCGCCAGATAATGTGGCTTAGTCCATGGCCATTAGATGGCGGGAGATTTGATCTTTATCTTTCAATTGGATGATCGAACTTTGTCTTTCGATCCAGTTAGCTTAGATGGGCCTAATTTCCTGAGAGGTCTTGGCCCAGTCTTGAACAATGAATACTAACATGGAAAGAGAACAATAACGGTAAACAAAAATAAAACTGATTTAGGAAAATAAAAGAATAAAAAAAAAGAAGAAAAAATAAGTTTTTATAAATCAGTGAACTTTGATTATAAAAATAATTCAGCAACAATGCTTCAGAGCTGGAAGTTTTTTTTGTTTTTGTAGATAGACAATTGTTAGTAGGGGTGGGGAAAATGTTAGTTTCTGGGACATTAACTCAGGACCTCCTTCTTGCACTCATTTGGTGCACTCCTTCGATATCCCTTGCTAGTAGATCATTTTTTGAATCGTATGACACAGTCTCTATTTAAATAATCTAAAAAATCATAATATATACTAAGAAGATATTTGTAATTAAGTAAAATGATTAGATATTTTAATTTAATAACACATAAAATATCAGTAAAATAAAAAATATATATTGGCTTGTAGCCAACATAATGTGGCACAACTATACAATCCTACGTTCGATCTCTGGTCAGTGCGTATGCAAAAAAAATTGTTGGAAGAGGTCATCCTCTTATAGGAATGCAAAAGTGAAGAGAGAGTATTTTGTTACGGGGGCGAACATAAAATGAGCATGAGAAAAGAGAGGAGGAGTGACCAATTCTAATTCAGTTTGAACGATTCCTAAATCCTACATCATAAATGAGCCATTGGATTAATCCAATGGATAGAAATATCAAAAATAATAATTAAAATTAAATAAATAATAAGCAAACCGTTTAGTCCAATTCTTTTAGACAGTCGTCGTTTTGTCATCGTCTTCTGCAGAGAGAGATCCTAGTGTACGTTAATAACAGTTATGTTATATAAGTCTATTGTGTTAGGGGATGCATCATATATAGGTAAATGGTAAAAGATATTTGGAGTGTATTATGGTAAGGGTGTCTCGAAAGGACTCACTGAGATTATGTAAATTTCTCTCCTCATTGTTGTTGTTTTTCAGATTCTCAGCTGAAGTTTAATGAAGGTAATGCTAAGTGAAGGATTCCGTTATTGGATGACTTTGAAGTGAGAATTTCAGCATATATTATGTGCTAGTCTCACTTGTTGAGATCTTTTGTGATTGTCTAAAAGAACGATGAAGAGATTTTTTATGGGGTATTAGAGATGATGCTATAGGTATGTATTGGGTGGCTTGAGACAAGGTGTGAAAGTCTAAGGAGAAGGGTGGCCTAGGTGTGAAAAACAATGAGTTGTTTAATATTGCTCTATTAGCTAAGTGGAAGTGGTGTATCTTGTCGGATGAAGACGCTTTTTAGAGGGATATTCTTACGTATATATAATGTGAGATGGGCTCTTTTTTCTTCAACGCGAGATCATCCTTGGAGAGAAGGTTGGACTCTTTTTTGTGGTGGTGGCGTGACCTTAGGAGGGGGTGAGTGGTGTTCGGAGGGGTGGTTTGAAGCAAATGTTAGAAAGGGTTTGGGCGACGGTTGTAATGTGAATTTTTGGCACCACCATTGGATTAGGCAGTGCCCGTTGAAATTGGATTTCACTAATATTTTTGCAAGTTGTTCTAATAAGAATGCAAAGATTGTGCAATTGGGAGCGTGGCATCAGAGTCACATGCATTGGAACTTGTCCTCGGTTTTGAACAATGTTCAACTTCATAGTGATGAAGGGAAAGTGCTGCTCGATATTTTAAGGGAGGTTCGCTTAAATTGTGATGGAGTAGATTTTTGGAGTTGGATCTTAGAGTCTTCAAAATGTCTTTCAGTGCGCTGTTGTTACCAATATCTACTGTCATCTGATCCAAGTTTTCTAGTGGTTAGCGATAGCGATTTTTAAGATTATAGATCCCTTTGGAAGACTTCAATTCCATCGAAAATTCTGATTTTTGAATGGAGATTACTTACTAATTCATTACCGGTTCGTGACTTGCTGGTGAGACGACATATCATCCATACGGAGGAAGGAGCGGTCTGTGTGTTTTGTAACAACTTCAAAGAGGAGGTCCAACATCTAATTCTAGATTGTGATTTTTCTCACAAGGTGTAGAGTGAGGTTGGGCGCTAGCTCGATATCGAACTGCCTAGTTCCTATAACTTATCTCAACACTTTATCTTTTTTTTGACACAATCAACACTTTAACTTGTTTGGCAAATTTTGTAGAGGGGAAAAAGCTAAAAACGTGTGGTATTTACTCTAGTTGAAAACTTGTTGGTGTCTCTGGTTAGCACGAAATGGAGTTTATTTTAGAGGAGAGAAGAAGCCAAAATTGATTTAGTTGTGGTGCATACAAATATTTGTCTTGGTGTTAGTTTATTTTTTGGAGTGAGAACAGATAAATATTTAATGAAATTATTTATCGAAAAAAATTAAAGCATAAATATTTAATGAAATTATTTGTCCAAACATATATTTAAACTCTCAAACAAGATTGTCACTTTTATAATTGTGAATGAAAATACTCATTAAATTTATATAAAAATCATAATAGAAACTTGGAGAGAGAGTGAATATTTACTTAACATCTCACAAGGTTTTGTACAAAAAGAGGATCTAAAGTTTTTATACATCAGTAAACTTTCAAATCACGGGTTGAATTATTAAACTTACAAAAGTTTTCCATTTTTGTTTATTTACCATACTGCCATGAAAAATTGGAAGTTTTTTTTTGTAAGCAATTCTTCTTTATACTTATACGGAGCACTAGAAGGGATGTTCAAGCCCAAACAACAAAACTACAAATTGTTTAGACAAGGAAGAGGATTACTCCACCATGTGGAAATAGAAAAATTGGAATTACAACAGACTCTATAAACTAGCCAGTTCCAATAAAGACTTTTGATGCGCAAAATAATGTGGCTTCAATGCTTGCCTCCTCTTGATTGAAAATAAGGCCATTCCGAACCAAATCAAATGCATTGTTCTCTTTGATTTCCCCCTTTGACGAACTTACCTAACCATTGAAAGTGCTGAAGCAAAAAGTTTGGTGCCTCTAAAACAATGCTCTTCCAAGAGTAAATTTTAAGCCACACATCTTGAGCAAAACAACAATCCATAAATAAATGATGAGACTCTTCGCAATGCAACCTAGATGAGATTCTTCAAATTGGAAGTTTTCTGTATTTTTAGTTTTTCATTCACAAAACTGAAAACTAAATACAAAATAGCCATCACAATCACAAGTTCTCATTTTTTTTGGTTTTGAAAACACTAAAATGAAAATAGTTTTTAAAAACAGTTTTAATAAACATACCAAGCAAACAAGTTTTTTGTTATAAAATTTTTGAAAACTAAAAACTGTTTTAAAAACAGAATTCAAACAGGTCCAACATATCTCAATTCTAAGTTTCAATTTGAGATACATTTTTGTAGTTTGTAGAGGTGGTGGCGCTATAGATCTTGACGTTGTCCTCAACACTTGCCACAAGAAGCATAAAAAAAAAAAAACAATGTAACATTCACCGGAAACATAAAAGGTGAAGTTGTCCATCCAAGTGTGTCTACGGCAACATATATTAAATAAAAGTTACAATCTCAAAAGTTTAGCTAGTGAATTAGGTTAAATGCTCAATATGGCATGCTCTTACATCATTATATATAGCAAGAGCTTCTTCCATTATCTTAGGTCGAGCCAATGCTTTGGCTCTTTTTCTTCCCGTGGATGGCTAGTGAGATAACCTCCAAGTGTAAAATTATTGTCAAAATTGTCAAATTTTTCAGTCTTTTCATAGAATTCAGGTACTTGTCGAGGATCATACCCAGCTGATGCTAGTAGTAAAAGACCAATGTAATCAGCTTCCATTTCAAGCCTAAAAATATGTAACAAAAAAATGTATTCAATTCAAATATAAAGACACATATTGCATCACAAAAGAAGAACTTTCCATTCAAATATATATATATATATATATATATATATATATATATATATATATATATATATATATATATATATATATACTAAGAAGAATTAACAAGCACGAGCATCAGACAAACATGTATTCAATGGTAAAGACAACATAGACAGCAGATGTAAAATGGTATTATAAACCTGTCCATGGTCCATGTAATGAAATTGAGAATCAACCAAAGAAACCATATATCAAATCATGGGTAGATAGACAATTAAAATGGAATGATACAAAATTAATAACAAAGCATCCACACAAAATCTTAAGGTCAAAATTGGTGTAATTTTTAAATTTAGAATTCTTTTGACTATTTAGAAGTGTTGGAATATTACCCAAAAAAAGTTACCAAAATTAACATTTTGGTGTATGTCCCGTGAGCCCAATCTATACAAGTTTTTTTGGTTCTACTTTAAGAGAGAGAAAATTCGATTCACTCTGATTTGTGAACACCCTTACTCCATCCATAATCCCCCTCGAGTACTTTTTTTGAGTTCCCCCATTTAAGCGGGTTTTAGTATTATGAATAAAAATAAACTTCTCATTCAAGATGAGGACTACTATCTCTTCCTTCTTTTTTCGTTCTCTCCTTCCCTTTTCCTAGACCCTATTTACCACTCAAAAAGTCACAAACAAAGCCTAAAAAAAGTACATGCAGTATAAAGTAACAACCCTAAGAAAACATTACATTAATCTATTATTAAAAGGAAATGTTAAAACCAATCCATCCAAAGTCCATACTCAAATTAAAAGAGAGGCTAATAACAAGGCAACAACCTATAATTAATTAATGAGTATGCAAATGTGTAACTTGTGACGTATTTAACAAAAGACATTTTTATTATGAAATGAATCATACCGTCGGTTGGAAGGTAATCGTGGGAGAAGGGATATTATTCTTTGGCCAATATGCTTAGTGAAACTTTCACCATATCTAGAATTTAAACTTAAAATCCTCACAAACTTTGACCACCTTTCGCTAGGGTGTCGGGCCACAATATGTGCAACCTGATTAAGAAAAACACCAACATAAACCAATAACATTAGGTAAAATTAGCTATAGTTAGAAATTATAAGTATTATGTCTCCTATACGTATTTGGGTAATTTGCGGTCACAATATCTTGACCGTCTAATTAAGATTAGATTAGTTGTATTTAAATCACACAAATCATACTTTAAATAATATTTAGGGTAACAAAATGGATTGAGTCCAATGGGTTGAAATTCATCAACCCTTCATTTTGTATAATCTAGCTTCACTAACCCGCCAATCGATCCGTTGGGTTACAATTAGGGAAGGGCTAACAGCCCACAGAGCCTATACATTTTGAAAACAATTTTTTTCTTATTATTAAGTATTTATAGCAATTTTTGTGCAGTTTGGACGGACTTGAGATCGCCAACCCACAAACCTAATCCAAATGCGCTCAATAAAAAATAGAAAAATATATGCTTTGTTAAGTAAAAACCGATGAGTAAAACAAAAATTACATACCTCATGTGAAATAATAGTTGCTATCTCAATATCAGTTCCAACAAGTTTATGAGATATAGCAATCTTGCCGCCAGGGAAGCAAACTCCAAAATAAGGATTATCACGATCATTCACAACCAAAACTTCCCAATCCAATCCATCCAAATGTGATGTAGAAGCCGGTGGTACCCTTCGTGATAAAGTCATCCAAATTCTTTCTCCTATACTATTATAAGACGATTTCGCATTTCCCATTTTCTTCAATTCTCTTTGCAATGCAGAAATGATATTGTTAAAGACCATTTTAACCCTGACAACATCAGGGTGTGTTGGAGGCAATAACATCTTCCCTTCATTTTTCATCATGTTTTCTTTGAACTCTTTGAACTGACTCTCCCCATTCCGTCTTTCATAGTCTCTTGGGCATAGAATCCTACGGGTTCGGTTTGTGTATGGAACGGTTTCGAATGATTTAGCGTGGTACCATTCTAGATAACCCTTAAAGTCTTTTGGTATATCATTAGTAGGAGGAGGAGGAGGAGGAGGATGCACACAGTAAAATCGAGAGAAGATACCAAAGTTGCGAAGAGCATGGAGAGAGAGGTTTTGCGTTGTTCTGTACCACCCCATGTTGGAAAGAGAGGAGATAGTAGCTAGTGGTATAATTTGTTGTTTAGAGAAATGCAAAAGTGAAGGGTGAAGTGAAATGCCTCAAATATAGAATGAACATATGAGTGTGTGTGTTAGCATTCTGTTACGAGCGTAACAGAAAATTAGGGCATGAAAAAATGAAGGCATGAGAATAGAGAGGAGGAGTAACAAATTCTGATTTAGTTTAAACGATTCCATCTCCTTCTGCCTTCTCTCTCTTTCAATCTCCCAACCAACAACAACACCCATTAGATTAATTAGTCTAAGGAATCGAGAATTAAAAGGAAAAATAATAAAATAAAGAAAAAACTAAACCCAAAAATTAAGCAATTTGGTTCACACGGGGCCAGGTCTCAGGTTCGAATTTTGGGTGTGGTAAAAACTGGACCTGGATCCTCTACTGCTACCTTCTCTGCACAGCTATGTCCAACACTCTATCTCTCTCTTAATTCTCCAATTCTCCCTTGATTATCTCTCTATTTTCTATTTATTTTCTCTCTCCTCCACCCTTTAAATTTCTACTGTAGAGGTGTAGAGGATCAATTTCCGTAAAAACTCTATTGCGAGGGAAGAACCACACAAGCCGGTAAAGTCGGGTACTCGTGGCCAGCCCGGTCCCGACGTAGATTAGTTATTGGCAAAGCCGGCGCACCAAAAACATGATAACAAAAAAAAGCAATTCAGTTTGTGAACGACATCAAGCAGAAAGGCTCCCACGTAGGGATGTCAATGAGGCGGGGCGGGCAAGGTTAATGTCTCGTCTCAGATACCCACAGATAGTTTTAATATTAAATGAAATATATTTTTTAAATAAAATTTGAAATACCAAATAAAATTAACCTTTTGAATACCATTTTTTCTCTTCATTAATATTTAAAAAAATTAGGCATTTCATTATTCATTCATATAAAAACATTAGGCATTTATTATACATTTATTTCTCTTCATTCATACAAACCTACCACTTTTTAGTGTATTTTTTTTTTTGATAATTTTTGTAATCATTCATCTTATAGGCAAACTAGCTCCCCAACCCACACCGAGAAGAGCAGGTTCAACTTTTCAACTCACCCTGTAACAGTATCTATTATGCAGAAAATGAGCAATGGAACAGTACACAAATTGAAGGAAAATTCAAGTACTGTATTGATATCAAGCAAGTTCAATTACAGTACAAAACACATTACCGATAGAGAATGTTCAGAGAGAAAGAAAGAGAAAAAATACAGTTAGAGGAGAGATAATACAATATTCATTTCACAGATATCCTTTCCCTCACTCTCACACATTACTTATGCACAAATCCTTTCAGCATCACACTTGGCTTTTGCGCTCTACCACTAGAGCGTGTCTTCACTTCTTTTGTCACATTGTGCTATTGCTGCAGCATCAATTCCCTCTTCATTCATTACACACCCCTTATTAACAAATCCCCTTATTAACAAATCTCACTATTCCATATTTCAATGTTTGTTGGGAATAGAATCCTACGGGTTTGGTTTGTGTACGGAACGGTTTTGAATGATTTGGAGTAGTACCTCCTCTAGTAAACCTATTTTTTTCTTCTTTTGTTCTATCATCACTATGAGTAGTAGAAGGAAAAGGGGGTGCACAGAGTAAAATATTCTGGTGTTTACATCAACATTTTGTTGTGTTGGTTGTGAGAGTAATAATCTCTGAGAAATCGAAGAATAAGGAGAGAAGATACGAAAGTTAGGTAATTTTGATTGGAAAATTGTAAAAAGATGGTTAACTTAGTTGAGATAGTGAGGAAGAGAAACACAAAGAGTGGAGGAAGAGAAACAATTTCATCTACCAAGGCGCCGCAAACAACCATATCGAAATAGAACACATCCTCAATGTGGAACCTCAATTTTGTTTTGCATATTTCATCACCAAATTTATTTATGTTTGGTCTAAATTGGTTATTGAGGATCAAACTTGACATATTTAAACAGCTAAAATATTTTTCAAACACTAAACTACTAAAAACACACTGATAAGTGTCGTGCTTTAAAGAAAAATGTGATTTCTCTTTCTTGACATTAAGAAGTCAAAATCGAACTAAAGATGGAAATCACAATTGTTCATTCTGTAGAATCGAAGTCAAAATCAAAAAGAAGATGGAAATCGCAATTGTTCTTTTTTGCTTAACCGAAGTCGAAATTGAAATGAAGATGGAAATCAAAATTGTTCATTTATGGGTTTTGTAATGTAGTTAAACAAAAACTGCTAAAAAGGGCAACAACACAACATCTTTAAAACTTAATGGACCTAATCATTACAAAAAGAAAAGTTAAGGGATCTATCTGTTACCTAAAAATACGTTAAGGGACCTTGGGAGATATTTTGCCTATATTTTATCATCAAATTAATTTGTATTGCTCAAACTGGTTATTGAGGATCAAATTTGACATATTTGAACAACTAAAAGTTTTTTCCAAACCATGATTAAAGAACCCCAAAACACACTGCTTAGCGTCGTCATTTACATGTTTTGTCATGAAATTTAATTTTTATTTCTCCAAATTGGTTATTGAGAACCTAACTTTATTAAAATTAAAAATTGATTCCTAAAGTACCTCAAAACACTCTGTATAGTATCACACTTTTCATATATATTTTTGACACAAAAACTTTTCGTATTTTGTCATAGAATTAACTTTTTTTCCTCAAATCAATTATTGAGGAACAAACTTCACGTATTTAAATTTTAAACACCTAAATTTTTTCAAACCTAAAGTACCTAAATACAGACCAAATAAGATTAAAACAAGAAAAAAAATTGAACAAAACCTAATGCACTTTGAAAGTGCAATAAGAATTTTAAAAAAACTATTAATAGTTTCACGCTTTTAAACTATAATACCTTAACTATTTTAAAAAATGTGGTATTTAAAAAAATATTGTCGCACTTGTGGCATATTTGTATTTAAATTCTTTTTTTTGTGTTATTAAGAAAAACTCTATTTTGGTTAGAAAATCAGACACTAAAATGAATAACTAAGAAAAAGACACATTAGGCTGACTAACTAATGATTCACTCAAGTATATTTTTGTAATTTTGATATCTTTAAACACTAAATTGTAATTGCCTCACATATTTAAGGACTAGAACAATTGTCTATCCAATAATTATAAAAAAAATTGTTATTTATTTAATTTGTTCGTCCACAAAATAAAAGATATGTAAAAAAATATTTTAAATAATATTTTGTATATGGGTGCAATGACCTTGGTTGACTTCTTGTCATTCTTACCTTAAATAGAAGAGTTAAACCGAAGTTATATGCAATAGAAACATCAATTACGAGCCATTAACTAATGGATAATGGATGAACTAACGAATAGTGGATAAGCTAGCTTCTAACGGATGAGCTGATAGCAGTGAATAACAGATAATCTAGCAGACTGAATTTAAAGTTTTTGGTAAAATTAACGGTTGAACCAGCTAATAAATATAAAATGACATAAATAGACAATTGTAATTAATGTTTAATTATATTAGAGAGAATATTTATTTAATTGGGGATAACTGAAAAATTTAATTAAAATAACAAGGGTAATAATGAGAGAAAAAAATGTAATGCTATAACCCCAAACACTATTTCATTGTAATTACATGGTTGCTTGGTGTTCGCGGTGCAGGTTGGTTCGATTTTGAGCATAAAAACGAACTGAACCGCAATGTAAAAATACATGTGATTTGGTTTGGTTTGATTGACTTTTTAAATAAAAACGAACCAAACCAATGCAATATAGATTGGTTCGGTTTTTGACGAGAGAAAACATAACTTAAGAACTAAGATCTCTTCCAAATAAAATATTAGCCTCATGCTGTCATTTTTAACAAATTAATTAGCTGACGTGTGATTTTACCCAGAGAATTGTCCATATGACCAAAAATGAAAAGCTAAATATATTTTTGTCGAATACAACCAAGTTTGATCAGGCAGCCTAAGCGTGTGTTTGGTTGCACGTTTGTCTCACCGCCACCGCACGTCCATGCTGAAGCTTCGTTTTGTAGCTTCAGGAATGCCGCAGGAAATCACGTTCTGGACGTGAGTTTGATGTCCCCGCCGTGCATCCAAACACACGCTAAAGATATTTTGCTTGCCAAAGAAAAATTCAAATCATTGCAGTGATAAGTCTCTGATCCTAAGTAATGTCAAGAAATAGATTTCTACATAATATAAATGGCATGGTTCTTGAAGCAATAGAACTCAAATAACTATTTTTCTCAATTCCTAAACTCCCATGTGAAGCATTTACTCGTGCAGTTAGAAATTTTTTGCTATGGACTGGACCAAGACCCACTCTAAATAGTCCCTAAACGCCACGCCCATGAGCGTCTCGCTCATGTGGAAAAAGTGATACTACGCGCACCGAACTGGAATACTGGATCCTGTGGTGATGGGCCTTTTTCGCCTTGATTCAACGAACTTTATCAATGGAATCTTCATCATTATCCAACTAACTGTCTTAAGGTCCCTATCAACCCTCCCGATAGGGGTGGGAATAGGCCGGGCCGTCCGTCAGGGGCCTATGGCCTGGCCCACCTAAAGTCTGGTCTGGCCTGGCCTATTTAATAAAAAGGTTAGGCTTGGGCTGTTTTTAAAGCCTATTAATTTAAATAGGCCAGGCTTAGGCTTATGAAAAAGCCTATTAGGCCTGACAGGCCGGCCCGTTTATATATACTTATATACTTATATTTTATTATTATTTTTTACTAAATTAAATAAAGAAGAAGGAAATATAAATAGGCCAATAGTATATAGAGACTAGAGGGCATGCATAGTATCTGACCAACTACTACATTTATATTGGAGTATTATTATCGTTCATTCCCAATGCAAATTGCAACCGCTAGTAAAAAAATTGAAACACATCCAGTGCAATTTATATTGCCCATTATTATAAAAAAAAAACTTTCAAGTTTCCCAAATTAAAAGACTCTCATACGGCACTATTTGTATTATTATGTTAAAGACTTTCAAGTTTCCAAAATAAAAAGTCTTTCAAGTTTCCAGCCTTCAATTAATTTACACAAACCGATCAATTATAACATTTACATTAGTATTATTATATTTCATATTATATATATATATATAAGCTGTACTTCTCTCTACAAAGTGAAAATCCTAATTGTTTTTTGTTCACAATCACAAACTAAATTTCTCTCTGGAATGTCTTCTCCATTAGAAAGAAGTGAACCAATTTCACCCACTCATATGACTAATAATGAGGTGAGTGAACATGTGCCTATAGATTCAACTCAAGTAGAAGCTAACACACAAGAAAATGAAAATGGCATAGCACAAGAAAATGTAGAACCTGTTGTATAATTTAAATGCAGGCAATGAGTATCCAACTGCAAATTTGTATCTGGCTGAAGTTTGGAAGGTGAAACAAATACTTGATAAGGCGGCTGAAGATGAAGATCTCTTCATGAGAGAAATGGCTGGTCCAATGAAAACAAAGTTTGACAAATATTGGGGGGAGTGTAATATGTTGATGGCTATTGCTAGTGTATTGGATCCTAGGTGCAAATTTCATATGGTGCGTATATGTTTTCCCTTGATATATAAATCTAAAGAAGTTGCTGATGAGAATATAAAGAAGGTCAAGAGTTCATTGGAAGAATTATATGATGAGTATGTAGCTTTATGTTTGGAAGAGTCTTCGCCTCCTGTTGTTAATTTGGATAGTAATAATTCATCATCCTCACAAGTGAATGCTGCAGTTGTCACTGGGTTTGATGAAATTCTAAGCATTCTACGTGAAAAAGAAGCTGTTCCTCCAATAAAATCAGAATTGCAAGATTATCTCGATGAAGGTATTTATGTTCCTAACACTAACTCCTTTAGTGCTTTGGACTGGTGGAGGAACAACAGCATGAAATATAAGACATTGTCTAAGATGGCTGCTGATATACTAGCTATCCCAATCTCAACTGTGGCATCTGAGTCCACATTCAGTGCTGGAGGTAGAGTTATTGATGAGTTTCGCGCTAAATTAAACGCCGAATCTGTTGAAGCTCTCATTTGTGGTGGTGATTGGTTTCGTCAAAAGTATAATGTGAAGAAAAAATCAAAGGTTAGTATTTCTTATTTTATATATTTTTATTAATTAATATTTTTGATATTTTTAGTTCAATAACTAACTTCTATGTATTTTTTTTCCATGATTTTTAAGGTTGAAAAAGAAGAAATACATATCTACTTGAAGATTTGATTGAAAGAAACACTTGAAGGCTGAACTCTCTTTGAAGATTAATGAAGACCTCTTTCTTGAGGCATTCTCCATTATGTGTATTGTGGGAGAGTGCCTTTTATCTATTTTAGTTTTTATAAACTTGTTATTGGTTGTTTTAATGATTAATGAAGACATCTTTTATCTATTTATATGTTGGCATGACTACCTTTAATTTATGTTATTCGTTGCAACTTTTAGTAAAAATTGTAAAAAGCCTTTATATGAAATAGGCTCCTTTAGCCTCTTTAAAAAAATAGGTAAAATGGTCTACTTGGAGGCCTTAATACAAAATAGGCTTTTAAATAGGCTTTCAGTAGAGCCAGCTTTTTAAAAAAGGCCGAGCCAGCCTAAAAAAGCCTCTGACAGTGCCATAGGCCGTGCTCAGCCTAAAAAAAGTTCACCGTAGGCCGTGCCCCGCATTTCAAAGTCGCTTTGGCCCGCCTATTCCCACCCCTACCTCCCGACCTCGCACGAGCTCACTCACGCGAGAAAAGGTTCTGCCGCTAACAGTTTCTCATCATCAGATGTCCCTTTCACGTCACCTATAAATAGTAATAACCCTTATTAGGATTAGATATGCATCTATTGCTACCTATTTGCTCTATGCTTGTACTGACTTAAGCATCAAAGTACTTACAGGTACCACCTACCACAATGTGATGCCGTAAACTCTAGGCTCTAACCTCTGTTCGTCACCCTGACTTTCCATTTATGGCAACCATAATAAGAAATCATTCTCTCGTTCTTTCTTCTCAGAATACTTAATCAGTACGACCCTTAACGAGCAATAGTCACCTAAAGTTCACAGCATGTTGTTGAAGT
This sequence comes from Oxytropis ochrocephala, assembly GCA_020916435.1. Taxonomy (NCBI): domain Eukaryota; kingdom Viridiplantae; phylum Streptophyta; class Magnoliopsida; order Fabales; family Fabaceae; genus Oxytropis; species Oxytropis ochrocephala. Next base: position 65,895,927 of record CM037095.1, read on the forward strand.
AGGCGAGATCCGACTTAATAGAGGTATGCTTAGAATACCGATATTCATGTGAATCTAGTCACACCATCCCTATTGTCCAACACCACGTCACTCCTCCTTCGACTGACAAAGGGGGCAATGACAAAGTTGTCTTCATGGCGGCCAAATTGCTACAAAACTTCCAAAGCCCTTAAAACACAAAATGTAAGTGTTTTTTTTATTACAAGGAGACTAAAATGTAAGTATGGATTTAATAGAAAGGAGCATAAAATGGTTACTGAGCGCGTTGAAATCCAACTCGAGAAGGGTGTGCGCAAGTCCCATTCTCCCCGACAAAAATCGTCGCATCAAAGGCATGTCGGTCATAACCTCATCATCGCCGAGGAGGGAGCTCGCCGCTTACCTAAAGATGGTCTCGTATTGTGTCAGCTGGTCGTGACCTCTGATTTGTACAATTAACATTTAACACAAAGCCAAGAAATTTTTTCTCCAATACAGAAAAGCTTTGCTTAACCAAATTTTAGAGACTCTTCCACTTCATTCACATATTCACCACTCAAACGACTACTTTTCATCCAACTAGGATCCATAGCATAGCTACGCTTAAAAATGATATATTTCATTTATATGTGGGGACATAAACACATACAATTGGTATGACCTTATCCTGTTTAAGAAGAAACTTTCTCTTCATTTCGCTAATAGTTAGTCATTAAATCTCATGATTTTTACCCGACAAAATCGACCACATTTCCCATTGATTTCCAAGTACACAACTTAACGTGGTGTCATCCACCTTGATAAAGCATGCACCTAGAGATGACAAGAAATATAGCGAACGGGAATTTAAGAAATACAAAAAACAACATAACATTCAGAGAAAACATAAAAGGTGAAGATGTCCATATCCAAGTATCTATGCCAACATACAAAATAAAGGTTACAACCCCAAAAGTTTAGGTACGTTGTTAGTGAATTAGGTTAAATGCTCAATATGGCCTGCTCTTACATCATTATATATAGCAAGAGCTTCTTGCATTATCTTAGCTCGAGCCAATGCTTTGGCTCTTTTTCTTCCTCGTGGATGGCTACAAAGATAACCTCCAAGCATAGTATAACTGTCATAATTGTCGATTTTTTCAAACTTTTCATAAACTTTAGGTACTTGTTGGGGATCATACCCAGCTGATGCTAGTAGTAGAAGACCAATGTAATCAGCTTCAAATATTCAAGCCTAAAAATCGTAAACAAATTGGTTGAGTTACAAAAATATGTAACGAAAAAATGCAAGAAGAACAAGCACAAGCATCTTGATTACAGACAAACATGTATTCAATGATAAAGATAACATAGAAAGTTGATGCAAAATAGTATTATAAATCTGTTGATGCTCTCCATGTAATGAAATTGAGAATGAACCAAAGATACCATATATCAAATCATGATTAAATAGAAATAATGGAATGTTACAAAATTGATATCAAGGCATCCACACAAAAACTTAGGTCAAAGATGATGTTGAGTCATCGTCTTTGACAACCTTTTAGGGGAACCAAATCGTACTCATTTTTTTACGACATTTTGTTCTTTTATCTACCCTTAATGAATATGTAAATGTGTAACTTGTGAGCTTTTATCTACCCTTAATGAATATGTAAATGTGTCATAAGGAATATTATTCTTTTCCCTAACCATTGCGCCCAAAATCTTCCCCATCTTTGACAACTTTTCACCATGTGCCAGGCCACAATATGTGCAACCTATTTAACAAGAAGACCAACATAAACCAATAACATTAGGTAAAATTAGCTAGTTAGAACTTAGAAACTGTAAGCATTATGTTTCCTAGATGGATTTGGGTAATTTGCAGTCATAATATCTTGACCATCTAATTAAGATTAGATGATCTGTATTTTAACCGCACAAATCACACTTTAAATAAACTTGAAATTCATGAGATTCAACTTAGAGACAAAATGGATTGAGTCCAATGGGTTGAAATTCATCTACCCGTCACTTTGTATAATCTAGCTTTCCTAGCCCCACCAATTTGTTGGGTTACAATCAAGGTAGGGCTAGCAGCCCACAGAGCCTTTACATTTTTAAAATAATATTTTCTAATTTTTAAGTAGTTTTAGCATTTATTTGCTGTTTGGACGGACTTGAGATGGTCGACCCACAAACCTACCACTTTTTGGCACACTTTTTATGATTTTGTAATCATTTATCTTATAGGCGAACTAGCTCGCCAACACAACACTGAGAAGAGTAACTTCAACTTTTCAATTCACCCTTACTAACATACGGTCTACCCTACCTTTTTGGTGGGCTCATAGTAACCAAGACAAACCACACCGACTTTGTCATCCCCTAATTAAAATTAGTCTAACCACATAACTGCATACAACTACACCTAATTTTTTATGATTATTTTTTTTACATTGGTTGCAAAACACACTAATAATATGAGTGCTCAAAAATATACTTCATCCGTCTCATATTAAGTGTCGTTTAAGGTAATGTGCGGGTATTAAGGAAATGATTGAATATGCTAAATTTTATTGTGGAAAAATGTAGTACGACTAAAATACCCTTACACTTTTATCGATTGGAGCAAAGACACGATTATTAATATTCTAAAGTAAGGGTATTGTTGTAAAGTAATAATAAATGTTGTATTGAATTCTAAAGTGACCGATAATTTGAGACAAAGAAAAATTTCAAACGGGACACTTAAAATGAGACAGAGGGAGTAATGAGTTAGAACAAGGAGAGTGATAAAATTACATACCTCATGTGAAATAATAGTTGCTATCTCTATATCACTTCCAAAAAAAACCTGGTTCACGAAATCATGAGACACAACAATCTTGCCATCAGATAAGCAAAATCCGAAATAAGGATAACCCGGATAATTGACAACCAAAACCTCCCAATTCAATCCATCCAAATGCGATGTAGAAGCCGGTGGTACCGTTCGTAATAAAGTCATCCAAATTCTTTCTCCCACTACAACAGAATTAGTATATATGCAGCGCTTTTTTTCATCCATGGCGCGCTTTTGGTGATTCTTTGAACGCGGCGCGCGCGCTTCTTCCACTCCATCAATGGGCGCGCTTTCCTAAAAAGCGCCCATTTGCCAAACACGCCTCGATAGGCAAGCGCTTTCCTAAAAAGCGCTACACATTGCCAAACACGTCATCAGATAGGCAGCGCTTCCTAAAAAGCATAATCCTATACTATTATAAGACGAAGCAGCATTTTCCATTTTCTTCAAATCTCTTTGCAATGAAAAAATGATATTGTTAAGTACTATCAGGGTGTGTTGGAGGCAATATCCTCCCTTCATTTTGCATCAACTCTTCTTTGAACCTTTTGTAGTAAAACTCAGTTGCTGATCTTTCAAGGTCTATTGTGAATACAATTCTACGGGTTCTGTTTGTGTAAGGAACGGTTTGGAATGATGTAGAGTAGTAACATTTTATACCACCCTTTAGGTCTTTTGGTACAACAGGAGGAGAAGGAGGAGGGGGTGTGAACAGTAAAAACTTCTGGGTGGCTCATCGGATTGGAAATGCAGGTAAGCAGGGTAAATCAAACCAACTCGGCCAGTTTTTCTCAAAACTCCGTAACTTGGCGGTTTGTAAAAAATCTGGTCGAGTCGTGTTAAAAAGAATCAAAAACAGATGATAAGAAGTTGCAAGCACAGACATTGAATTCACTGCTGCAGAATAGAGAGTTAGGGACGAAGGGTAAAAGCACTGGGACGAAGGGGAGTTAGGGTAAAAGCCCATAATAATAGCAAGTAATAATTGACGGCGTTTGCTTTTCTCACGCCCCCTCCTACTCAAAACACTCCATAAGGGTGTGAAATGACCAAAAGACCAGCCAAAACGTCTTTTTTTCAAGATTTTTCACGTGTTCGAACACGGGCCTTCGAACAGGTTCGAATGACATCGTTCGAGTGTGTTAAATTTTGACTTCACACTCTCTTGGGCGTTTTCACCTGTTCGCATGAGGTCATGCTTGTTCGAACCCGTTCGAACGACATCGTTCGAGTGTGTTAAATATTGACTTCACACCCTCTTGTGCGTAATTTCATTTGTTCGAACGAGGTCATTCGAACGTGTTCGAACAAATTCGTCGAACAGTCGTTAAACACGTCCTCACAGCGTTTCACGCGAGGTTATTTTTAGAATAAAATTTGTTAAGGGGTGTGAAATAGTAGGAAGAGGTGTGGGAAAAGCAAACGCCTTATTCCTATTGTTTTTAAGTTTTTTAATAATAATAATTAGTTCAAATTTTTTTAATTTGTTCAACTACTATTAATAATAATTTCTGTACATAATAATCAGCCTTGGGCATGAAGCAGTGTTAAATCTCTTAAGGAGAGCTTTGTCGCCAATTGTGGTCCTACTCGGCTCGAGAGATTAGTCTCTGCAGTTGCACGCAGAGGATACCTTGTTTGTACCAAAAAAAAATCTGTACATAATTGTCGAAATTACTTTTATTATTAAGAATTGACCAAAGAAAGGAAAACAAGCACCATGCTTTTGATAAGAATAAGAAATGTGAAACAATTATACAATATTACAGCATTTGTTTACTGTGATATTAATTAATGATGTGGTTAATGAATTTGTTTGAAATATGAGGTTGTGGGGATTATTAAATTTATGGTGATTTTTTTTTTGGATATTTTGGGCGTAATGTGTAGTTTTAGCAAATTAAGTTTTACAGGTATGAAATTTATAGGTCCTGAAAATTCAGGGATTTGTTTAACTAGTATAATTTACCCGTGCCAGCACGGGTCGAAATTCATTTTGTTTAGACACAGTAAGGTAATTACTTCAACTATTTTAAATATTTATATAATAGTAGGAAATTAAATTTAGATTTATATATATATATATATATATAAAATAAAATTATATATTACAATTTCAATTGGGATGTGGGGTTTTGTCCAGAAAATGATTTTGTTTCTTGTCTTATAATGTTCTGTAATAATTAAATGAAGGAAAATTAATATAAAAGTATTCAAACAAAGTACTCAAACGAAAATTGAAACCGATGAAAATATGATTATCATCTAATGTATTCGAATGAGTATATAGAAAAGCACATTACTATTACTAATGGCGAAAAAGGAACATTTATTTTGTAATATATCATTCATAATTTGTTTTCTAAGTAGCGTGTGAACATGTGGAATTCGATTTTATTGTTATAAGCAATACGTGTATACATCTCATTTTACCATAAAATTTTAAATTATTTTTGGCACCTTTAAAAATGCATTTGTATTTTTCGTGTGTTATATGACACGTCGATTTCTTTGTACACCGGCTTTTATCAATTCATTATGATATATATATATATATATATATATATATATATATATATATATATATATATATGTTTATACATTTATTTATTTTTTTATATATAGTGAATATTTTATATACTATTTGACTATTTAAATGTTAATTTTGATTTAATATATGTACATATATTATGAAAAGAACCCTTATGGTATTTTGTATATTCCTATAAAGAAACTATAAACGGGAAATATCAAACTAACACTTCAGGAATTATTAGAATATGAAAAATCTAGTCTTATTCGTAGATGCAATGTTTATATAAAAATCTTTAAGATTATATAAAGATTAATATCTAAAACTCTAAATAGTAATACGTAACCAAGGTCCCGGATCGAATCCGGACTTGGATGAGATTGTAAGGTCTCTTCCAAATTAACCAAGGTCCCGGGATCGAATCCACTTGGGCATGCAATGTGTTAAATCTCTTGAGGAGAGCTTTGCCGCCAATTGTGGTCCTACCCGGCTCGAGGATTAGTTAGTCTCTGCAATTGCGCAGAGAGGATACCGGTTTATACCAAAAAGACACATAAGATAATTACTTCAACTATTTTAAATATTTGTATAATAGTAGGAAATTAAATTTAGATTTATATATATATATATATATATATATATATATATATATATATATATATATATATATATATATATATATAATTTTGAGATCCCGTGAAATCAAATAATACTTTAGTAGTGACAACCCATAAATAAAAATACTTTAAAAACTACATAAGTACTAATCAAATAATACTTTAGTAGTAACAACCGCAGTGTATATAATTTCAGGGGTATTTTCATATTGAGATGTTATTACAACAGGAATTACTTATAAATATTATACGGTCTAAAATAGTATTAGTAAATAGTAACTTACAAATATATAGCAAATATACCTTTACATAAGGACATGTAGTTTGCTTTTGACTAAGCTGATTGACGTTGACAACCGTAGGATCAATGTTCTCTGTCATATTGTTTATTCTCTCTACTTGTTTTCTAAGTGCAGCGTAGTGAATAGAAGAATATTAAGCACAAACGTTATAAACTACAAATATACTGATCGATCAAAGTTGTATATTGATTCTAATTGTATGTGCATCAAGCTGAATACAAAAATATGTGACAAACATTTTTAATATATAACATTATTTATAATATGAGAATTAAAAAAGGTTGAAATGGATAAAATTACTCATATTTAATATTGATCTTTTCTGTTGGCAAGGATTTTGGTCTAGTCCCCCCTTCGCTTTTCTCTGTTTTTTTTCCTTTTTTTATTAATAAATTCGGGCAATCTGTCCGTTTGTTAAAAAAAAACTCATATTTAATAATATTCTAGTTAGTAAATATATAGAATAAAATCTATGAAATGTGATACAAAATATTAGATGGTAAATAAATATAATATATAAATGTAATATATAATAACAAATATACATGTATCAAAATAAATAATAAATAGATATAAAAAGTAGGTAAAAAGTTTTGCAATAAAAAAAATAATAGGATAAACATTAAGTAATATGCTTTAGTAACATGAAATTGTGGTAGCTCAAATGGTCAGCATTAGGAGGTGACAGTGGGGGGAATGGGTTCGATCCCCAGCTTCTGCTTTTTTTTGATATATTTCGAAATAACATGCTGAGGTGGATTTAATTGGTGCTGACATATTTATTGACGTGGCTGATTATGTGGATGTCTAGGTGTCAGATTCATGGTTATATATAATATAGATAGGGAACGGGTCATGGTCATGCGGTTCAATTGTCGATGCTTCAGTCTGACCATTTGACCCAGTGACCCTCCTGTTAAAGTTATAATTTTTGTCAAGCACCCCCCTTTTTTCACTTTTTAAAAAAGTACGAGACTCCGTTGTCGAACTGGTTCGGTTGTCTGTCTTCGAACTCATTAAAGTTTCATATGAATGACATGTGTAGCACAATTGTAAGAAGCTTAACAGGTACCCACTTTAATTTTATCACAATTTTAAATGTTCAGCTGTTAACCAACAACCAGTTCGGAGACTGGCAACTGAGTCAGTCCGGAAGGTCACTACCGAATCATCTAAAATACAGTGTGAGAGGGTCTCCACGCGTGTTCTACACGAGGGCAACTTGGGAATATTTTAGGTTTGGGGTGTGTGGTGAGTAGGAGGGGGTGTGGGAAATGTCATGGTCAAAAGTGAAAGCATAAATTTCATATGAGATAAAACTTATATGAACACTTGAATATAGAAATAGAAATCTAATCTAATCCAATATCCAATATAGTAAAATTAAGTGTAGGTATTTTCGTAAATTTGCTACTATAAGACAAAAAAGTTCTTTTCAGCTTTTCAGCAAGCATCTGACACGCAGTCAAAAAGCACCGACACGCTAACGCAATGTCAGCTTTTATTTTTTTTGGAAACAATTAATAAATTACTTTTTTATTACTTATTATATTTCTATTCTACTAAAACTACTTTGGTCAAAAAAATTATACTAAAACTACTAAAACAATCAATTTAACTACTAACAATTATCTAAAAAAATTCAACCATTAAAATAATTTTAAAAATAATTTTTTATTGATCTAATAATTTAATTAATACTATTAACTAAATATTAAATTATCTTCAATTTACTATTTAATACAATCTACTCAAATTATTTAACCACTAACCATTGTACAAAAAAACAATAACCACTATCACAAATTCCAATCAATTTAACCACTAATAATTGTGCGAAAAAAATTAATCCACTATCAAAAAAATTAAGAAAACTTTTTTTAAATAATTTAAATTAACATGGCAACCGTAGCAACAAGGAGAGACCGACAATGGGGAGGCAATAAGAGAGCTAACAGGGAGTAACAATAGGAGCGACAACAAGACACTGGCAATAGAATCGTCAAAGGGAGAGCCAACGAGAGCGCCAAGTATTTTAACATTATAATAACCTACCGATATTTTTTAATTTTTTGCAACACAACTAGTATTTTAATAAATTTGAAATATAGACTTTGATCGAGTATTTCCTATTTATTTTATTATTACATTTTGCAACCTTCAATGTATTTATAATTTCATAAAAAATTATAACAAATACAACATCACCTGTGCGTATACACAAATAAAATGCTAGTAATTGTTCAAAAGATGATTAAAAGGAAATGTAAAAACCAATCCATCCATGAATCCATAAGCAAATTAAATTTCACAATGTTATACAAATAACCATTTATAGAATAACAAGTGATACACAACAAAATGCAAATTAAATTGAGGGAAAACTATTTGTTCAATTTGGTCTAAAGACAAGCAGGCAGATAACAATTCATTTGGAAGGCTAGAGCAGCAGCTACATGACTCAACATACATATTCCAATTTGTTATGCACATGAAACAAAGCAACAACCTATGTTATTAACTTCATATTCTGTTTTATCCAAAAAAACTTCATGAATATGCACATTTGTAACTTGTGACCTATCTAATAAAATATTTCTCCCACCAATCCTAATTATAAGAGAGAGGAAAAAATAAAACTAACATCAAAACCAAAGAAATCATTATTATTTCAACCTTTTAAATGCATTTTCATAAATACCCTCACAGAAAATTGTGCAATAATACACTTATTAATATTAAAAAGACAAACATTTTAAATGATAATAAGAACAAAAGACGAACATTCTAAACAAATATACACCTTAAGGGTATGTTTGGGAGGGTTTGGAAAGGGAAGGTTTTGGAGGGCTTGGTTTTTATTTTAATATTTATTTGAGTTTTTTTAAAAAATTAAAAGAATAACATGATAGATAATGATAAAACACCTTAGTAATAGCACTTATTGGAGGGTTACGTCTATAGATGATGTCTTAGACGTATTTAACCCTCAATTTTATAGGGCCAAAAACATATTTAACCCTCTATCTTTCATCGAGTAAGCAACATTTTGCTCATTAAATGTCTTAGATGATGTCACAATAGCTTTTAAATGTATTAGAATTAGAAAAACATGTTCGAATGTGTCTAACTTTAATCAGCTACGTCTTTCAAATATGTCTTCAGTTAGTCACCATAATCACAAAAATTACATCTAAATGACACACTCGTAGATGCTTTAACATTTTGACACATTCAGGGGCTAGAGTTATAATGACTATTCACAACTGTAATCAAAATAAAGTTCCCATGCTAGTCTTGCTGGTGAGGTTTATGCATGGGCTATGGCGAGGTATGGATCAGAATCCACTGCAATTATGCTTTGACTGCAGGGCCTGAATTTAGTGCCAAATGTTCACTTGAGAGAAGGAAGAAGAAAAAAGGATTGGAAGATGATTACAATAGGGTACAATGTTGGGGGTAGTTCCTTCACTCCATATCGATTGGTTCAGTTATCAAGAGTTAACGAAGGTGAACTAACATGTTATAATACAAGAGGTCAACAGCAAAAACAGTACGTAGCATATTGTTTCTAAGTTTTATCCATATTGAAATTACAAAAGCAATTTCTAACTATGTTTTGTTTAGAAAGCTTAGAAACTAAAATGAATAACTAAAAATAGACACATTTGAAGATTAGATTGGCTAATTTTTTTAGTAAAGGAAGGAAGGAAGCTTTGTTAAAATCTTCTGATGTAAAAAACACCAAGAAGAAAAAACAGTATTTCACACCTGATTTTATTAATAAAAAAAAGATAAGAAAGAAAGAGAACAGAAGAGCGAACCTAAAGGGGACTAGACCAATAAAACCCTTGGCACGAAGGAAATTAAAATCAAGAGCTTCTCCTAAGGCTGCTGCGAAGAAAATTCTGAGATATGTGAAGGGGACAGTTGGAATGGGCATTTTATTTGTTGGGAATGACGGTGGCAGTGTCTATGGATACACATACTCTGATTGGAGTGGAGATTTGGTGGATAGAAAGAGTACAAGTGGTTATCTTTTCATGCTTGGGAATGCACCAATTTCTTGGTGCTCAAAGAAGCAAAACATTGTTGCCTTATCCTCATGCGAGGATGAGTATATTGCTGCAGCTCAAGGAGCTTGTCAAGCTCAATGGCTAGTGAAACTGTTAACTGAATTGAAGCTCAAAACTGGTTCTCTTGGGCTAAACACCCTGTTTCTCTTGGGCGCAGTAAACACATAGAGACTAAGTACCATTTTTCGAGAGATCAAGTTGTGAATGAAAGGTTAGAATTACTGTACTGCAAGACAGAGTCTCAATTGGCAGATTTGCTCACTAAACCTCTTGTTGCTAGAAGATTCGGTGAGCTAAGGAAGAAGATAGGAATGAAGTCCATTGAGGAATTGGATTAGGGAGGTGTGTTGAAGTCAAAAGATAATCCAAGTCACACAAATAAAGGTTGCCACATGGCTGCGGAGTCAGCATTGGAGTTCACTTTACCTTTTGTAATAGTTTTCCTTTTCTGTTGTACTTTAGCTTGTTTCATTTGGCATCTCACTATGTGAGTGTGAGTCCTCTATCTTAGATTGTATAAATATATTTACATGAATGAAGATCATAACTGTTTCCATCATTTCTTCATAATTCGGTTACAACTACTTCTCTATAGCGCGTGTGTGTGTGTGAGAGATACTCTGCTACTCAAAGTGTGAGTTCAGAGATCTGTTCATGCTCTACCTGTAATGGAATGATACAAAATTGATATCAATGACCCGTGTAATTTTTAAATTTTAGAACTTTTTCCCTATTTAGAAGTGTTGGAATATTACCAGAAAAAGTGTACCGTTTTATATTTTAAAAAATTAACATTTGGGCGCATGACTCGTGAGCCCCATCTGAACCAGTTGGTTTGGTTTGGCTTTTAGAGAAAAAAAAACGTAAGATCCGAACCAACCCAAATCAAATAATTGTAATTGGTTCGCGAAATGGATTCAGGCAAATCCGTTTCAATGAACACCCCTACTCCATAAACCTCCTCAAGTTTTTTTTTTTGTTTGAATTCCCCCATTTAAGCAAGTTTTAGTATTATGAAGAAAAACAAACTTCTCATTCAAGATGAGGACTATCTCTTCCTTCATTTTCCCTTCTCTCATTCCCTTTTCCTAGACACTCTCCTTCCCTTCAAAACTCACAAACAAAGCCTAAAGAAAGTACATGCAGTATATAAAGTAACAAACCTAAGAAAACATTACATTAATCTATTATTAAAAGGAAATGTTAAAACCAATCCATCCATGGTCCATACTCAAATTAAGCTCACAAGATTGTAGAAACTAACCATTTATTATAGAAAAGCAAAGTGATATTAACTTTATATTCAGGGGAACCAAAACGCACTAATTTTGTTCTTTTTATCTACTCTTAATTAATGAATATGAAAATGTGTAACTTATGATCTATCTAACAAAAAACATTTCTATTATGAATGAACCATATACCTTCTAAAGAAAGGTAGTTGTGGGATAAGGGATATTATTCTTTGGCCAATATGCTTAGAACCAAACATTGATATTAAACTCGAAATCCTCACCATCTTTGACAACCCTTCGCCATAGTGTCAGGCCACAATATGTGCAACCTAATTAACAAAAAGACCAACATAAACCAATAACATTAGGTAAAATTAGTTAGAAACTATAAGCAATAAGCATTATGCCTCCTAGACGGATTTGGGTAATTTAGTCTTAATATCTTGACCATCTAATTATTTTATTCGCACAAATCACATTTTAAATAAAACTTGAAATTCAGGCGATTCAATTTAGGGGTGACAAAATGGATTGAGTCCGATGGGTTGAAATTCATCGACCCATTATTTTGTATAATCTAGTTTGACTAGTCCCCCAATCTATTGGGTTACAATCAGGGCAGGGCTAGCAGCTCACAAAGCCTATACATTTCGAAATTAGTTTTTCACTTTTTTAATGTATTTCTAACATTTTTGTGCAGTTTGGACGGACTTGAGATGGTCGACCTAGAAACTTTTCTCTAAATGACTTTTCTCCAATGACTTTTCTCTAAAGTGGAATCTAAACCCTTCATTGAATTCATTGGGAATATGAGAACGGGTCTAATTAGCATTAAAAATAGGAGAGAAACTGTGTTTAAAAAAAGAGATGTAACCACTTGAAAAAACTTGAGAGATTTACACTCGAGAGAATCCATTCCCGACGGATTTGAGCATATGGTAATTTGAGCATGACACACTATTCGTATAGGGAAACTATTCATACAATTTCATTTCATACAATTTCATTTCATACCGACTATATAGCTAAACAATGCTCAAAACTGTAGAATCCCAAAGACTAATTCTCAAAAATACACTCTTTAAATTAATTGAAGAATGCAAGAACATGAAAGAAATCAAAATAATTCATACCCAGATTCTAAAGTCCCCAACTTTAAACACTTGTGACCAATATAATCTCATTTCTCGTTTACTTTTCTTTTGTTCCTTCTCCAATTGTTCTTCTTTCAACTATGCCAACAATATCTTTCACATGATCAAAAACCCAGATCTTCCTATCTACAACATCATGATCAGAGCATATACTGGAATTGAAGGAGGTGATAATAATGATGCACATTATTTCAAGGCTTTGATGTTGTATAAGAAAATGATGTGTAAGGGTATTATGCCTAATAACCTTACTTTTCCTTTTCTTTTAAAGGGTTGTAATAAATGGCTGGATTGTGCTACTGGAGAAGTAATTCATGCACAACTGATAAAGTTTGGATTTTTGAATGATGTTTTTGTTGGGAATTCTTTGATTAGTTTGTTTATGAAATGTGGGTTGTTGAATAATGCAATGAAGGTGTTTGATGAATTGTTTGTTAGAGATATTGTTACTTGGAACTCAATGGTTGTTGGGTATTTGAGAAATGGAGAACATGAAATGGCTTTGGATTTGTTTAGGAAGATGAATAGAAGAAATATCATAACTTGGAATTCGATTATTACGGGGTTGGTTCAAGCTGGTCATGCAAAGGAGGCTTTGGAAATTTTCCATGAAATGCAGTATTTGAGTGATGGTGTGGTTAAACCAGATAAGATAACTATAGCTAGTGTTCTTTCAGCTTGTGCTCAACTAGGTGCTATAGATCATGGGAAATGGGTGCATGCTTATCTAAGAAAAAATGGCATAGAGTGTGATGTGGTAATTGGAACAGCACTTGTTAATATGTATGGAAAGTGTGGAAATGTGCAGCAAGCATTTGAGATCTTTAATGAAATGCCTGGGAAGGATGCTTCGGCGTGGACGGCAATGATTTCGGTTTTTGCTCTTCATGGATTAGGTTGGAAGGCTTTTGATTGCTTTTTAGAGATGAAAAGAGCTGGAGTAAAGCCTAATCATGTGACATTTGTTGGATTATTGTCAGCTTGTGCTCATTCTGGTTTGGTCGAGCAAGGTCGTCGATGCTTCAATGTAATGAGACACGTTTACTTAATTGAACCGCAAGTTTATCACTATGCGTGCATGGTTGATATTCTTAGTCGAGCTAGGCTATTTGATGAGTCGTTGATTCTTATAAGAAGCATGCCAATGAAGCCTGATGTTTATGTATGGGGAGCATTACTTGGAGGTTGTCAGATGCATGGAAATGTAGAATTAGGAGAAAAGGTAGCTCAACATTTAATGGATTTGGAACCTCATAATCATGCTTTTTATATGAACTTATGTGACATATATGCTAAAGCTGGTAGGTTTGATGCTGCCAAAAGAATTAGGAATCTAATGAAAGAAAGAAGAATACAAAAGAAAATTCCAGGTTGTAGCATGATTGAAATCAATGGTGTGGTTCAAGAATTTTCAGCTGGAGTATCATCTGAAGTTCCCTTAAAAGAAATTGTATTGATCTTGGATAGATTAAGTAACGAGATGAAGACATGAGTTCAGTGAGTTATTAGGACAACTAAAGAAGCATAACTTCAATGGTTATATCAGAGCTCCGTGTTCGGGAAGTACGCGATTTCTGTAGATTGGTAGCTGTGTCATGCATTACCCTTGAGTATTTGGGCCCTTAAAGTTGCCTTCTCAGTGTCACAAGTTGTTCCATATATATGAGCTAGGTACTTATGCATTGTTATTTAGTATATCATAACTGCTTGGCAATCTGTTCTTGATTGATGAGATCTTTAGGCCTTGCAGGGACATGCAAGGAAAAGTCTTATTGCATTCAGATTATATTCACTAGATTCAAACTAAAGATATCAGCAGAGAAATCGACGAGGTTCCATTCGCGATCTTGTCTCGTTCGTGTGTTCCTACATTCTACCACCAACTTCACAGACTAATGTAGTATGGTCCCTTTTGTTTTGTTGTTTTAACCTTCAAGATTTGTCATTTGTGTTCACTGTTGTTAAAAACTCATAGGTTGTTTTTTCCTTTGATTTTGCTGGGATCTATGGATAATTTGCTTGTATGAACTTAACAGATTCACTTTTTGGACTAAAAAGGCGCTCACTTGTGTTTTTTGTTACTTGGTTTGAGTTTTCTTCTGATCTTGTGTATGTGATGTGACTGTTTCCCTGTTGAATTGTACTTTAAACCTTCTGTTTGTTACTATGATTCAGTTTCTCCTTTGTGCTTGTTTGTAGTTGTAATTTACCCAAGTCCCTTATAAAGGGAGAGCCTACTTAGCTCTAGACTAGTTAGAGATTGTGGTTATAAGCTATTTGATTATTTTCATTTCATGAAAAACTCAAATATTTGTGTGTTTTCATCAGCATCATCTCTTGTTTGACACTTTGATCCACAAGATAGGAGTTAAATAAATAAGAACACTAAATGATTTTGCAAATATTGTATTAATATTTTGGAAGACTTTTTTGGGTTTTTGCTTGATTAGTATGTCATGTCAAACAAATTTCCCCTCTAGTAATATTTATACATCTTATTAGTGCATGATTGTCATATCGGTGTTGTGATGATTTGTGCTTTGCCTTTTCGTCATATTGCGGAAGTTGTATTTGTATGTGTAAATTCTGATTGTGGGGGCATTTTCTTTAGGAGCTAGCTGATGATGCATATAATTGTTTGCAGAAGCATAGTATATTTAGCATGTGTTTGGATTCTGATAAAATTACGGTGAAAACCGACTGTGATGTCGAAGCTACAACTACAACTTCACTTCGACCGCATGTCTAGCTGTTTTCAACGCGTTTCCAAACACACACACTTATATATATGATTCTTCTGTGATGTTAATCATATATGTGATGAATGCAGGCAGTGATGAGATGAGAAACAAGAAAGTGATAACAAGAGTGGTATAACAAGATCACAAACTATGCAAACCTTTCAGGGAAAGCAGTGGTATCCCGTTCTAGAATTCACAAACAAGGAAGAAAAACTTAATCTGAATCAAAGGCTAACCACAGTGGTATGCTATGCTATGCTATGGAATGGCTAGCTTTTACTAGAAGCTGCTTTTTGAGCCTGATGGAAAGCAATATGTATTGTATATGCATACATGATGTATAAATTAGTTGAATCTCCTCTTAAAGTTGTTCTCTCTGATATTGGAGCTGGTTTTGGTGTAAACACGTTTGGATCACAAACATGGAATTAATGTATTACTAATTATCATTGAAATGTGCTCACACTATGTCTTAGCTATCCTACTAATTTATGAGAGCTTTTCTGTTTAGGCATTGCATCTTGGATACTTCTTAGAGCCATGGTAATGCATTAAGGCTCACTCAAGGGGAGGTGACCGAAACTCTAGCTTAGGGTATGTTTGGATGGAGTATTTAGGACGAGAGGGGAGGGGAGGATTTGATTTTCAATTCTAGATCGTGGAAGCTATAAAATGTTTCTAAACAAAAATGAAGCGTGATTAACAATGTTTTATCATTATCTAACATGTTATTCTTTCAATTTTCCAAAATCTCAAATAGATATTAAAATATAGATCAAACCTTTCAAAACTCTCCCAAATCCCCCTTCCAAACATACCCCTGGGTTTCATTGAAACCGTTTCACCTCTCACTAATCTAAAAAATGGATGCATTATGGGCATCACTTCTCACTCTACCTGCACAAACTCTATTTAATCTGCCATTATCAATGTGTTTGGATAACTCTCTTTTTACGGCTAACTGGTCATGTCTACCCAGAAGCTATTGAGAGAAGTTTTTACGTTCACCTCTAAAGTATCCTGAAAAGAAGGATTCCAAACACTATCTGATGTAAATAGGGTTGGCATACCCAAAAACATGATAGACATGTAATTCTTTCTTAGGCCTTTGGCCTTAACAAAATGAGAATTTTTTTACCCTGAAAAATGAGAAATCTTAGCTACAGACTTTAAGACACAAGTGTACACCACTCAAGCTTCTTGGTGAAATAGGCCTTCAAACTTTGTTGGACATTTTTTGTCAGACTTAGGCTTTTAAAAAGGCTATGTCTGACCTCAAAAATGGGCAACCATAGACCTGACTCAAGCCAAACATCTTCAACTTAAGTAACACTCAAGCTTTGCAAAAAACATTCATTTACCCCCTAAAATATTTTTATTTAGTTTTGATCCAGACCCTTGAATTTCTCTCTTTCTAATGTGAGTGTGGAGCACTGAATCACTCTCCTTGTCCTTATCGTGTTGTCTCGCCAGTGACAGACCCTGCTACTCAAGCCGCCTTCTCTCTCGAATCATCAATCCTCTCTCGGATGGGTAACGAATCTGAATTCTAATTTGTTCTGATTTGAACTCCCCCTATTCTAGCCCTAGTTTCTGATTTAAGCGTTGCAGATTCGAATTCCCTTGTTCTAAATCCCTGATTTGAATCCTTTCTCCCTTTCTAGTTCAACTACAAAGCACTCACACAAACAACCATAGTCCCTCGCATCCCAACTAAGTAGCTCAGTTGGTGAGTTAAAGGATACCCAAGAAGTGCACCAAATGAGTGTAAAAAGGAGGTCCCGAACTCAAACTCGAGAAACTAAATTCCTGCACCCCCACTAATTGCTTATAAGAAAAACCATAGCCCCTCGTGAATGATATGAATAATAGGGATTAACAAATTAAATTGTTATTATAGTTGTAAAAAAAAAGGAATAAAATTGTTACTGAGAATATAAAAAGGTTTGGTCAAAAAAAAGAGAATATAAAAAGGTTAGGGACTCAAAACCAATAAAAGAATTTATTAAAAGAGGCTTGCTTGTTCACCCTAGTCTTCACCTAGTTTGAACGAGAAAACTGAAATTGAAATTCCCCATTGCTATTTTGTTTCCTCTTTCTCAAGTAACACTTTTGTGTGATTTCGTCTTTTTCTAGATTCTTCCAGTTTTTACGGCATCATCTTCTCAACTCATCGATTCTAATCCTTTCACTTCCATTCATCTATCGATTCCTTTCCATACCCTTAATTTCACACTCCTCAAAACCCAAAAAAAAAATCATATTTTTCTTCTGTTTTCGATTTTCGTTCTTACGATCATGGTTTGGCACACAAGGGGAAAACTCGCTCTTCATTCTTTTCGCACCTTGGCTAATAGGTTTACGCCACAAGATTCAATTTTTCAACGGATTCACCAATCTGGGTATTTGAATTCAGGTTCCAAAGGAGCTAGCTATAATGGGTTCTCTTCATTTTCATCAATTTCTCAGAGATTAGCCACTAAAGGTATTATTGAAGTTAACAAAAGTTTTTACAATCCATTTCTTGTTAGTGCTAAGAGATTTTACTATGTAGATCCTAAAAATGTGAGACATTTTAGACCAAGAGGACCAAGACGTTGGTTTCAGAACCCTAGAAATGTTTTCATTGTTGTGGTAGTTAGTTCAGGTGTTTTTGTAACTGTGTATTTTGGTAATTTAGAAACTGTTCCTTATACAAATAGAACACATTGGATTCTAATGTCAAAATCCTTAGAAAAGAGGCTTGGAGAGAGTCAATTTGAACAAATGAAAGCAGGTTTTAAAGGTAAGATTTTGCCTCCAATACATCCTGAGAGCGTTAGAGTGAGAATGATAGCAAATGATATCATTGATGCATTGCAAAGAGGGTTGAAAAAAGAGAATGTGTGGAGTGATTTAGGGTATGCTTCAGAGAATACTATGATGGTTGAAGAAAATGGAAGGGATACTTTGAATGCTTTGACTGGAAATGATGGGAAGATTGAAGGGAATTGGCTTAAGGAAGATGAGATTCTTGATGATAAATGGGTTCAACAAAGTAGGAAAAAAGGTCAGGAAAAAGGTTCACAGGCTGCCACTTCGCATTTGGATGGTTTGAATTGGGAGATTTTGGTTGTGAATGAGCCTGTTGTTAATGCTTTTTGTTTACCTGGTGGTAAGATAGTTGTTTTCACCGGTTTGCTCGAGCATTTTAGAAGTGATGCAGAGCTTGCAACTATTATTGGACATGAGGTACTCCTTTTGCTTGCTTTACCTTTGTTACCTTTTGCAGGTTAATATGTTTAGGATATCTGTAGCACTGACACCGACACTTCCGGTTGAAGACGTGTCAGACATCGACACCAACACTTCAATTACTTGTATTTTTCAGATTAAAATCAGTGTCTGCGTGTTTGTGTCCGGTGTTTGTGTTTGTGTCAGTGCTTCGTAGTTTAGGTCACATTGTAAGTTGCTAATTTATATATCTATTTTGCTAGTGATATGCAGACTTATCAGTTTATGTTGGTTTTTTTGTTGATTAGGTTGGACATGCTGTGGCTCGACACAGTGCTGAGGGGATTACAAAGAATTTGTGGTTTTTTATTATACAGTTGATACTTTATCAAGTTGTCACGCCTGATATTGTCAACACAATGTCATCCCTTTTATTACGGTTACCTTTCTCCAGACGGTATGCTTCTCGTTATCTCTCTTTCGAACCAGTTATTTCTCGTATTGTTCTTTGATAGTAGTAGATTTGTTTTGTTGATACATAGGTAATGTTTGTTATATATATGTTAGAACCGGAATGCTAAATGTTGCGTCAAACGAAAATATACTTTATTGCAAGTAGTAATTAAATTGGAACTTAGAGTCTCAGTTGTCGAACCCACGAAGTATAGCCAAGTATCAAACTACTAGAACTGCTATGTTAGCTAAGGCTGTTAAGTGAATCAATTAAACTGTAAAGGAGAGGAAAAAAATTGCTAAAAGAGGCAATGTAGGGAAGCCCAGGGTAGGGTTTCACCTGTTCTTGCAGATCCCCCAAGCATCGGTTCTCTGCGTAACCGTGCAACTCCTTTGAATCATCCAAGTTCTGCCTTTTTCGCTCCAAAAGCTCATTTTTTCACTCATTTCTTCTATTTAGTTCCCCTGCACAAAAAACAGAGTAAATTAATGATTATTTCAAGCATAGGAATAATATTATATCATCAAACTCGAGAGTCTAGGTAAACTCGTGTAGCTTCCGTAGACTCGACCCGTAAACTCTTCTAATGTAAAGAATAACATTAAGAACCATATAATTGGAATATGTCACATTTAAAAATTTCTGGGGAATAGTCTCAATATGATAGTGTTGAGGGGGTTGAATTTATATAATTTACAATCCAGTCCCTAATTTCCACAAGCTACAACAAAGACTACGGATACTCTGTATAGGGCAAGACACATGGCTATGAGTTGCCTCCATTGTTGAATTTTCCAGCAAGGGGGATATATAGAAGGTCAAGAAAAACGCAATTGGTATCAAAGCTGATTGTGAACAACACAATATTAAAAAAAAAAACTAACACAACAACTAGAAGCTGATATGTTATTCTAAGCAGATGATTGTTAATATATATTTGATATCATTTTGGTCATATTAAGAATTGATTTTATAACTTTTGTATCATCTTTATTCCTGAACAAGTTTTAATCGTTTTGGTCTTGGCTTACCTTAAACTGTGGGGCCTTACATAATTAGTCAAAGTATTTAAGTGCGGGTATACTTTTTTCTTTGCTGGCTATTTCTATAAACACAAGGTACTTTCAACCACTCCTGATATGTGAATAACTCTACATCAAAAAAAGATATGTTAATAACTCCCTTCACCTACTCTCTCTCTTCACGTATTCTCTCTTTTCACGTACTCATTCAATATGATTATGAGTTACTTTCTTTACCTACTCAGTTAATACAATTCAACCTCCTTTCACTTAGAAGCTCTCTACTACCTCTCTTCATCTACACTATAAATAAAAGTTATCTCCAACCTCTCTTCACAATATAAAAAGCTCCCTTCAACCTCTCTTCAGATACAAACAACTTCATCCCCTCTCTCTATATAAACCCTCCTCATTCCGGATTTATTCACAAATCCACTATAAGATACTTCTTTCTTCATTTCATCTTTATGATTATTTAATATTGGCATGATAGTGGCCTACCACTATATTCATGAGTGTAGGATGTATTCTTACTATTCTCTAACACTCTCATATATGTTCACGATACACGGCTCTGGCCACCAAACTTCAAATTGGTTGGCTTGACAAGGCTGCGACAAGTTCGATGGCCATAGGCCGTGAATTGTAAACATATTTGGGAGGTTTTGTGGGATATACATCTTACATACAGTAACAGGTCACTGTTTGTGCCAACAATTACCAACAAACTAATCTTACACTTCTCTATATACTTTGAATTTATATATTATAACTTATCAAGTTGAATATGTATGTATGCAGCTGTAATTGGTTCTCTTGAAACATTGTTGTGTGTGTGCTCCAATGCCCATTCTTTAATTTACTCTTTGTAAGCAAAGACCATACGGCCAAAAGAATGTTGAAATACTATGTTCTATTTAGCCATACTTAATAAAAGTAATATATGAAGTTATGAGTTTCATAGAAATGGGCTATGTTAACATCCCCCTCTCTCTCTCTCTCTCTCTATATATATATATATATATATATATATATATATATATATATAAGATTTGGAAGAGTTTCTGCATGTCAATGTTTCTCTTTTCCATAAGTTGCGTGTACAATTAGGCATGTTCTTCTTGGTATGTTTTTATGTTTAAATGGAGATTTGTTTGATTTATAAGCCTTCTGTGATGCAATGGTTATTATGTAGGGGTCAATATGGTAATATCTTTATGGTTTTTTAGAGTCTTAAATACATTTTTATCCTCTGTAAAAATGTTTTATAGGTTGTTGGTCTCTACAAAATACTTTATTTTGATTTTGGTCCTTTAGACCGAAATTCACATGAAAATGAGAGTTTTCTATGGATTTTTCTAAGATTTTTGGTCGATATTTAGTTACGTGGATCAAATGATTGTAACTTAACCCAAATATTTGACAAATTTTCAGGATGGAAATTGAAGCAGATTACATTGGACTTCTATTAATTGCATCAGCTGGGTATGATCCAAGAGTGGCACCTAATGTATACGAGAAGTTAGGAAAAGTGACTGGTGATTCTTCACTTAGAGATTATCTATCTACTCATCCATCTGGTAAAAAAAGAGCACAATTGCTAGCTCAAGCTAA
Source organism: Oxytropis ochrocephala (assembly GCA_020916435.1). Taxonomy (NCBI): domain Eukaryota; kingdom Viridiplantae; phylum Streptophyta; class Magnoliopsida; order Fabales; family Fabaceae; genus Oxytropis; species Oxytropis ochrocephala. The sequence goes on from CM037095.1 coordinate 65,917,694, forward strand.
AGTGATGGAAGAAGCTGTTACTATATATAAAAATGTAAGAGCTGGACGAGGGGTTGAAGGGTTTCTTTAGGGCACCACAATCACATATCTATACTAAGTTTTACACTTCACACTTTTCCCTATTCAAAAAATACAGAGGGAATTTTTTTTCAACTTGCAATTGCCGAAATTGTTTGATTGGATATTATGTATCGAGTTCGAATTTGAGATTACGTAGTTGTGTATGCCGGTTTCGAGTGGCGCTTGTCACTCCGGTTATAGACAAAATAAAAAATACTTATCAAATCTTGTTTTGTAAAATTGTAATGATGAAATAAATTCAAATAGGGCTCTTATATCTTATGATTTTTTTGGTAGAATCTTATATCTTATGATGATTAAAGGATTTGTATAGTTTACTTTTGAAATATATAGTTTATATCAATAGTGTGTGCCAATTAAACCAAGTATTTTTTTTCTCATGTTATGTGTACATATAATTTTAAAATTTATGTTACTCTGCACTAAAAAAAATTTCCCAATAATGGTTCTAATTAATAATATAATTGATTTTAAATATTGATTATTTTTCATTAATCATAGCAGTTACCACAATTATAATTATTTTGATAAATGGGGATGGTATCTGTTGATTACTATAGTAGGTTGTTAGTAGTTGGTTGGTAAACTATATTTATTATGTTTAGTTGGTTGTTGGTAGGATGATTCTGTATATATATGTATGTATTCGTAACTCATTGTTGTTCTTCGGATCGACACCGAAATATACTAACCTCACGTGTGAATCGGTTTGGAGTCAAGCTAAGAAACTCTACACTAATGATATTTCAATATGGTAATGCTACTGAAAAGATGAAGGAACTTGAGCAACGAAGCACTTTTTTTATGCTTCTCGCCTTTAGATCGAACAATCGGGGAGATCTCGTGGTCCTCCATCCAAGTTCAAGAGTCGGCCCAAGTGTGATCACCGCCACAATTTAGGGCATACAATTGATCGATGTTGGAAATTACATGGCGCCCCCACGCGATCAATGCACGCAAACTCCTCGGTAGAGAGACATCCGAGACCACAACTAAAGCTAAGCCAACTTCATCGACTATGAAGAGTTTCTCCAATGGTTTGAGAATCGCCGTATCCAAATTACCTCTCCTCATCTAAAGCTTGTGCAACCACCCCATTCTCCTCTTACGGTACATGCTGCTCGGTTAGGTCATCTAGTCTTGAAATTACAAAAGTTGGTACCGAGTCTTACTAAACTGCTCTACTTTGGATTGTGAGTCTTGTCAATTGAAAACCACTCGTAGTCACTTTTCTAATAGAGTCAATAAAAGGGTTTCGTCCCTTTTTGCTTTAGTCCACTCGATGTTTGGGGTCCTTCTCGCACTATCAATACCTTTGGATCTAGATATTTTGTTACTTTTATTGATGATTTTTCCGTTGCACGTGGTTATTTTTAATGAAGAGTCGGTCCCGAGTTATTTTCTATCTTTGAACAATTTTATAAAGAAATTAAAACTCAATTTGGTGTGTCTATTCTCTTTGCCCAAGCACAACAATTCCAAACTTTATGCATCTAATGGCATCTTCTCTCGTCTTGTGAGATCCACCACCACACTCTATCCTCTTTCCTCATACTTCACTACACCCTCTTCACCCACGCTTTTGTTCACAATCTCTCTCCGTCTTGACAAACTTTCTACTGTTCACTAAAATGTGTCTTTCTTGGTTATCATCGGTCTCAAAAAGGTTATCGTTGTTATTCTCCTACTCTTGGCCACCTCATCTCTCTGCCGATGTCACATTTTTTTGAGTCTATCCCTTATTTTGAGTCGACCGATTCAACTAAGGAGCCACTTTCTGACCCCCTTCCATTGCCTCCTTTGTCAATCTCTCTCGAGTCCGTCACCACAGAGGCCCTCCTGCGGCACCGCCACTACAAACATATCATCGTCGTCGGCGATCCCAGTAGTACACATTCCCGCCCCATTTTACGGACTCCACGGCCAGCCCATCTCCTCGCTCCAGATCCGGCTCGCCACAGAGCCCGACCTTCCCATTGCTATTCGTAAGGTATACGGCCTACTCGTAACCCATCCCCTCATTACATTGCTTTGAGTTATCATCGTCTTTCACCTTTGCATTACACTTGTCTTGCTTCTTTGTCTTCTATTAGTATTCCTAAATCTGCAGATGAAGCTTTATCCCACCCGCAGTGGAGGCAAGCAATGATTGATGAGATGTGTGCACTCCAAAGCAAATGCAGATTGGGAACCGGTACCTCTACCTTCCGGGAAGTCTGTAGTCGATTGTTGTTGGTTGTATACGGTCAAGGTTGGGCGGATGGTAAGATTGATCGTTTAAGGCTCGATTGGTAGCCAAAGGATACACTCGAGATATTTGGGGCTGGATTATAGCGACACATTTTCACGATCGCTAAGATGGCCTCGCTTAGATTGCTTCTTTCTATTGCAGCTATCGACATTGGCCACTTTATCAACTTGACATCAAAAATGCTTTTTGCATGGTGATCTTGATGAGGAAGTCTATATGGAGCAACCACCGTGGTTTGTTGCTCGAGGAGTCCTCGAGCATGGTTTGTCGACTTCACGAGTCACTTTATGGTCTTAAACAATCTCCACGGGCCCGGTTTGGCGATTTAGCACCGTGGTACAACAAATTTTGGCATGACTCGTAGTGAAGTTCGACCACTCTTTATTCTATCGACATTCAAATTTCATGGATGCATCTATCTAATTGTATATGTTGATGATATTGTTATAACCTGTAGTGATCGGAGGGGCATACTCCATTAAAGCAACATCTTTCTAGTCGGTTTTGACGAAAGATCTCGGTCGACTCACATTACTTCTTGGGCATTGAGATAGCCCAATATAAGGATGGTATTGTAATCTCACAAAGGAAATATGCCATGGACATTCTGGAAGAGACAGGTCTATTGAATGCCAAACTAGTTGACACTCCTATGGATCCAAATGTCAAACTTCTACCTAATCAGGGGGAGCCACTTTCAGATACTGGGAGATATAGAAGATTAGTCGGAAATTAAATTATCTTACCGTCACACACGTCGGGATATTTCCTTTGCGATCGATGTGGTAAGTCAATTCTTGAATTCTCCTTGTCAAGATCATTGGGATGCCGTGATTCGAATCCTTAAGTATGTTAAAAGCGCCCCAGGAAAAGGTCTTATTTATGAAGATAGAGGGCACACTCAGATAGTTGGTTACTCAGACGCCGATTGAGCAGGCTCACCCATTGATAGACGATCCACTTCTGGGTATTGTGTGCTAGTTGGAGGAAATCTGATATCCTGGAAAAGTAAGAAGCAGAACGTTGTTGCAAGATCTAGTCTTTGAAAGTGAATATAGAGCTATGGCCCTAGTGACACAAGAGCTTATATGGTTAAAACAATTACTCAAAGAGCTTCACTTTCAAGATGATGAGAAGATGACTCTAATGTGTGATAATCAAGCGGCATTGCATATTGCTTCTAATCCGGTCTTCCATGAGAGAACTAAGCACATTGAAGTAGATTGTCACTTTGTCCGAGAAAAGATTGAATCGGGAGACATCTCCACAAGTTTTGTTAAGTCGAATGATCAATTGGCCGATGTCTTCACAAAATCTCTTAGAGGTCCTCGAACTAGCTACATATGTAACAAGCTCGGTGCATATGACCTATATGCTCCAGCTTGAGGGGGAGTGTTGATTACTATAGTTGGTTGTTAGTAGTTGGTTGGTAAACTATATTTATTATGTTTAGTTGGTTGTTGGTAGGATGATTCTGTATATATATGTATGTATTCAGAACTCATTGCTTCAGGAAATATACTAAGTTTCAATATAACAATCGTTCATCAACTAATCAATTTGGGGAATACAACCCCTCGTATATCATTCACCAGTAAAAGAACAAAGTAATCAATTATCCTTTATTTATATAATTTTCTAAAATAAAGATAACTCCATCAACTAAATACATCTAGGTTAATTTGTTCAGAGAAATCAAAATGAGAAAGTGGGATTTGTTCAGCAGTAATGTTAGAGACCTAGGTTGTTCTTATAAAGTTAAGTTTAAACTTATGAGTTGTCTTTTTGTACTTGATATCATTTTGTGCAAGGGTTATTTTTTTCATACCCCCACCATCTTCCGCCATACCCTCACACAATATGATGAGTATGGTTTACATCACTAAAGGGTTATATATGTAAAGTACTAATTAATTAAAAACGAATATGTTACAATTAACTTTTATTTTGGTTCCTATTAATTAGGCAAATTGTTAGGAGTTGATTAAAAAAGAAACACTCCAATAACTCTCCCACAAAAAAGAGAGAGCTGTAACTAAACAATCACAACATTCAAATCCCTAAACCTAGAAACGAGAAATGAGAACCCCAAAACGAGAAACGAGAACCCAGCAACCCAAAATCCCAAAACGAAAACCTAAACCCAACAACCCCCAAACAGCAACTAACCAAACTTCTTCCAAAGCGTGGCTAGTTCTTCAATAACCAATCTAACATATTCATGTGGTTAGTATGGTACTAGCCACGGAATGAAACAATTGAAGTTAATTGTATCTTAATTATAGATCATCAGTAACAACAAAAGTGACCAACAGTGGTTAGAATAACCAAGCGCTCAGAGTTGTGATTAAGAGTGTGGACATATCACCCATGAGAAGAAAAAGACTTACGAGCAAGTAACCGTGTAAAGCTGATATTCGTCCCATGTTCATCAATCCCGTAATGAAGCTTGAAGGTTGTCAATATGGGGTATTGAAGGAGATGTTGAGTGCACTAAAACGTGGAGAAATAAATTGATGGAGAAATAAAGAAGAGAGCAAAGATGTGAAAAACTTGAAGGTTGTAACTATGGCGTAAAATTGAAACTTGAAGCCGGAGGATTGATAGGAAAAATATTGGGAAGGAATGATAGGATTGAAGCTTGAGGATTGAAACGTGAGGATTGAAGGTTGTAACTATGGTCTGAAGCTTGAGGATTGATAGGATTGAAACGTGAAAAATATTGAAAAATCAACTGATGGAGAAATAATAGCAAATAAAAAAGGGAGAGAAAAAATGGGAGTTAAAATGTGGCATTAAATGTGCCATAAAACAAGAAATTGATATTATTATTAATTATTTCCAATAATTTAATTAATAGGCAGATTTTTGGATTGTACAAAAATACCCTCCTTAATTGCAACCCATAGGATACATTTTTATTAATAATTTGATCATCCAGCGGATTACATTAATTTAGTTATTGTCACTAGAGAATTCTTTTAGTGATGAAATTCCCAAACCCAATATGATATCCCCAAAATACCCCTTTGAAAACTCTTTTTTTAAAAAAAAAAAAACTAATCGTATATATGTTTTTGGGACATATATACGATGTACACATTTACACCATCGTATATATGTCCTAAAAATGTATATACGATTGGCTTCAGATCTATCAATCGTACATACGTTTTTAGGACATATATACGATGGTGTAAATGTACACATCGTATATATGTCCCAAAAACATATATACGATGGGTTAAATATGTTTTTTTTGTTTTGCTTTTTAAAATTTTAACGGTTAGGATTTAACTTTCAATGTTGATCAACGGTGTAGATTGCACCGACAAAATCAATGGTTGATAATCTTTTACCTCAACTATAAATACTCTCTCCCACACTCACTATTTCCCTCACACAATACAAGTCAAGATGATGCAGGCTTCGCTAATGTCATACTACGAGTCTTCTTCCCTCACTATTGTTCATTCTAATCTGGGGTTCGTTGATCATCAGAGCATCATCTTGCAAGATGATGGTGTAGGTTTCGATGGGAGAGATGTTATGCGGTGTAGGTTAAAACACTGCATATTATTTGCTGCTCTTAAGCAGAAACTACTGCGGATGGTTCAACCAGAGAACAACGAGCATGAGATAATTCGTATCGTTTATCGAAACAGAATAGACTGATGGAGATCTTTACTGGTCTACCATGGATGTCAACAACGAGGATGACCTTCGAGACATGATGTCCAATCATATTATGTTTAAATGGAAGAGTTATATTCATCTATACGTCGAAAGCAGAAGGACCGTCGCTTAGATCCTTCGTCGTTTAACTCCACCAGCTCAGTAGTTTCTATTGTATTTTCATTTTATCTATCTATTTTTTTTCTAGTTGTTTATGTTTTATCGCTTGTGTAAGTTTGTTTTATCGAATCAATGAAATCAAAAATTTATGGAAACTCGTAAAATATAACAACCGAAAAAAGTAATAATAAATTGCAACAACTAATAATAATAAAGTCACATAAGTACAAACATCAAAGTACGAATAGCGATGCCCCCTATCCTTCTCTGACAATGGTCCCTTTGACTGCGATACCTACCGGACACTGCAAAGAAAAAAAACAAATTAGTAAAAAAAATGTGTCATCGTATATACATAGGGAGGGGGGTAAATACGATGTCTTACTTTTTAAGGTTGTATATACGTGTTCTGGAACGTATATACGAGTGGAACAAATCTGGTTCAATCGTATATACGTTGTTGGAATGTATATACGATGGCTAATTTACTGAGGGTCGTATATATGTGGGCTTGGAGGTATATACGATTGGGGCAAATCTGGTTCAATCGTATATACATTTTGGGATGTATATTCGCGTGAAATTTTGGTCAATCGTAGATATGACCAAATGGGCAAAGAAATGGTGATTTTGTAAAGTTGGAGGGGTATTAAGGTCTTTTCATGGGGTATGTGGGGGTATGAAGGAAGGGGTGGGGGTACCCAAAAAAAACCCTTTGTGCAACCAGGGATAGCCCAACCATACAGTAACCCCAAGCCCTCGCTTTAAGCTCACAAAAAAATATCGTTTTTAATGATAAAAAAGACCCTGAAATAAATTAATGTATATTAAGAAAAAGGCTCCATAATCAATGTTTATACACAGCGCAACTGGCCTTAACCATGTTAGCTCAATATCTTTTGTGAAATTCTTTTATGCATGACCTTATTTAAATAAAACAATTGGATATGTATTAGCCTTTAGTTTACCACTACATCGACTTAAAATAGATAAAAAAAATTACATGTATAAAATATATAAACCTACAACACACATATATTTATTAATAAATTTATATTCCATTTTACACTTTAAATTTTAAAAGTTATAAATATTATCCATATAAAATTCTATTATTTTTAAAAAAAATTATAAGACTATTATTTTTTATAGTTCTCCCTCACTCTAATATTTGTCATTTGTCCCTCCTATTTTTTTTTGGGCAAAATGGTCACTTTAAAAAGGTCTCATTAGAAAACTTGCTTTGGACCTCCAAATAGGTTGGGTCAGACCTATGTGCAACCATAACATTCTCAATTAAATATGTTGAACCTTCTAGAATTAGGTCAGCAAATTGAGTTATCCAGCTCTTAGGATAGTGTCCCCTATCTTGGAACTCTGCAATACATATATTTTATTTACATAAGAATGTGGATATTTTACTGTGTGGCTAACGTTACATAAGAATGTGGATATTTTGCTAGTTGCTATGATTATAAACGTGTCTAACAAATAGATTTATTTTTTAACCGTTAATGAAATTTGAGGTCACTAATTTTTACCGAAAAGCCACGTCACTACGTGGGTAAAACTAAGTTAAAAACTGAAGTTCTTAAATGGTGAGATGTTTAAAGTGGTTAGGTGCAACCATATTCTTAAAATTACTTGCTGTTAGAACCAACTTGAGATTGGGTGAGTTAGTGTTAATTATGTTTTCGCTTCTGCTGCTGGAATTAAAACTACCTTTTAAAAGAAGAGATATGATTTACAAAAAAGAAGGCACCCCCATTCAAATTTCGCACATGGCATTTAAAATCTCAGGCACGGCCCTAACAACATCAATTGTGTGTTGTGCAAGGCTAACAAGGTTCGCGCCTTTTGCCTCACCAGGCTTTGAATTGAGAAGAGTTGGCAAGATTCAATCCTCATCCACAACTCGAGTTGCCGAGGAGGATGCAACACATAGAAGAACACCATAACAAGGGATGAGTAATGAACCATTGTGTTGTTTTTCTTAATAATTTTAGTATCTTAGTATTTTACCTTGATCGATGTCGTTGCACTGGCTTGATACACACTCATTTTTTGTCAAACCCCATTTTAAGGATAATTCCTTCTAGATAACCCCAATCCAACCTATAATACACCTTACTCGTATCTATTTTCAGAGCTGCAATACCATTTTTTTTCCTTTTCTCTTACATTTCATACCTTAGTTGCTAATGCCCCATCAAGTCGCTCTTCAACTTCCTTAATGGTACCTTTGTTGTGGGATCAAGTATAAGGGTAACCATCAAGATGGATATCTGAGTTGAACATCAATTATTTCTGGGGATAATAAGTGATTAAAATAACACATATCTAAATTTAAGTGTAATTTAAAATATTTATTACAACTAACGTGTTTTTGTCTGCAAACAGAGTGGCAAGCACCACCCCAAACTCACAACACATTGAATTTGAGATTCTGTGTTCGAACCCAGACGATATTAGAAAAAACTCAAGTCTCACATTGCTAAAAATCATTGAAATAACCGAACCGTGTAAGGTGTCGGGTCATGGTTCAACCGGATCAACGCTCCGGTTGGTTCGGTTTTTAAAACACTGGTTTGGAGTGAGGCGAAGCACTTGATGAATACAGTGCTTGAGGGTCGATGCCCGAGTCCAAATAATTAAGTTGTGAAGTGAAGAGTGTTTAGGCATGGCAACGAGATGGGGCCGAGTTTTGCATCCCTCGTCCCCGCGGACCCCGCCCCTATCTCTAGCGGGGTCGAGTTTTATAACCCCTATCTCCGTCCCAAACGGAGTCGGGTTCCCCACGGGTACTCGTTTCTGTCCCTAGTCTTATGCAAAAAATAAAAAATTTATATTTACGATAATTAATTTAATAAAATATAAAATAATAGTTATTATACAATGATAAAATAAAGTTAAAAATGTTAAAATAGATTTTTCTTTTGAAAATAGATCAAAACATAAAATAAACAAAATTTATGAAACAAAATCAATGAATATATTTGCATAAAATAAAATGAAATAATTAATTTTATGTAACTATTTATAAATACCATATATAAATGTATTGGTATTTTTATATTTTTTTGAGTATAAGTTTTATTCAAATGTTTAATATTATCTTTTAACAAAGACTATTAATTTAGTCTCTGTGTAAATCAAAATTATTTTTTTAGCCATTTAATTTTGCTTTTAAATAATTTTAATTTATATCTATCTTTTTTTCATGTATTTTTGAATTTCAATGACTTTTTCATGAGCGACCCACTCTAACTTTTTTGTCAAGATCCGCCACTGCAAGCAAAGTGATTGTGAGGTGCCTGGGTGGAGTATTATATTGATACCTATATATTTACATACTTATATATGTAAACCAAAATAATATGTGAAGATAGCGTTGACTCGAGGTTTATTTTTACAAACCAACAAGTAGTCATGGTACATTAATGGTGGCAACCATGTAAACAATGAAAATGAGAATTCAGCTAAATACCAAGGACAGAATATATTTTTCTTCATTGTCATTGTCAACAATACACAAAGTCTTTCCCTTTTTGAAACATAGCAACCTAATTCTTACACTTTCCTGTCAAAACTTAAAATAATGGGCTAACAGTGAACATAATAATAAATAATAGAAGAAAAAATAGAGCCACTCAGCCAAGGGTTCAAACGGCCAACAAAATTGGGGAGGGGGTAAAAGCAATTTAGTTTGAAAAACAAATAGTAGATATTGGAGGAGTTGAGGCAAGATGAACCCATAAGGGTGAAGTGAAGAATCATCACCAACTCTTTGTGCAATTTTGCCTCACTCATAAGAGTAAAGTGGAGACTCATCACTAACTATTCTTACCATCTATTTCCCCCTCCTCTGCCTCCACCACCTCTCCCACCTCCAAACCTATTGCCACCTCTTCCACCTCCGAACCTACTCCCACCGAATCCACGGCCACCACCACCAAATCTGCGGCCACCATTTGATTGCTCCCTTTGTTGCAAAGGTGGCAATTCTTTAACCACCTCTATGCTTGCATTAGCAGCATCCTTTTGACCTGAAGAGCAAAAATACTTGAATTGAGAATATGACCAAAGATTAAAGTTGTTACATAAATTCATACTCCGATAAGCAAAATTCCAACCAGTGTCTTAGATAGCAATAAAAGCTTAAGGATGCCCATGCTATATAGAGAATTTATATTGCACAAAATGGTGGCGAGAAAACGTCTATTTCAAATGCTTGAAATTTTAATCAACAATGAAATAAAACTTTACCAATAAGAAATGCATTCAAATCCTTGGCTGGTACATCAAAAACAGCACCAGTTCCATCTGCAGTGAGAGCAAGACCTTGCACTGCGTCAGCCTTCTCCTCAGGCACACATCTCCTTAGGATTCCAAATGCAAAGCTGACAACAGTGGACAAAAGCTTAAGTTAAACATAACCAAACACATGAGACATACAAAAACTTCAAAAATAAGTCAAAACTTATCCTCGATACTGATCTAGAGAAGCCTCCAAATTGAATAAGTAAAGTTCTTACGATGGGGTGTAGATAGGTTTTCCACTCTCAAGAAGTAATGTAACATAATTCTCCATTGAAGTCAGAAGTGATCTTTTCTTTATATCAGTATAACCCTGAAAATAACATTTTCCCATATAAGAAAAAAATTGAAGATGAAGGTTTTGATAATTTGGAAAAAAAAAAAATTTAAAAGACATGCAGAGAAAAGGGGAAAAACATTGGACTCACAACAGTCTTGGCAAGAGCTTTTGCAAGTAATTCAACAGCTGATAAACCAGAGTTATTCAAAAGCTCCTCAGCAGCAGATTTGAATGCGGGAATCACACTGAATTCATGGCACATATGTTAACAACAAAGGACAGTATTGAAGAAATAAGAAAATAACAAACATACCTATCAGACACTTGAGTAATCATTTCAGCAGCTTCTCCACCAACAGCTTTAGCAATCTGATCTGCCTGTGGAGCAGACACGTGTTCAAATTTCACACCTGCTTCTCTTTCTATTTTGGAAACATTTGACCTTCTGGGATCATAAAGCATGACAGCAACTCCAGTATTACCTACAAAACGAAACCAAATCATATAATCTAAAAGCTTGATAACACTAATAACAATTCCGCTACTAACAAATGGCCAAATTTCAAAATACCAGCTCTTCCTGTCCGTCCAGATCGATGGATATAAGCTTCTACATCCCGTGGGGGCTCACACTAAAAACAAATACAATTCAGCATATCTATCAGATAAAAACACAAAACAAATGATCAATTAAATCATCACATATTATGAATTATATATGAATAAGAGTACCTGGATAATCAACTGAACATCATTAATGTCTAGACCTCTGGCTGCAACATTGGTGGCAACCAGTGTCATGAATTTTCCAGACCTAAAACCAGTCAAAGTAACCTGCAAGGAATGGGTAAACAATTCAGAGTAAATAAAATAACAAGCATGGCGAGTGCCCATAGACTAATACTACAAAAATAATCAAAAAGCAAATATACTAGCCCAAAACAAGAACAATCATTTCAAGACAGACAACCCTTGCAACATCAGCTGAATGAAGATTACCAGGATCATAAAGGGCATCAAAAATTATAGCTTACCTCTCGTTGTGATTGTTGTATGTCACCATGGAGAGCTCTGGCTCCGGGCAACAATCCAGCAAGCTCAGAAGCAGACTCCTTTTTCTCAGTAAATATGATTGTCCGGCCTCCACTGAAACAAAACCACATACAAAAAAGCCCATTTTGAAAAAGCTGGACACATAATCTTATGAAATAGAAATCACAAAATGAATGGTAAAAGAATTACCTGCTATAACAGCGAATAATATCAGGGATAAGCTGTGACCTGGCAGCACTATTACATGGAAGGATAATATGCCTAACATTGGTACTAGCCTTCATTTTCTCATTCCCAACAAGGTCAGCAGTTTTCTTATCACGTTTAAGAAATTTCATAGAAAGCTGCCATAAAAAAATATATTGTTGGACAAGGTAGAAGACCATGTGAATAACGTATAATCAGCATAAAAAGTTATTCTAAAACATGAAATGGTCAATAGGGGCATACTTGCTTAACCCAGTCTGGCATAGTAGCACTGAAAAGAAGTGTCTGAACTTTGGTAACATCTGCTACCTTACCTGCAAAAATAAAATATAATACCATTGTGATACCACAGACATGTTACAAATCAAAAAACAGACAACAAATATAACCTAGAGTCCTTGACTGATATCAAGTACAAGGCACCACAAATTAGAAAATGAAAAAAGCCAACAGGATATTGACAAAATTATGGCATTTGGTCTACTCAAGCAAATCTTGAGGAAAAAGCACCTGCGTCAAGAGCTAGCTTAAAAGACCTTAGAAAATCAGCTTACTTTATCACTATAAGCTGTTTTCAGCTTAGTATCTTAGGCATTTCAAGACGTTTTAGAGAAACAGCTGATGCTTGGCGTATTTGGAGCTTACACTCATTACTCCTCTATTATTACTTTTCTATTTAAAAAATAATACACAATCAGTCGAGCCAAAAACAAAGTAAATACCTAGAATGAGTTCAACATCTTCAACAAAGCCCATCCTCAGCATCTCATCAGCTTCGTCAAGAACACGAAACTGTAGTAGGCTCAGGTCAATATTTCCCCTCTCAATATGATCCTACAAAAAGAAACTCGTCAACATTAAGTACACAAATTTAAAGCTTAAAGTTTAACTTTACCCTGTCTGACAATCATGTCCATAAAATATAAAAAGCAAGCACATGTATCAAATGACTAATACCAAAAAAATTAACAATCACCTTTATACGACCAGGCGTTCCCACAACTATATCAACCCCTCTCTTGAGCTTAGCCTCTTGAGCACCATACGGAGCTCCACCATATACGGAGCAACAAGACAATCCCAATGACGAACCATAAACTTCAAAATCAGCATGCACCTAAACTCACAACATAGAACACTGTCAAAACTACATGAATAGAATCGCAATCTAAAATATTCACACAGCAGATTGTGCTTATCATACCTGATTAGCCAATTCCCTAGTAGGTAAGAGCACAATAACACTTGGAGGCCTCCCATAGCCCGTCTTTCTCACTGCCTTAGCTGGACCATTTATCAAAGACTCTAATATGGGCAACACAAAGGCAAGTGTTTTACCCTGCATTTTCCAACAAAAGCAATGATTCAATGATAAAATAAGAAACTTATAGACAAGTCAAAATCATAATAACATAAGAATTTGACTTCTCTTCCAATTCAAGACTGCGACAAAAAGTAGATTCTAAATAATCTAACTTAGGGTATGCCGTCTAAATAGAGGGTTTTAGAGGGAGGGGAAGCCTTATTGAAATGTCGCATAACTATCTATCATGTGATTACTACATTTTTTTAAATCCCAATTCTAAATCAACATATTAATCTAACGATCAAAACCTAACTATACAAAACCCTCTAAAATCTCCTCCCAAACCCTTATGCAGCCATAATCACAAATAATTCACCAAAAAGTTATTATGATCATTTCTCGAATACAAAAACAACACAATTTTACATTCCTATAATTCAAACACCAATGCAAAAATCATCACCAGAAAATACCAATCATCAAAAAACAGATAATTATTAAAAACAGAAAGAAGGAAAATAACTACAAACCTGACCAGTACGAGCACGACCAACCATATCAGAACCCTCAAGAATAGTATTAAAAGTCATAGCCTGAATAGGAAACAACGATTCAATCCCCTTCTCTTGCAATTTCTTCCTCAACGGTTCAGAAATTCTAAAATTCGTAACCGCATTAGGATCATTCTTCTTCACAACCACTTCTTCTTTTACTACTTCCTCGACCTTAGCTTTCTTCTTCTCCTTCTTTGCTTTCAATTTAGAACCTTCTTCTGAACTAATTTCACTCTTCTCTTCACCTTCTTCCTCATCAGAACTCTTCTTTCGTTTCTTGCTTGAACTCTTCTTGATCTTGCTCTTAGGACTTTGCGTTTCGATTTCTGAAACGGCGCCGTTTAGGTTTTTATCTTTCTTCTTCTTCATTGATTTGTCTTTGGAGATTGGACTCTCGTTTGAAACGGCGTCGTTGGTTATTGGAAGTGAAGGCATGGCGGCGTGTAATGGAATGGAATGAATGAATGAAACGGTGCGTTTTGTTCTCCTGCTTCGGTGGCTGTAACTTGTGAAAGTTGCAGCTGAAGCAAGGAGAGGTAAGAGAAAAAAGGTTTGGAAAGGGTTTTGGGCTTTTAAAGGTTTTGAGGTTGATTCTTTGCCGTTGGATTTTGAAACCCTATTTTTGGTTGAATGATAGCCGTTTGATTTATAACCTGAAACCCTTCTTATCAGTGCCTCGTTGTCGAAGCTCGCTCACTCACATTCACATGTTCAGAAAATATCTGGGGTACTTTTTTTTTGGACTGAGGCGTTTTTTTGGTCATATGATTTGGGCTATTTATTCGTGACCCGGTTTTTTGCCCCAACTTCTTACAACCCCCTCTCTACTTGGTGGGCACTCCCATCCCAACACCCTAATATCTTCAAAATATCCCTCTTTATTTTTCTTTTCAGAAACTCTGAATGATTTGGCCTCAAAATTCTGAGCCAGTTCGGTTGGTAAGGTCTGCACCTGGTAAGTTCAAAATTAGGGGGGTGTTTGTGAAGATACAACACTGGGTGGTAAACTTCCAAACTCGTTCGGGGGGAAACTTCCGAGCCATTGTAAGCTCCAAAAAAATGGAAGTGTGTATTTCATTAAGGGACATTATGGTCTTTTTGCTAGTTTTGGGGGTGTCCAGTGAGTAGAGGGGTTGTAAGAATTATGGACTCGGTTTTTTTACTCAAAAAGAGGACGTTGTTAAAACCACCTAGATTTTTGCTAGCTAACACCTCTTACTAATTTTTAAATAGAGGCAGACGCATAATGGATTGAGAGAATAGATGATATATATATAAATAGAGGACTGAACCTGTAGTGAGGTATTCTTTGTTGTTGTAAATCAAACTCATTTCCCTCTCTCAACTTCTCTCGCTCTTTCTGTTATATGAAAATGAGGGGGGTGTGCAAAAAGCAATCCCCGACTTATTTTAGCATGATTTGAAACTCACATGTCCAACATTGGAAAATGAGATGGCCCATGTTTTCTATAGGTCCTTCAACATGATTTCACACCTTCTGCTCGTTTTTTAGTTGGGTTTTGCTTTTCCCACACACCCTTCTACTCATCGCACGCCCCAAAACTATTTTTTTCCAAAAATGACCTCGCGTGGGACGCTCGTGTAGCGTGGTTTAAGTGACTGTTCGAACGACATGGTGCGAACGGGTTCGAACGACCTTGTCTGTGTTAAGGAATTTTTGTTGTTCGAACGACATCGTTCGAACCTGTTCAAAAGAACTCATGCGTGTTAAGTAATATTGTCAACTGTTGGTTACAGGGTGTGTTATTGCTGCCTCGAATGGCTTTATTCGAACATGTTCGAAGGGTTGCGTTCGAACAGGCGTTCGAATGGTATCATTCGAACTAATGTTATACAGAAACAGAAACTTAAAAACCAGAAACAGAAACATAGTTTTTTTGATTTCAAAAGTTGCCTACCAATAGTCATATACAACGTTGTGTACCAAAATTATAAATCTAACTTAACATTGACTACCATCAGTATCTTTACTTAACATTGCACAAATCTCCCCTACTGTCTCGTAATATTTGCTTCAAGTGAGAGTGTGCAGACTCAACTCTGTTGATGGTAGTGTTGCCAAGGTGCATATGCTTATTTATCCATGCATCAATAAAATTTTCCTTGAAGGGGTCTAGCCAGGTGGTCTTCACATACTATATGAAACTGGGATAAGTTCCTGCCAAGTCGTTAAACAGACCCAACTCATAATCATACTCTTCCGTAGTCTTCGCATGGACAACAGATAGAAATGCACCCATAATGTCATTAACAATAGCTTGGTCTTTCACAATGAGCCTTGCTTTGGCCCTCACATTTTTCTTAATGTGAAATTGGCACAACAAGTTTGCAGATGTTGGAAAGATTGCTGCCAGAGCATTCATCATACCTGTGTCTCTGTCAGTAAGTATGACTTGTGGAAGTTCATCCTGTTTCCTAAATAAACCCCTCAATTTCTCAAGAACCCATGCAAAGTTATCCATCCTCTCCCAATTGACATAAGCAATTTGCAGCAGAGTAAGTCTTCTCAGTTGAGGTTACACCAACGATCTCAACCAACGGATACCTGTACCGGTTGGTTTTATATGTGGAATCAATCAACAAAACAATTGGGAGGTGTTTAGAAGCTCAATAGAATCTGGATGGGCCCAAAAGATGTCTTTCACAACCATAGTTCCTTCTGCAAGTCGAGTCCAGTAAACATAATTATCGCGTTGCAAATAAAATATCAGTTGTTGCAGCTCAGTCCTACCCTCACGCATAGCCGACCGTTGCCTTTGACGACAGTTGTATATTTGTTTCACAACCGTATAGTTATCATCGGGCTTCATCAATTTCAGCTCATTAAGGATCAATTTAGGCCGAGTATGATTCCTAGTCATTCTAGCCACTAGTTCCTTCTCTTTTGAACTTAACCTACCAATGTACGAACGTCCATCATGATAAGTAGCCATGCCATGGTTATGAGTTCCATTCATAACCCTCAAAATCCATCCTCCAAGCTTCTTAATAAATTTCCCTTTCAGTCTGAAGGGACAACAATATTTTCTAGTGTTTGTGCCTTCCTCAACATTTGTCTTATATGATCCAAATTTATCACAAATCAACATGCAATATTGTTTACCCGATCGTAAATGCGGTGTCGATCTTCCTATAACAATCACCATCCCAAGAGATTTCCCAACCGCACGCACTCCAAGTCGCGACTCCTCACGGTAGGAAATAATCGAAATTCAATTACTAAGTGTCGATTACATAATTTGAATAGTTCGCTAAAATTAAAACAACTAATTCATTCTTACCGTGATCGCTTTGGAACGAACTAGTAAAGTCTTGGGATTCGACAACGTCAGTTGACATGTCAACTGCGACAGTTGACATCTCAGCTTCTAAAGTTGACAACTCAACTGCTCCAGATGCACCCTCATTTTCTTCCATTTAACCAACAAAAACTCGCACGTGTTTCAAACTTATCGATTCTTTGTCATACGCCTGTTCGAACGGCCTCATGCGAACACAGTTCGAATGAGGGTGTTCGAACAAAGCAAATTCACATCCCATTTAACACCCGTTCGAACACGTTCATGCGAACATGTTCGAACGACCCTGTTCGAACTGAGCGCATTTGCAGAAAAAAAGAATGGCATAAAAAACTCAAAACAGAACCAAAATGAAAAAAGTTTGGTAGGGTTATTACCTTGAGCTAGTTGACAATGTTGGGTAGTTGAATGAGAGTGAATGATGAAGGTGAGGATGGGTGGGTTTTGGAGTGGAGAGAGGGGAGGTTTGGGTGTTGGAGAGGGATGGTGTTTGTTGTAGGAGAAGAAGCGGGAGAGGGGTAGAGGGGGGAATTGAATTGTAAGTGGGGTTAGTTTGGTAAATGTGTAGGGTGAGGGGGTGTGTTTGGAGTAGGAGGGGGTGTGGAAAAAGTAAAGCCCTTTTAGTTTATGTCAAAAACACTCATAATCCACTACTACAAATTTGTCAAAAAAAAAAAAATCTACTACTACAAATTTAAGGTAGTCGTTTATTAAAGATGATGAATGTTTGTTATTTGATTTATGCAGAAATTAGTAACTTGCAAGTAAGTTTAATTTCATAGATAACTTTTTCCACTTAGAAATGGTTTTTGCTAGGAAAAATATTTTCCTTAACTATATATGTGTAGTTAGTGTATACCAAAAGCTCCATATTTTTGTCAAAATGGAACATGGTTTTTTGTCAAAAATACACTTTATTTTTAAATTATGTAATGGGTTTATACCAACTCTTCATATTACAAAGCAACTCTCCATTTTTTTGTCAAAATGGAACATGGTTTTTGTCCAAATTTACTTATTTTAAATTATTGTCCGTAAATCATTAATGAGTTTTGGTTCTCATCTCCATTGAAAATTAATTTTGCCAGTAAATCCTCTAGGGCCTACTCAATGGATACCATCCAGTGTTATTAAACCCGGACCGATCCGGCCGGTCGGACCGGGAAACGGTGATGTGATCGGTCCGAGTTGCTAATTGGATCGGCTATGTTTCAGACCCGGGTTGACCCGTAGCGACCCGCGGGCTTTTGGCCTCGACCCGGTGACCCGGTGGATTGTGTGACCCGCCTCGGGTTGCAGTTTTGCTTTTTTTTTGTTTTTTTTAACTAATCAAAACGACGTCGTTTTGATTTTTTTTTTTTGATGAGAATCCAATAATTACAAAACAGTTGATATTTCCAAAGAAAAACATCCATATTGAACCCCCATGATCGAACGTTCATGCAGAAGGAGTGTTATAAAGAAGAGGTGCATTTGGTGAATACAATCTCTAGTATACAATGAAAATACACTATCTATCTATAACCAAAACCAAGGTCTAGCTCATGACCATACATCCCCCCTGCCATCGGTTGTTATTATGCCCTGAAGCATGGATTGGCTTTGAGTTTGACCTCGGCTCCATCTCAAAAAGCCTCTGCAGTTAGCTTCGGATGATTTCTTCCACCAAAGAACTCCAGTGCTTGCAATTGCACTCCAGGACACCAAAACTAGGATCTTTGCTTCTGCTGCTGGTGACCATTAAAGGGATAGGAGAACTCTTTGTATTTTATTCATCTTTAATTTCGGTTTAGAAGCATTGTTTTGTGAGACTATTATGTTTATGGATTTGATTTGAATTTGATGAATGAGTATTGAATTTTTGGACATTTTCATTGTATGGTAAAAAAATTCATAGTTCTGTGATATCTGAATATAATATACAACATGCCTAATTTTATCAGGTTTTAGTGGTGTCACGGGTCATGCGGGTCAACTAGTGACCCCTCGGTCCGACCATTGACCCAGTGACTTGCTCGGGTCGACCTCCGGGTCGAGTTTAATAACATTGATACCATCACCTAATAATTTTTACAAAATTAATTTTGACATTGCAAGATCAATTAATGGCAAATGGGGCATGGATGCAGTAGTCAGATATCATTGATCTGGCTCATTTTGTGCTGCTACAATTTGGTATTTTATGAGTCCTACAAATCTTTATACAGTTGAAGCAATGGCTACAGGGGCCTACGGCCTAGTGTAACACCCCCTTTTTCTAACCTTAAAAGGTGAT
Source organism: Oxytropis ochrocephala (assembly GCA_020916435.1). Classification (NCBI taxonomy): domain Eukaryota; kingdom Viridiplantae; phylum Streptophyta; class Magnoliopsida; order Fabales; family Fabaceae; genus Oxytropis; species Oxytropis ochrocephala. The sequence continues at coordinate 65,937,133 of CM037095.1, forward strand.
GCTACACTTAAGTACTAATCCCATTTCTAAATTATTATTATTTTTTCAAAACGCCTTTGTTTACTTTTGATAAGAATTTTCTAAATATTAACCAAATAGAAAAAAAAAAATATATATATATATATATATATATATTATCATACACCCATCATAACATATATATATATATATATATATATGCATCATATGTAAAAGTCAACACCTATCGAGTCATAGTCCTCCTTGTAGGCTTACACAAGATCAATGGTTAGGTACCATATCTAATAATATCCAATATAGTACGTCCCTACCGAGTCACACCTACACTAGTCGGAGTTACGTCCTAAGCGATCAGTTAGTATGCCTATACACTGATATATATATATATATATATATATACCTTTGAAATATAGAGTTATGAGAGGTTACAAAAGCGAGTCTATGTCCCAAAAGAAAACCCCTATACTCCATCCCCAAAACCATCAAAACAAGACCACCATCTCTCAAAAGCTAATGATACCCATTGGGAGATCCCCACTGGTACCACCCTCTGAAACATCACCGGTTCCCATTCGTGTGCGACACGAGCGGGTTCTTCATAAATTTTCGGAGTCACCACCTCATGGTACTGCTGCTTCCGGAATCACAATGTCTGGAACTACTACTTCAGGAATAACTATATGTGGTAGTAAAATCTCGATCATCTGGTTCATAGGTAGTGTGATGGATAAAGTAAGGTGGGATGTAATGGAAGTCATAGGTACCCCCCCAACTCCATCTGTGGTTTGGACATGACCTGTATAGGTGATGGTCTGTGTGGGCAGATCAATCTCCCAGAGGGGATTCCCCTCCTCCTCCAGAAAGGTGATATGTCGATGACCCGAGTGTCCCAGAAGTCCGCCTCCCTCCATCTGAAATGTAAGGGGTGAAATACTCGTACACAAGTTTGCAACACGATGGTTACACAAGTTACAAATAATATTATACAATCACAAATATTAGTATATAAAATACATGACACACAATTCAATCACGACCAAGTAAATTGACCACTCTTAATCCCAATCCTGCAAAACATAACCAACATTCTAGTGAAATCAATAATTGATTGTTAGCCAAATGAACTAAATGTCACACTTATTCTATAATCCATCAATGAGGTTAATCCACTATCTAAAATATTATACTCAACCTACTCCATGGAGATTTCTATCATCATGAGCGTAAGGCCGTTTCAACTGCCATAACATGATCGTTTATAAAGAGCAGATATACAATCCATACTCCAATCATTCTGGCCCGAGCGCTGCACCTTATTATAGATAGTCCTGTATAGTCAGGCTCACCGTGTTGGGTAATACGATTTCCCCCAGCCAGAGAGACGACCAACTGACCATTGGTAGGAATTCGAAACACAAGTGCCCCCAGAAGGTCTGTAGTCGACCCAACCGAACCTATCCTCAGTCTTATATACTTGATAGTACTATAAGAAACATCCTGTAAAGCTCTTAGTAAAAACATCAGTCTTACCAAATCTAATCCATAATCAACTTGACAAATCAGTCCTTAGGATTCATAATAACAACTAGTGAGACACACCTCAACTTATCAATCCTCATATGTCATATCCCTAAGTAACATAGACAACTCCTATTTCAACCAAATCCAAAATGTACTTAATTTGACTCAATTACATAGAACTCAAACAAATCGAAATCACACAAATCACCTAAGAATAGCTAAATAATATATATATATATATATATATATATACAAGCAACACATAATTTGTGCCCATCAACTTATTATTAGTATTTCCCCTTACCTTGGAATTTCTCAAAACTTGCTTGGTGATCAACAATTTCTTCCAACTCAACAACACCTATTACTCAAAAACAAATTTATGTCTTAATACACTATAACTAAAATATTTTGTTAGAGTCCTATTAGTTCTTAAAAAGAATGACATCAACGAAATAAAATCAACGGAAGTTTTCTCAGATTATGCATCCAAACTAAGGTTCCCTTTACCTAAAATAGAAAATGTCAAAACTAGCTCTTTTTGTAGTTGATCTATTAACTAATTTTCTTTGTATTTGAAACACGTGTGCTCTTAACAAGATCTCTAAGTTACAAAGTGTCATTTGATAAATTCAATGAAAAACGTTCATTAATTGATTGGTGATCACACCCTAACTAATATTGAAGTAGATTAAAGTAAAATAGAAAAAATAGACTAGAAAGTTCTTGACCTAAAATAATTTGGTTTGTTTTTAACGAGATCGGTTTATATATACATTTGGAAAGAACTTCCTACTAATAAGAGTTTCTAGTTTTTTTTTATAAAGAAGTATCGATGGATAAAACTTAAAAGGAAGAAAGCAATTTAGAAGAACAAAATAAATCAAAGGAAAAGAGAGAGATTTGAACTCTGTTTATGGAGAAAGCTTTGGAAGATTTTCTTTTGTGTGAAAGAAATGGAAAAGGTTAGTTGCTATTTATAGGAATAGTAATCGATGATTTAAACCTCCAGGGATGATACACGTATTCCTTCCTCTCATGCGTTATGTTGGTGGAAGATGGACCACACAAGGTTATTCCATATGTTACTATACACGTAGGTGATTTTTCTCGGTAAAAATTAAGAGACATATTTTCCGTAAAACAAAATTCTGCAGATGCACTCTCGATCTTTATATTTTATAGAACTTAATGAACTAATTTTCAAGATTTTCCGATAAGTTTGGACTTCTTAGTGCAGTACAAACTTACACTAACAGATCCTTTTTAGCTATAATTTGATGAAGTTTTAAGCTCAAAATTTTTTCCATAAGCTTCTATAATATTTCTCTTTAGTCCTACGATTTTATTTTTCTTAAAAACATTCTCTAAATACCAAACTAATTATTATTCTATATAAGAAAATATATAATTATAATATAAACAAAGAAACTAAAATTTTAGGGTGTTACATTACTACCCCACTAAAAAAAAATTTCGTCCTCGAAATTGTGTACCTTAAAATAAATTCGGATACTGCGCTCTCATATTATCCTCTAATTCCCAAGTTGAATCTCCAGTTGCTTGATCCCATACAACTTTGACTAAAGATATTTGTTTTCCTCGAAGTTGTTTGACTCTCCTATCTTCAATCCTTGCTGGAGATGTCTCATATGACAAATTTTCTTTTAACGGTGCCTTAAATCGGGTTCAATTATGTGAGATGGATCAGAAACATACTTCCTTAGCTGTGAAACGTGCAACACATTGTGAATGTTTGAAAGAAAAGGCGGTAAAGCTATTTGGTAAGCTACCGGACCAACTCGCCGAATAATTTGATATGGTCCAATAAATTTCGGGGTGAGTTTCTTTGACTTAATAGCTCTTCCGACACCTGTGGTTGATGTAACTCTTAAAAACACGTGTTCGCCTTCTTGAAATTCGAGAGGTCTCCTTTTCCGATCAGAGTAACTTTTATGCACTTTGTGCAATCTTCATCTTTTCACGAATTTGTTTGACTTTCTCCGTTGTTTGTTGCACAATCTCGAGTCCTAACATAGCACTTTCCCGCCTTGATACCAACATACTTGGCGTTTGGCATTTCCTTCCGTACAAAGCTTCGTAGGGTGCCATTCCGATACTTGAGTGAAAACTGTTATTGTAGGTAAACTCAATCAATGGTAGTAGATTGTCCCAACTTCCTCTATTATCCAAAACACATGCTCTTAGCAAATCTTCCAGAGATTGAATTGTCCTTTCTGTTTGTCCATCTGTCTGAGGGTGGTACGCTGAACTTAGCCTGAGCTTCGTTCCCAAAGCTTCTTGTAAACTTTGCCAAAAATGAGAAGTGAATTTCGGGTCTCGATCCGAAACAATACTAGAGGAACTCCATGTAACTTTGATTATTTCTTTGATGTATATCTCGGTTAGTTTCTCCACATTATAATTAACTCTCACGGTAAGAAATGTGCCGACTTTGTTAGCCTTGTCTACTATCACCCAAATTGAATCAAAATTATGTGTTGTCCTTGGTAGTCCTACTACAAAATCCATTGATATGCTCTCCCACTTCCATTCTGGTACGTCCAATGATTGAAGCATACCGGCAGGTTTTTGATGTTCGACTTTTGCTTTCTCGACATGTTAGACATGATCGGCGTGATTCGCCACTGTCTCTTCATTCCCAGCCACCAAAATTTTTGCTTTAGATCTTGATACATTTTTGTTGCTCCAGGATGTATACTCAACTTAATCTTATGTGCTTCATCCAAAATCATTCTCTTCATTTCCAAATTATTCGGGATGCAAATTCTCCCGTTGCATCGCAAAAATGCCATCGGTTCCCAAACCGAACTCTGCAGCCTCTTTCTGTTCAATTAGTTTTCTCTTTTCTAGCGGATGTTCGTCAACTTGCTTGTTGTTCACGGATATCCTCCATAAATCCGCTTGACACCTTTATCATTCCTAAGGAAATCTTCCCACTAGTCAACTCTCTACAGCTTAGATTTAGATCTCGAAATTTCTCTAATGACTCTCTAACTCCTTAGTCATCATAGCGAGAAATGTGAATCGTCTTTCGACTTAATGCGTCTCACACAACATTTGCTTTCCCGGGTGATAAAGCAAGGTAAAATCGTAGTCTTTTAGAAACTCCATCCATCGCCTCTATCTCATATTGAGTTCTTTTTGATCGAAAAGGTACTTCAAACTCTTATAGTCACCGAAAAACATCAAAATTTGCTCCATACAAATGATGTCTCCAGATCTTGAGCGCAAAGACCACTGCAGCTAATTCCAAATCATGGGTAGGGTAATTCTTCTCGTGAGCCTTTAGTTGTCTTGAGGCATACGCTACGACTCTTCTATCTTTGCATCGAACACACGGCCAACCCTTGGTGTGAAGCATCACAAAGATACACTTCATCATACGGTTCATCCGGTTGTGGCAAAACTAATCTCGGTGATGTTGTCAAACGCGTCTTCATCGTTTGAAAACTTTCTTCACACTTCTCGGTCCAAACAAACGGTTGATCCTTCCTTGTGAGTTGAGTCAATGGTGCTACTTGTTGCACCCCGAAAAATCCTTGGAGGGACTTTTCTTCGCACAACTTTGTTTTTAGAGTCGCCACCAATATTTTTTAAAGGTAAAACATTGAAAAAACCTTTTTTCTAAAGCAATGGTCTCGGAACCATTAGATTTGGGTTCGGGGGTCTAGTTACGTATGGGGAAGGTATTAGCACCCCACAACGTCCCTTCGAAGAAAGGTTACCTTAATTAAATATGTGATTTGCGGAGTTGATTTGGAAAAATGCTTTGTTTTTACCTTTTTTGTTTATGAGTGACTTAATGAAAAATCTTTAATTTTTTGCGCTTGATGGAGGGGATCCACTCCTACGTATCTCCAGGTCCGATGGAGAATTCAAAGCTACGTAGTTCTTGTTTTGAGAAAGGTTTTTGTTTTTTTATCTTATTTAATTGTGAAAATCGAGCTTTCATGATGATCAATTGAGCAAAGGCTCCAAGTGACCAACATTAGCACTCCATTGTTAATAATCATGCAAGCAAAGGCTTCGCAAGGCTACTAACAAAGTTTTTAATTTTAGTGAAAATCTTTAGGAAAATTAGGCATTCACGGTGATCAATTGAGCAAAGGCTCCAGTGACCACCACTAGTACCTCATTGTTAGTAATCATGCAAGCAAAGGCTTCGCAGACTACTAACAAAGTTTTTAATTTTAGTGAAAATCTTTAGGAAAATTAGGCATTCACGGTGATCAATTGAGCAAAGGCTCCAAGTGACCACCACTAGTACCTCATTGTTAGTAATCATGCAAGCAAAGGCTTCGCAGACTACTAACAAAGTTTGAATTTGGAATAGGTATTCTAGGATTCTTGAACTGCATGCATGACCCATTAAATCCGAGATCGCCAATTAAACTAGTTGTACAACCCTGGTCTAATCCCTATTTATATTTTAGAAGAAAATATTTATTTAAGTTTTGTTTAAGAGCAATTGTTTTATTTTTTGAGAATTAGGTAGAAACGAGAAAATGAGTGAAATAGTAAAAACGAGGTGTAATTAACAGCAAAGGGGATAGCGTAAACAGGGGGTGCACTTGGTAAAGCCCAACTCGTTTTTGTTGGGGGCGCTGGCTTGTAAAAAAAGGCTTAAAATACATTAACTACACACACTCAACATATCAACGAAAGAAGCTTAGTTAGGCAACCCTAATCCCATTTTCTTCTCCAGCTACGCCGTTCACATTTACATTTGAGAGAGAGAGAGAGAGAGAGAGGGAGAACGAACCGAGAGGAAGGAAGAGGAGAGGGTCTGCGAACGAGAGAGAGAATGCTGCGCCGGAAGGGGGTGGACGGCGGAGGTCTTTGCTACGTCGGAGGGTCGTTCGTTGTTGTCTCGTTGGTTGTTGAAGAAAGGTGAGGAGGAGGGTTGCGTTTTTATTGAAGGCCGAAGGGTTCGCCCCAGGTTGCGGCGCAGGTGGTGGTGGCCTCCGGTGGTGTCGTCGCCGCGGCGTCTGAGCTGGGAGGGTGAGGCGTGCTGCAACTGCGTGCGTTTGGGTGAGCTTTCGTTTGGTTTTTGTGGTGGTTTTGATGTAGGGAGGCTGATGGAAGTGGGTGGTGATTTGTGGTGTTGATGTTGATGCAAGGAGGCTGATGGAGGTGAGTGGTTGTTGTGTTTTTTTGACGTTGATGCAAGGAGGCCGGTGATGGAGGTGAGTGGTTGTATTTACGTGTGTTTCTTGTTTCTACCTTCTTTGCTCTCTCGCTTTTTCCCCCTTTCACTTTGTTGTTGTGGGTCTCTATTTATAATGGGGTTTGTGTGGTGTAGGTGTGGGTGAAGAGCAAGAGATTATAGGCATTGGAGACAAGGTGGTTGTGGTCACAAATGATACATAGTGGAGCGTGAGAAATGACATGTTTTTGCCCAAAATGAAAACCAAACAAGGGGACAAGAAGAAGGAGAAATGAGCTTGGAGCTCAAAATACCTACTGGCAAAGAATAAAGAAGATCTTTCTTTGTTACTGTTATTTTTTGTTTGACTTTTTATTTATTTATTTTATTATTAATATTTTTATGTGAAAAATGTAATTGCATTATTTTAAATAAATAAAAAGAAAATAAGTTCAAACAAGCCAATTACTTGATTACCTTTTATAGATGACTACTAGTTAACCAATAATAATGAAACAAATAACAGTAACACTGAATTGTTAACTTTCACACAATTAAATGACTCTCGCACGGCAAACAACACACTTAGTTAGCGGTTTAATTTGCACTATGAGGATAAACACGCGCGCTTAAATCGACACTCGCGCCTAAATGAAACACGCATCTAAATAGGCACGCGCACACAACAATACTTAAGTGGTATGAGTTCATTAGGGCATTTACGCGGTCAAGAATAGTGCACTTTACACAACGAGACACCTATTTTGAGGTTTTCTGAAAACAAGAAAAATACTTATTAAAATTGGGTATTTACAAAAATACAATTTTATTTGATTTTCGCCTAGTCGGACAAAATTGGGGTATGACAGCTGCCCCTCTTTATTTGGATTTTATCAAGGAATATGAATTGGCCGAGACATATTTCAAAGATAAAATAGAAATAAAGAATGCAGAAATTATACCAATTTTGTCCACTTGGGGAAATCCGAATTTTATTTTTCTATTCCTCTCTTTTTTGTTGTTTTTTTTTGGAAAGATAGACACTTTCGTGTCGATGCGAAAACGGTAAATGAACACTGACGTGCGGACAGAAAAGGTAAAGTGGACACTTCCGTGCAGAAAGCAGTAAAATGAGCACTTGTGTGCAGAAAGCGGTAAAAAGAGCACTTGTGTGCAGAAAGCGGTAAAATGCCCAGGTTGCCTAAAACCTGTAATCCTTAAACGAACTCTTGGCGAATCCGAGTTTGCGTGGGCTTTGAGGAGCACGCTTCTGTTGGCCTTTTCGAGCGGCCGGGGATCGTTATCGACTCGAATCGATATACGAGATCAATGCACGGCGGCCATCAGATCTTAGGGTGATACAACTATTCCGTTGAACCTCACATGGGGCTGCGGTCCATCGCGTTGCTCGTACGCGATGTGAGACCATGAACAGAAGGGAGCGTTGGACTCTGATAAGAGCGATTTGAACTCCAAACTGCAATGCACGCTTGAGCGCCGAACTGAAAACATTTGTATTCCGAACTAAGGGAGCATTTCCTGGGAACTGAGTGCGAGGATTAATACAGAAGTATTTATCTGTCCTCGTGATCGTACCTTGACCAATAAAGAGTTGTAGTTGTTGCTTCGTCGAATGGGCCGGTCGTTGAGTGAGTGAAAGGACCGGTCCTGGCTTCACGCGTTGAGCACCTTGGGTGGTACCTGCAAAGACACTCCGACGATCTAGTGAGAGGTCGCTCGGGCAGATAGCACAAGGTTAGAGAACGTGCACGATGCCATATGCAAATGGCGATATATATCGCGAGGTCCGGCCGTTAGCGAGATTTTTCGGCCGACGAGAATTGCAATCCAAGCGGCGTGTTTGGGCGTCGAGTTGGGTGGGGCCGCAGTCCAATTGGTGTTGCGCTTCGTATTCTTGATACACCCGAGAACAGTTGCCCCCAAGCCTAGGTCGCAAGAGCGGGCCGAGGCTTGAATCGATGCCCCGGAGTGAAGTTATTTTGATGAAACGACGCGCGCTTGCTTTTGATAGGGCGGTGTCGACCGCCGCCACCAACCATCGGCCGTCTTGACGCGGCGGTTGGTCTTCACCGACATTCCGGACATGACGTTTGGGGTTTCCGAGGCTGCGGAGACAACCATTGGTGAGAAGGTGAAACGTTGTGGCGCCGCATCCCGGTCCCGCCGCGCCAAGCATCCGCACTATAAATAGCCCTTCTGCTGAGTTCATTTCTCACACTTTCAAGAATTGCTCGCGGCACGACTCGCGTCTGCCGCCGACTTGCATTCACAATCGTTGTTTACTCACGATCGCGGCCGCAACATCTATTCAAGGTATGGATCGATCTTTAATTCGCTTTTACGAACTTGAGTTTTTCTTTGAAAGTGTTTCGTATTTTCCCACGCCTCGTGATAGGGGTGTCGTGTCGAGGATGGCCACATCGCCCCTCTCATGAGTGCTCTACTCGATTGACCGACTCGTTCCTCTATCACGGTGTTCTTGCATGCCACGGACGAAACCGACCACTGTATTCCCTAAAACCACCGCAATCCTTCGCTACATATATGACGAGGCCGGGCGAGCCCAATTCCCCCGAGGCGGAGCCTAAGTCGTCTTCGGGCGACAAAGGTTCTAGTTCTTCCAGCAGTTCCTCGAGCAGTACGAGCTCGAGTTCTCATTCTTCCGGTCGAGGGTCGGCCACCACCAAAGAGCTCGCTCAAGGTCCATCCATTCTCGAGAGCGTAAGCAACTCTCCACCGCCAGAGGACATTGTTTCTCGAGCGGAGGGAGGAGAAGAAGATGTCGATGTGGTTATCATTGATGATGATGAAGCGCAGAGTACCGTCCCAGTCGCGGACGAGGAGATGGCAGAGGCCGAAGGCGGCCGAGCTGCAGAAATCCACGAGGAAGAAGCGGCTCGGCCGCGACGCTTGCTCGCGTCGAGGTAAACATCGGAGGTTTGAGCGAAGGTCGGGCCGAAGTTGAGCGGATGTAGCCCCCGAGATGTATCGACATGTCTTGGGTATCGAGAGACTCTTCGCTTCTAATAGGAGCATCATTACCGTCGGCCACGATGCTTTACCCGATCTGCGGAGCCTCCTTGATGACTCACCGGGCTGGAGGGTGAGAGGCATGAAGGACGGTGAAGATATCGCAACCTATTCTCCCAACTTCAAATTCACGATGTATCGGCTCGTGTTTGAGAGGATGAAGATTACCCTCCTTTTTCTCGAATTTCAACGTGGCGTCCCGCGTCACATAGGGTCGCCTTCACAACTCCACCCTAACGCATGGGCGTTTACGAAGACCTTTGAAGTTCTTTTAACTAAGGCCGGTCGGTCGGTGTCGATCATCTTTTTTTACCCTCTTCGAGTGGTGGCTCGGCTGGAGAAGGCCAACAAGGAGAAGAGGGAGCGTGTCTCCTTCAAGATGCGAAGACTCATCACCGGTTCTTCAAGGCGTACCAAGAATCCTTGGGAGCGGCTGGAGAAGCGATGCTTTTTGGATCGTTCAACCGAAGAGGCGGTAAGCGGTATCGGAGGTTCAACCGGACGGCATGCTCGGTCCCCTTATTTCCCCATCATGTGGAACGAGGCCCACTTCGCAGCGGCACGGGATTACATTTACACCTGCCAAAGACTTGGGGAGGCCGACTGCAATCTCTGGATATGATCAAAGCGTGGCGGGTATGATGCGTCCGCATCCTAAGGGCGACATACCTTGTCGACCCCTTTGTCTTGCTTCGAGGCCGAGAACCGGAGGCCGAAATCGGTTTGCTTTTGAACTTTGTCTTTATATTTTTGCTGTCAGTCTTGTCAATCTTTTATTCTAACTCATAGCTCGTTATTTCACAGAAAGAATGGCCGGCAAAAATTGGGCCGTGATCGAGTCAGTTCTGAACCCTGCTGCAATTCCAGGAGCTAAGAGGTATGACGGATCTCGGCCTGGAGATACTCCTGAACCGTCCTCAAGGGTGCCCCCCACTCCCGAGGCGCCAAAAGAAGAAGCGTGCAGATCGGCCAAGGCGTTCGCTCGCTTTGCCGCCGTCGTCGTGAATGACGATCGCTCATGGCGGATAAGGCTCGACGACCGGAACATGGATTCCGCCAAGGCCGACCTTCCTATTCTCTCTCTTGAGAAGCTAGGACAGGTCGAGCTCGAGTGGTTCAGGAAGAGGCCGATGGAGGTCTGCGCCTCTCTCTGCTTGGGGATAGACAAAATCATGGCCGAGGTCGGGGCCGAAGCTGAAGGTACTTGTTTTTTCACTCCGTTATTTCTTTCGTTTTAGGTCGACCGACTAACGGTGGCGATCTCTGTTTTGCTGAGGGCTCATGTTGCCAGAGTCTTTGGCCGAGTCAAGCCGCAGGTGAAGTACGACAAGCTCTCCAAGGCCAAGAAAGAAGCTCTTCAATGGGCGAGGAGGACCGCCAAGCTTGCCAAGAGGAATAAGGAGCTAGGCGGCGGTGAACGGCCTAAAAGTCGACCTTGAATCCGCAGAGAAGATAAGGCCAGTGGAGGCCGAGAATGCCGAGTCGCAGCGAAAGATCCATCACATGGTGGCCCAGGCCGTCGGGAGCGGCAATTGAGCAATTCTATAACGCCCTTGCTCGGCGCGTGCCTTGAATGCAGATCTACGAGATCAACTTCGATGAGAAGATGATTAAACCCGCCCATTACGTGGTGGATAACAAGATCATCTTTGCGAGCAAGTGGACGAACAGGAAACGTCGTTCAACCGGCCACCGCTTCTTTCTCGAAGCCTCGTAGCCCGCTGCGGCGGAGTAATTTCTGTAATAGTTTAACTTGCCTTCGGCACAACAATTTTTCGCGCTTCGTGCGATTTTTCAATTCGTGGGCGCTCGGCCGACCAAGGCGTCCGTGTTCAGAATGACAATTTTTACTTGCCTTTAATTACGCTGTTCAAATTTATATTGCTATGTCTGCGTACATTTCTTGCATTTATTCGCCTTAGTTACTTGAACTTGTAGAGCGCTCGCTCGTGGCTTTTCGTGCTATTTCGATAGCGCTGCGTTTATGGTTGGGCCATTTCGATGGCACTTTGGTCGCCATTTCGATGGCATCCGTTGGGATCATTTCGATGATCTCTCGAGGTAGTCGTTTCGATGGCTGCTTTGTCGGGTTATCACTTAACCCTTGGGCCATTTTCGATGGCGCTGTTCGAGTCAACTTCGGTGACCGTTGCTTGTGCCGCCTCTGCGCATACGCTCTGATTGTTTCGACGACACGAGGTTCGCGGGTTATCTAACCCTCGGGCCATTTCGATGGCTCACCGAGCGCATCGTTTCGACGATCTGATCACGTTGATAATCTTCGATCGCTCCTTTGCCACGGGCAATCTTGAGCGACCGGTCATACATTCTTGCGAGAAAGTAAAGAACACATCATATTTCTAAAGGTCAGGCCTCTGTAAAAAACCCAGTGGGAAAAAGAGCGCCTGCCTGCTTTTCATTCATAGGTCGGTCGTCATTACATTCAAATCATTTGTTACATTCAAACGTAATATTTCCTAAGTTTTTCTGCATTCCACGTTCTGGGGATAGTCGCCCCATCCATGGTTTCCAGCTCGTAAGCCCCCTTTCCAGTCTTGTTGATGACCCTGTATGGACCTTCCCAATTTGGTGCGAGCTTCCCTTGGCGTGCATTCTTGTTTCCCACGTCGGCCCGTCTTAGAACGAGCTGACCGACCGTGAAGTCTCTCTTTTGCACGCGAGTATTGTATCCGTTGCGACCTTCTTTGATCAATTGCTCTCTTAGTGATGCTTGGGTGCGCAGCTCTTCAATTAGGTCCAACTCTTCTCGAATAGCCCTGTCGTTATCAACCACTGTAGGGGGATTCGAAGTTCTCCAATTCAGCTCGCCCATCTCTATGGGTATCACAAAGATCGATCCCATATCCCGTTCGGATTGGGGACCCCCGGTCGTTGAGTGAGGGGTCGCCCTGTAAGCCCATAGAACGGATCGCGACTCTTCGACCAGTTCCTTTTCTTCGTCGTCTTTCGCCTCAACCCACGCAAAATTACCTGTTGGCGCCTCGGCTTGGCGTTTGTCTGAGGTGCTCGACCGAGGTGAAACATTTGTTTTACCCCTAAGTCGGCCAACATTTCTCTGAATCTCTTGTCTGTGGAACTGGTGCCGTTTATGCGTTATTAGTTCTTTGAGGATCCCAAAACGGGCCAAAACACGCCGGCCAAAGAACTTGCTTACTTTCGCCGAGGTGATGGTTGCAAGAGGCTCGGCCTCGACCCATTTTGTGAAATAATCTACCGCCACGATCAGAAATTTGAACTGGCTGGGGCGCAGTGGGAGCGGGCCCAAAGAAATCCATGCCCCACCAAGCAAACGGCCAAGGTGAGACAAGACTTTGCAACTCTGTGGAAGGTGCAATGTGGACATCAGCATGTATTTGGCATTTCTTGCACTTCTGAACGAGCTTCTTGGCATCTTCGTCCATGGTCGGCCAATAATAGCCGGCCCTGAGAGCCTTCTTAGCTATGGAACGAGCGCCCTGGTGACTCCCACAAATACCTTCATGAATGTCCCTCAGCACATGGTCGGATTCGACCGACGTAAGACACCTTAACAATGGAGAGGAGAATCCTCTTCTGTACAACTTTCCTTCTATAACCGAGTACTTGGTCGCTCTGAGCCTGACCAACTTAGCTTGCTTCGGATCGCTCGGTTCTTCCCCTTCAACAATATATCTCAGGATAGGGGCGATCCAATCTGAATCCGTGCTGACACACAGAACGGCCAACGACTGACTTGGCTTGGTTGAAACGCTCGGCCGATTGAGAGTTTCCTGAATCAAACTTCTGTGATTCCCCGGGGTCTTGGTACTTGCCAGCTTTGATAGTATATCTGCTCGAACATTTTCGGTCCGAGGCACATGAGTCACTTCAGCCTGGTCGAACTGCTTGAGAAGCTCCCTTACTCTGGCTAGGTAATTCTTGAAAGACGCTCGTCCTTCGTGATCATATAGTTCTTTGATCTGCGAGGCGACAAGCAAGAGTCGATCGAAGTTCAACCCGGTCGACATTGAAGTCCTGGCGTCTTTGCGCAGCCGCCTATGCCGCGCCTCATATTCGGCCTGATTGTTCGATGTATGGAAAGCGAAAGTTAGAGACACCTCCACAGACAGGCCTTCAGAATTTTCTAGTATTAGGCCGGCTCCACTTCCTTTACTATTAGACGACCCATCTACGTGCAAGATCCGTGTCGTTCGGCGATCTTACGGGTAGAGTCATTTCGCTATAAAGTCGGCCAACACTGCGCTTTTTTGTGATCGGATTCAAATTTTATGCCAAACTCACTGAGTTCCACCGCCCACTTTATCATTCGTCCCGCCAGGTCTGGCCGATGAAGGACTTGCCTGATTGGCTGGTCGGTCCTTACCACGACCTGGTGGGCCACAAAGTAGGGTCTCAACCTTCGAGCGGCAATCGAGAGTGCAAGAGCAAACTTCTATCTTCCGGTACCTCACCGGCTCGGGCCGCAGTAGCACTTTACTTATGAAGTAGGCGGATTCGCTTTAGATCGTTCTCTCCGACTAGTCTTCGCGCTTAACTTCTTCTGTTATAGCCAAGTACAGATATAGCGTCTCGCCCGGCAACGGCTTGGTCATGATCGGCGGGCTAACCAAAGCTTGCTTCAATTCATCCAATGCACGCTGGCATTGGTCGGTCCACTCAAAGTCTACATCTTTCTTGAGGAGTTTAAGCAGATGGACTTGCGAGCCGCCTTGGAATGAACACGGAAAGAGCGGCCACCATGCCATTCACCGTTGTATCTCTTTTTAGTCGTGGGCGGCCTCATATCGGCGACCGCCCTGCACTTCTCAGGGTTTGCTTCTATCCCTCTTTCAGTCAGGTGGAAGCCCAAAAATCTGCCGGCCCTCACCCCAAAGGTACACTTCTCAGGATTCAGTCTAAGTGAGTTCTTCCTAGCTTCTTCAAATATTTCCCTGAGGTCGCTCACATGATCTGGGTCGGTCACGCTTTTAATGATCATGTCGTCCAAGTACACCTCTGAGATTCGACCGATCTGCCTCTTGAAAATCTTATTCATCATTCGCTGGTAGGTCGCTCCAGCGTTCTTGAGGCCGAAAGGCATTACCTTGTACTGAAAATTTCCCCGATCGGTCATGAAGGCCGTCTTGTGCCGATCGGGCGGATACATCGTGATCTGATTGTACCCAGAGTAAGCGTCCAGAAAAGACAGTAATTTGTAGCCCGAGGCCCCATCGACCAGCTTGTCGATGTTGGGTACGGGGAAGGCATCCTTCGGGCATGCCCTATTCAAATCAGTGTAGTCTACACACATTCTCCATTTGCCGTTCTTCTTTTTGACCAACACGACATTGGATAGCCAGGTCGTGTACTTGATCTCTTCTATGAAATTGGCCTTTATGAGGTCCTCAACGGCGCTGCGGTGGCTTGAGATTTTTCCTCGCTTACGAGTGCGTCTTCTTTGAGCGACCGGCTTAACCCCTTCATCGACTGAAAGTTGATGGCAGGCTACTTCGATAGGAATGCCGGGCATGTCTGATGCCTGCCATGCGAACAGGTCAGCATAGTCTCTCAAACATTGCACAAGGTCTTGCTTCACTTGCTCTGGTAGGTCGCTACCGAGCTTGACTATCTTTGTTGGGTCGTCTCCCAACTGCACATCTATTAGCTCTCCATGAGGTTCTGGCCTCTTCAACCTGTTTTTCAGCTCTCGGGCTAAGTCATCATCGTTGTCCTCTGGGTCGCTGTCTGGATCATACCGAGCATCCAGATCAGTGACATTGACTTGATGGCCTTCACCAGTGCTTCGAACATTTGGGCCAAGGTCTACCTCATCGCAAATTTGTTGATACTGCATCGCGGCACCGCTTGCGCGCCTCTAGGTCGGCCGCCAGGGTAACTACCTGGTCGTCTTTGCTGTAGAATTTCATCTTCAGATGTACTGTTGATGCCACAGCCTCTAGCTTGCCCAGGGTGGGCCTACCAATGATACATTGATAGCACGACTTGAGGGGAAGTACGAGGAACGTCGTGCGGACCGTCCTGTACAAAGTGCTATCTCCGGTGTCGTCACCAAATGTGACCATGAGTTCGATTGTTCCTAACGGGTAGGTGATCGCTCCATTGAAGCCCGTTAGGGGAGTAGGCTCGGCCTGGGGAATTATCTCGCTCCGATCAACCTTGATCCTGTCAATCAAGCCTTCAAACATGATGTCGGCCGAGCTACCCTGGTCGACCAGGATCCTTTGAACTTCAGTATTGGCCATAACCGCCCTGATTACCAGCGAACATAATCGCTTGGCTCGCCATCGTGCAGGTCGCTATCTCCAAACGAGATGGGGGGTCTGTTCGAGACCGGTGGGACTGTTGATGTTGAACCGACCATCAGGAGCTCGTCCCACTTCCTTTTGGTGGCTTTATTTGATTCTCTACGATCCAACGGGTTGCCACCATGAATGACCATAGCGACGTTGCGACCTCTGGATCGTGGGGCTTCTCGATCTTCAGACCGTTCTTTTTCTTGGACGCTTGAAACAACTACAGCGCCCTTTCCTCTGTCAGGATCCGTTTCTTTCTATTTCTCTTGAGGTCGGTCGCCTTCCTCCGACCTCACATACTTTCCCAACTTTCCTTTCTGAATGAGCTCTTCAATATCATCTTTGAGGGCCATACAGTCGTTAGTATCATGGCCCTTGCTCTTGTGGTAACGGTAGTATCTTTTAGTCGGTCGTGCCCCCTTCTTGAGCACGAGTGGATCGGGCCGCTTTACTCCCACAAGTTCATTGTTTTGGCACTCACTATAGATCTGTGCAATAGAGGCGTTTAGCCGAGTGCGATGATCGAACTTCTTATCTCGAAAGTCAGACCGATTGTCGCGGCGACCTTCATGCCCTTTGGCCGGCTTGCTGCTTTCTTCTTTAGGTCGTACCGGGCGGCCTTTTTGTCGCCGCGAGTTTCTTCATACGCCATGTGGACGTTAGCCCTTGCCAAGAAGTAATCGAGATCCTCGATAATGGTTAAGAGTGAATTCTTCCACGAACCTGGTGGTCGGTCGAATACCACGCTTGATATTTTAGCTTGTCCTTGTCGACAAGTCACGAACGGACTTCGGCCTCGATGTTAAACCGGTCGACATATCGCCTCAACGTCTCATTATCTCCTTGAACAACAGAGTCCAAGTATTCTTCATACCGGTATTGGCAGCGGTTTGCAGTGTAGTGAGACAAGAATGTTCTCGATCAGTCGTCCCATGAGGAGATGGAATTGGGTCGCAGAGACTCCCACCATTCCAATGCGCGCGGATCCAACGACCCGGGGAAAAAGCACGCATTTCATGGTCGGTCCCAATTCCTAGAATAAAGCGATAATTATTGAAGTAACGGAGATGTTTGTGCGGATCCCTCGTACCGTCAAACTTGTTGAGATTAGGCGGCTTGCGGAGATCTCTCGGAATTTTGTAACGCGCTGATCTCCCGGAGAACGGGCGTGCTCGCTCGAATGCCGTTCGACCCAAAGGGTTGCATTGCGAGGCAAGCCTCGCGTGCCCGGCATTCCATAAAATCCTCCGGACGGGCGGTTGGTGGAAGAGGAGGAGGCCTTCGGGTCGCTTCGCTCGCCTCTCCTTGGCCGATCGCGAACGCCCCCGATTCTTCCATCTCTGTAATCTTCCACTCTTCTCGAGAATCCCAAGATCTCGCTTCTCGATCGACGTGACCGGACGACTCATTGGAAGAGTACCTTGTGGGCGGCGGCGGTGTCGTCGGGCGATAGCTAGAATCTTCATAATCGTAGGACATTGAACGCACGCCTACGCTCGTTCTGCCAGGGCGATCTGCGTGCCACGCTTCTTCTCGGCCGGAGAAGCGATGAGTAGTGCTCTCTCGGCGAGAAATGCTCCTTCGAGGAGGAGCGATGTCTTCGCGCCGGTCGGCCAGCGAGCGAAGGGGTTCTCCGTCTTCGCACGCCGAGCGGCCCGAATCGATCCTCTTTACGTCTTGAGAGATGAGCGCGCGTCTCGATGCGATCACACTGATTTTTGTTTTGCAAGATCTGCAAAGCGGCTTGAGTGACATGGTGCGGTAGAGGCTCTGAATGCCCGCTTCAACCCATTTCGGCGCGCAAGTCTCCAGGAGCGGGCGGCTGAACCTGTTGGAGGATAGGTCCGCGACCGTTGTGCACCGAAGGTTCTTGTCGCGGAAGTCCTTGAGACTCGTGGACTGTGACGGCCACGCCCTCCGGGGTCTGCTGCTGATTCTGCCCGGAGGGATTGAGTCGAGAAGTGGCCCGCGTCTGGGGCCGGTCGCGTGGAGCCATGAATGAGGTAGGATAGCGCACGGGCCTCCCACTGTGGTCGCCAATTGATCGTACCTTGACCAATAAAGAGTTGTAGTTGTTGCTTCGTCGAATGGGCCGGTCGTTGAGTGAGTGAAAGGACCGGTCCTGGCTTCACGCGTTGAGCACCTCGGGTGGTACCTGCAAAGACACTCCGACGATCTAGTGAGAGGTCGCTCGGGCAGATAGCACAAGGTTAGAGAACGTACCTGATGCCATATGCGAATGGCGTATATATACTGTGAGGTCCGACCGTTAGCGAGATTTTCGGCCGGCGAGAATTGCGCTCCAAGCAGCGTGTTTGGGCCGATCGAGTTGGGCTGGGCCGCAGGTCCAATTGCTGTTGGCGGTTCTCGTATTTGCTGATACACCCAGGAACACCTCGTACCTGCAAATGAGACGAACAGATGCATGCAAATGCCCTGATTGCCTTTTTGATGGGATGAATGTGATGTGATGCAGGAATTTCTTTTTGCTTGTATGAATTTTGTCTATGTTTGATGAATGCAATGCATGAATTTTATTTGTTTTATTGCTCTCTTGCTCTTTTCCAGTTTCCATTTTTTTCTTTTTTCGCTGGTTCGACCAAATCGTGGGACTTGCGTTATGAGGCGCGGTAGTTGTCCATACTAGTTCGAGAGTCACGCCTCAGCCTTTTGAGAATTGCTTTGATGCGATCAGCGCTTTTGTTTGATTCTTGTGAACTTACCTGATTGAAAGATCATTTCTTTTCTCATGATTTTCAAAAGTTTCGCAATGATTTTAATGCTCTGATTTATGCACATTTTCGTAATCCATTTATCATCTGTCATAAAACATCATTTTAAAGCACAAAAATGAAAAAGGAAGCAATGATAGAACAATAAACGGATGGAGTGGGAAATTTGGACTTTTTATTCACATGGAAATCGGACGCGCAAAAAGTCGCGCCGACTGAAGAGAGTACATTGAGAATTTTGAAACTAAAAAGAAAACAAGAAAAATGGACGCCACAGATCTTATGAGCGCTCTTTGTCTTTGGAGTGTTGATGCCAATCAACCATACTTATATCCTTGATCACCCTTCTATCCAAGCTTTTGAAGGCGCTGCTTGCCTTTTTTTTCATTTTTTTAAGTCCAACTTTCCTGACCCTAATTTTTGTCTAGACCGCTCTTTGCGAGTTTTCAGTCCACCGGGTCGCTCTTTTTTTGCCTAGGTCGCCCTTTCGGGTTTTCAACCTAGCGAGCTAATTCTTGCTTGGCTCATCTTTCTCTTTTTTCTTTTTATTTTTCTCAGGCGTAATATCTTTTGACTGAATCTGAATTGACTGGGTTTCTAAGTTCTTCACCGTCCATGTTGGTGAGTATCAATGCTCCTCCAGAAAAGGCTTTCTTTACCACACATGGTCCATCATAGCTAGGAGTCCATTTCCCACGGGGGTCACTCTGAATAGGCAGGATCTTCTTGAGCACAAGGTCTCCCTCACTGAATTCTCGGGGACGAACCTTCTTGTCGAAAGCCGTCTTCATCCTTCGTTGATACAACTGGCCCTGACACAGGGCAGCAATTCTTTTCTCCTCAATGAGATTCAGTTGATCCAGACGAG
This sequence comes from Oxytropis ochrocephala, assembly GCA_020916435.1. Lineage (NCBI taxonomy): Eukaryota > Viridiplantae > Streptophyta > Magnoliopsida > Fabales > Fabaceae > Oxytropis > Oxytropis ochrocephala. Next base: position 65,956,747 of record CM037095.1, read on the forward strand.
CTTGGACCCATTCTGATTCTTCCAACTTGGTTTCCATCAGCACCCGTAGGGAGGGTATCTCAACTTCGATAGGGAGGACTGCTTCCGACCCATACACCAAAGAGAAAGGGGTTGCCCGGTAAATGCGCACCGAGTGCGATACCCATGCAAAGCGAAAGGAAGCATCTCATGCCAATCCTTGTAGGTTACTACCATCTTTTGCACAATCTTCTTGATATTCTTATTGGCTGCTTCGACTGCCCCATTCATCTTGGGACGGTATGGAGAAGAATTATGATGTCGGATTTTGAAGTCTTCACATAGCTCTTTCATCATCTTACTGTTCAGGTTGCTGCCATTATCTGTGATAATCTTATCTGGAATCCCATAGCGACATACCAGATCTCTCTTTACGAACTTAGCAACCACAGAGCTAGTAATGCTGGAATATGAAGCAGCTTCAACCCACTTGGTGAAGTAATCAATAGCGACTAGGATGAAGCGATGCCCATTTGATGCCTTAGGCTCGATAGGACCTATGACGTCCATGCCCCACATTGAGAATGGCCAAGATGCAATTAAGACATTTAGGGAAGCAGGTGGCACATGAATGTGATCAGCGTAGATTTGACACTTATGACATTTTCTCACAAAGCTATAGCAATCTGATTCCATTTGCAGCCAATAATAGCCAGCTCTTAAGATTTTCCTTGCCATAGTGTGCCCACTGGAATGAACTCCAAATGAGCCTTCATGGACTTCTTTCATGATTTTTGTTGCCTCTTCTTCTGCCACACACCTCAGGAGGACCATATCATAATTCCTTTTGTATAGTACTTCGCCGTTCATAAAGAAATTCCTTGACAATCTTCGGAGGGTTCTCTTGTCATTCTCTGATGCTCCGGGAGGGTATTCTCTGTTCAAGATGTACTGCTTGATGTCATGATACCAGGGTTTGTTATCTGACTCTTCCTCAATTGCCGCGCAGTAATGATGTGCTGGCAAATCTCGATGCTGAATCCTGAAGTGGGTTAAGCTTTTGTCGCAGTTGATGTTGAACATTGAAGACAAAGTGGCTAGTGCATCAGCCAACTAATTCTCATTGCGAGGAAGATACTGAAATGTGATTTCCTCAAAAGGCTCAACCAACTCTAGAATGTAATCTCGGTAAGGGATCAACTTGGGGTCCCTGGTCTCCCAATCACCATTCACTTGGTGAATGACTAGAGCTGAATCTCCATACACATCAAGTCTCTTAACCTTCCAATCAATGGCTGCTGGATACCGAGAATACATGCCTCATATTCTGCAATATTATTGGTGACGTAGAAGCTTAGTCGACAAAGGAACGGAATGAAGCGATTATCGGGGAAATCAAGATCGCCCCGGCTCGTGCCCCATACATGTTGGAGGCACCATCAAACACCACTCTCCATCTTTCATCTTACGAGATTTCCTTCTTCAAACAAGGCCATGATATCTTCATCCGAAAGTCATCTTGCATAGGTGATAATCTTCAATGGGCCGGTGTGCGGTACTCGGCGGTAACACTACCTTTAATTGCTTTCGAGTGACATATAGGAGATCATATTCGATAATCGCATTTGCCAACGGGCCGCCTCCCCTGTAAGTGCGGGCTTCTCGAAGATGTACTTGATAGGATCCATTTTAGATACCAACCAAGTAGTGTGACTTAGCATGTCTTGCCTCAAACGATGAGCAAATGAAGCTAAAGCACAACAAGTCTTTTCTAGCGGCGAGTACCTTGTTTCGCAAATCGGTGAATTTCTTACTCAAGTAGTAAATGGCATGCTCTTTCTTCCCAGATTCATCGTGTTGCCTCTAACACACAACCCATTGAGTCGCTCTAGCACGCTTAGGTGCGAGGATCAAGGTCCATCGGTCACAGGAGGCATCAAGATAGGTGGATTCTGAAGATATTTCTTGATCTTCTCAAATGCTCTTTGGGAATTATCATTCCATTTGGTCTCTTGATTCTTGCACAATAATTTGAAGATTGGTTCCACATGGCGATCCAATCGGAATATGAACCTAGAGATGTAATTCGATCTTCCAAGAAAACCCCGAATCTCTTTTTCTCGCTTTAGGAATGGCATCTCAAGAATCGCCGCACCTTATGCGGATCGATTTCTATCCCCTTTTGGTGACGATGAATCCCAACAACTTTCCTGATCGCACGCCAAAGGTACACTTGGCAGGATTTAATGTGAGCTTGAATTTTCTCAACCGCTCGAAGAGCTTTTGCAAATTGACAATGTGTTCCTCATCAGTTTTAGACTTTGCGATCATATCGTCCACGTAGACCTCTATTTCTTTGTGCATCATGTCGTGAAACAATGTGACCATAGCCCTTTGATAGGTAGCACCGGCGTTCTTCAACCCGAACGCATGACTCAGAATGTTCCCCCGAAGGGTTATGAAAGTTGTCTTCTCCATATCCTCAGGAGCCATCTTGATCTGATTATACCCTGAATACCCATCCATGAAGGAGAATAGTGAATGCTGCACCGTACTATCCACTAAGACATCAATATGGGGCAGGGGAAAATCATCTTTGGGACTAGCACGATTCAGATCTCTGTAATCAACGCACATTCTAACTTTCCCGTCCTTTTTCGGAACCGGTACAATGTTAGCAACCCATTGTGGATACTTGGCTACTGCTAGGAACCCGGCGTCAAGCTGCTTTTTCACCTCGTCTCTGATCTTTAAGGACATTTCTGGCTTCATTTTTCTCAGTTTCTGCTTTACCGGAGGGCATTCTGGCTTGACCGGCAATTTATGTACCACTATGTCAGTATCTAACCCTGGCATATCCTGATAAGTCCATGCGAAGACATCGACATAGTCATGCAAGAGTTCGATTAGCTTCTTGCGCTCACTTTCTTTCATTGAAGTACCCACCTTTACTTCCTTCTTACTGTCCTCAGTGCCTAGGTTAATTATCTCAACAGATTCCCCATGTGCCTCGAATAACCTTTTCCTCTTGTTCAACCATTCTCATCAATTACGGAGGGGTTTCAGTCATCCTCAACATCCTCCTCACTTGATTAACTGGGTGATCAAAATTAACATATGAACCGTTGGCATCATTATTCTCAAAGATATTCATTTTAGATCTGCATTTGCGGGAATAGAAAGAAATGAACAAGCAAAATAGAAACACAAGATGAAGACACATGACAATGAAAAGCAATTTTATTCATTTGAGAATCAAAAACAACATTTTATTGATAGATGATATTCGAAGGAAAAACATGCATGCCCATATGAAATATTCTAAGGCCTCAAGGCGAGCCAAAGAATTTACATTACAAAATCATTACTTTGGAATGAAAATAACAGGGAAATCAATGATCTTCCAATTATCAAGCTCTTCATCTGCAGCACTGCGACGCACCAAGTCCACGCTTTTGTCTTCCACAACTGATTCTTCCTCAATGACGGCCACCTGATCGGGATCCAGCATACCCGCGCTCCTGAAGCTCTGGGGGAGGTTATAGATAGGAACCTTCTTCAAGCCCGGTTTCTGCCCCCTGAAGCTTAGCTAGCCTCCTTTCTCGCTTTTCCTCGGCATTCTCTTCTTATCAGCTTGAGTGGGCCAATATCCTAACCCACGCCTATCCTTGTACTCTTGCAAATCGCATTCTGCGCGCGGAATTCCTTGGTCGACTTTCCTAAACCTTTTCCAACTGGTAACCATTTTTCAAGATGACCTTGGCTACCATGATAGCGGCGTTAGATATCTTTGGTCGAGCGGTGGGGGCTTCTTCCCCACGAAAGTGGCATTTGCAATTTCCAAATGATCGAAAGGCGATTCAAGTGACTCTCTGCGGCCTCAATGTATTGAGGAGGATGGGGCTTGCTAATTAGGAACTCTTCCTCTCCACAAACGACTATCAGCTTGTCGTCGACTACAAACTTAAGCCTTTGGTGGAGGGATGAAGGAACAATGGCAAGCAGATGAATCCGTGGTCTCCCAAGAGACAATCGTATGATGATGCAATGTCCATGATCTGAAAATTCACATAAAATACTTCTGGACCTATCTGCATCGGGAACTCCATTTCTCCTATAACCTCTTTCTTGGATCCGTCAAATGCCCTGACTAGTGTTGAGCTAGGCTTCATATACGAACAGTCTACATTTAGTCTGTTCATAGTAGACTTGGGCATGACATTCAAAGAGGATCCATTATCAATGAGGACCCGAGAGAGTGTATATTCACCACATCTGACTGAAATGTGAAGTGCCTGATTATGCCCCTTCCCCTCGGGGGTGAGCTCATCATCAGTAAAGGTAATATAATTGGATGCAACAATATTCCCTACGATGCCATCGAGCTGGTCAACAGTGATGTTCTGGGCTACATGGGCTTCATTTAATACTTTCATTAGAGCTGCACGGTGGGCCTCAGAATTGAGCAGTAAGGACATGATAGAGATCTTTGCGGGAGTGTGGTGCAGCTGGTCCACCACTTTGTAATCGCTCTGCCGCATGATCTTCAAAAATTCGGTGGCCTCTTGCTCTGACACCTTCCTACTTTCCTTAGGCTCTTGGGTTATACCCTTACCTTTGCGAACCTTCTCCTCATCCTCCTTGGAGGGCCCCTTTCCTAGGACTTCGGGGGCGTAAACACGTCCGCTTCTGGTTACCCCACTACTCCCTGCAATATTGGTGATGTCAAGTGAAGTTTGAGATTTCGGAGCCGAAAATGGCACATCGTAACTCCACGGGACTTTATTGTTCTTCTCCGCTAGGAGTGGAAACAGAGACACTATTGCTATTCTGGCTGGGAGCTGGAAATGGGATCACAATAGTCTTTGGCTTTTCCACAGCCGAATTTCGACTGTATGGCACCTCAATAGGTCTCTGCACATCTCTACCCCATTCTGATTGGAAGGTCAGAACATCCTCTTCTCTCCCCTGCATACCCACCTGGATGATGTGGCGGTCTATCAGATCCTATAACACCACCTTGAATGTTTCACATGCTCCCACACAGCTGACATTAGCACAAACTCCACAACCCATTCTAATAATCCCGCATTTGCACAATTCCGCATGAATGATTTCTAGGGGAGTCCGAATATCTTCTACTGATCTGATTAGGGATTGCTCTTTCATATTCATTATTGCATTAGCGGCATGCTTCCCATGACCGAGCAAATGTTAGTCGTGATATTTGGATCCTCTGTTTGAAAGTTATGCCCTTGGTATCAATCAGATCTTGCACCACAATTTTGAAGGCCTTGCAGTCCTCAACAGCGTGTCCAACTGCCCCTTCATGAAATGCACAAGTAACATTGGGATTGTAGCCTCGGAAGTAGGGTGGCTGGACTGGCTTCATGGGTCTGGTATTGATGAGGTTGTTTGTGGCAAGATAGTTGAAAAGGTCAGTATAGGATATAGGGATGGGATCAAAGGTGGTCTGTTTTTTGTCTTGGTAGTTTTTGTGGTAGTTGTTTGGCGGTGGACGAGTTGGTTGCGTTTGAGTTGGGACATGGGTGTTTTGTGGTTGATAAGGTGAGCTTATGGTGATAGCGTTGGTTTCTCCTTCTTTCTTCTTTGGGAATCCGGGGAATGACTTCTTGTGGGTGGTTGCATTTGCGGAACTATGGGCAATCTTGCCGCTTCTCAGTCCATTTTCTAGCCTTTCACCGATGATTACCATGTCTGAGAAATTGGAAGATACGCTGCCGATCAACCGATCATAGTATAACGGTGGCAGGGTTTCCATGAACATGAAGACCAGTTCTTTCTCCAACAAAGGGGGTGTTACCTGCGCAGCCAAAGCCCTCCACCGTTGGGCATACTCCTTAACTGACTCATTATCTCTTTTCGCCATGCTCAGAATCGTGTTCTGCAGCGCGCCATATCCGTATTATCTTTGATGTATCGCTCGAGGAAGGCATCGGCCAAGTCCTCCAACAATGAATACGGGATGGTTCTAGCCGCATATACCGGTTGAGAGATGCCCAAAAAAGGCTCTCTTGGAAATAATGGATCAAAGAACTTGTCATCATGAGAATTCGCGACCATTTTTCTACAAAGACATTGTCAGATGGCTTTTAGGGCAGGTCATGCCTCGGTACTTGTCAAAGTCAGGCACTTTGAATTTAGGAGGTAGAACCACATCAGGGATGAGACACAGATCCCGAGCTTCTCTTGCTCTAGAGCTCGGCCCTTCAATCATTCTTAAGCGCTCTTCTAACATATGATACCTGTCTCTAGCTTGAGGAGTTTCAGCAGGATAGTTCTGAGGAAAGCCATTCACACCGTAGTGAGGATTACTCATCAACATTACGGCTGGGTTCACGTGTGGGTCACGTGAGTGAGTGGTATTCCCAGGGATTGATCCCTGAACTTGGGGATGGACCATAGCTGGTGAATGAAAGCCAAACGGAATTCCCTGCGGAATAGGGATCTGAATTTGGGCCTGAGGCGTTCCCGTTCCTCCATTGTTTGCGGCTAAGATGGGTTGGACTTGCTCTGCAACCCTAGGGGGATTACTTCCTGCATTAGCCTCAGCTCCTGGAGGTGTGTATCCGGATGGGAGTCCCCAAGGCATCCTATGCATGACCGGTTGGCTCTGATTGTTGGCCCCCGAAGTATGAGCGAAGGTGACGGTCTCAAGATTCGGAAGAGCGACAGCAGCCTTCCGGCGGCGGCGGGGACTTTCAAATGGCTATTCCGCTCCTCAAGTGTCCAGTAGTATCGCCATCATTTCGATCATCTGTGCTTCCATTGCCCCCATTTTCGTCCTCAACTCCCGATTCTCCCGAACCAATTGCTCGGATTGGGAAACTCGGCCGATTGGGGTATCATGGTCCGATTCACCACTTCCTAGGTCTTCAATAATAGGGCGGTCCGAGTCATTACGTTAGCCGCCATGAGCCTTGCTTGCGCATTTCGAGTCGGTATCGATGTTGGCGAACCAACTTGCCTTTTCTATTGATGGAACACATTTTATGAGCGCGAGAGTCAAATAAATAAATGCAAATGCAATGCAATATGTATGATTTATGTTTGTTTTGGTGCCGAAAATCACAGTAGCGACTTCGTCTTGTCATAAGCGTGTAAGTTTAAAGCTCTAACACTTCTTTTTAATTAATTTTTGGTTGCAATGAGGTTGGAAGCAATAGGCAAAACAAACACACTTTATTCAAAAGGAAAGAGTACTACAACTTCAAACTTGAGCGGAAAGCAAAGTCTGAGTGCAAAATCAAAAGTACAATACCCCAAAGAAGATTACAACTTTTAAAAGAAAATTACAATTTCCTAAGGATTGTTACAATGTTCCAAAGTGAACTTCAAAGGCATATAGTTTTCAATTTCTCCTCCCTCTTCCTCTTCTTGCTTTCTCACCGCCCCTTTGGCTTTCTCCATGAGTTCTTCTGTTAGAATCTTGCAATACTCGACAAACTCGTACACCTTGGCTGGAGTGTTGAAAGGATTCATTTCTGCTTCAGCTTTCCTTAGCTTCTTGGGAACATCTCTCACAGCCTGGTTAGCTAGCCCTGCTAGCTTTGAAAATTTACTCTTCCAAAGCTGAATCTCATCCCTCAGCTCCTTGACAATCTCTTGGTCCTCTATTCTGCCAATTAAGGCCATGAAACGTTGCTCCCAATACCGGCTTTCTACTTGCACTTGCTCGTAAGAGTCCCTTAGGCATCTGAGATTCCTCTTCAATTCCTCTGACCTTCCTTGTTCAAACCCTAGAGCTTGTTGGTACTCTTTCAAGATTCCTGTGATAGACTCTCTGTCTTGCCTGATGCTTTCCATTTGGTTCCCCAACTCGAACTTCATCACTTGGAATTCTTTTCTTGACTTAACTAGTGCGTCTCTGACCATTTTCTCTTTCTCCCGCGACTTGTCATATAGTTCCCTCCATTCACGTGCTTCTGCCATAGCTTCGTTCATCTTTGAGGCACACCTCTTTACTTCCTCTTTAGCACCTTTCAAATGTTTCTGAATATCCCTCTTGCTTCCTTCTTCTATTTCAAGTTTCTTGTTGGCTGCTTCAATATCTGCGGCTTGAAGAGCATTTTCATTCTCTAGCTTCCGCTTATCTTGCATCACTTTTCCCAATCTGTTTTGCAAGGCCCTCTTTTCTTCTTCCGCTTTAGATAATGCCAACTTAGCCTCTTCTAGCTCTTCAATGAGGGGAACTTGAGGTTCTGGTATTTGCTCTTCAAGTGATGGCCCCTTTTGGTTGGATAATCGAGTTTCCTTAATCCTCTTTTCGAGCCATTGAGTGAAGGAGATAGCAGTAGTCCTTTTAGATAACTCACCTTTGCCTCTCCGCTCTACGGTTTCCCAAGCTTGCAAGACTCGCCGAAGTAAGTCCTCGTCTTTAGGGATCCCCGCATGGAGGTAAAAACGGAACAACATAGCTTCGGAGGGTGAGTCCCCATAGAGGTGCCCGAGTTGCCTCAAGGTCAAAGATGGGTTATAGTTAATGCATCCTGTGTCCCCATGAGAGGAACATTCTGAAACTACCACATTGGAATATCACTGAGGGTTTATCCTCCCAACACTTGTGTGAGAACCATCGAATTTGGAGAGCGTCGAGGTTCTTCAAGGTATCTTTCCACTCATGTGGGCTCATAGTCTTTGGATTGCAACCCAAGGCATAGGAAATCAAATCTCCAACATCACTTTTGTTAATGCATACATGATTGATCAACCAAGCGTACAACACAGGGAAGAACAACGCATCTTATCCTTTCTAACTCATGATGGTGGGTGAAGGCACGATAGGTCTCGGCGAGAATGGCGGGAACTGGATTGATGGGACTTTTTGCACTCTTGAAGGCTATGAACACACCAACATCAGTTTCATCTATATGTTTCTCAATCTGAGGGAAAAGAACAATGCCGAAGATGGTCAGAGCTAGTACTTGCTTGAAAGAAACCCAGTCCTTTGATACTACATAGCTAGACATCAAGCTCTCAAAGTACTCTTGAGAAACCCGGATATATTGTTACGCTTAACCTTGTGGGACCGCACTTCTTCCATACCGATTTGTAACAAAGAAGCCAATTTCTCATCCAAATAATCATCGTCTCGATCATTGGTAAGGTCTAACCTCCGAGCGATCAAAACCTGTAATCTTCTCATACTCCTCTAGGGTAGGTGCCATTTGGAAGTTCTTGAAAAGAAAACACACGATCTCGGAATCATAGAACCAACATAGGGCGGCGATGGCACTCTCTTGTACTTCCAACCAGTAGTAACTTGCGGATGTTCCCATAAGTCTTGTCGAAGGACGTAAGCTCAATAGGACCTAATAGGGAAGCATACTCCTTCAAACTAGTTACATCAATCTTCTTTACAATGGGAACCTTGAATTGAATGCGCTTTGCCTTTTGCTTCCATATTGCTTCTTACACACCTATGACAAGATTCAGTGTTATGTTGTGATCTCTGGCAAACAAACTTTAATGCATGAAAAATGCAAATGACGAAAGTTTTTTTTTTCAAAATTTTGTTAGATGCAAATGCAAATGCAAAATGATGTGAATGCGAAATGATGTGTTATTTACATGGAAAAATGGTAAGAAAGTGAGGTTATTGGTGGTACTTTAAACATTTTCAACGATACACGCTACACGCCACCCCATGTAGGTATTTATGAGGGGAAAAGAAAAATTACTTTCTACAATTTTGAAATAGAGTTTGAAAAAAAGGAATGCCTAAGCTAATGCAACAAACAAGGGCGTGCCCCCGTGTCCTACAAAGGGTGGGAATCCTAGGGTCTAAAGTCGACGAAAAGGGTAATCCTCCCATGTAGGTTCTAATCACTTTCTCACAATGGCAACCAAGAGTTAAAGTCTCTCTCACGATGACACTCACAATCATAGAAAGCTATCGAGTGTGAGGCATCATGACAAAGCGTACTCTTGGGCGAAACTTTCATGAGAGCCATACAGACAAAGGTCTACGAATGGCAGTCACTAATCGTTCCCACTCTCCTAGGTTTTTGTTCAGACCTTGGGTTTTAGGCCCCACTCAATGCTCACAAGTATAGGGTGTGAAGTGTGTGTTGAGGGCACAACACCTAGAAATAACTACCCTTCCCCACCTGCAAGAAAAACCGGAAGGCAGATCCGGCATAATAGGTCGTCTACCCTAAGGTTCAACATGCATACATCATTTCAATATACAAACCATTTTAAGAAGCCTACAATAATTACACGCATTGCTTACAAAGAAAAGGAGCGATGGAGAGGGATTGTTCTAAAATATAACAAACAAATGACATAAGGAATAAAACAAAAGTAAGAAGAATGGAGGTAAAACAAAGCATATTAAATCAGCAAGGCAAATCACACATTCAATTAATCGGCTTTGACCCACTTAAAAAAAATGTCCCCAGCAGAGTCGCCAGCTGTTGCACCCCGAAAAATCCTTGGAGGGACTTTTCTTCGCACAACTTTGTTTTTAGAGTCGCCACCAATATTTTTTAAAGGTAAAACATTGAAAAAAACCTTTTTTCGGAAAGCAATGGTCTCGGAACCATTAGATTTGGGTTCGGGGGTCTAGTTACGTATGGGGAAGGTATTAGCACCCCACAACGTCCCTTCGAAGAAAGGTTACCTTAATTAAATATGTGATTTGCGGAGTTGATTTGGAAAAATGCTTTGTTTTTACCTTTTTTGTTTATGAGTGACTTAATGAAAAATCTTTAATTTTTTGCGCTTGATGGAGGGGATCCACTCCTACGTATCTCCAGGTGCGATGGAGAATTCAAAGCTACGTAGTTCTTGTTTTGAGAAAGGTTTTTGTTTTTTATCTTATTTAATTGTGAAAATCGAGCTTTCATGATGATCAATTGAGCAAAGGCTCCAAGTGACCAACATTAGCACTCCATTGTTAATAATCATGCAAGCAAAGTCTTCGCAAGGCTACTAACAAAGTTTTTAATTTTAGTGAAAATCTTTAGGAAAATTAGGCATTCACGGTGATCAATTGAGCAAAGGCTCCAAGTGACCACCACTAGTACCTCATTGTTAGTAATCATGCAAGCAAAGGCTTCGCAGGACTACTAACAAAGTTTTTAATTTTAGTGAAAATCTTTAGGAAAATTAGGCATTCACGGTGATCAATTGAGCAAAGGCTCCAAGTGACCACCACTAGTACCTCATTGTTAGTAATCATGCAAGCAAAGGCTTCGCAGGACTACTAACAAAGTTTGAATTTGGAATAGGTATTCTAGGATTCTTGAACTGTACAGCCCATTCGTCCGAGAACGCCGATTAAACTAGTTGTACAACCGGCCTAATCCCCTATTTATATTTTAGAAGAAAATATTTATTTAAGTTTTGTTTAAGAGCAATTGTTTTATTTTTTGAGAATTAGGTAGAAACGAGAAAATGAGTGAAATAGTAAAAACGAGGTGTAATTAACAGCAAAGGGGATAGCGTAAACAGGGGGTGCACTTGGTAAAGCCCAACTCGTTTTTGTTGGGGGCGCTGGCTTGTAAAAAAAAGGCTTAAAATACATTAACTACACACACTCAACATATCAACGAAAGAAGCTTAGTTAGGCAACCCTAATCCCATTTTCTTCTCCAGCTGCGCCGTTCACATTTACATTTGAGAGAGAGAGAGAGAGAGAGAGAGAGGAGAACGAACCGAGAGGAAGGAAGAGGAGAGGGTCTGCGAACGAGAGAGGAGGGTACCGCCGGAAAAGGGGGTGGACGGCGGAGGTGCTGCTACGTCGGAGGGTCGTTCGTTGTTGTCTCGTTGAGCTGTTGAAGAAGGTGAGGAGGAGGGTTGCGTTTTTTATTGAAGGCCGAAGGGTTCTGCCCTGGGTTGCGGCGCAGGTGGTGGTGGCCTCCGGTGGTGTCGTCGCCGCGGCGTCTGAGCTGGGAGGGTGAGGCGTGCTGCAACTGCGTGCGTTTGGGTGAGCTTTCGTTTGGTTTTTGTGGTGGTTTTGATGTAGGGAGGCTGATGGAAGTGGGTGGTGATTTGTGGTGTTGATGTTGATGCAAGGAGGCTGATGGAGGTGAGTGGTTGTTGTGTTTTTTTTTGACGTTGATGCAAGGAGGCTGATGGAGGTGAGTGGTTGTATTTCTGTGTGTTTTACTGTTTCTCTTCCTTGCTGTCTGTCTCCGTTTTTTCCCCCTTTCACTGTTGTTGTGGGTCTCTATTTATAATGGGGTTTGTGTGGTGTAGGTGTGGGTGAAGAGCAAGAGATTATAGCTGTTGGAGACAAGGTGGTTGTGGCTGCAGCTGATACATAGTGGAGCAGCAAGGGGGCTGACATGTTTTTGCCCAAAATGAAAACCAAACAAGGGGACAAGAAGAAGGAGAAATGAGCTTGGAGCTCAAAATACCCACTTGCAAAGAATGAAGCAAAGATCTTTGTTACTCATTATTTTTGTTTGACTTTTTATTTATTTATTTTATTATTAATATTTTTATGTGAAAAATGTAATTGCATTATTTTAAATAAATAAAAAGAAAATAAGTTCAAACAAGCCAATTACTTGATTACCTTTTATAGATGACTACTAGTTAACCAATAATAATGAAACAAATAACAGTAACACTGAATTGTTAACTTTCGCACAATTAAATGACTCTCGCACGGCAAACAACACACTTAGTTAGCAGTTTAATTTGCACTATGAAGATAAACACGCGCGCTTAAATCGACACTCGCGCCTAAATGAAACACGCATCTAAATAGGCACGCGCACACAACAATACTTAAGTGGTATGAGTTCATTAGGGCATTTACGCGGTCAAGAATAGTGCACTTTACACAACGAGACACCTATTTTGAGGTTTTCTGAAAACAAGAAAAATACTTATTAAAATTGGGTATTTACAAAAATACAATTTTATTTGATTTTCGCCTAGTCGGACAAAATTGGGGTATGACACTACTATCCTTGAGAATCCTTCGATAAATCTCCGATAGTATCCAGCCAAACCAACAAAACTACGGATCTCAGTCACTGACCTTGGTTGTTCCCATGAAAGTACAGTCTCCACTTTCGCTGGGTCCACAGCAATTCCTTCCTTGGTAATCACTGTTGTGCGAAAAGGTGATGTGCAAGTGTACACAATCACAACAAGTAATATATTGATAAGTAAAGTTCGTCTCCACAGGGATTGGTATTAATTTTAAAGTTTAAAAAGGAATTACACTTAGAGGAACAAGTAACACGTAATTGAGTAGCAAAGTTCAGTTGAACAGAGATTGGTTAAAGTAACAAATTAAAAAGTAATTTAAGATATGAGAGAAGTAAGTTGGATTGCTTTCACTAAGTAAATTCCCAAAAATAAGACGCTATAACGTCACACGCTATAGCGTTAAGCGCTATTATGAAAATGTTTTGTGCCTTTCGATCCACTAACGCCGAGTGGTTTCATTACAAGATGCCTATGTCTAGGTTCTAAATAAGTTCACCCCTGTATAATCAAGATCCCACAGCTTAAGCTTTATAAACTATTGCAACTTCTATGTCTAGAGGAAGCAAAAATTGGTTAAATGTCTTTAACCAACCTTATCGTTCATATTAATCCTTGAAGTCTTTCTATGGTTCATGTCCAATCCACGAGAGGTACTTGTTCTCGTGGCCAAATATAAAACAGTTTGGAAGAATTATAACACAAGAATTAAAACACAAACGTGAGAAATTATATACGTAATATTAAACGTTCATTACAAGTTCTAGCAACCCAACTCAAGGAGTTTAGCTCATGTTGAGCATCATCAAAATAACACAAACACACATACTTGCATTACCGTAGGTAAGAAGGAAATTACAAGTGCAAAAGATACAATCTTGAAGTCTCCTAATCATCCACGCAAAGATGGTACATCATCAGCTTCACACCAAGAGAAAAAGCAGAAAATTACAAAAGAAGAGAAAATAAAATCTAAAAGCTTCAAGTGTTTCAATGGAGAAGAAAATGTATCAAGTTCTATCTCTCTCTAAAACTCTCTCTAACTCTCGGTCACACTAAGGAAAGGGGAGAAGGAAGATGATGTAGTCCCCTAGTATGTGGTGCATGTCTTCTCAAAAGTCAATAAAGTTGATGTTTGCTTTTCACCAACTCCACTATTCTTCACTCATGCGATGCCAAGTGTCCACAAAGATCCAATAAAATCCGGGCATGTCAGCAAGTACAGTGGACACATGATATGGAGCTTGGATTAATGAGCTTGGCGCCAAAATTGCACTTTTACTTTAGATGCTCAGCTGATCTACCTTCTAGACGCTATAGCGTTAGACGCTATAGCGCTAAACACTGCAATACTCACAAAATACATCAAAACCTTCACAAGGGCACCAAATGTGCCAATTTCATAGCAAAGCAGTATTTAGCCCTTTCTTTCCTAATATTAACAGAAATGCAATAAATACTATACTATTATTACTTGAGAACTTACTTAATTTAATGATTAAAGGTATAAATAACTCATATAAATATGAGTTATCAATCACATGACCTAAAAATTTAACTTCTTCAATCCAAAATTCACACTTTGACAGCTTTGCATATAACTTCTTCTCCTGTAGAACTTGCAAAACTTGCCGAAGATGATCTTCATGCTCCTCGTAGCTCTTAGAATAGATAAGAATATCATCAATGAACACAACGACAAATTTGTCGAGAAATGGATTAAAAATCCGATTCATGTAATCCATGAAGATAGCGGGTGCATTCGTTAATGGCATCACCAAATACTCGTAATGACCATAACGAGTCCTAAATGCAGTTTTTGAAATATCCTCGGGTTTTACTCTAATTTGGTGATATCCCGTTCTCAAATCAATTTTTGAGAAAACAACAGCTCCACGAAGTTGATCCATCAAATCGTCAATGCGAGGTAGAGGGTACTTATTCTTTATCGTCACTTTGTTCAATTGACGATAGTCGACACAAAGTCTTGAACCTCCATCTTTCTTCTTTACCAACAAGACTGGTGCTCCCCAAGGTGATACGCTTGGTCTAACAAATCGCTTTGACAAAGAAATCCTCAAGTTGACTTTTCGATTCGCTAACTCCGTAGGTGACATCCTATACGGTGCATTAGAGATTGGACTGATCCGGTATGAGATCTATTGAAAATTCAATATCTCGCATGGGGTAATCCGGAACATCTTCTCGAAATACTACTTAGGAAAATCTTTTCTGACGGGTACTTCGCTTAAAGTAACTTCTTTTTCCACTTTTAAGGAAGATAACAACATGTAACCTTGAGCACCTTCTTTTAACGAAGCTATTGCTTGATTAGCAGATATAAATTCTGAAATTCTAGGGTCGGGAAAAACTAAAGTTTTATGCGCACAGTCCAAAAGGATGTGGTTAGAAGACAACCAATCCATGCCTAAAATCACATCTAGTTGTGTTAAAGGTAAACATATCAAATCAACAAGGAATCTCCTATCATGGATAACAATAGGGCAGTTTAGACACATAGATTGTGCCACTATAGGTTTAGCAGTTGGAGCAGAAATGATCAAATCAAAAGGTAATGATGTAACAGGTAAATTCAATTCTTTCACTCTATCCAAAGAGATAAAAGAATGGGTTGCTCCGGAATCAAATAATACGGTTAAGAGCTTACCTTCCATGTCACAATTCCCTAGTATAAGATCTTCAGATTGCGAAGCCTCAACACCACTGATGGTGTAAACTCTTCCTTTTGCCACCGGCCTGTCAGCTCTCATATTATTCACCGCTGGTTCCACTTTTGGCTCAGTGCAGTCTTTCACCATGTGTCCCGATTTTCCACATTTGTAACACACCACCTCCGAGGACATGTGTCGACCATATGATCTTGCATTCGCATTTGAAACATCGTCGGATGGGTCCTGGATTTTGTTTCCTATTTAGTCCACCGCCAAAAGCGATGAGATCGGACGATATGGTTGTTGATTCGATTATTCCACGAGGGTCGGGAATAAGGCTTCTTGTAAGGTTGTTTCCCCTTTGGTTCCATCCTTGTGTTGGATACCGACCTGAAACTGACCTCCCAGATTTCCCGATTGATTCCACCTTCCTTCATTGTCTCTATCTTCCTACACTTTTCCACAAGTGGTTGAAATTGCCGAATTTCGAGTGGCAAGATCGACTCTTTGATGTTCAATCTCAGTCCTCCTTCAAACCTTTCGCATAGCCAATCTTCATCCACCTGATCCTGAAAAAAACGAAAATACTTTGCCAACGACTCAAACCTTGCCGCGTATTCTCCGACTGTCATTCCTCCTTGTTTCAGAATCAGGAACTCCTGTTCCTTTGCAGTCCTAGCACTCCTGGGAAAATATTTATCTAGAAATTTAGCACGAAATACCTCCCATGTGACTTCCTGGTTATTGGCTTCGACTATCTGTCGGGCTCCTCTCCACCAATATTCTGCATCACCAAGCAGCAGGTAAGATGCATAACTAACCTTCGCTTCATCTGAGCACCTTAGCACGGTGAAAATCTTCTCGATCTCTTGAAGCCATAAGTCAGCTTTTTCGGGTTCAGTTTCTCCATGAAATTGTGGAGGATCATGACGTCTAAAGTCAACCAAACCTTTAGACTCAGTAGCTTGTTCCTCCCTCTGTTGTTTGCGAATATCCCTTTGATTTTTCGCAGCAGTTTGTTGTGCAATGGATGTCGCCATATCGGCCATAACTTGAATAGCTCTATCCATGTTAGTCCCAGCATTGTTGTTTCCTTCTCCGGTGTTCTCAGTATCTAATTGTTCATTTCTACTAGCCATTGGGTTCCTATAAGGCAATACTATTCAGAACTTAATAAGAAAATAATCCAAATAATTTACAGAGTTCACACAACAAAACATATAGAATACAATCCAAATAATTCACATAGTTCACATAACAAAAGACATAGAAAATAATTCAAATAATTCAGAGTTCATAAAACAAAAACACAACAGACCTACAACCCATAGTCTACCCGATAGATTTGATCTGCTCTGATACCACTATTGTAACACCCCCTTTTTCTAACCTTAAAAGGTGATGCTACACTTAAGTACTAATCCCATTTCTAAATATTTTTTTTTCAAAACGCCTTTGTTTACTTTTGATAAGAATTTTCTAAATATTAACCAAATAGAAAAAAAATATATATATTATCATACACCCATCATAACATATATATATATATATATATATATATATATATATATATATATATGCATCATATGTAAAAGTCAACACCTATCGAGTCATAGTCCTGCCCTTAGGCTTACACAAGATCAATGGTTAGGTACCATATCTAATAATATCCAATATAGTACGTCCTACCGAGTCACACCTACACCAGTCAGGTTACGTCCTAAGCAGTCAGGTTAGTATGCCTATACACCTGATATATATATATACTGCCCCAAAATATAGAGTTATGAGAGGTTACAAAACAGTCTATGTCCCAAAAGAAAACCCCTATACTCCATCCCCCAAAAACCATCAAAACAAGACCACCATCTCTCAAAAGCTAATGATACCCATTGGGGAGATCCCCACTGGTACCACTGCCCTCTGAAACATCAGCTGGTTCCCATTCAGGTACGACCTGAACGGGTTCTTCATAAATTTCCGGAGTCACCACCTCATGGTACTGCTGCTTCCGGAATCACAATGTCTGGAACTACTACTTCAGGAATAACTATATGTGGTAGTAAAATCTCGATCATCTGGTTCATAGGTAGTGTGATGGATAAAGTAAGGTGGGATGTAATGGAAGTCATAGGTACCCCCCCAACTCCATCTGTGGTTTGGACATGACCTGTATAGGTGATGGTCTGTGTGGACAGATCAATCTCCCAGAGGGGATTCCCCTCCTCCTCCAGAAAGGTGATATGTCGATGACCCGAGTGTCCCAGAAGTCCGCCTCCTCCATCCGAAATGTAAGGGTGAAATACTGTGTACACAAGTTTGCAACACGATGGTTACACAAGTTACAAATAATATTATACAATCACAAATATTAGTATATAAAATACATGACACACAATTCAATCACGACCAAGTAAATTGACCACTCTTAATCCCAATCCTGCAAAACATAACCAACATTCTAGTGAAATCAATAATTGATTGTTAGCCAAATGAACTAAATGTCACACTTATTCTATCATCCATCAATGAGGTTAATCCACTATCTAAAATATTATACTCAACCTACTCCATGGAGATTTCTATCATCATGAGCGTAAGGCCGTTTCAACTGCCATAACATGATCGTTTATAAAGAGCAGATATACAATCCATACTCCAATCATTCTCGCCCGAAAGCGCGCACCTTATTATAGATAGTCCTGTATAGTCAGGCTCACCGTGTTGGGTAATACGATTTCCCCCAGCCAGAGAGACGACCAACTGACCATTGGTAGGAATTCGAAACACAAGTGCCCCCAGAAGGTCTGTAGTCGACCCAACCGAACCTATCCTCAGTCTTATATACTTGATAGTACTATAAGAAACATCCTGTAAAGCTCTTAGTAAAAACATCAGTCTTACCAAATCTAATCCATAATCAACTTGACAAATCAGTCCTTAGGATTCATAATAACAACTAGTGAGACACACCTCAACTTATCAATCCTCATATGTCATATCCCTAAGTAACATAGACAACTCCTATTTCAACCAAATCCAAAATGTACTTAATTTGACTCAATTACATAGAACTCAAACAAATCGAAATCACACAAATCACCTAAGAATAGCTAAATAATATATATATATATATATATATATACAAGCAACACATAATTTGTGCCCATCAACTTATTATTAGTATTTCCCCTTACCTTGGAATTTCTCAAAACTTGCTTGGTGATCAACAATTTCTTCCAACTCAACAACACCTATTACTCAAAAACAAATATGTCTTAATACACTATAACTAAAATATTTTGTTAGAGTCCTATTAGTTCTTAAAAAGAATGACATCAACGAAATAAAATCAACGGAAGTTTTCTCAGATTATGCATCCAAACTAAGGTTCCTTTACCTAAAATAGAAAATGTCAAAACTAGCTCTTTTTGTAGTTGATCTATTAACTAATTTTCTTTGTATTTGAAACACAGTGCTCTTAACAAGATCTCTAAGTTACTGATGTCATTTGATAAATTCAATAAAAACGTTCATTAATTGATTGGTGATCACACCCTAACTAATATTGAAGTAGATTAAAGTAAAATAGAAAAAATAGACTAGAAAGTTGCTCACCTAAAATAAATTGGTTTGTTTTTAACGAGATCGGTTTATATATACATTTGGAAAGAACTTCCTACTAATAAGAGTTTCTAGTTTTTCTTTTTATAAAGAAGTATCGATGGATAAAACTTAAAAGGAAGAAAGCAATTTAGAAGAACAAAATAAATCAAAGGAAAAGAGAGAGATTTGAACTTGTTTTTATGGAGAAAGCTTTCTAAGATTTTCTTTTGTGTGAAAGAAATGGAAAAGGTTAGTTGCTATTTATAGGAATAGTAATCGATGATTTAAACCTCCGGGATGATACACGTTTTCCTTCCCTCTGTACGTTATGTTGGTGGAAGATGGACCACACAAGGTTATTCCATATGTTACTATACACGTAGGTGATTTTTCTCGGTAAAAATTAAGAGACATATTTTCCGTAAAACAAAATTCTGCAGATGCACTCTCGATCTTTATATTTTATAGAACTTAATGAACTAATTTTCAAGATTTTCCGATAAGTTTGGACTTCTTAGTGCAGTACAAACTTACACTGACAGATCCTTTTTAGCTATAATTTGATGAAGTTTTAAGCTCAAATTTTTTTTCCATAAGCTTCTATAATATTTCTCTTTAGTCCTACGATTTTATTTTTCTTAAAAACATTCTCTAAATATCAAACTAATTATTATTCTATATAAGAAAATATATAATTATAATATAAATAAAGAAACTAAAATTTTAGGGTGTTACACCTAGCCTGGGTAAGGCCTGACCTATTTAGTAAAAAGGTTAGGCTTGGACTTTTTGTAAAGCCTATTAGGCTTACCAGGCCGAGCTGTTTATATATAATGTATAATAAAAATAAAAAATATAAGTTATACAGAAAGTATTTATATTTAATAATACTAATAATATTAAAATAAAATACTAAAATTAGTTTTAAAGTAAGTAGTAAATATAGTGAACTTTTGGATAAATTTTTTTGGACCCCCACCTTCATTCCATATACCCCCACTAGTTTGTTTTTCCAAAATTACCCCTATCAAAAATTACGAAACGAAATTATGTTAGTAAAAACATAATTTCAGTATTAAAAATTTTCAAAACGGATTTATGTACTTTCGAGCGAGTTTGATTTTGGGCAACAGATTTATCTCATAAAAAGATAAATCTGTTGTTGCAATTTAACAAAATGAATTTATCTTTTTATGAGATAAATATATTGGCCAAAATGTAATAACAGATTTTTCTCTCAAAAAGATAAATTTGTTCTGTTAAATTACAACTACAAATTTATCTTTTTGTGAGATAAACCTGTTATTAGAAAAACCCAAAATTAACGATCGGGATACCACCGACAGTTTTAATTAACGGAGCAGAATCGAAGACCATTGCTATAAATACCCACCACTTATCCTAGTTTCCTTCACACCAACACACTCTGCATTAGTTATTTCCCACCAACACAGTCGAAAATGGATACTTATTCAATTCAGTACTCAAGAGACAGCACACTTACCGCTGTTCATCATCGTGGCCAGATCACCACGAAAAAAGATGGTGTATTTTTCTTCTGTCCACATCCTGTTTTATGCAGGCTCAAGGACTATATTAGCTTCCTTTCGTTGAAAGACAAAATAGAGCGTAAGGTTCAAGTGGAGGGTGATGAACGAGAGGTTACTAGTATCACTTTTCGCAAACTCGGGTTGTAGATGATGACTGTGTTTACTGGTCATCCAAGGAGGTGTACACTGACGATGACATACGAGTTATGTTGAGCACCCATGACATGTTTCAGACTCATAGTCGTTTGCAGCTGTACGTGGAAACGAAACGGAGTGTCAACGAAATTATACGTCGTTGTTATGCAAGAAATCGTCCCAATAGATAGACTTGTAGTTCTTTAGAGCATTATTTGTTTTTGTTATGTTTTACTTTTTATATTTTGATGTGTTGTTGTTTCAATGTAATTCACTTTTGCATCAATTAAAACAAACGTTTAGTGTAACGAGTATAAATTCCGAAAAATCTAAACAGACGTAAAAAAACTACAAATAAACAGACAAATTGTCAAATGTTCAAACAGTTAAATACTACAAAAACAATAATTAAGGGGACTCTCCCTCTTCCAAATAAATCACGCCCCAAATTTATTAGAAGTAATATGGACAAGTATCATGGCAAGTAAGGAGGATGAACCTCACCCGCATGCCTGACTATCCTAGTGGTGCTGATAAGTTCTGCAACACTGGTACTCTAATTGGCAAGCTAAAACATGACCTCTCTAATGCGTGGACAACCCTCAAGCGGATGACGGGGGATAGTTTGGATGTATCCAAATTGCTTGAAGCCCCTATGTAAAGTGAAAGGATCGAACTCTCTAATGCCCTGATGGTCTTGAAAGGGTCTCCAAATAACGTCATCTGCATTCAAATCATCAAACCTAGTACGATATTGTTTAAGCTTAATAGTATCAGTCTTCCTCCTCTTCCACTTCCCAGCACATGGACCGTCAGGTACGCTATTGATAGTTTCACGAACAAAGATGTTGGGGGAAATACTCAAAAATCCATCTCTGAAATGAACAAAAAAAAACTCGTTAAAAACCGCAACATATAATAAACATATATTGTTTTAAAGCATATTACAATAGTAAATATTACCTTAATCAGCGTTGCATACCCCTTATCTGGCAACTCTCCGTCAAACATGCATAATTCAGTTGCTCATATAGATATGCCAATGCAGCTGAACCCCACGCCCATGAACCAACCTGGTCAATGTCCTCCTATTCCAACGACCACCTGGATCCACTCTGTTTTTCGTCTTGCTGCAAAAAATGCTCATCCCCAACAACAACAATAGGAAGGCCCTAGTAGCAAAAACCTCACGACTGTGCTGAATGTGATATTAGCAGACCCCCAATTTCCACTCAAACCTGAAATAGCCTCCCTTGATGGAAATGGACTCCTGGGTAGCCTCAGTAAGAGTCACTCCCAATAAATTAACTGTCAGTTGAATGGTAGTGTCACAGATGATAGGTTGGACTGGGGGACAATAGTAACTGCCCAACACTGGTAGATGAAGCAGACGAGAAACATCATCCAAAGTGATCGTCATCTCACCAAATGATAGGTGAAATGAACTGGTTTCAGAGTGTCATCTCTCAACAAAAGCTGATATCAGCTCATGGTCAACAATGGTGAAAGCGGAATGGACAAGGGGCGCTAAACCTGACTGATGAACGTACGATAGAATCCAACAGCCTGTGCTATAGGAGCCAGGTATTTGCTGATTTTGTTGCCATGTGCATTTACTTTCAGTTTTCCATGCAATCGAATAAATTAAAAATGAAACAGACATTAAACATGTAAGAATACAACTATGTAATAAAAAAAACCATTATGTAAAATAAATATATTTACCTGCCCTCTCAAAATATTAGATGCTACGTGCTCCTCAAAACGAGTAAGCACCCTACCATCTCTCAGTCCAAAAACAGGTTGCTCCGCCTCACCAGGCTGTTGTTCCTCCATCGCCTGACCAGGCTGCCGATCCTCCATCTCGTCATCAGAACTATCATTTGAATCAACTTCATGGTCGTCCTGATGGGAAACCTCCTGACCATCTGTTGTTGGTACACCTGATCAGGCTGGTGTTGTTGATCGTCCTAACCACGCTACTAGGGGCCAACTCGTCCCCGAACAAGCCTCTCTCGGGCATAAACATGGCCGGTGTTTCAGATCTGCGTGCGTGTGCTCGTCGGAGTAGTATCTTCCAGTGCACCGCTACGTGAACGTGACGGCTCCCCTCACACTAAACCATGTGAATTACGTGGCATCCTGCCACAAACTCTATTGTAAACCACTGCAACAAATTTTAAAAAAAAAACAAAGTATTAATTTTAAAAAAATTGTGCAACGGATTTATTGTAAATCCGTTTATTATTAGTGAACCACCCGGTTCGGTTTGGTTCGCGGTTTTGATTACGGAAACCAAACCAAACCAAACCGCAAAATCATATATACAAAAATAAAACTAGACAAAGCAATATATGTAGAAATTAATTTCATCATGAACTTAAAACGACAGGGCCTTTTCAGCACACTGTGGTATAAGTTTCTTCATACTAATAGGATAATATATAGTTTTTGGACCATTTCATACAGTGATTTTATACAACTGTATAATGCATGTGAATTCAAGATAAGTGCATAATCTTGAGGTGTACAAAGACCAGGTTAAACAAATGAAACAAACCTATCTTTTCGTCAAAGACATGCACATAGCCACAAACATTCTTCCCCTCAAGGATCTCTGTTCCACTCACTGCCAAGCCAAAATTTTTCATCCCTCCCACCTTACTTCGATGTATGTACACTGGGCTCCATAGCTGACTCTCTTTACTCACAAACACCTCTTCATCTACATATTATATTTTTCATTCCAAATAAAAGTCATCACTATTTCCTAACATTTATTAATTTATTTGGTCATGCTTCCTCTGCCACATTGGGTAAGCCAATCTACAACCTTTTAAATTGTGTTTGGTCTCGTTAAAAATTGAACCAACCGAACTAATCCAAACCACATTGGTTTGGTTTGGTTTGGTCTGTTTTTTTAAACCAACCGAACCAAACCACATCTATTTTTACCTTGCGGTTTGGTTCACTTTTTTGCTTAAAATCGAACCAACCCGCACCACAAACACCTATATTAGTTATTATGTTATTTGGTATTTTATTTGCATCATTATTCTTTCAAGCTCTTCTCTCTCTCATAACCACCGCTTTGAAATTCAATATTGTATTTGCGGGTTATAAATAAAGAGAGCCACAATATGGTTGTGCACCTTCAAAAGAAAGATTGGGAGAAAGATGACAAGATTTGTAAACTTCTAGAAGTCTTTGATTTAGCAACTCATGTAATCTCAGGTAGCGAGTATCCTACTACGAATTTGTATCTTCCAGCAGTTTGGAGGGTTAAACAAGTGATTGATGCATTGCCGATGAGGATGGAGATTTATTTATAAAAGAAATGAGAGCCCTAATGAAACTAAAGTTTGAAAAATATTGGAGGTAAAGTAATCTAATAATTGCCATTGCTTGCTAGTGTTTTCCTAAGTATGACCATTGGGTTTGACCACATCATGACTGTTGTGCGAGAAAATGAGGAAGTACCACCAATGAAATTTGAAGTAGATTCCTATCTTGAGGAAGGTGTTTATGTTCCTGAAGGTAACAATTGCTCTTTTGTGCATTGTAACGGCGGCGAAACAATTTAAAATATAAGATTATGTCAAAGATGGTTGCTGATATACTCGCAATTCCCATATCAACTGCAGTATCAGAGTCTACATTTAGTGTTAGAGGAAGAGTTATTGATGTATGCCGTTCTAAATTGAATGGAGAATTCATTAGGGCACTCATTTGTGGATTGACACAAGTATGGTTTGCAAAGAAAGTCAAAGGTGCAATTTAGTATTTTTCTTATAATTTGCTATAATTTCAAGTTCTTTGTATTACAACTGTTGGATGTGAAGGCCTATTGGGACATGCTTTATTGGCATTTTTTTTTTTTGCTACTTTGGACAAATTAGAGTATCACTTTCTTATTTCTATTGACCTATTTCGCTGTCTTGGCCATCATAGTATGGTTTTTGGCCTATTTTGTTGTTTTGGACAGATTATGGTTTCTAGCCTATTTTACGGTTTTGGACAGATTATGGTTTCATGCCTATTCTGTTGTTCTGGATAGATTACGGTGTTTGGATTTCGCGATTCATATTATTGTTCAGTTACATTAATTTTAGAAGAGGTATATTAATATTATGTTTATAGATGAGGTCAAGAGGACATGAATTAATATTATGGTTTTTACTAATCAGTTACTTTGATTCTTTTTTTTTTTTTGAAGGATTTACTTTAATTCTTGATGAAGCCTATTTGTTGTTTTGGACAGATTGACAAATTGTTATGGTTTCTATATTAATGTTTATATTTGGGTATTTGTTATGAATATTATTATATTGGATGTCCACTAGTCTCCCTCCATCAACTCATTAGTGGATTTTTATTATTGACTAATCACTTTCCTATTCTCACCCTATAAATAAATTTATCTCCCTATGTGTATGGATCTTGAAGTGAATAGAAATACTCTCATCTTTCATATTTTGTTCATATTCTTATCTTCTTCATATTTCTCCTTTCTATAGTTTTGGTTATTTTCATAATACGTTATCAGCACGAAGCTCTACCATATGATTGATGACATAATCATTTTGAGGATCTATTACAAGAATAAGTTTTCTTCTTGATCTATCTTCTCCTAAGGTAATACGTATCAACACATATCCTTTATAACACATTATATTCTTCTTGATCTAGTTTCCTCTTACTCTTGTTCTTCTCCTTCTTCTTCTCACTATCTTTTAATCATGATCTTTTGCTATTTTTTTATTTTGATCTTGTTTATGTTTTATCTCTTTTTATGTTATATCTCATTTTATATTTATTTACCATTGTTGATAACTTTGTGATATTATAGTTCCTGAAGAACAATAAATCCATTATCCAAGCATCCCTGAAGGATTGCACAAATAATTGTTTCTCTGTATCATTGTTTATGATATAGTTCCTAAATAACTTTGAAATTTAATATCGAAACATCCTCAAGGATTGGTCATAGTATAGTTTTTTTCTTGATAATTATTGAAGAAGTATTGTATTATAGTTCATGAAGAACTAATGATTTGGTAATATAGTATCCTTGTAGGATTGCATAAAGATTTGTTTTCTTTATCATTGTTTATGAAGATTTGTGATAGTTCTTGAAGAACTCAAAGAAAAAATAACTTTGTATTAAAGCATATTGCCCTAAGCACGATTCTTTTTCGTCAATGTTTAAAATTTGTGGTATAGTTCTTAAAGAACAATTGATTAGAAAATATATTTTCCTTTGATCATCATATATGAGAGATTTGTCATCGAGTTCCTGAAGAACTCGACTTTTACACGATGATTGTAATCTATAAGATCTATTTGACCTTAGTATGTTTTGAAGAAAAGGAAATCAATAGAATTGACATATAATTTATGTCTCAAATATTCTCATGAATTAGCAAAATGAGAAAATATTTTCAGAAAATATTATGAATCAAGATTATGTGAGATGGTGATTGTAAAGAATACACACAAACCACTCAATGAATTGAAGTTCATTCCCGTATGAATGACTCACATTATAGTTTTGGTACAAGAAAAGTTGTGGTGATGATCATTGATGTGGTAAATGTTATCGTTATCTTATTTAAATACCGTTTGTATCATTTGTGATTGTGACCTTTGTTATTCCTGATAGTGGTTTAGTATCTTATGGAAAAATGTAATTTTTCTTCTTTCTTTGCTTGGAATTCCAAATAAAAATATTGCATGAAAAAAAAAAAGGAATAAGAAGAATTGATTGATGACTAGATCCTAGAGAACTAGACACTTTTATGTTCAAAAGAATTTGTATATTTGCTTAGCAAATATAATTTTCTACTGCTATTTTTTTCCCTTCGAGAAATTGTATTTTATGCAGCTCCAAAATTTTGATCTTTGTAGGCATATAATATTGTAGAGACTTAATTTTCTCATGTCAATCTTTTATCATATTTATGTTATCTTTTAGGATAAAATAGTATTGACACTAGCATCAATATTGGAGAAATGTGTTTCTGAAGAGCTAATATACTGTTATCCGGGGGAACAAATTTACAGATTGAGAATGCATTATATTTCCCTAAGTCTCGTAGAAATTTATTAAGTTTCAAATATATGCATATAAATAGAAATCATATTGAAATGAGAGATGAAGGAGATATGGAATATTTTTAAATAACGAGACATACGTTGATAAAATAAGTGTAGTGGAAAAAATTGTCTACTTTTTCCTCTGATTTGTACTACACTTATATATGTGCAATTGAAACACATGTTATTGTAAACCAGAAGTTTACATATCATAATAATTTGGTTGTTGGCAAGATCGGTTGGGTCATCCGAGTATATTATGATGCGAATAATGGTTAAAATTTCTATGTGAACTTGTATTGAAGAGCTAGTAGTTTCTTCAATCTACTAATTTTTGTGTTCACTAATTCCCAAAGGAAATTGACAATTTGAGAATAATAAGTCTCTCATATTTCAAGAGCTGATATAAGGTGATATTTGTAAACAAGTACACTAATCACGTGGACCATTTAGATATTTGTGGTTTTAATTGATGCATCAACTAGACGACCACATATATATTATATATATATATTTGTCGTCAACTCACAACCGGAAGCTTGTGAGATTGTTTGCTCAACTAATTTGAGTAAGAGGTCATTATGTGAATCACCTTGAAAGCATATGATAAGTATTGTATGACTATTATAATTGATATTGGATATCAAATGTCATACGTTTATTCATAAAATTGTCTTGAAGAACCATTCTTTAGACGTCTAAAGTTAATTACATGACCAATACTTATGAGATAAGAAGTTCTAATTTCTACTTGGGAACATGCAATTTTACATGTTGTAATATTGATTCGCATCAAGCCAACAAGTTATCACAACTCTTCCCCTTTACATTTGGTTTTTGGTCACGAACTTAATATTTCCCATCTTAATATTTTTGGATGTGCAATGCAATATGATGGGTTCTAAAAGAATTTTGGAAATATATATAGATATAAATCTCCATGTATAATATAGTATCTTGAGCCAACAATTGGAGACTTGTTTATAGTCCAGTCTGATGATTATCATTTGAAGAATTAGATTTCCCAACATTAGGGGGAGAGAATAAGCAGCTGAAAAAAAGGAGATCAGTTGGAATGAATTATCATTATCTCATATTGATCCTCAAACTAAACAATGTGAACTAGAAGTTCAAAAGATAATTCAATTGCAAAGCTTAGCAAATTGTCTACCAAATGCTTTTACTGATCCAAAAGGTGTGACCAAATCATATATATCACCGCTAATGCTCCAATAGAATAGATGTCCTCGTTGGACAATCTAATATTGCAAATTAGTCTCAACAGTGCTACTGAGCGTGGTAGACCAATCGGTTCCAAAGATAAAAATCCTCGAGCAACAAAAAGAGCTAAAAAAATGGTCCAAGCGAGGATATAGAAACTCTAAAAGAGTATTCGGACATAATTGACATTACAGCCTGTAAGAACCGATCAGTAATTACTGAAAAGTTATCAAATTAAAGAGATCTCAATAAATTATATCAAAAATGAAATACAATGGAACCGAAACAAAGTCAACGTTGACGATGTTTTTACATATAATATAGCGCTAAATGTGATAAATGATAGTGAGGATCATGAACCAAAGTCTACTAAAGATTGTAGACAATGTGAATTGGCCAAAATTGAAAGATGAAATTGAAGCGAGAATGAGAATGATTAAATTGTGAGATACAAAGCTCGACATTTTCTCAAGGGTGGATCACGAGTACTTTTTCAAGACTTAATTAGCCTTGTAGCACATGAAGAGCTCAATTTTCACAAGTTGAATATTGCTACAACTTATTTGTTGATAGTCATAATTATTTAAAGATCCTGAAGGATTTAATATTCTAGTGCACATTTTTGGATTCTCGAGATGATTACACAAATTGAATCAAGTACCACTATGAGATGATATAATTTGAACACATGTGGTATAATCATCTCAATTTATATTCTAAACGAGAGATATAAAAATGACACCACTAGTCCATTGAGTTATATGAAAATATCAATACATGAATTTGCTATAGTTTCCTATTATTGGAACTCCTGAAGAGAATTCCAAAATTATAGATTACTCAAAGAAAGAGCTCTAGATGAATGACCTCAAATTATATCTGATAGATTTTTGAGGTTGAACCCATAGTTGACCTCTACATGGAAAATCCTAGAAGGATTCAAGATGCAAAGAAAAATCTTTCTTTTGAAAAAAATGACTCATATTGATCTGCACAGAAATTATTCATATTAACTACATGAGTTGTGTGGTAAGAATATATAAAATATCTTAGTCTCGAAGACTATAAAAGCATGCATGCATATCACAAACCAAAATGCATCAGAAAATGGGTAAGATGGATATTTATGTTTAGTTATTGTAATGAATAAATCAATTTTATGTATGTTACACAAGTTAACTATGCAGATATACAGTATTTTTCTGATCTAGATCAAGTCAAATTACAAGTCAGCTATTATCTACATAAGGTGACACTGAAATATCTCTTTGATCTACAAAACAAGCTATGGTTCTTGCTTCTTCATTTTAATGCTCAAATGCCTACAATTCAAGGAAGATATATGTTTTGAAGATAATACTGAATGCAATGCTCCATTAAAAGAGGATACAATTACAAGTGACAGTGGAGTAAATTGTTCCATATGCACTCAGGGAGAAACTCCAAATGTTAAATTCATATTCTGAAGTGACGCTTCATTCAAGGAGAAAAGTCTGCACTCTTTTTCCTTTGCCATGGTTTTGTCCCACGGGTTTTCTAGAAAGGTTTTTAACGAGGCAGTTCCCTCTGGTAGGATATTGTACTCTTTTTCCTTCACTAGATTTTTTCCCACTGGGTTTTTTCTAGTAAGGTTTTTAATGAGGCATATCCTCGATGGACATCCAAGGGGGAGTGTTATGAATATTATTATATTGGATGTCCACTAGTCTCCCTCCATCAACTCATTAGTGGATTTTTATTATTGACTAATCACTTTCCCTATTCTCACCCTATAAATAGGGCTATCTCCTATGTGTATGGATACTTGAAGTGAATAGAAATACTCTCATCTTTCATATTTGTTCATGTTCTTATCTTCTTCATATTTCTCCTTTCTATAGTTTTGGTTATTTTCATAATAGTATTAAAATTTTGAGGTATTAATATTTGGGCAGCAATGCCATGGTCACTTTTCGTTGGCCATATATGTATAGTTAGAAATGAAAAATAGGTTTTGGCCTATTTAATAGTAGACTTATCGTTTATTTAGGACTTAATGTTAAAAAAAAGCTTTTAAACAGGCTAACTGGCTTCATTAGGCCTTTTAAAAGGTCAAGTCAAGCCTTAAAATTAGGTATATGACAGGTAATAGGTCGGGCTCAGGCCTAAAATTTTTAAAGTAGGCCAGGTTGAGGCCTTACAAATCCTGATTTGGCCTACCCTATTCCCACCCCTAGTCTCAGACCTCCAATGTAATAACCACTTCCACCGCTCATTAATCCAATTCCCAACTGCTTCCACCATCACGTTTTGATCATCACAACCTGCATACATGAGAGGAAAAACCAAATGCAGAGGCTGGTTGCCCAACACACCCTCACCACCCCCCGACCACGTCTAACACAAACGTTGAACCTCCCATTTGCAATCACATCATCACCCGCATAAAGAAGAACATGCCACCATAAAGAATCCTTCTTCCCACCCGTCAGAGGATCGTTGAGTAGAAAGGAAGAAAGATCATGATCGTACCTTAGACCAATGAAGTGTTGTAGTCGTTTGCTGGATTGGCCGGTCGTTGAGAGAGGGAGAGGACCGGTCTTGGCTGCACGCTGAGCACCTCGGGTGGTACCTGCAATGACACTCGACGCTTTCAGTCGGTGTTGGTCGCCGCGGGGTATCACAAGGTATAGATAACGTACCTGATGCCATATGCGAATGGCGTATATATACTGCTGGGTGCCGACCGTGATGCGAGATTTTCGGCTGGCTAGCGCAAAGTGCGCTCCAAGCAACCGAGCTTGGGCCGGTTACACTGATATGGGCCGACAACCCAAATGCTATTGGAACCTCTCGGTTTCTTTGATACACCCCGCATCGATTGCCCCCAAGCTTCAGGTCGCTGAAGGCGGTGAGAGGCTTGAATCATTGCCCGGGGTCATGCTATTTTATAGAAACTTCACAGCTAGCGAGGCGGTCACGGCCGCTCGATTTTGACGGACGGTCGCTGTTTTCCAAGGCGTCGGCCGTTCTGATACGACGATTGAATTGTCATTTATGACATGACGTTTGGTGATCCCGAGGCCATTCAATGGTAGATTCAATGCGAAGGTGAAACGTTGCGACGTTTACGCCTCCGGCCCTTCCGGCGCGCTTGGACTGCGCGCTATAAATAGATCCTCGAGGGATTCATTTGCCACATTACTTTGAAGTGCTCTGCTGCCGACCGACCTATCTGCAATCGTCTTACTTTCGAAGCAAATCTTCGTGTTAGAGCATCCAACTTCTTCGGCCGATCTCGAGTATTCTTACAGGTATGAGCCGACCTTTCACTTGGTGTTAGTTTCTTTAGTTTTCTCTTTTATTGTAGTTTCGCGCCTTGTGGTAGGGGGTGTCAGGTCCGGGGACGACCACGTCGCCCCCTCTCACGAGTGCATTGCTCGACCGACCTGACCTGATCCCCTTTCCACAGGTACTTGCATGCCACGGTTGAAACAAACCGCACGTCTTCCCGGGGGGCCATCGCATTCTTTAGCTGAAAACATGACGCGGCCAGGCCAGGTCGTGACTCATGAGGAAGATTATACCTCGTCATCGAGCGACTCAAGCTCCAACTCTTCTACCCAAGGGTCTTCGGCCACAGGGGCGGTCGGCCTGCGTAGCTCCGACTCGAGTTCTAGCAGTTCTCTCCCACCCCCACCCTCTTCACCGTCTTGCGACTCAGGAGAGGACATGGAAGTGGACATCGAAGGTGGAGTGCAAAATACTGTTCAGGCCACTGAAGAAGTGTCGGCCAATGAGGAGACCGATCGAGCTGAAGTTGCACTCGATCAGAACGTCGATCAACCTGTTGAAAGCTCCTCCAATCAGGAGGTGAATGTGGACGGAGAGTCCATTGAAGGAGGGGACAACGTCTTACCGGATATAGCTCGAGACCGGTCTGACATGTCCTGGGTATCTGAGACCCTTCGCTCTAATAGAAGCATACTTACGGTCGGCCACTAGGCGTTGTCGGATCTACAATGCCATTTCAACCATCTACCGGGCTGGAGGGTCAGAGGTATGAAAGATGGAGAGGACATTGCGACCTATTCTGAAAATCTTAAATTCACGATGCATCGGATCGTGTTTGAGAAAATGGGAATCGTCCCACCATTCACTGAATTTCAGCGCGATGTCTTGCGCTACATTGGGGTCGCTCCA
Organism: Oxytropis ochrocephala; assembly: GCA_020916435.1. Taxonomy (NCBI): domain Eukaryota; kingdom Viridiplantae; phylum Streptophyta; class Magnoliopsida; order Fabales; family Fabaceae; genus Oxytropis; species Oxytropis ochrocephala. The sequence goes on from CM037095.1 coordinate 65,989,136, forward strand.
TCTCAACTACATCCGAACGCATGGGTGTTTCTGAAGAGTTTTGAGGTCCTTCTAAGCCGACTCAGTAAGCCGGTATCGATCCAGTTATTTTTCACAATCTTCGAGCTAAGTTGCCTAAGGAAAAGGCCAACAAAGAGAAGAGGGAGCAGGTATCCTTCAAGACCCAAAAAACCCAGCACTGATACTTCAAGGCGTTCCAAGAGTCATTGGGCGCCGCATGGAAGAGTCAATACTTTTGGGTCGTTCCGACCAAAGAAGCCGGCCAGGCTATTGCTGAGACCCAGCCTGATGGGATGCTCGGTGAACCTTACTTCCCAATCATGTGGAACGAGGCTCATTTCTTCAGGCGGCCTGGCGATTACATCTACTCCACTAAAGATTTAAGTGCAGTCGACTTGGAGTCTCTACAGATGATCAAGACATTATCGAGCCTTATGCCCCCAGATCCTAAAGGCGATCTACCTTGTCGTCCTTTTACACTGCTCGTGGGCCGTGCTCTGGAGGCCGAGATTGGTTCGCTTTCGAGCTTATATTTTTATTTTGGTTGTTGATCGTTCCTTCTAACCCTTGACTCATTCTATTTTGCAGGAAGAATGGCAGCAAAATCGTGGGCTGAACTGAAAAGAGTCCTGAAACCCTCCTCAACACCTTCTTCGTCTCGGCCGCCTCCCAAAGTGGTCGACTTGGAAGGGGCGTCCAAGGTGCCACAGACCCCTCGCAGTCAACGAAAGAAAGCGGCTTCCAAGGGCCGGTCCTCTCCGCACCAGGACGCTCGAACCCCTAAACGGGGCAAAGTGCAGATTCTCGAGCATACCCGTGAGATTCCTGATGGCGATATTCCTGTTATCTCGATTGAGAGCTTGGGGCTGATCGACTTTGAGCGATTCAAGAAGGAGCCCATGGAAGTCTACGCTTCGATGTGCATGGGCGTTGGGAAAGCCATGCAGAAAATGTCCAACGAGCTCCAAGGTATTTTGAATTTCTAGCTCGCCTTGATTTTGCTTATTGTTGGTCGATTAACTGACCTTTGCCGCCTTTGTTTGCAGATGCTCGGGCTGAAAGGGACACTGCCCTGGCCAGTCTTAAGGTCGTAAAGAAGAAGCTGGAGAAGGCCGTTACTTCGAAGAAGGAAGCTTTGAAACAGGCCGAGGAGGACCAGGGTAAGCTGGCGAAGAGGAACAAAGAGCTCGCTGCTCAGGTAAAGGAACTGAAGAACCATGCGGACGCCCTGGAGAAAGATAAGGCCGATCTGGAGACAGAGAAGGCTAAACTGGAGGATAGAGTGAAGGAGGTGGCCGGGCTGGCTAAGAATGCAGCGGTCTACCAATTCCAAAACTCTCTCGACCAGGTGCGCGTGCTGAAGTCTGACCTGAGCATCAACTTTGACGATCAGATGTTGAAGCCTGAGCATTGCGTGGAAGACAATGCGATCGTGCTGCCCGAGGAGACGGACGAGAAAGGTAACATCCTTCGGCCACGCTCGGTCCTATTTTGAAGCCCGCCTGCGAGCGGTGTAATTCTTGTAATCTTTTGACTAGCCTTCGGGCATAACAATTTTCTTATCCTGCCTTCGAGCAGTTTGCTATTTGGGCGCTCGGCTTCGACCGGGCGTCCTCTATCTGTAACGAACATCTTTTACCTTTACTTATTTCGCTTGTTTGGGTTTATTTACTTATTCGTTCGCATCTTTCCAAGTTTACGAATTTAAGGCCAACTATGGGCCGCTGCTTCGGACCTTTCGAAGGCTCTCGTTTTGGGTCGAATCGTCGACCAGTTCGTGCTTTTTCGGAAGCATTCGTTGTAGGCCACTCGGCTACCCACACTTGTTTGTGGGTTGTTGCTTAACCCTTGAACAATGATGGTGCCAACTCGGTGGCACCCGGTCGACTCGGCGACCTTCGGTTGGGCCAACTTGGTGGCGCTCGATTGGGCCATTTCGATGGCACTCGATTGGGCCATTTCGATGGCGCTCGATTGGGCCATTTCGATGGCGCTCGATTGGGCCATTTCGATGGCGCTCGATTGGGCCATTTCGACGGCGCTCGATTGGGCCATTTCGATGGCACTCGATTGGGCCATTTCGATGGCGCTCGATGTAGATCGTTTCGACGACCTACTATTGCTCGTGGGTTATTACTCAACCCTTGGGCCCTTTCGATGGCACCTTGTGTTCGTTTGATAACTCTTCGGTCGCTCCTCTGCTACGGGCATGTTGAGCGACCGGTCATACATTCTTTGCGAGAAAGTAAAGTACAAATCTGATTTCAAAGGTCAGGCCTCAGTAAAAAACCCAGTGGGAAAAAGAGCGTCTGCCTGTCTTTCATTCATAGATAAGTCGTTCGTTACATTTAAACATAATATTTTCTAAGTTTATCAGCATTCCATGTCCTGGGGATAGTCACCCCTTCCATGGTCTCCAGCTCGTATGCCCCCTTGCCGGTCTTCTTAACGACCCGGTATGGACCTTCCCAATTAGGTGCTAGCTTTCCCTGACGGGCATTCTTGTTTCCGACATCTGCACGTCTCAGAACGAGCTGGCCGATCGTGAAATCTCTCTTTTGAACACGGGCGTTGATAACTCATATTTATATGAGTTATTTATACTCATTCAAAGAATAAATCGCGCAAGTTCTCTAGCAATACAAGGATAATTAATTAGTTTTATGTTAATTTCTGAGTTTTTAGTGAATAAGAGGTTAAATAGATAAATCTGTGCATTTGGGCACCAAGTGGTGCCCTTGAGAGCGTTTTGATGCTTTTTGTGCTTGTGCAGGAAATAGTGTTGAACGTTACCACGTCCTTCACCACGTCTATAGAAGTGCAGCAGAGCAAGGGTGAAAGATCTTCATTTTGGCGCACTAGTAATGATGGTCAAAGATATAAAAGTCAGAAGATCTTCTATTCCCCATGAACTGACACGCATATACAATCGTAGCACCGAATGATGTCGTGCGAAGAGAGAGAAACAGACACTGTAGGTGGGCAAGTGACATCACCCACACGTGAGCAAGGAGGCTATTTAATGAAGGCTCACTTTCTCTCTCAAGGCACCGAGACATACACCCATTCGTAACCACTTCATACACTTCATCTTCATCTCTTCACCATATTTCCATTAAAAATTCAGAAGTAGTTCTGTAAAGAAGATCTGGAAACAGATTTCTGTATTTTGCTTTTCTGAACTTTGTTTTATTTTTCTCATTCTTTGTGAGGCTCGGGCGTTGTAACGTCTATACAGCGTACATCTTTGAAGAGCTACTTAGGTGTATCTTTTGCACTTAGTTTCTTTTACATTATGTATGGTATTTGGATTCTAAATCCTCATCATTCTCAGAAAGATGCTCAGCATGAGCTAAACACTTTGTAGTTGAGTTGTTGTTTTGCTTGTAATGAACTTCTAGTTAATGTTATGAAGTATTGACGTGCATGTTGTGTGAAAATATTTCCAAACCTGTTTTGAGGTTGGCCTCTTAGAATAGGTAGATTCATAGGTACAGACATGGTCTATGAAAAGAAATCAAGGATTTATATGAATGAACAATGTACTAAAGACATTTAGGCATCTTTATCTAAGTCTAGACATAGAATGGATAATAGTTCATAGAACATTGTTGTGGGTGCTTAAAATACATGAGTGGGCCTATTTAGAACCTAGACATAGGACCTCTTATACTTGAAACTCTGACGTTTTGTGCTGAAAAGCATAGCTCTTTTGCAACAGCGTTCAAACGTGGCCACGTCTATACAAAATAACATTTGAGCGTCATAACGTGTAAACGTTATAACGTCTGGCTAGAAAAGATTTACTTGCATGCAACAACTCAACTCATCTCTCATCCATATTCACAACCAACATTTGTTTACTTGTTTTAATTACATCTTTAGCTTTAAAACCAACTCTTATTGCCGATTTGTTACTTGATTCTCTTGTGTTTTGAAACTTGAACTTTGAAAAGTATACCAATCCTCGTGGGAACGATCTCTTACTTAAAACCACTCTATTACTTGTACGATGTGTATACTTGCACTATAATTGCGAAAACCACACGAATATACCAACGCAACAGGCGTTATACCTAGCTGCGACCTTCTGCTTGATCAATTGTTCTCTAAGTGATGTCTGAGTGCGCAGCTCTTCAATCAGATCTAGCTCTTCTCGAATGGCTCGGTTGTTGTCGGCCATTATGGGTGGATTCGAAGTTCTCTAGTTCAGCTCGCCCATTTCTATGGGTATGACGAAGATCGATTCCATACACAAGCTCAAGGCGACTCCCGGCGATGAGTGGGGTCGTCCTATATGCCCAGAGGACGGATTGCAGCTCTTCGACCCAATTCCCCTTTGCTTCGTCAAGTCTTCTTTTTAAACCACGCAATATAACTCTGTTGGCCGCTTCAGCTTGGCCGTTGGTCTGTGGATGCTCGACCGAAGTGAAATGTTGTTTCACCCCTAAGTCGGCCAACATTTCTCTGAACCTTTTATCTGCGAATTGGGTACCATTGTCGGTTATCAACTGCTGCGGAATTCCAAACCGGGCTAGCACACTTCGACCGAAGAACTTTCTCACCTTTGCTGATGTGATAGTTGCAAGGGGCTCGGCCTCGATCCACTTTGTGAAATAATCGACAGCCACGATCAAGAATTTGAACTGGCCTGGAGCAGGTGGAAACGGGCCTAGCAGATCCATGCCCCACCAGGCAAACGGCCAAGGTGAGACAAGACTTTGCAATTCTGAAGATGGTGCAACATGGACGTCGGCATGCACTTGACATTTCTTGCATTTCTGAACTAATTTCTTAGCATCTTCGTCCATGGTCGGCCAGTAATAACCGGCCCTAAGAGCTTTCTTCTCTATGGATTGTGCGCCTTGATGGCTCCCACAAACACCCTCGTGGATGTCTCTTAACACATGGTCGGCTTCGACCGACGATAGGCATCTCAGCAGTGGAGATGAGAATCCTCTTCGATACAACTTCCCTTCTATCACTGAATATTTGGTCGCCCTTAACCTGACCAATTTCGCCTGCTTTTGGTCGCTTGGCTCTTCTCCCCCAACAATTTATCGTAGAATGGGGGTGATCCAATCATTATCTTGATCAACACAAAGAACGGCCAAAGACTGGCTTGGCTTGGTCGATACGCTCGGCCGATTTAAAGTCTCCTGGATCAAGCTTCTGTGATTTCCAAGGCGCTTGGTACTTGCTAATTTTGAGAGGATGTCTGCTCGAACATTCTCAGTTCTAGGCACATGCCTTACTACGCTTTCGGTCGAATCGCTCGAAGCTCCTTTACTCACTGCGGCCAAATAGCTTTTGAGCACATCGTCTTTAGCATCATACAACTCTTTGATTTGTGAAACGACCAGCAAGGAATCTGAATGTAGTTCCACACGATCGACGCTGAAATCTCTGGCGAGCTGCAGCCCGGCTATGCACGCCTCATACTCGGCTTGGTTGTTCGACGTGTGGAAGGCAAAAGTCAAGGATACCTCCACGCCAAGCCTTCACGAATTTTCTAATATCAGGCCCGCTCCACTACCTTTACTATTGGACGATCCATCTACGTGCAAAGTCCAGGTCGTTGCTGGTTGATCATCTGGAACCGGAGTCATTTCGGCTATGAAGTCGGCCAACACTTGTGCTTTAGCAGCCGATCTGGATTCAAATTTAATACCGAACTCGCTGAGTTCCACTGCCCACTTTATCATTCTTCCCGCCAGGTCTGGCTGATGGAGAACTTGCCTTATTGGTTGATCAGGTCTCACCACGACCTGGTGGGCCACGAAATAGGGTCTCAATCTTCGGACGGCCACCAAAAGTGCAAGAGCTAACTTTTCTATCTTCTGATATCTCTGCTCGGGCCCTTGCAGTACCTTGCTGATGAAGTAGACCGGGCTTTGTTTCAGGTCGTTCTCCCTGACTAAAACAGCACTCAAGACTTTTTCCGTTATTGCTAAGTATAGATACAGTGTTTCCCCTGGTGACGGCTTAGTCATGATCGGTGGGTTTGTCAGGGTTTCTTTCAGTTCATCCAACGCTCGCTGGCATTGGTCGGTCCACTCAAATTCTGCATCCTTCTTTAAGAGTCTGAACAGAGGAAGCGACTTACAGGCCGCCTTAGGTATAATCTTGACAAGGCAGCAACCATGCCATTTAGTTGTTGAATCTCTTTTTTAGTGGTGGGCGGCCTCATGTCGCATGACCGCCTCTACACTTATCGAGATTGGCTTCTATGCCTCTTTCTGTCGGTGAAAGCCCGAAACTTGCTTACCTCACACCAAAAGTGCACTTTTCTCGGATTCAATCTTAACGAGTTCTTTACGGCTTCTTCAAACACCTCTCTTAGGTTGTTCACATGGTCCCGGCTCATCGTGACTCTTGATGATCATATCGTCTAGGTACACTTCGATATATGCGACCAGAGCCGCTCTGAAGATCTTATTCATCATACGTTGGTATGTCGCCGAAAGCGTTTTTCGTGCCAAACGACATTACTTTATCATCGAAAATTGCCACGATCCGTCATAAAGCGCGCCTCTTGTCGTCGTGGGGTACATCGTAATCGATTGTAGCCCGAGTAAGCATCCGAAAAGATAGTAATTTGTAACCCGAGGCACCATCGACCGACTTGTCAATGTTGGGCGCAGGAAGGCATCCTTCGGGCATGCCTTGTTTAAGTCGGTGTAGTCTACACACATACGCCACTTGCCATTCTTTTTCTTCACCAGCACGACATTGGATAACCAGGTTGTGTACTTAATCTCTTCGACGAAGTTAGCCTTCACTAGGTCCTCAACGGCCTTTCTTTGCGGCTTGAGACTTTTCTTCACTTTGTGTTCGCTTTCTGCAGGCGACCAGCTTAGCTCCTTCATCGATCGAAAGCTAGTGGCAAGCAATCTCTATGGGAATACCGCATATCGATGCCGCCATGCAAATAGGTCGGCGTAGTCCTTAGGGCATTCCATGAGATCTTGCTTAACTTGCTCGGGTAGGTCGCTACCTAGCTTCATCTTTGTCTTTGTTGGGTCGTCGCCAACCGTATATCTGTCGATTCCCATGAGGCTCGGCCTTTTTAATCTTTCTTTAGCTCTCGGGCTAAGTCGTCATCATTGTCCTCGGGTCGCTATATCCGGGTGCGTGTGCGCGTCGGATCGGCGAGATTCACTTGGTGACTTTCATCGACACTTTTAGCGCTTGGACCGATGTCTAGCTCATCACAAATATCTTGATATAGATAATGACTTCGTTTGGCGCCTCTAAAGTCGGCGCGAGTGGTAACTACACGGTCGTCTTTGCTATAAAACTTCATCTTTAAATGCACAAGGGAAGCAACGGCCTCCAGTTTACCCAAGGCCTCGGTCTACCAATGATACACTGGTAGCAAGATTTGATGGGGAGTACAAGGAACGTCGTCCGGACCGTCCTGTACAAGGTGCTTTCTGCAGTGTCGTCACCAAAAGTGACCAAGAGTTCAATTGTCCCCAAGGGGTAAGTGGTCGCTCCGTTGAAGCCCGTTAGCGGAGTACGATCGGCCTGCGAGATTATTTCACTTCGATCCACCTTCAGCTTGTCGACCAGAATTCTTCGAACCTCTGTGTTGCCCATAACTGCTGATATTACCAACGGAACGTAACTGTTTGGCCTGCCATCGAGCAGGTCCTCATCCCCAAAAGAAATGGGTGGTTTATTCGAGACCGGTCGTTTTGCTAAAGTCGTTCCGACCATTAGGATTTCATCCCCCTTTCTTTTTGTGGCTTTGTTGGAGTCCCTGTGATCCAGAGGGTTGCCCCCATGAATTACCATAGCAACATTGCGGCCTCTTGATTGCCGAGTGTCTCGATCTTCAGATCCATCCTTATCTTGGGGGGTCGTCGTAACAATGGCGCCCTTTCCTCTGTTTTGGGCAGGTCCCCTTGTCTTTTCTTGAGGTCGCTCGCTTTCCTCAGACCTCACATACTTACTTAACTTACCCTTCTGGATAAGGTCTTCAATGTCATCCTTAAGGGCCATGCAGTCATTGGTGTCATGCCCCTTGCTCTTATGATAATGGCGGTATCTCTTGGTGGCCGTGCCCCCTTTTTAATCTGACGAGAGGTCGGCCGCTTCACCCCACAAACTCCTTGGTCGCACTCACCATGTAAATTTGTGCAATAGACGTGTTCCAGACGAGTGCGCTGCTCGTATTTCTTGTCTCGATAGTCCGTGGGTTGTCTCGCGCCTTCTTGCCCCTTGGCCGGTCTATTTTGCTCTTCTTTAGGACGCGCACGGGCGCCCTTTCTTGCAGCCAGGGTTTCTTCATACGCCATATGATTATTGGCCCTCCTTAGGAACATGCTGAGGTCCTGATAGTGATTCAGCGTGAATTCTTTTGCGAACCTATGGTCCGGTCGAATACCACGCTTGAGGTACTTCAGCTTGTCCTTATCGGATAAGTCGCGTATATTCTCCGCCTCAGTGTTGAATCGGTCGATGTACTGCCTTAGTGTTTCATTATCTCCTTGAACGACCATGTCCAAGTGCTCCTCGTACCGATACTGGCAGCGATTGGCTGTGTAGTGGGCTAAGAAAATTCTGATAAGGCCCTCCCACGAAGAGATGGTGTTGGGACGAAGTGATTCCCACCACTCTAAAGCTCGGTCGTCCAACGACTGAGGGAAAAGTCGACATTTCATTGTTGACCCCAACTCCCTATAGCTGCAATAATTATTGAAATATCGGATATGCTTATCCGGATCTCCACGGCCATCAAACTTGTTAAGATTAGGCGGCTTTCTCAAGTCTCTTGGAATTCTGTAGCGCCTGATTTCTCTGGTAAACGGTCCATGGCCGTGTGGGATGTCGCTCGACCCAAAGGACTGCATAGTGAGGCACGCCTCGTTGCCGGTCATTCCATAGAAACCTCCAGGTTGGCCAAAAGGTGGAAGTTGAGGTTGGTGCCTTCTGGGACGCTCGCTGTTACCCCTTCTTGGTCGCTGCGAGACGTCTCTAATTCCTCCATCTCGATAGTCTTCAAACTCTTCTCGCGAATCCCATGATCTACTTCTCGACCGCCGTGAACCAGACGACTCGTAGGAGGAGTATCGCGGGCGAAGCGACGGCGGGTTCGGGGCGGTGGCCGGAATCTTCGTATTCATCATAAGAGAGGGAACGGCGTCTGCGCACATTCCTGCTCGGCGGCGACCTGTGTGCCCTGATTCGTCGTGCCGGGGATCAGTGGGAAGTACTTCCCCGACGAGTGATGCTTCTCCTAGGAGGCGATCGGTGACTACGAGTTGGGCGAGCTGGAGCAGAAGGTTCTCCGTCTTCCGCACGCTGGCGGCCCGGAATCGACCCTCTTTCATAACGTGAGATCAACTCGTCTCTATCTGCGATGAGCTGGTTCTTGTTCTGCAGAACCTGTAGAATGGTCTGAGTGATGTGCTCGGGCAAAGGCTCTGCAATTCCTGCCTCGGCCAGCTCGGCCGGTATCTGATGGGGAGCGGGCGGTTGCACCTGCTCTAGGATCGGTCTGCGGCTGTTGCGTTCGTGTGGTATTCGCAAATATAGTGCAAGTATACACGTCGTACAAGTAATAAAGTGGATATAAGTAAGAGATCGTTCCCACGAGGATTGGTTTTTCTTTCAAAGTTCAAGTTTCAAAACACAAGAGAATCAAGTAATAAATCGACACTAAGAGTTGGTTTTAATGATAAGAATGTAAATAAGCAAGTAAACAAATGTTGGTTATGAATATGGATGAGAGATGAGTTGGGTTGTTGCATGCAAGTAAATCCTTTCTAGTTAGACGTTATAACGTTTACACATTATTACGTACAAATGCCATTCTGTATAGACGTTACGACGTCTGAACGCTGTTGCAAAAGAGTTGTGCTTTTCAGTCACAAAACGTCTGAGTTTCAAGTATAAGAGGTCCTATGTCTAGGTTCTAAATAGGCCCACTCCTGTATTTTAAGTACCCACAGCAATGTTCTATGAACTATTATCCATTCTATGTCTAGATTTAGATAAAAATGCCTAAATGTCTTTAGTACGTCTTTCGTTCATATAAATCTTTGAGTTCTTTTCATAGACCATGTCTGTACCTATGAATCTACCTATTTTAAGAGGCCAACCTCAAAACAAGTTTGGAAATATTATCATGCAAAGATTTAAAACATTGAAACGTCAATACTTTATAGCATTTAGACTAGAAATTCATTACAAACAAAACAACAACCCAACTACAAAGTGTTTAGCTCATGCTGAGCATCTTTACAGAATGATAAGGAGTTGAAATCCAAATACCATACATAAAAGGAAAGAAACTAAGTGCAAAAGATACACCTAAGTAACTCTTCAGCATGTACGCTGTAGAGACGTTACAACGTCTGAGCCTCACAGTAGTGAGTTACGCAGAAAATAAAATAAAAGTTTAGAAAAGCAAAATGCAGAAGTCTGTTTCCAGAACTTCTTTACAACACTTTCTCTGAGATTGATGAAGGTGGATGAACTGAAGTGAAGTGGGAGAGTGAGTGTATGAGCGTGTCTGCGTGCCTTGAGAGAGAGATGAGTCCTCATTAAATAGCCTCTTTGCTCACGTGTTGCTGATGCCACTTGCCCACCTACCAAGTCTGTTTCCTCTTCTGACTGACACTGTACAGTGCTACAATGCGTCATACTTTGTCAGCTCATGGGGAAATAGAAGATCTTCTGACTTTTTATATCTTTGACCATCATTAGCGCGACAAATTTGAGATCTTTCACCTTTGCTCTGCTGCTCTTCTATAGACGTGGTGAGGGACGTGGTCACGTTTAGCACTATTACTGCACAAGCACAAGAAACAACAAAACGCTCTCAAAGGCACCACTTGGTGCCAAAATGCACAGATTTATCAATTTAACCTCTAACTAACTAAGAAATAAGAAACTAACATAAAACTAATTAAATTAACCTTGTATTGCTAGAGAACTTGCTTGATTTATTCTTTGAATTAGTATAAATAACCCATATAAATATGAGTTATCAGCGGCCACCATGCACCGAGGGTTCCTGGCGCGGATTTCCTTGAGATTCATGAATGGTAACGGCTACGCCCTCCGGGGTCTGTTGAAAGATGATGCTGCCCGGAGGGGTTTAGTCGAGATGAGGCTCGCGTCTGGGGCTGGTTGCGTGGAGCCATAGTCGAAGTAGGATAGCGCTCGGGCCTCCCACTGTGGTCGCCAATTGATCGTACCTTAGACCAATGAAGTGTTGTAGTCGTTTGCTGGATTGGCCGGTCGTTGAGAGAGGGAGAGGACCGGTCTTGGCTGCACGCTGAGCACCTCGGGTGGTACCTGCAATGACACTCTGACGCTCAAGTCAGTGTTGGTCGCTCGGGCAGGGTATCACAAGGTATAGATAACGTACCTGATGTCATATGCGAATGGCGTATATATACTGCTGGGTGCCGACCGTGATGCGAGATTTTCGGCCGGCTAGCGCAAAGTGCGCTCCAAGCAACCGAGCTTGGGCCGGTTATGCTGATATGGGCCGACGGCCCAAATGCTATTGGAACCTCTCGATTTTGCTGATACGCCCCGGAACAGAAATTAACTTAAACAAAAGAGTAGAAGTCATATTACAAATTCCAACGAGCTTGCTTTGTGAAAGTTGAGCTTCACGTCTGAGACTAGTTCAAACTTCTAAGAATCGTTTTAATGCTCTAGATATTTTCCCACATTACTTTACCTAAGAGAATGGTGTCATCTGCAAATTGCACAATGGAATAGTGAAGATTGTCACCAAACTTATAACCTGAAAACAATCTGATTGTCACGGCCTTTGCAAACAGGGTGAACAAACCTTCAACTACAATTTTTTTCTCCTTTTTTATTATTTTTTTAACAAACCTTCAACTACAATTAAAAAAAAGAAAGGGGATAGAGGATCCCTCTGTCATAATCCTCTATCCAGCAAAAAAAAAAAAAAAATTGGTAGGGCTACCATTCAGTAACACCGACAAGAAACTTGAACAAACACAAGCCTTCATCCACCTAATCCACCCCGAGCTAAACCCATCATTTCCATCATATAAAACAAAAAAGACCAAGAAATAGTGTCGCATGCCTTCTCAAAATCAACCTAAAAAAGTAAACACTCATTCTTATTTCTCTTGGCTAAATCAACCAATTCATTCACAACCACAATCCCATCCAAGATATTTCCACTACCTATAAAAGCAAATTGACAACCAGATATCACAAAGGGTAAAATCCTCTTGAGTCTATTCGCAACACCTTAGCAAGAATCTTATAAATACAACCAATTAGACAAATGGGTCTAAACTCACCCAAACCTTGAGGATTTTCATTCTTGTGAATGAGAGTGATAGACGAGGAAGTAAATGCTTTAGGAAAGGCTGCCTTTGCACGAAACTCAAAAAAATCAACAACATCATTTTCACTTATGAACCGCAAATTAAAGCCATCCGGTCCTGGACTTTTGTCACCATCACAACTCCACACCCCTGCCTTGATTTCATCGTCCTCAAAAGATTGCAACAACAAAGCATTAGCATCTCCTGAAATCTGATTAAAAGAAATACCTCCAAGAACTGGCCGATTGTAACAAGGTTCCACAAAGCAATCCCTAACATGATTTTTTACAATCGATTCCACACCATCAACATCATCCATCAACACCCCATGTTCGTCCAAGATCGTTAGTCTGCTTCTCCAACGACGATACCTCAAAAGAGAATGACAATACTTGGAATTCACATCTCCTTCTTTAATCCATCAAGCTCTACTCTTCTGAAACAACAAACACTCTTTCAAACAGATATCCCTCCAAAACTTAGAAGAAACTTCCTTTCTCTTAAGCACTATGTCCCAATTATCAACTAGAACAAGATCCAAATTGTTCAATTGCTTGACCTCCACATCAATATTTAGATCAATTATGCCAAAAACTTCTTTATTCCAAACACACAACTTATGTTTTAACAATTTAAATTTCTCTTTAATAATAATCGCCTTATTTCCTGTAACATCAAACTTAGTCCAACATCTATTCACAAAAGACTTAAAATCCTTATAATCAAACTAGTCATTGATGAATCGAAAGGGTTTGGGTCCCTAGTCTTTAAAGAGCGAAGTGACTTGTTATGCTAGTCTAGTCACTTGTTAGAACAAAATACTATCAATAAAATAAATAGTTCACTATTTATAATTGATAGTCAAAAATACTTTCATAAAAATTAATTGATAGTCAAAAATATTTTCATAGAGGGGTTTAATTATTTTGGAGATATTTTATAGACGCCTAATTTTGTAAATAGTTGATTTTTATTTAAGTTTTCTCGATGTACAATTTGTTCTCTTTTCAGAGAATTTCTAGACAATCAATTATTTATTTTTTTAACAAAATACACCTAGTGCAATTTATTAATAATCAAAGTGGCAATATATGAAGGTACATCAAAGAAATCTTAAATAGAGATAGTCACTTTCATAAAAATTAATTGATAGTCAAAAATATTTTCATAGAGGTTTTAATTATTTTGGGGATATTTTATAGACGCCTAATAACTCGATGTACAATTTGTTCTCTTTTTCACTAGATTTATTTATTTTTTTACAAAAAATACACCTAGTAATTGATCAGTTGACAATAAGAATTGATCCGCAATCAATTATGAATTGCAAAACATCTATTTTGTTTATTATGATTTTCATAATATTCAAGAAACCCAACCCACCCTTTACGGCACTACTCTATGCACTAGTTATATATTTATTACTTCAGCAATGACTTATGATATTAAGGAATTTCTTAGTAAATAGTTACTAAATTTTTTGGTGATCATTATATAAAAATCCAGTAGTTAGTATATATTAATCACAATTTAATTTTTGTGTGGTGAATGAGCGGGTAAATGAAAACACGAGTTTGTGTGATCACCAAATTTTTTTATTGATGGAGAAATTATTATTATTATTTTTATTTAGTAATAATTACTAAACTATTGTTTAGTATGATAAGCCGGACTCGTCCCTGAGAGAGTCTCAATCGTCTTAATTTGCTGAAGATACTTCTAATACCCCGCAAACATCTTTGAGATAGATTAGGAATCGATCTTAATTAGAATTACATTAGTATATTCGAAGGTTTAGTAATGAATGAATAGTATTAATTCACCAGCTAAGAAGTCTGACAACGAGTAAATGAATTGTATTTTATTAGATTCATTTATATCCTTGAGATTTCATTTTATAGTATGTTATTAGATAGATTAAATTAATTTATATCCTTGGGATTTCATTTAATAGTATTTTATTAGATTCATGTATATCCTTGGGATTTCATTTTCGGTAGGCTTATTTTAGTAATCAAAACTAGCGGTACATTTGTGTATACGCATGGGTAACATCGTATTGTTTGTTTAAATAGAATCAGATAGAACTCAATTACAATAAATCTTTTAAGTTGATGAGAAATAAAGTTTTATAACTTTAAAAATGTTATGAATATTATTATATTGGATGTCCACTAGTCTCCCTCCATCAACTCATTAGTGGATTTTTATTATTGACTAATCACTTTCCCTATATTCACCTCTATAAATTAAAATTAAAGATCCTATGTGTATGGACACTTGAAGTGAATGAAATTAAATGCTCTCATCCTTCATATTTGTTCATGTTCTTATCTTCTTCATCTTTCTCTTCTATAGTTTTGGTTATTTTCATAACAAAAAATATATTCTTTAATTGACATTTTGTATCGTTATGTAATTACCAATCATGTAGTAATAATGTAGCTCTCAAGAGCGATTAAATATACGAAATACATTTTATCAATAGTAAAATCTTACCAATAAAATGTAATATTTTTTGTGTTGTAACTCAAAAGCATAATATAATAAATATCAATAGGAAATAATGGAAGCATAGGGGTGGGTATCCTAAAGCTCACGAGCAATCAACGATAGGGCGTTTTCAAAGTTTGATTCACAAATAATAGCCCTAAAACCATTGGACCAAGCTAAGTTCAATCATTTGGTAATTGCATGGAGCTCAGCATTCAAGTTAGTAGCATTGCCGCTACTTCCCGAGAAACCAAGAAACCAACCACTTGTATGATCCCGAAGTAATCCCCCATAGCCACTATGACCCGTGTTACCAAAGGAGCTACCATCAACGTTAAGTTTAATACAATTGCTAGTAGGAGGAAACCAATGAACCAATCTAGGAGGACGCAGTAGCACCCCATCAGACAAAAATTTAATAGCATCTTTTGAAAATTGTTTAGCCGATTAAGAATATTCCAAGTTGCCCATTTTTAATCATTAAAAATTTCATCATTTCGAACCATCCAAAGGAACCAACAACAATATAGATAAATATAATACCTTGGTTAGTAATAGCATGATGTTTAGACCAAAGTCGAGCAACGTCGTTAGCCTCACCAACATTAGTGTTAAAAGACAATAATCGCCAAGCATTCTGAGCTCGAGAGCAATCCCACAACATGTGAATAATATCCTCTCTATCAGCACCATGGAGATGACAAGATCCATCTTGAGTAGCATGTCTATAATACCGAAAACCATGTGCATGATAATCCATACAAAATGTTTCAAGTTTTCTGAAACTTTCAACTTCCAAATCCAAGACCAATGGTCACTATGATTCACAATTTGATGCAAGAAAAAAGGACCATAGGTACATGTATACCACATATAGGCACTCTTGGGGGAGTAAGTCCCTAATGGAGACAGAGCCTAAGTCAAGATGTCAGAGAGATTAGGATTAAAAAAAAGCTCTGAATTTCTAATTGCACTTCCAAAGGGATTTGAGTGTAGAGAAGATCAAAATTGTATATATATATGTCCTTGACCAAGAGGTGAGTATGATGAATAAACAAAAGGAACTGAGTCACATAAACGCCCCCTATGCAACCATTTCTCGTACCAAAGAGATATATCACCAATACCAACTCTAAAAATATAACCGGGTTGCAAAACATCGGCAACTTTTAGAAGGGATTGTCAAGTATAGGAGGCACCAGTGCTATTGGATTCAAGAGAAATATTAGAATTAGAAGTATAACGAGCAGTCGCACTTAACCCATAGCTTGTTAGGATTTTGAATGATCAATTCTCACACATGTTTGCCAAGCATATATAGCTATATTAGCCGATCTTGTCATTCACAAACCAAGATTTCCTCTATTCATTGGAGTGCTAGTGGTCCCCCATTTGACCTAGTGACAAGTCTGTGAGAGAGGGAGAGAGAGAATAAAGGCGAGAGAGATAGAAAAAATTGAGAAAGATAAGAGTGAGAGAGGACAAAGAAAAGTAGGTTTTAAATGTGAGATAAAAAAATTTTTTTTTTTAGAGATGATGTAAAAAAGTGGGATCCACAAAATTCTTGGTTTCTATCAATCACATTCTTAGAGAAGCTAATTATTGTGCTGACGCTTTAGCTTTTCAAGGACACTCTGCTAATTTTGATTTGCATGTAGTAGATGTTCTTCCCCCTAGTCTTTGTCTTTTTGTCTTTTGCTAAATTTGAATAGTAGGTGTTGTTGCTCCCCAACATTGCGGTGTAGCTTTTTTACCCATTCTTACTTAGTAAAAAAAGTGGGATGAAAAAAAATAATAAGTGAGATAGAACAATTAAAAATGACATATTTATACTAAAAAATGAATTTTAGAAAATGGGAGATTAATAATTTTGATTAAATGTACAAATAATAATAAATGTATAGTTGACTCGTGCATGCATGGCATGGAATATACAACGATTAAAAAATAAACGTGTAAGCACGACCTTGCTTCTGTACATCGTGTGTACTACCTTCCTTTATTGTTAGATCAGTTTTTGTTTTTTTTATAAATAAACTAATTATCTTCTACGCGCAACTACAGAGATTACTCCATCGATCTAGATAGAACCACAATGTGTAACAAAGCACCCCCCTTAAGAGATTTAACACTGATGTATGTCCAAAGTTGGATTCAAACTCATAACTTTGGTTAAGTTAAAAGACACCCATACCATCTCATCCAAATGTTATTTGATTTGGTTAAACACATACCTATCTAAAACCCTAATGTGTTGCTATAAATAGCACATACACATACTTTTTGAGATAGATATATGTTAAGAATTTGAACTTTGACCTTAGTTTCCAACTTACGCAACTATTTTCTTCTCTGAGAAATAAAGAAAAAAAGATGATGAAGCAGCTTCTTCTTCTCTTTTGCTTTGCTTTTGCAGTTACCCTTTCAGCTTCTCAACAACCTCACTCTTTAGAATCACTCGATCTTGGTTATATCCAGGTAATTAATTAATTAAATAGCCTTTTCTGTTATTATTAAAAAAAAACATAAACCTTAGTTTTGTTTTAATTTTTATTTTATTTTTAATGTTTTATTTATTTATTTATTTCTATTTTGTGTGTGGTTTTAATATATAGATGAAAGGAGAACATAACTGTTCTTATCTGGTGACTATATCAACAAGCTGTTCTTCACCAAATTTTACGACTGATCAGATCAGTATTGCTTTTGGGGATGCTGATGACAACCAGGTCTTGCCTTTTTCTTCCTTTTATTTTTATTTATTTTTATCACTTATGTTTATTTAGTTGGAGGCAGAGTTTTGAACAAAATATTAAACAAGAAAAAAAAAATTATCGAAACTAAAATAAAATAACAAGATTGTCAAAAAATACACAGATTAAAAAAAATATTTTACTTGGTTGAAAAACAAAAATCTCTATCAATATGTAGACAAAATAATATTTAAGCCGGATATAAATTGAGTATCCTCTACACGCAATTGCAGAGTCTAATCTCTCAAGTTGAGTAAAATCACAATTGGCAACAAAGCTCTCTCTCAAGAGATTGAACACTACTGCACAGTAAGGAAATCAAACTTGCAACCCAAATTAAACATACCTGACTATGAACTTTACTGTTGCACCGGGCGTGTTTTGTTTATACTATTCGCAAATATTTTATATATTATCTATATTTAATAAAGATAGCTAATGTTAAGAGTATATTTCAAAAAATTCTATTTTTTTGATGGGTGTTGTGGCTCCCCTATTCTTGAGAAGTGAGATCCATCACTGCTTGGGTTATTTAAGCATTTAATTAACTTACTTTTGATTCTTTGAACAATGTCTTATGATCCAATACTATATTTCAGGTATTTGTACCAAGACTAGATGATCCAGTTTCAAGAACATTTGAGCAATGTTCATCAGATTCATTTCAAATAGATGGTCCATGTGCATCTCCAATTTGTTTTGCATATCTATATAGATCTGGTGCAGAAGATAATAATAATAATAATGGTTGGAAGCCTGAAACTGTTAAAATCTATGGTCATGATGATCAAAGCCAACAACATTTATTTTCAACACTACCATCCCAAGTGACACGTGGTATGGTTATAATTTGTGTGACACTCCTTCATCATCTTCCAACCAACTATCTATTCACAAATATTTGCTTGTATTTATTATGGTGGTTTTAGGATCAGTCTTTAGCATTTGGATGTAATGTTATGCTATATGGACTTAGATATTCTATATGTCTTTTTTTTTATTTTATTATTATTGCTACGAGATTTATTTGTACTTTATGCAGAAATTCAGTTATGCTATTTGGATGTAATGTTATGCTATATGGACAGTTGTAAAATGATCATTAGTGTCACTTTGATTAATAATTTTTTCCTTCCTCAATCTTTTTTTTTAAAAAAAAAGACATATGAGAACTTAATAGTATTTTTGAAGAAATAAGGATATATATGATATCGGTAAAAACTGTCACGGCCCAAGAAGAGAAGCCCAAGTTAGAGCCAAGAGGAATAGGCTCAAGCCCAAGTGGGATGATGTTCTACAAGGATCGTGGACGCTTAGGCCGCCTCCGCTTCTCAGAAAAAGATCCTCTTTCTCTACAATGATTGATATTTAGCCTAATTCGGATATGTTTCAATTAGTTGACTTGTATCTCTTTTGGTATTGTTTTGTTTGGTTGGTTCGGGTTGGGTTCCTTTGTCCCATACCAGCCCAATTTACTTAGCTGTATGTTTTCTTTTATTGGACAACTTGGTCCCTCTTTAGTCCTAGATAGTTTTTTGCTTCTTGTTTGTTTGTTGACAGTTATGGATGTATGGTTTGGGTCTGACCCATTATTTCCTTAGTAATGAAATCATAGTCCTATTGACCAAAAAAAAGTTCATTTATTTTGTCCTTTTCTTCATGGTGCCGACTCAGTTAGGATTGCTAGATTTTTATGAGTCACTAAATTTAGATAGTTGTTATTGTACCATTTGTTATTATATATTGTACGGAATAAATATGAATGAAGCAAGCAGCAAATTATCAAGTATTTCTCTTGAGGGCTCTCCGCCTCAAAGGATAATATTTACTTGCCTTCAAATTGCTTGCAATGACTAAACCTTACATTGGTGTTTCAATCGATTGAACATGCTAGACGCTCCTAGCCTTGAGGAGCTTTTTCAACAAATACTACATAACCAGTCAAACTTTCAACAGATTCTCACTACACTATCCATCGAAGTCACTCACCTTCGTAGTCGCCACGCACCACCTGGGTTTCTCGGCCATTGTGCACAAAACCTAACCATGCCTCTCCCTTTCTCCACGTCCTCCATCAAGTTATAAATTCATCGCTTCGATGGTACGATCCCCTCGGTTGGATCTTTAAAATTTCGCAATTTGATTTTCACTAGATTCACGAAGATCAACGTCTTCGTCTCACATCATTTTACATGGAGGGTGAAGGCCTTTCTTGGTATCAGTGGATGCACTCAAACGGGCAGTTAGTGTCATGGACCATGTTCTTGCATGGTCTGGAACTACGCTTTGCGCCGTCTCTCTACAAAGATCCAAAGGGTTCGCTGTTCAAGTTGTGTCAAACGACGACAATGAATGAATACCAAACGTCTTTCGAATCACTTGCAAACCGGACCGTTGGTCTACCACCGCCGTTCTACTTAAGATGCTTCGTCAATAGGCTCAAGCTAGAGATCCGATGAGAGTTACATGCTTTTCAACTCCCTTTCTCATGATAAGTCTTCTTCTACATTTAATTGTCGCCAACTATTTGCATCATCCTCACTCGCTGCTCCGAACCCTTCGTCTCTACCTAGCCCATCTTTCCGTTCAAATCAAACCACCACAAATACATCAAACACCCAACCCAAACGTACCCCATGTTAAACGTCTCTCACCTCAAGAAAGTCAAACCCATCGTGAGAAAGGTTTGTGCTACAATTGCGACGAGAAATTCTCGTCTGGTCATCATTGTAAGAGAACCTTTCACATTCTCATAGCTGAACCAGAAACCCAACCCACCACTAATGAAACCTTAACCACCATCCTCTCGGAATCCACTCCTACAAACCCAACCCAAAACCATCACTGAACCTGACTCCACCACAACCCAAATCAATTTACACGACCTTTTGGGGCACACTATCCTCCAAACCCGACGTGTATTAGGTCAAGTTAAAAACAATCTATTGTTATCCTTATAGATAGTGACAACACCCATAATTTTATCCAAGCTTTCATACTTGAAAGGTTTGGGCCAAGTCTATTACTTAAAAAATTGGACCTTCCCCTAGACCCGGCCCAAACCTTTCAAGTGTTGGTTGGCAATGATGAATAACTTAAGTGTGATAAAATTTGTCACAATATGGATCTTGTTGTATGCTCTTATCATTTTTTAGTCGATCTTTATGTCCTACCTATAAGTGGAGATGATATGGTCCTGGGTGTGCAATGGCTTTAAAACATTGGGCCCAATACTCACTTATTATAGCAAATCACTATGCAATTTATGAAAAACGGTTATGCGGTCCAACTCTAGGGTGAACCTATACCTATCCCAATAGAATACTCACTCCACCAACTTAAGCGCCTAGTTGCCACCCATTCCCCGACTCTTGCTATCACATTACACATCATTTCCCTGCCTCTGACTAACCTTCCACACCCTCTTCTAACCCTACTGTTAAGCCCCTCCTAGACCAATACCACCACCTTTTTCAACAACCCACAACCATTCCCCTTAGCCGTCTCACTGACCATCACATTACCTTAACAGAAGGCTCAAATCCTGTTATTGTTAGTCCCTATAGATATCCTCAATTCCAACCCAGTAGTAACATTTGTATTTTAGGAGGACTAAATTTGCCATAAAAAAGTTGGGGTGTCATTTTCGTCAAACTGAAAAACTTGGAGAAAATTGGTGCAATTTAACCTAAATTTTGTAATTGTGTTTAATTAAGCCACTGATAAGATAAAAATTCCACTTTAATTCGTTTTAAGAAAAGGTTGTCAACTTGGGTTCAGGGAAATACTACTATAGGAATTGTCCTATAGTATTTACTTAGTATACTCAATGTAGAAATACTACTATAGGAATTGTTATTTCCACTTGATTTATTGTTATTTTTACTATAGTATTCCTATAGAAATAACAATAAATAACAATAAACTTGGAGAAAAGGTTGTCAACTTGGGTTCAGAAAGAATACTCAATGTTTCCACAAGGACAATTCAGAAAAGAAATAACAATAAATAATCAAAAGTAAATGAGGAAACATTATCACTTTCATGACAACTGATTTTACCCCAAACCCCTTAATCCAACAATTTCTGCAGTTCTTCATCAGCTGCATATCTTGCCTTGTTTTCATGATTTCCAAGTAATCTTGCCTTGCCAACCCAATAGTTGGTAGTTAAAATTCAAGTAACAATTTGTGTGTTTGGTATCGAGTCAGATACCTTTTAAACTCGCGTCACCAATTAACAAATATACAATTGTCTTACTTTAGACCTAGATGTCAAAAAAGAACATGTATTTTTTCTTCAAACTAGTAACATACCCGTGAATCCGCACAGGTCGATGTGTTATGTGATACAATTAGTATTATATAAAATAGAGGTAAATGATGTAATTAAAAATTGAAATTGTAAAAAAGACAACAATAAAAATAGAGGTAAATGATGTAATTAAAAATTGAAATTGTAAAAAAGACAACAATAAGAGTGAGAGAAAATTATGATAAAACTTAAATGATAATTTTATTAACAACTTGCAAAGTAGTTTAATATATTATTTAATATGTGACTTGCAATTCCATTCAAGTTTAGTGATGATTTGTAAACACTACTATAGGAATTAGATGGTTATGGTTGTTCATGTTGAGTCCTTTTTTTTTGTTCGAATTTGTATGATTTGTATTTCAGTGGGCAGTGGCCCAAACCATACACAACTAGTAGTGGGCCGGTACATACCGGTCCATAGAGACAGTACCAGAGTAATTAGTTCAACTACAATAAAAAGAGGTTCCAACTAAAAAAGCCAATAGCCCATATGACAGCGACCCGAAACTCGCAACACAAAAAGATCCCGCTCCAACTAATAACTTCTTACGCAAGTAAAAAAAATACTAATCCCTCTTGAAACGCTTGACAATTGAACTTAGGCCCATGCTTTTCCCTCCTACTCACCACACACCCTCAAACTTCAAATATTTCAATTTTACTTTCTTAAAAAAATGGCAAGTGCAGAAACTTTAAGATACGAAAATGAAAAATGATTGGTAGGGATAATCAACTATAACTTTAATCAAAACAATCACTACCAAAATTACCGACTGCATCAGATCCAAATCCACCATGTTATGAAGTGAAGAGGTAAGAGGATATGGTGAGTAGATTAAGAAAGGTTTTGTCTGGTCTGAAACGAACCCCTAGATCCAGAATAATAAATGTTTTATATAGATTAATTCAGAAAGACAACCATTATGAACTTTCAAAAATTAACTTTGAAGTTGCTTATATGTTATGAAAGATAGATTCCAAAAAATACTAATCCCTCTTCCAAAGCGTATAAACAATTAATTTTTCAGAAAATAATTTAAGTTTAAATATGAGAAGTAAACTTCCAAATAAGTGTATTTTGGAAAGAAAAAATAATTTAAAGCTTATAGGATGTATTAGAAAAAAGGGGGCATGCAAAAAGCACCCCCATGCTCTTGAACAAAATTTCACACCATCTGTTTGTTTTTTAGTTTTTGTCAAAAACTCATATATACATCGATCCACTCCTAGAAATTTTGTCAACAAAAATCCACTACTACAATTTTTTTTAGATAATCAAAGATATCATTGAAGGGAGTACAAGGGGTGTTCAACTTTTACAGTGAAGGTATGGAAAGGGGGAGGGTCTCCTCAAAACCTACCAGAGCCAAAACCCATTGGGAAAAAGACTCTAGCAGGAAAAAGAGTACCTCGCACAACTAGTTGTACCACGGTGGGAAAGGAATTAACCCACCGTGTCTCCCTATAAAACTCCTTAAAGTTTACAAATCAAAGACAATGTGCCTTCTTCTCTTCCATTCCAGTAACCTGCAACATCCATTCTACCAGTGTTGGGAACCGCCTTCTTCTTCTTCCTTTCCACCAGCTGCCAGCCTTCATTAGTTTCACAACCGATATCGCGCCCTTTCAGCTTCTCACTCTCGGTGTCTCCTAGCCTTCCACCGTCGTGCCCTACCAGTTGCTCTTCCTTTCCACCGTCGTGCCCTATCGGTTGCTCTCCCTCGGTGACTCTTGTAATACCGCGCCCATTCAAATTCTTAGACATCGCGCTCTCTCTCTCAGTTTCTCTCTCCTTCATGTCCATTACTTAGTTGGCGTTACCACTACTACAAATTAAAGGTACCCTGTGTCCCAAGGTACCTTATGCCATTGGGCAAATGGTGTTAGTTTGCAAAATATAAAATCTAATAACTGTGAATAAAAAATATTATAAAGTTTTAAAAGGTAAATTAATAAAAATATTTAAATTGAACATCCTCCAATAGATAAAATAAGAAGAAAAAGTCTAAACAACTTTAATAAAAATCAACATTCATTAAATGCAAATAAAAAAATAACTCATAATAGGAAAGAAAAAAAAGACAATACAATGAAAAATTAAAATACTCGGGTATTATGCATGGTTAAAGGAAAACTCATGATAAAATAAGAGCAAATATACAAAGTTGAAAAAGATTATGGAGGTTTTATTGTAAATATGGCTTAAGTTCTCGTTGAAAAAGATGATGAAAGTTCTATTGTAAATATGGTTGAAGTTCCCACAGAAGTCAATGTAGCAATGTTGTACTCGAATATTAAAGAAAGATAAAAATATAAACACCAATTAAAAAATGGTTTTAATACCAGTTGGTGCAAAATGACCAAAATAAAGAAGACAACAAAATGAAAAGTGAAACACGTGGTATCATCAGAGTTTGATGGAAATTACCAATACAATAGAAGCACATATAAAAAGTTGAAAGAGTACGATTGATGATCTATTGTAGATGTGACTGAAGTTTTCGTCAGTGAAATTAAATTAGAACTATAAATTAAATAAGAAGATTATAAAATAAGAAAGAAAAGGTTATTGAGGAACGAACTTCGTGCATTTGAACATCTAAAAAATTTTGGGAATCAAAAACAAACAAAAAAAACTGAAGAAAATGGCAGCTCAGCAAAAAAAAACTAAAACCAAAAAAAAAAACTTGCGGCAAAAAAATGGCAGTTTTGGCGCGACATATGACAAGCCGCATGTATAATTGTGGGCAGTGCTTATCCCACACCCCCTCCTACTTATTCACACCCCATAAAATTTTTAAACCCCAAAATACCCCTAATTAAAAACAAATTTATTCCTCACAAACCCTCACACCCCTATCGTGAAACCTCACCAAAACCTCACCTCTTCAAATCTCCTCTCCCAAATCACTTCAATCTTGATTTCAACATCCAAAATCGTTTTTGGAACATAAGGTACACGATTACTAACCTCTTTTACTTGCATTTCGATTGTTTTGGTGTATTATAGCGTATTCTCGATCTCAAATCGCGCTTCATTCGGTTGAGCACAACCGAATGCTCCTGAAACGAAGGCCAATATTAGGCCATTCGGTTGAGCACAACCGAATCCATTCGAATTAGGCCAACTGAATGTGCATTCGGTTGGGGTCAACCGAATAAATATCAAATTTGAACCGCCTCTTGTTTATACTGTCTTGTGCTTATTTTTAAATTTGTTTATAATGTCTTGTGCTTATTTTTTTGATTATGGCAAAGACTAGAGGTGGTAGTTCTCGAGACACGGCTGAGGGTGGGCGGCCAAAGCCACCCATGAGCGGTTTCAAACCGTAAACGGAAGGAGAGGACGCGCGTGTTCTTCACGATGGGCCTAGTAGAGGCGGGGGTAGGGGTAGGCGTGCTCCAGATTTGCAGCCCCCGGTTCCCAAACAGGCAGGAGGATGACATTGGGCAAGACATTGAGAGAGATGCTTACCATCCTGCGGTGACTTGGCCGGGTCTGCTCACGAGGACTTTAGTGCACCGATCATGTTGAGGAGAGGCAATGGTCCTTCTACTTCTCACCGATCTTTGGTCCTTCTACTTCTATCGATCTTTGTCCTTCTCGTGCCACATTTCCTTTTCTGGTGGCCCTGGAGGATAGATCGAGTTGTTACCGACTTTACGGGGCTCACATTGCTGAGAGCCATATGGGATGGCAATGTAAGTAACTTACTTTTTCTATAAATAATTTAATCATTAAATTGGTTGTAATCATTTACTTAATATAGCATTCGATATTGCGGGATCGTGGCCCGTTGAGGCTTATTACACATGGAGTCCCACGGATAGGGACCTCATCCAAACATTCTACCATTCCTACAGACTTCTAAATTGCTACTGCATTGAAGGACATTGGATTCCCAACAATCATTGGCGGATGGTCAATGCATTTGTTGAGAGGTGGCATTCGGACACATCATCATTTCACCTACCTATAGGTGAGATGACCATCACTCTAGATGATGTCTCTGCATTGCTCCACATCCCCGTGACGGGATCTTTTATGATTTTCCTGACTACACCAAGTATCGGGGAGAGCGGATGTTGGTTGAGTTATCGGTGCGACACCCTCGGGACGCACATGACCGGACTTCAGGCCCGGGGTTATCTCGCGACCCTCAAGTGGTCGAGGAGACGGTGTACCCTAGGGCTATCTGAGGAGGAGCGCTGGGGAGGATCTTTGCTAGGGCATATCCGCTCTCTACTTGTTGGGTTGGGGTCCATTCTCCGATAAGTCGTGAAACAAGGTAAAGTTGGGGTGGTTGGGAGCTCTGGTTGACTTGGAGGTTCTTTGGAGATTACACATGGGGAGGGATGGCGCTAGCCCATATATACGACCAACTTGGGGAATCGGTGAAGCCCAAAACAAACAGATGGGTGGCTATCGGCTCTAATTCGTATCTATTCAATTTAAATTTTTAAGTTAATTTTGTTGTTTCGCATTGCTCTACTAAATGATTTCATTTATTCGTTTCTGAGCATGGATCTTTGAACACTTTCGAGGATCCCCTTTGGCTTGAAGACGGTGGACCCACTTTATGATGAAAGTCGACACGTGCGAAGAAGTGGGTCGCTAATACCACCACCCTCCTCTTACTAGGGATCTTTGTTCGAGTATCTCTGATATAGCCGCACCGACGAGGTAACCTCGCGACCATACACCGCCCATGAGACACTTGCCGTTTGAGCTCATCGGCCTATTTAGAGGCCACTTTGCGAGTCTTTGTTGTATGGTACCGTACATGCCGGATCGTGTCATGAGACAGTTTGGCAATGTCCGGGGATACCAGAGGACCCAAAACCCACAACTAGAGTCAGAGTTACAAGAGAATTGGTCGACGAGAGGTGGGCCAATTTTGACCGATGGTGGTTGGTGGAGAGGGGGCCTATATTACCTGTGGTGCACGGACACCATACCGTGGTACGCTATTGGTTTGGGAGGGTCTCACACCCTTTTATTGACAAGGCTAACTATGTGCGGTGGAGGACGAGCCTGGATTGTAGGCAGTGTGTCTTTTAAACATTCCTTTTAAATTTGTTACTTTATTAAAATTTGTAACTTAATTCAAATTGTTATTTCACAGTCATGCCGATGTGGTTCGGATGGTAAATGATATGGAGCGGCGATGGAGGCACCTGCCTAAAAGACACACACCCCATGGCGAGTACTGAGGGCTTAAAACTCCTAGTGAGGCCATTCCGTAGGCTTAGGAAGTATGGTTGTGTGTATAGTAGGAGGAGGAACCGCACCACTCATGAGTTACTATATGACATTTATGGACTTAATTATTTATTTGGTGAATGTATTGTACTGCGAATTTTATTTTGTGGACTTATGTATGACATTTTATGTTTAGTTAGTTATCTATATATTTCTCGGTTTTCCAACTTTAATTTTTAAGTTAATAACGCAGTTTAGTTTGTTTAGTATTTATCATTCTGTTTAACAAAATTACACCTATTCGGTTAAGGTCAACCGAATAGGTGTAAAATGGAAAATGGGGTGTTTCAAAAATTGCCCTTCTGGTTGTGCTTAACCGAATAGTTTGATTGACCTTAACCGAATCGGTGTAAAATGAAAAATGGGGTGTGTGTGTTTCAAAATTGCAGCAAGCCGCAGTTTCGTGATAATTGTAGATGATTTCACCTTTTTTCCAATTAAAAATGCTTTATGGTAGGGGTGTGTAAAATATTAATTGTAGATGATACCTTTTTTCCAATTAAAAATGCTTTAGGGTAGGTAAAATATTTCACCAAACTATGTGTGAAAAACGTGACATGGTTTTTGTCCAACATACCCTTTATTTTTAAATTATTGCCTTAATGAGTTTGTACCAATCTCTCATGGCAAGAAGCTACATCACCTCTCTTTTAGACTTTAGTAGAGATAGATCCTCTTTGATTTAGTGGTTGTGAATTTTTAACAAAATCAAAACGATCCTTAAGTGGTTGAACATTTATTTTCTATATTGACAAACAAACCATGGACTAAAAATATAATGAATGGCATCTAAAAACAGTAAAATCCTCTCAATTTTTTTAAAAGAAATTGAAGTCAATTATTAAAGTTTTGGGTGCATAATAACACATATCTCCTATAAAGTTGTGTGTTATTATACACATAAAATTTTAGTAATTGACCCTCGATTTCTTTTAGAAAATTGAGAGGACCCCTAAAAACGACCCCTCTATTTATGGTTAATGAGATAATGTGTTACCTCTTCTTTAAAGATTTTTTTAAGACAAAACTCTTTTTTCCCCTTCAAAATAGAGTATTCTCTGTGGATAATTGTAGAGACTATTCTCTCCCTCGAACCAAAAGGACCACACTTGGTGGCAAAACCTTCCTTCAAGAGTTTTGACGCTCCTGCATTATGAGAACTTGATTCAAACTCATAACATCTGATTAAGTTGGAAGAGACCCAAAGCCTATTCTCTAAGGTTTATAAGACAATACATTTTATTTATAAAATAAATGTCTCATTTTTTTCTTGTCCAAAATGTGTAATATTGCATATAATAGGCAAAAACCATTAGCATTACATATAGTGTAAGCTTCAAGCTTGCAAGGAAAGCAGCAACAGATCCAATAATAGGCAATCATACAGATATAGTTGAGCTCTTAAACAAAAACAGTAAGCACGTGAGCAGTTGAGCAACTAAGAAACTACTGAAATAACTTTTTTTAAAAAAAATTAGGGAGGAAAAATTTTATTAATCAAAGTGACACCAATGACCATTTTTACAAATGTCTCCGAGGGGATTTGAACACAACACCTTAAGGATACAAAACTAAGCTCTTACCACTGAGCTAACACCTCAAGCGTAAACTACTGAAATAACTAAAACAGGTCCTAAGGATCAAACTAAATCAGCTCAAAATGAATTAACATAAAACAGACATAACCAAACGGTAACACATTGTAAAACAACTAACAACAGCCAACAAGAGCAAAATGAAAATAAAATCCCTGCACAGTCTTCACTGAAGGATCAAACCCAAACCTAAACCAACTATCGTCGTAAACTGGCTCAGCTAACAAAACTGACGCTTCACAACACCGAAGCAAATATGCACAACGTTGGTATCAAAGAAGAGACGAAAGTCGAAACTCTTCCCATATTTGAAGGTCAATTGGCCCCGAGGGCTAACACTCAAACTGAAAGCCTAAAATAAAGGGATGATATCCAATAGAGGGAAGGAGGTTTCAAAAGCACTGAGAACAACAATCGTCGGTGTGGAGGGAGCTGTGAGTAGCTGCCTCTACTTAGGAGTAGTGGAGAGAGCAATAAAAACTGGATGTGAAGATAGATCTTGGGGATCTGTAGGGTCGGGAGGTTCAGAGATGGGGTGAGCACCTTTCAGAGTCAGCAAGAGGAGAATAAGGGTCTAGTGGGTGCAGGGAGGACGAAAAGGAGAGGTACAATTTACTTTATGGGCGGAGGAGCAGCGATTGACAGAGGAAATAGTAGAGGACTTGGAGCGTGATTTCATCATGGGCAGGCAAACTACATCGAAGCACCAGAGAGCAATATAAAGCAGTACAAGCATCACATGGGGAGAGAGTTGTACAGAGCAGCAACAACACCTAGTAGAGCTAGGGAGGAAGGGGCGATGTTCGGACTCTACTGAGAAACCCTAGTCGAGAGATATTCTAGGGACATTTTTAGCAATAGACCGATTTGAATACAACAAAATAAGAATTGGGTCATAAATGTCTCATATTAAACCCAATGGGTCAGACCGAACGATCCAGTTTGACAACTGTAGTTGCACCTAGAGCCAATATAGACTCTTAAGCCCCTTAGTTTTACACATAACAAGTAAAAGTTAACAGTTTTACACATCTCATATCCCTAATTCTGCAAAAAAATACTAATAAGTTCCCATATATCCATTTATTCATAAAGTACTAATAAGTCTAGTTGCAATACATAGAAAAAGGAGAGAGAAAGATATAGAAATATCCAAGTCCCTAAAACATAACTAGTAACATTAGATATAAAAATATCTAAGTACTAATAAGTCTAGTTGCAATACATAGAAAAAGGAGAGAGATATAGAAATATCTAAGTCCCTAAAGCATAAAGTACTAATAAGTCTCACGGTAACATATACCGGTACCTCGCACGGGTCATACACACCGTTAACATTACATAAAAATACTAAAAACAGATCCTAAAACCATAATAAATACAAGCAAATATTTCTGAATAGAAAGTTGGTTGGAAGATGATGGAGGAGGAGGAGGAGGAGTAGGAGTGTCACACAAATTATAACCATACCATGTGTCACTTGGAATGGAAGTGTTGAAAATAAATGTAACAGGCTCTGAATCAAAACCATAGATTTTAACACTTTCAGGTTTCCAACCATTTTTATTATCTGAACCAGATCTGTAAAGATATGCAAAACAAATTGGAGATGCACATGGACCATCTATTTGAAATGAATCTGATGAACATTGCTCAAATGTTTTTGAAACTGGATCATCTAATCTTGGTGCATATACCTGAAAAATAAGAAGCTATTTCATTTATTTTATCCCCAAGTATAGCTATTAAGAAGTTATTAAAATCTGTTCCAAACAGGGTCTAAATTATGTTTTGCAGAGTCCTTTTCTAATGTTAAGGTAAATGAGATAGTTAGGCAATTACTCAGTAAAGTATTTATCACATAAGTATATGTCATTAACACTTAATTACAATGATTAAAATATTCATGTACTAGCAGTAAATATTTTTACAGAACTCTGCCTCCAACTCACTAACCACAAAGTGTCCTAACGCTCTCAATAAAAGACTAATTTCTGTTTGTGCTAAGGAGCAAATTTCACACTCGCCAACACTGAGCTTATCCACTGTGTGAATCGAACCCGAGAGCACCAAGTCGACTCTCTTATCCCAAGATAGCTTATGCCGTTGGGCTAACAGTGTTGGTTTCATCCTCCAACTTATTGAACACGAGTCATAAAAATATTGACACCAAAAAAAGGCATAAAAATATACCTAAATAAAACCAACCAATTTTTTATTTTTTTGAAAAATCCCCCAAAAACTAGGGTACCTGTTTTTTTTTTTTCAAAACTCTGTCTCCAAGTAGTTAAACATAAGGGATAAAATAAATAAATAAATTAAAGAAAAAGGGAAAACCTGGTTGCCAGAAGCATCTCCAAAAGCAATACTAATGTGATCAATAGTATACTTTGGTGAAGAACAGCTTGTTGATATCCTCACCAGATAAGAACAGTTATGCTCCCCTTTCATCTATTATTAAAACAACACAAAAATTAAAAATAAATATAAAACATTAATCCATCAATCAAAAAATAAACCTAATTAGTTACCTGGATATAACCAAGATCGAAGGAATCTAGAGAGTGAGGTTGTTGAGAAGCAGCAGATTTGGATTCAGAAACTGAAAGGGTAAGTGCAGAAACAAAACAAAAGAGAAGAAGAAGAAGATGCTTCATCATCATGTTTCTTTCTTTCTTTCTTTCTTTCTCAGAGAAGAAAAAAGTGAAGTAAGTTGGATACTATGGTCAAAGTATATACGTGTGTGGCATTTATATGCAACAACACATCAGAGAGTATTAGGGTAGGTATGTTAAAAAACAGTATCCAACGATGAAGGAAGGGTAAACGTAATCTAAGGTTGTCCTTGTATTTTTTTGCTACATGTTTATTTTTTATTCGATCTAAGATTTCGTGTGTTGCACGAGTTTCATTATTAAAATAAACCCACTCAAAATGAATTTGCAAGTATAATTAATTAATTAATTAAATGTAATAAAAATATACCTAGATTTTAATTGATGGAAAAAAATACATATACTTTTTTGACATCTAGTCTAGGTCTAAAGTAAGACCACTGTATATATTTGTTAATTGGTGATTCTTTCTCATGTGATGTGAAGGTGTGGTTTTTTATTCATTTTTAGAGATGTGGGGATAAAATCAAATTTAAGGTCAGAAGCCAGACATAACAAATGTGAGGTTAAGATTGACTCGATTGATAATGAGTTGGCTTGTATCTCGTAAGGGCGTGGGTTCAACTCAACTCCCACTCCCTTAGAACCCAACTCATATGAAACTTTTTGTAAAAAAAAAAAAAGTGTGGTCAAATCATGTTTGACCAACACCATGGTGCTTATGGGAGATCTCAAGCTTATGTTAATTTATCAGAAGATGAATTTAATATGAACAAACTTTCATTTACAGACATGGTTATTTTCACAATTGCATAAAAACAAATAATCCATGCATATCCACGGTTAACCGATTAGTTGTTATTTAAAATGAAAAATAAGCTAGCTAGATACTTACATTAATTTTATGTGAAAGAAAGTGTGGGAGGAAGAAATAGATAGACCTAACTCGTGAAAAGTTTCAATGATCAACCACTTATTTTTGCTTGAATTTTAACTGTCAACTGTCGAGTTGCTCAAGTAAACGTAAATGGCTTTGAAGTATTGAAAAAAACTGACACATTAGTCCTATTTTCACAACAAAAGAATGCCTTCTAATAATTGTCTTGACAACATTTGATATGATCAAGAAATTGTGTTTCTTAACCCTGTCTTGGTTGCATAAAAACCTGTCTAAGAAACACAATTTCATCATTATACTACTATTATTTGGGGATCGTGTGCACTATGCTCTGAAATCTTCTACTTAAGCACTTAAATCAATTGTTTCTTTAACAGTATGTATCTTTATGAAAAAGATTAGCATACTTAGATGTCCATAAAACTCAAATTTCATACCAAATAACTTTTATCTCAGTCTTCATCACCTTTTCATGAAGCCACATACAATTTACTTAGAACAAAACACAAAAATATGCAACAAGAATGCAAACAAAACCATAATCGCCACACAGGTATCCGACTAGTACCTTTATGAAATCAGGAAGCAGAATGAAAACAAGATGACAATTTTGTAACTAAAAGTGAAAACAGGAAACTGTTCTGAAACCAAACAGGCCCTTAGTGGCTGGCTCCTAGGAAATCATGAAATCACGTCAAGATATGCTGCTGAAGCAACTGAATAAGTTGTTGGATGAAGGGCTTTGGGGTGAAATCAAGGTTTCCTCATTTTGGTAAGAAAAAGGTAACTGCAAAAGCATGCCTCTCTCAATTTCAGAAACAGTTGTGCTAAATAGTACGAACAGAATTGTACGAATTCGCCTACGAAAACAAGAGATAGCATAATAACACACGGGGAGGGAAGCTAATAATTAAATCTACCCGCCCTGTTCGTTTCGTACAAACGAACATTATTCTTTCAGAAATTACTTTCATATGCTTCTGCATTGCCACTTAGCAGCTGATCTCAATAAAACTCAACACATAGATATATATATATATATATATATATAGGCCAAACCAGCAGAAAGAAAACTAGCAGCATATGCATCATTTTATTTTTAGCATTGAAATACCAAGTCTGATACACAAAAAGCTTCCTTGAATATTTAATTTCTTAAATAATACAAGCCAAAATCATCAAGTTCATTTTTTCAAAAGGAGAGGGCCAACATTATCCCCAGTGGCTTTGTTGTGCTTCACATGGCTTCCATCACATAGAGGAAAAGTCCCTGATCTCCAACACCTGTTCCAAATCATCCAAAAGTCAGAAAGATTAAGATTTTTGGAATTTAAACATGGAAACTACATAAAAAAAAACTATAGACACGGAAAATTCAAGAATTTTCACTTAACAAGATTTAAAAGCTTTATTTTCAAACCACATCAAGCAAGCCTGTATTTGGCTGTAACCTGATAGTTGGAAGTTGAAGTTAGTAACCCAAACAAGGCTTCCACAAGAAGCATGGTAGGAACTTTGTGTTGCTCTTAAGTTTAATCCTCCCATAATAATGAAAAATTTGAATGTAATAGTTGTGAACATTTGACAAACTAGCTAAACAATGACCAGAATATTGTAGAGATCCAAATGATATAACAGGCTGCCTTAACTATTATAACAAACCATGCCTTTTCTCACCATCCAAAAAAAAAATTATTTAATGGCAGATGATGACTTCAATTTAGTGTTAAATGTGTGTATCAGACTCCATTGATTCTACAGCAAAATTTCAATTTCTATCTGGTAATATGCCCCAAGTCCAACAATGAAGTAATACACTTCTTAATGCAAATAGGAGTTGTGACTTAATTCAGTGGAGAAACTGCAATAACTGATACTATCTCATAGCCTCTCAGTTCATATACTTCCAGCAAAATTTTAGACAGATTGGGATTGTGGATCGTACAGGGACAAGCCACCTTAGCGTAACGATAAAGATTCTACCTAGTGAATGGGAGGTCACGAGTTTAAATCCTGAAAATAACTTATCTGTTTGTGGGGATAATCCTGCCTACATCTACTCTCCCCAATCCCCACTCGAGGGGAGCCTCGTGCACATGGCCGCTTCTCAAGTATTTTTTTGGATCACACACCACAACTTAGTATGATTGTATCCCAATTCTAATGGATTTTTTTAAAGATAAACATTGGCCATTAATCTGGCACATCTTAATCTAAGCAGTGTTAGGATGTTACTTACAACTTCACAAGTAAAAAAGGCTCACCTTATCACAAGGACAATTCAGAAAAGAAATAACCATAATTCATCACAACTAGGCTCATGTTATCACAAGATATTTGTTTCCCTAAATCCAAGTTGAAAACCTTTTCTTAAAACGAATTAAAGTTGATTTTTTTTTTCTTATCAGTGGCTTAGCTTAACTAAACACAATTACAAAATTGCATTTTTAGTCTCTCAAATTCGTGATTTCTTTGCACTTTTAGTCCTTAAAACTCACAAATTCTGGAAAAACAGATCCCAAAAAGTGCAATTAAACCTAAACTTTAAACAAACAAACCATGCTAATATCACTAGCAACAACAAGGAAATCAAGGGACATATAACAAACACCTTACCTGCAATAAGGAGTGACAGCCTTAGATAGTTCAGTAACAACCACAGAATCAACAACCTTCTCTTCATTCTTCCTTACATCTGGATTTATACTAACAGCACCTGTCTCTGCTTTCACAAGCACCACACTCCTTTTTCTCTTACCATCAACACCATTAATACCAAAAGAACAAGTGTTCAAATGGGTGCCTATAACTCCCTTTTTCCTCTCAGATAATCCCTTCAATGGAGTTGTGCCATGGCAGAAAACTGTATTAACGTGGCTTAGAACAGATTCCATTGAAAATTGGGTTTTTCTTTCTCTTTGTGGGTTTACAACTACCAGAGTTTGCAATGGGGTTGATGAGATAACACAAGACGCGTGTTCGTGAACTTGTGGACAACACACTTCACTTTGAATGGAGACAATATGGAAATGTCACTAATCTGCTTTTTTTTTTATGGTTGAAAAAATTACACTTTTTTCTTCTATTTAAGGCTTAAATATATGTTTAATTTTCTTAAATATATATTTTAGCTCATCTCTCACAAAAGGAGATTTGTTTCGGGTTGGATAGATTGTATTATGCACCTCGGATACATACCAACAACAGGATTGAGTCTATACACTAGCAGTTAAAGAGATAGATGTGCGGCAGTAGAGGAGACTTGTGTAACTATAGGGATGTGATGAACAACATGATTAGGTTACAACACACTGTGCTTAAGATGTCCTTCTAGCACAACATCAACAGGCTAAGAGATTCTCACATGATTGCGCTATATAAATTCCTTAATTGGAGTAGCGACTTGTAGTGCGATAAACCATATAGTGGAGGAGTTGATGCGCGTTAACACAGTTGGTGTTGATTCATCTGCATGCGGCTGCACGATCAGATACACATACGCTCTACCATGTGTTTGTGAGCTTGTTAAGTAAATACTCTACTTGACTCCTTTTACAATTCAAGTCCTTCATTTTAAATTCTAAAAAAGTCATCTTTTTTTTTCCAGGTACACGTCCAATAACATCTCAACTTCATTGTCCATGGTTCATATCCGTTGGAGGAGACTAAGCTTCAAAGAAGAACATGAGGATGATGAGTAAATGTTTGAGAACCCAAGTGATGAGCTAAGTCTGAAGATTGAATTGCAAGTATTGGCACGAATGTTTCAAGAATCAAATTATGTTGGTAAACTGATTTGAATGCAAAAGTATCTGAGTTGGCATTCATACACTACTTCAATACGTCAACCTCCAAATAATGTCAACACAAAAAAGTACACCTAAAAAGGGCAAAAAATTGAAAGCATAAATCTCAACCAAGCAAAATCGATCATGTTGGGAACACGTAGATGACTTCTTTACATCTTGGGCTGTTAGAGGATTTAGAGTGAAGGAAAGAAATGATTCGAACATTGTGAAAATTAATTGATTGAATCTGTTTACACAGGGGTGACTGCTTTATATATAGGCAAGCCACAGAAAGAGGAAACTGTTACCTGCAGTAGCAGGTAAGCACTAGAAAGAAAATACACAGTTACAGCCTATAACAGGTTAACTGAGATACAAACTAAAGTTCACTATTCTATACTCTTACACCCCCCCCCCCACAAGCTCAAGGAGGGTGTGAATCCATTGGAGGAGCAACCACTTGAAGCTTGGTCCTTAGTAACTGAAACCGACTTGTTGACAGTGGTTTTGTGAAGATATCTGCCCACTGCTCATGTCCAGGCACATGATATGTCTGAAGTTGTTTGCAGAGAACTCTATCACGAACAAAGAAAAGATCGAGCTCCATATGATTAGTCCTAGCATGAAGGATATGATTGTGTGCTAGAGCTACAACACTCTGATTGTCACATAGGATCTGAGGAGTGGAATGAGGAACACCTAATTCTGATAGGAGTTGGATCAGATCCGAGTAACTTCAAAGAGCGGAAAACAACAATGCTTCAGATTCGCTTCAGGCCGGATCTAGCAACCACGCTTTGCTTCTTTGCCCACCAAGAAATCAAGTTGAGACCTAGATATACCGCTTTTTTTTAGTAGACTTCCCGTCATCAACATCGAGGCCCAATCTGCATCACACCAGTGCTCGGATTGACAATGGTTTAGTGATATCGACTTGTCAGCGTATAAACCATGACTTAAAGTGCCGCTTTAGGTACCTTAAAATTCTCTTAACAACTGCCCAATGTGATTCAAGAGGGGAAGACATGTATTGGCATACTTTATTTACAGCATAGCTGATTTCTGGTCTAGTAATAGTGGTATATTGGAGTGCACCAACCACGGATCTGTAGGTTATAGGATCGGGGAGGAAGTCACTGCCCTGTTTTGACAGTTTACAACTGGATACCATTGGTGAAGAGATAGAGCTTGCTTCAGCCATATTTGTCTTGGTGAGAAGATCACGAATGTACTTGCATTGTGTAAGAAGAATGTTACCATTAGAAAGGCTCTTAACTTCAATACCAAGGAAGTAGTCCAAGTTTCCTAGCTGTTTGAGTGAAAATTCAGAATCCATTTGCTTGATGAGAGTGTGAATTTGAGTGTTGGAATTCCCCGTGATGATGATATCATCAACATAGACCAAAAGATAGATGGTGGTGCCATGTTGCTTGTAGATAAAGAGAGAGGAGTCACACCGACTACTAGTAAAGCCAAGTTGAATTAGAGTGGATTTGAGCTTGTCAAACCAAGCTCTTGGAGCTTGTTTGAGTCCATAAATGGTCTTGTTTAACTTGCAAACCAAATTCTTGTCACTTGCTTCAAATCCTTGAGGTTGACTCATGTAAACTTCTTCTTCCAAAATGCCATTTAAAAAGGCATTGTTTACATCAATTTGATGTAAATCCCATTTGTGGCTAAGAGCAAGTGTGAGAATAGTTCGGATAGTCACGGGTTTTATAACGGGAGAGAAGGTTTCATTGAAGTCACGACCAAGTTGTTGATGAAAACCCTTAGCAACTAGGCGAGCCTTATACTTATTGAGAGAGCCATCTGCATTCTCCTTGACTCGAAATACCCACTTGCAACCAATCACATTTGTATTAGGAGGAGGAGCAACCAAGTCCCAAGTGTGATTTCTCAAGAGAGCTTGATACTCTTCTGCCATAGCAGAATGCCATAAGGGTTGCTGCAGTGCAGATTTTGCACTTTTAGGTTCTATATGGGTGAGGAGGAGGGTTGGATTAAGTTTGGGTTTGAAGATGCCATCTTTAGATCGTGTTTGCATTGGATGAGTGTTGGAAGGAGGAGGAGCAGGTGGTGTGGGAGTGGTAGCTG
This sequence comes from Oxytropis ochrocephala, assembly GCA_020916435.1. NCBI lineage: Eukaryota > Viridiplantae > Streptophyta > Magnoliopsida > Fabales > Fabaceae > Oxytropis > Oxytropis ochrocephala. The sequence continues at coordinate 66,027,287 of CM037095.1, forward strand.
TGGTAGCAGTGACTGGTTGAGTGTTAGTGGATAGGTCAATGATTGTGCTAGCGGTTGCCATGGAGTGAGGGTGAGGAGTAGAGTTGGTTGACTGAGTTGGAGAATGATTAGGGGAGTTAGGGTGATTAATTGGTGAGGTAGGTGAGGGAGGATGTTCATTTAGTGGTGAGATAGTGATTGGAGATGTTGCGGAGTTGGAGGCAGTAGCATGTGAAGTTGATGTTGTGGTATGGGAGGGTGATGGAATGGTGGCAGAAGGTGTGTGTGAGTTATTTGGTGAGGTTGAGGTATTGGTGGCAGGGGATTCAAAGAGAGATTTGTAAGGAAACTTTAGCTCATTGAATTTTACATCTTTAGAGATGAAAATTCTACCACTTGGTGAAAGGCACTTGTAACCTTTGTGAGAGGTGGAGTATCCCAAAAAGACACACTCATGAGACCTAAAAGCCAATTTGTTGGTGTTATAGGGGCGTAGGCAAGGAAAACAACTACAACCAAAGACTCTAAGAGAAGCATAGTCAGGAACTTGACCATAGAGGACTTGATATGGAATGCCACCATGGAGAGAGGTGGTTGGAAGACGATTAATCAGGTGGACTGCAGTGGCAAAAGCATGATCCCAATAGGTTAGAGGTAGTTTAGATTGGAAGAGAAGGGTGAGTCCTAGTTCTACTATATGTCTATGTTTCCTTTCCACTACACCATTTTGGTGGTGAGTGTGAGGACATATGACACGGTGAAGGATGCCTAAATCACTTAAGTACTTAGTGAAAGGCCTAAATTCCCCGCCCCAATCAGTTTGGATGGCTTTTATTTTGCAGTTGAATTGAAGTTCAGCCATAGCTTTGAATTCTTTGAATATATGAATGGTATCAGACTTTGATTTGATGAGAAACAACCACGTGAATTTGGAGTGAGCATCTACAAATGTGACATAGTAATAAAACCCTGTGGATGATGGAAAAGGAGAAGGACCCCAAAGATCACTATAGATGAGTTCTAAAGGACTAGAGTAAACAGTAAGTGAGGGAGAGGAAGGTAATCTATGTGATTTTCCAATAGCACAAGCATTGCAAAAGGATGAAGGATCTTTATTAGGAAAATTCAGATTACAAATTTGAGTTACAATACGTAAGGCATGAGGATTAGGATGCCTTAACCTCTGATGCCAAGTTTGTAAACTAAGTTGGGAATGAGGAACATAAACCTTATTACTGAATACATTGGGAGCAGAATTACAATTATTACTAAAAACATTGAAAACAGAGGACTTAGAAGGGGGAACATCAGAGTTCTTGGGTTGGCCAGTGTGCTGCAGCAAGTCCTTGAACTCGTAGAGTCCATCAGGGCCAGCACGACCATGCAGCAACAACTCACGAGTAGCCTGAGATTTAATGAAACAGTCGTTAAGATGAATCTCAACAAAGACAGGGTTATCACGAAGAAAACGATTAACACTGATAAGATTCTTAGTGATAGATGGTACATACAGTAAGTTATGCAAGTGTAATTTGACATTTGGATTGAAAGGAGAGGGAAAAGAACTAGAGCCAGAATTAAGAACAAGTAAGCTTTGTCCATTACCTACAAACACCTGACTTGGAGTCTCATGAGTGAATTGAGGAACTTGAATATTTTGATTGTTGTTGGTAACATGTGTGCTAGCAGCAGAGTCACCAGAGAAGTTGGGAGAGGCTAGTTGAGGTGCAGTCATCATGAGAGCTTGAGGTGTAGAGGTAGGTACAGGCTGAGGTGGTTGAGTGGTGGTTGCAAGCCATTGTGGTGGTGGTTGTTGAGGTCGGACATAGGTGTAGGGATTGTAGTATTGGTAAGGTTGAGATGTGGGGAAGATAGATGGTTGAGGTGTGTTAGGATTGAAGTATTGGTTGAACCGGTGATAACATTGTGCAGCAGAGTGGCCATATCTGTTATAGACTTGACAGTTACCTTGGAAACGACCTCCACGGCCACGGCCACGGCCACACCCACGGTAGCCAGAAGTATCTTGAGGCATATCAGTGGTGGCCGGAGCATTGGAAGCAGCATTCACAGTGGGAGAGGGAGTATCAACAAGGACTTGTGGAGGAGGAGTAGTTTGTGTAACTAAAACAGAACCATTATCAGTTTTGGAAAGTTTACGATACCTGTTGAGACGAGTTTCTTGACCAATCAGCAGAGATTCTGCTTCCTCTACAGTCACATCCTCATCAAATTTGCTTTCAACGAGCGAGATGATGGAGTCATATTCTTGTGGAAGGCCATCAAGAATGGCGTTGAGGTGATCCTTGGTTGAAATTGGACTTCCAACAGCAGCAAGAGAATCCACGAGTTTCTTGATTTTGGCGAGATAATCTTTCACGGTGTTACCTTCGAGTTGCGTCGCGCGAAGTTCATTGCGAAGCTGACGGATCTTTGTACGTCTAAGCTTGGCGAAGTAAGCATGGATCTTGTCCCAAAGTTCAAACGCATGAACACAGCCAACAACGCGTGCCTGGATCTCCGTCGTAAGCGACGTTTGCAACCAGGATAGCAACATTTGATCCTGCGCTTCCCAAAGAGAGAACGCAGGATTTTCGTTTCCAAAGACGGCGTCGTTTGCGGTGAGGAATCTCGGAGGGATGACCGGAGAGACGAGATAATGATGTAGACGGTGAGCTTTTATCACTGGCTCAACCTGTTGCCGCCATAAAACGAAATTTTCATCGTGAAGGCGTTCTGTGATCTTGTGTTTGAACTCCTTGACTTCGGAGGTGATGGAGTTTCCATTACTCGCAGTAGTATGAGTTGTATGCGATTCTTCACCGACACCTTGACTCGGTTGCGGCGATGGATCGTTGTTGTTTACGGACGCCATGGATGACGCGACTGAAAGGAGCGAAAAAAGAAGAAAGATCGAAGGTAGAAGAAGAAGAAACGATTAAGAGTTTGTTAGAGAATTTGTTGAGATCGTTATGGCTCTGAATACCATGTTAGAGGATTTAGAGTGAAGGAAAGAAATGATTCGAACATTGTGAAAATTAATTGATTGAATCTGTTTACACAGGGGTGACTGCTTTATATATAGGCAAGCCACGAGAAGAGGAAATCTGTTACTGCGAGAGCGGTAAAGCACTAGAAAGAAAATACACGATTCTGACTTATAACAAAGTTAAGCGAGATACAAACTAAAGTTCACTATTCTATACTCTTACATGGGCCAATAGCACATCTGCTCTCCAGACTCGTAAGCAGGCTACCCCATCACCACCAAAGGAGCTTCCAACTCCAATGCCATCAGCAAAGCCAAGCAGCAAGCCAACTCCTACTCGAACTCCAACACCGACAATTAACACAATTCCCACTTCTAGTTCCCCCTAGACATGGGCCATAGGGAATACATTAGTTGTATTCCATTAGAAGCTAGTCCTTATGTTAAAAATATTGTACATGTTGGTGCTGATGGTAATTGTGTATTTCGATGCATTACAACCTTACTTGGTAAGGGTGACGATAGTTGGCCTACTACGAGACAAGATTTGATTAGCGAGCTTAGGCGAGACACAAACTACTATATGTTTATATTTGGTGGATTCAATATATACAACAATATGTGTACATCGTTGATTGGGGGCCACAAGGGTGCTAGTGATAATTGGATGACTATATATCCCAGATGAAAGGTACTTGATCGCTAACAAATACAAAGTCGTTATTGTATGTTGATCTGTGAGTAGGTCTTACACAAATTTCCCTTTTCAATGTGTGTCATCCAAAAGTGTTCGTTTGCTCAATATCGCTTATATAAACTATATGAGTCACTTTGTATAGGTATGCGTTACACAAGTTATAATCATCAAAGGTTAGTTAATATGATTAATATGTTGTCTTTGTAGATATTTAAGAAGGATGAAAGCTCACTTCCCCGTATTGATTCAACATGGCTTGCTAATAGATTGGACATAGCGAGTGATTGGAAGAAGACATATGCTTGTGGAACCTCGTGTAGTATATGATCGATTTATTTTTGCTTATAATTTAGGACGTATATAAGTTAGCTATTCTATGGAATCTCGTCCTCTAAACATAATTCGACCATCTACTTTTGTATAGTTTTTTTTTACGCTAATTTTGTATAGTTGATGGTAGTGGAATAAAGTTGAAAAAAAAACACATAAAATCAAAGTTTTTAAGTTGTGATTATTATTGTAATACTAATAATAATCAAGCCTCACCAAAGTATATAAAAATCCAACTTTTCAAAAGCAAAAAGCCATCACGTTAGTTGTACCTGAAAATTAATATTCAATGCCAAATAAATTGGATTGTCCAAAAGTGAGAAAGAAAGAGACACAACCACCAAATCTAGTATATAAGATTTAAAAGAAAAAACATACTTTTCTTCCTTCCAACAGAATTTGGGAAATTGGAAAAGGAATAATACAACCACTATATTTTATGGTGAAACTCCAAGAAATAATTTCTTTTTTGTCGGCAAAAAAGTGCTTTTTTGACATGAGGCAAAATAGTGTTGTTTCTTAAGAAATGAACAAAAATTATTAGGAAAAAAGGTAATATTATTTTATTATTAAGGTTTAAATTTAGAACACTGAAAGAATAACTGGAAACAATTTACTGTTTCTTAGGAATATTATTAAGGTAATATTATTTTAGAAATATTGTTTTCACAGCATTTCTTTGCAATTCTTACATGTCTCTTTTATGATAAAGGGAATGAAGATTGCAATTTCTAAGAAAAATTGTAAGGATCTGAACTCGAATTGAGACACTTGCTAAAAACAATATTTCTCTCTCTCATGAATTAGAAATATTTACACACAAAATTTAGAAAATGATTATTATTATTATTATTATTATTATTATTTACACATACAATTAGTGCAAGATTTATTTCTGTCAAAATATTAGGGCAATATTTCTTATATGTTCAACTAATTATAAAATGACACAAATATGCGGATGGCCCAACATTTGTATTTGTTTTGGGTGAGTCTAACAATTTACATGCTGAACTCATGACTCTCTACAAAAGGTTTAAGTCTTGCTTGGGAGATTGGGGTGCGAAGGCTCATATGCTACACAGATTATTTACTTTCTATTAGTCTTATCACCAAGCAAGCAAATGGATTTCACCATTATGCACCAGTCATCCATAATATCAGAGATACTCTTGGGTTGCATTGGATCGTTCAATTGGTTCACTGTCTTAGAGAGAGAAATTCAACAGTGATTTCAACGCTAAACTTGAAGCACAATCTCACTACCCTTGGAGTACTTTTGAAGATCCCCCTATGAAGATAGAAGCAACTATCGCTGCGGATGCTAGTCGTAGTCTTATTATGAGGAATTGAGGATGTAGTTTCTTTGTTTTTTTTGCTCTTTTTCTCATTTGTAACAAAAAAATCTAATTATAAAATGACACGCCTTTACAAATATTTGACTCAATTACAACTACCTTAAAAATCATTATACCGTGATTTTAATTTCTTGAGTAATGCTAATAACTGCTCACGTGATTTGAAATTTATTCTAATTACATAAGAATATCTTCTATATAGGATATGCTGCGAGGAAAAAAAAAGTGAAATTAATTCCATCTAATTGACAATAAAATATTTCTTTTTTGGCATGACAAAAAAATATTTGATACCAACAATACATAACCATTAATCTCATAAAAAAATGGTCACTCAATTACACCCATAATTGCTTACCATTTAAACCCATACACAAAAAGGCACTCAATAATAATAATAATAATAATAATAATAATAATATTATTATGTTCATTTTGTTTCTTTTTTTGGTATTATATTTATTTATTTATTTATTTTGATTTTCTAACAAAGAAACAAAGAAGTACTATCCTTGAATCGAATCCAAATTTCGCAGACGCGTCTGTGATGTTAAATCTCTTGAGGTAGAACTTTGCCACCAATTGTGATCTCTACTCCGACTCGAGGATGATTACTCTACACATTCTTGTACAGAGAGGATATCCGATTTATACCAAAAAAAAAAAAAAAGAAAGAAAGAAAGAAGTACTGGCATTTCCAAAATGCGAAAAATAATAATAATAGAGAAAAATGTTAACGCATTAACCAACTAGAAGCGCCATCATCATCACCTGAAATCTGAATACCGTTTCCTTCCACATTGGGTTCCGTTCAATTTCCGCTTCCTTTTTCTCCACTCCATGTTTTCCGCAGAATCCATTTCCCCAATCTGAACCCAAACCCACCCACTCCAACCACTACCACCGCCACCACCACCACCACCGAAGATGGCTACAAAATGGGGGACATTTGGGTTCTGGTGCTGCATCCTCTCAATCGTGATCTGTGCTAGGGTTTGTTCACCAGGCAGATCCGACAAAGAAACTCGAGCGAGATTCTATGGTAACATGGTTAACTCATCTGCTCCTGAAGCTAACGACGCTACCTTGGCTAAGATGTTCGATCGTGTTCTCGAGAAGGAGTTTTCTGAAAATGACCAACCTGAAGGTTTTTCATTCTTCTAATTTTGCATTGTTCAATTTTTCTAGTTTGATTTGGTAGGTAAAGTTTGTGATTTTTATTTATTTATTGATTTGATGAAATTGCTTGATGGGTTAGTTAAGTTGGGTGGTTAAGGACTCTAGAGTACTAAGGTAGTGGCTTTTGTTGAATTTGCATGTGTAATGTGAAATGGATTTTGGCTTCTTTAAAATGAGGGAGGGTGTTTAATTATAACCATGATTATTAAATCAATAGCTGAAGATTTTACATTTTGTAGTACTTGAGTCTGAATGTACTTAATTAGGATCTAAGTTTGTTTTGTAATCTATGGTTAGTGAGAAAAATGAGAAGACATGTGAATATATCCTTGTGTATTCTACAGGGGAGCTCCGTTACATATATATTTTTTTATTTACTATATTGACATGATACTGTATGACCATAATTAACCTATTTAAATTATATCTAAGTTTCTAACACCATCCCTTAAAATCGAGCATATGGATCATATGCGTCAAGCTTTATGTGTGTGTGGCGATTTAGTGAATTTTTTTGTCAATTGATTGGTTGATTTAGCAACATAGTGACATTGGCTCCATATCATATGTTGAGACAATCTATCTCAACGTGCTTAATGCTCTCATGAAATACTAGATTTTAGATCATGCACAGTACAACTTGATTAACACAAATGAGTGTCCATGGATTATGATGCCTCTGTCCAAAAAGTATTGAAGCCTGCCGAGGTATTTTGTTTGATAGCGATGACTAAGATACTGTTTTATTTTATCTGAGCAATACCACAATGATCATACTGTAATAACAACGTCGTCAATTTATACAACCAAATAAATACACCTCATGATTGAATGACACAATGTTTCTTACTTCGAGTCATACCAAATTGCTGAACAACATCATTGAATTTGCTAAGCCAAGCCTAGGAGATTGTCTGAGGTCGAATAGCGATTTGCGAAGACGACAAACACTCCCCCTAAGCAAACACATCTAGGAGATTATTCTATACAAACAACCACCATGAACGAAAGTCTTGTTAATATCAAGCTGGTGAAAATCCTAGTGCGAATAGCAATCATGAACAAAAACAAGCAAATGCAACCCATTTTTGTTGGAAACCACTTCAAAGAAATCAGAATAGGAAAATTTTGTAGTAGCGAGACCCAAGCTTCTCAAAACACTTCAAGCATCTAGATCTGATAGACCATACTACTTCATACTACTCCACGCTACTTGAACTTGAAGTACTACTTGCATCTAGATCTGATAGACCATACTACTCCAACTTTGTGAAATTAGCAGTAAGTCTTGAAAGGGGGATGTGCTGTACTTGGTAAGGCCCGAGAGGTATGTTTGAAGTTAAATTGGTATTGAGAGATGCACAAGAATTTGCACCCCCCCCCTTTCACCGCCTCATATTTGACCACAAAGGTCTTGTGAAGCAATACCTTTCTATTTTTAAGCAAAGACACTGTAGGTATCTTAAAGAGTATTTATCATGGATGTATATATCTTTATGGCATGATCTACTGTATTTCGTAATAGCCTTTTCCTGATGTAATAATGCCGGTGTTGTATGTCGAATCGTGGATATGATTTGTCATTATCCCAATTACATTTCCCTTTTTATACTAGTTGCTTTACTTTTGCAGTTATACAGTCTTTTTGTGTTTTGAATATGGATGTTGATTCGGTTGTCAATTTCATTGTTCAAAATCTTAATCTATTAGCTTATGTATTTGTTTTAATTAATTTGGCTGCTATTCTCATTGATCTTTTCCATCATTAACAGCACCTGATAAAAGCAGCTTCAATAGCAGTGTAACTGATCAGCAGGTAGGTCTGATACTCTGGTTTTCAATAGTAGTAATGGAATGACTTATTTCCAATGAAAACAAGCTGGTGTTTCATTGTATATAAATGATATAAATGATTCCTGGATTATATACCTATAAATTTTAATTTCGGATAATACATGAGAAATGAAATGAATCTATATCTGGCATCTGTTTTCCCCCTCCACCTCAAATCTTAATCTGCTAGTTTAAATCTATTCTTCACCTCAATTGAAGAGTGATTGATAATTGCTTTTACTATGAGCTATTCATTCTATTTTGTATTCCTCCAGTATATTAGATATGCGCACAACTCCTATAATAAGTTTTTAGCTATTTTTGTCCTGATGGATATGTCTTCAACATTTTCATATTGTGCTATTAACTACTTCTAGGCTCCTTGCTGTTGAAATTATATTGTTATTGTAGGGATAGAGTAAGAGAGGGTAAAGTAATACTCAAAATCGTAAGATTATGTTGGAATGATGTAATAAATAAAATTCTAACCCAATGGTCCTATTTATACTAATTAATTAGGTTCAGGACAAGTGTAATATTACTAAAATAAGCCAAAGTGCATTAAGAGAATTTGTGCAGTATAACTACTAATCTTAGAGACTCGACCGATAACCAATATCTGCTATGGACAAATATAGGATACTTAATGGTACAGCCGACCAGTCGATATGTAAATGCTTGGGCAGCTTGGCCAATACCCCCAAACCCTAATTTAAGGCCCAATCGTTGTATCTTAACCATCGGAACCCCATTATTGCTAGTATCCCCTATTTTACGCCTTATTGTTCTCATAACAGTCATAACAATAATATGTAATTATTACGACCTAGGACCCATTGTATTACAAATACTCTTCCTCCAAGGCCAATGAGAGCATGCCATTTCTGATATAACTCTTGATTACTCATACTTATAATATTAGATCATACTGAGTGGTCGATCTTGTTTACTCAGACGTGAACAAAAACAAATAAGTAAATAGAATCAAGATATGTAAGAACTCATAAGATTGCTTCCTGAATTAGATGACTATTTGACTCAACAATATCTTTTAAAAATCTTTTTAGGTAGTCTAAAATAGTCTAGGATATGCTGAGTACGCTGTGAGATATTCCAATTTCTAACACTTATCATTTCTTTCCCTAGTTAAGCAGCTTTGCAAGTATGAATTATTCCCATATTATTTCCAAATGCAAAGATAAATTTCGACATTCTGGCCTTCTTTTGCAGGCTGTATTGGAGACTGTAGCTAAAATTACTCATGATAAAGGAAAGAGAAATGATACGCATGAGGGAAAGTATGGTCATATGTTGCTTGATGTAATTTTTTAGTTGTTACTTACAATGGATACTTTGATGTATCTTTATTAATATGCCGTAACTTTAATTCTTTTAAATTAATATTTTCTTCAGTGGCACAAGATCATTTCAGCTTCAAGATGTGTTCTCCCTGGAAAATGAAGATTCTGATGATGTGACAACTTTGATCGACAAAAAGGTGAGCTAAAAAGTAATCTGAAGCCTTCAGGGTTGTTCTCCACTGTGATGTTAAGTAAATGGTTAGACTCTTGCTTACTTGTTTATGCTATTACATGGCAGGACAATGTCTTTGTGATGTCAAACAAGAAATCCAAATATCCTGTGCTGCAAGTGGATTTGAGGTTGATATCTGTTCTGATTTTTATCTTTGTAATTACTATTTAGCGAATTCTTTATCAGCTTGGTTGGCTGGTTGAAGGATAATCAATTGCACTAACAAATTGCTTTAGAGTTGGACAATGTGCTAGCTTTCTGGGATAATTTATGTTTTTCATGAATCTACATTGTCGGATTGTGGAATTTGTTATCATGATGTTGCACAGATTGTTGGTGTTGGGAATCATCAAGTTGTGCTGCTCTATTTTTTGCTTTTCTCTTCTTCATTTGGAAGAATAGATGAGTTTAGAGTTTTATTTATTTATTTATTTGCTCCTCGCAGTTTGTGTGCTTTAAATAGAAGCAAGGTATCTCGAGATGAGATCTATAATAGATGGTTTCGAATAACTATCATTTCCCTTTTGCCAAATTTTTGATTTGTGATATTGTTAGATGCTGATGAAGCTGTGTATTTTTGAAATTTGTGTTTCTGTAGTCTGTGCTGTTTATTTTCCTCCACAAGTTTAATCTAAAGTTTGGTAATTGCACATTCATGCAGGCTAATATCAGATTTGGTGGTCATCATAGTTTCTGCAGCCATCGGTGGAATTGTGTTTTCCTGTTTGGGGCAACCGGTCTGTCATTTTTAAAATACCTTCCCGTGACATTTGATGTCCTAGCTGTTTTTCGTGTTTGAATTCTATTTTAGTGATATTATTAAGTGATCCATTTTAGTTCATCTAACTCAAATGATTTTTGCAAAGTGCTGAATTAAATCTAACTTGTTTTATTATAAATGTAGGTTATTGTGGGCTATCTTCTTGCAGGCTCCCTTATTGGACCAGGGGGTTTGAAGTTCATTAGTGAACTGGTACAGGTATGATATTTTGATTGATTCGTGTCATTTTTGGCTGAAGTATTAGAGTGCAATGAATCCAGAGAAAACGAAAAGAGAAAAAAGCAAGAAGGAAAAATGTCTGTACCTGAATTGTATTGATAGTGAACAGATTACAGAGATGTAGTTATATAGGTTTGCTTAACCTGTGCACTGAGGGCTTAACCTACACCCAGTTAGTTACAGAGCTTTAGCTCCCTAACAGATTCTGAAAACAGAATACCAGCTCAACATTCCGAGGCCTAACAGATTATTACCTTTGCAGCAAGTTGCTGAGGCAACTAGCGCCAAGTCCTAACTAACATAGCAGTGCATTATACTCTTATATGAAGCAAGCTGTCATCAAAGACTATCTACATCAGTTACACATCAGATGGAATAACTTAGTCCATGGCTACCTGCTCCATCCATTAAAGAAACAATGCAAGAATAATATTTGCGTTGGGTTTCTAAACTTTGAAGTTCAATATAAGCTGCAGTGATTCTTATGTTGTTACTCAATCATTTTCCACTGGATAACCTTTTTTTGGCTTTTTGTTTTTCTACAGGTTGAGACCGTTGCACAGTTTGGGGTAGTGTTTCTTCTCTTTGCTTTGGGGCTGGAGTTTTCCTTGGCGAAGGTTTGCTGTTCCTGTCTTGCCAGTACTTTTTTCACTGTTTAATTTGTTTTCCTGTTGTAAGCTTGACTCACACTAAATCATAAATCATTTGATTTTAGATTGAATGGAAATATATATATATATATATATATATATATATATATATATATATATTTCCTTGTCTAAGGCTTTTGATTTGTGGGTGCAGATTTATATATCTTTTCTTTCCATTTCCATTTTTAACAAGAAACTGATTTGCAATTTCTATCCATGCAGTTAAAAGCTGTGGGGGCTGTTGCTGTTCTTGGAGGGCTGCTTCAAATTGTAATATTCATGTTCCTTTGCGGAATTCTTGCCATGGTATGGTGCTAACTGTGGCTGATCTGCTGTCTCCAGTAAGATTGTGTTGTAGTGGATACTAAATTATGTTGGCCATTTGTTTTGAAGTTATGTGGAGGCAAATTGTCTGAGGGTGTTTTTGTTGGTTCCTTTCTGTCAATGTCATCAACAGCAGTGGTATGTTTTCACCCCATTTCCTGAAGCTTGTGATATTGTTGTTATTGATGGTACTTAATAGATTCCAAGTATGATTTGTTATTTACTTTCACCTTTTGCCAGGTTATAAAGTTTTTGGTGGAGCGGAATAATAGTAATGCTCTTCACGTTCAAGTTACAATTGGGACTCTTATATTTCAGGTATCTTTCCTGTTAAGTTTTAAATCATAACTTATTGACATTTCATGAAGTAATGTACTTTGGAGTTCGGCTCAACTTGCATATCATTCTTTCCTCTACCACCTTTGTATCAGGATTGTGCAGTGGGTTTACTGTTTGCTTTGCTCCCAGTTTTGGGTGGTAACAGTGGTCTTTTACAAGGAATTATTTCAATGGGAAAACTGTAAGTCTGCCCATCTGGACTTTCTTTGTCTGACTTTTTTGTATAATTTCATGAACCACCTTTTGCTTAATGATAAATAAAAGTTTGTTCTGTTGATGCAACTTGCAAGTCAATTGAGCCTTGTAATGTAGCTATAGACTTGTACAACTTTCTGCTTTCATGTATGCTGAAGTAGAATGTAAGGGGTGCATTTTACCTCCCTTAAGTTTTTGTCCCAATTAACTTTGGTGCATTACAACTTTCTGCTTTCATGTATGTGATGTATCATGTTATTGGATTTTTTGTGAATAGAATGACCACAAGTATGCATATGGCCCCTCTGTCACCCGTTTTAATGAAATGTAGGGTTTTATAGGTTTCTCTGTGTGTGCATGTAGTATGTGTCTAGGAGAGAGGTCTAAGTTTAATTTACCCTAAGCTTAACCTTTTGTCATTGGGATATGATCTAATTTGTTTTCAACTTCAGGCTGCTAATATTGTCCTTGTATCTTACTGCTACATCTATACTGTCTTGGTTGTTTGTTCCTCGCTTTCTTAAACTGATGATGCGGCTCTCGTCTCAGGTTAGGCTAAAACATTTTTTATTTTTGTTTCACTGCCAAATTCTCAGCAATATTAGCAGTTCATGGGTTAACTTTTCTTTCTTTCTACTCTCCAGACAAATGAACTTTATCAGCTAGCTGCTGTTGCTTTCTGCTTGTTATCTGCATGGGTAAGAAATATTTATGCTGGTTTCTGTTGGTATGTAACATCTTTCTGTCATATAAGTTATGCATTCTTGTTAACTACATCTGTCTGCAATTCCATATTGCACTTTGTTTGTATGCAGCTTATTGGAGTTAATCGGTAGTGTTAACGTTTTAAAATCTCTTTCCAGTGCAGTGATAAGCTTGGTCTTAGTCTTGAGCTGGGTTCGTTTATGGCTGGTGTTATGATTTCTACAACAGAATTTTCCCAACATACTTTGGACCAGGTATCGTTCATGGTTGATGACTTTCAACTTGTATCAGCTTTGTTTTGCTTACATTCAGTACTTCATTGTTTTCTACATTCTGAAGACTTATTACTCACTTATCTTTGGATCACTGGGGATACACTTTTTTTGAAGTTCAATTTTTACTCTCTTTTGTCTTCTTATTTATGCGATATTATTTAATTATTACTATTAATTTTCAAATAACCTTGAGTTACTATTATAGTCTGTTAATCTTATTCTGTGTGTTATTTCATAGCAACCGGTCATGCTATGGTTGTAAAATGTTCTATGAAATTTCTTTTTCCCCAAACTTGATTTGGTGTACAGTTGCTCCATAGGTTTTTTTCCCCAGTATTCTTGCTCATCCCTTCTTTAAGGGAGTTGTTATCTTAAATATGCAGGATAAGGCAGCTTTATTAATTTTGCCTTTTTTCACCTTTGAATATAGACTTGTTTTGTTTTAAAGGATTCATTATTATCCTCCTAGTTGTACTTTTTTCTCCATTAATTTTTTACCCCATGAAAAAAATGTACAGTGATGTGTTTTGGACAATTTAGTCCTTCTAAATTATTGACTATCTTTTGCTTGTCATAAGATTAGAAGAAGATTTACACCTAATGAAAGACATTTATGTTTATCTACTGTAGGTGGAACCGATTCGTAACCTATTCGCAGCTCTCTTCCTCTCGAGTATTGGAATGCTTATACATGTGCAGTTCCTTTGGAACCATGTAGATATCTTGCTGGCATCTGTTATTCTGGTTGTAGTGGTTAAGACTGCTGTTGCTTCTATAGTTACAAAGGCCTTTGGGTATAGTCTTAAGACATCGTTTATTGTAAGTATATAGCCAACTTGTTGAATGAAGCATTGGTTAACTTCACGTACTTTCATATGCTGAACTATCAATACCCTGTCTTCATGATAATTTAGGTTGGTATCTCACTTGCTCAAATTGGAGAATTTGCTTTTGTTCTCTTGAGCCGTGCTTCAAATCTCCATCTTGTTGAGGTTCTCTCTCTCTCTCTCTCTCTCTCTTCACCTCTTCCCCTCTTCTTCTCTGCACCATTGTTTGACATTGCATATTTTTGTGTGGCTTAGAGTTTGTAATTTCTGTTGGTTTGTGTGGCTGCCTTCTGGGCAAAATGTTAACCAAGTAGCTTTCAGTAGGTGATTTAAGTGCATGCATAGTATGCTACGTTCAAACATCCGACCTCACAAGTTAGGTATTTAATTTTATCTAGTTTGCCAATATATAAAGATGTCTGGGCTTGGCAATCTGACCTGACAATACTTGAGAACTTTTAGAAATTTGGTTGAAGAAGCCTCGCATTGGAAATGAATGTCCTGAGTGAGGACCATAGAAGTGGGATGACCCGTAAATCTAATGTTTTAAGGTTGGGTCCAGTCAAGATCTGGTGGCAGTGGCAAGCGCACAAGGGCACTTCCTTGCTAAGCCCTTGAAAGAATTTCTCCCTCATGTTGTGGACCAAAAAGTATGTCTATTGATTACTGGAGACGTTCAACAACAATGAGACACGACCTATTGTTTTCAATAGGCAACAAGTAATTATAAAATAAATTTTATTTGAACATCAAATTGGTACACCAAAATCGACAACAATTTTGTTGGTTAGTGCAATTCATGCATGTGGTTAATAAAGGGTCTAACTTGGCTAATGGATATACCATGGTGTTGCAACTCATTAACTTCATTATTGACGAATTTGAACATTATTAACCACAATTTTTAGGTATTCAGATATGACATACATGTATTTTTGAACACCTAAAAGTCATGGTTAATGATGTCCAAAATCGTGGTTAATGAAGTTTAGTTGATGCTTAATGAGTTGCAACACATTGGTATATCCATTAACCAAGTTCAACATTTCATTCAATATTGCCTATAACTGATCTACTGACACTTGGAATTCCTTAGCCCTTTTTTTTATAAGCAATATTAGTTGTTAATTGTTAGAGGGGTGGGGGGAATGTTAGTTTCCAGGTTTGAACCCTGGACCTCCTTCTTACTCCTTAGCCCTTTTCATTCTTCTTGATTTGAATTGCCATTGAAGACTATTTACATAGTCTTTGTGATTCCTTTTTCTCAGTGATTTCTAGTTATTGATGCAATTTTACCCTTTTCTCTCACTTTCTCTGTCTGTCTCTTGCTGACCATTGATTACAATATTTTAGGGGAAAATGTATCTTCTCCTTCTAGGGACAACGGCTTTCAGTCTGGTAAGTTTCAATTAGAGGTCGGTTGGTCCATTCCGTTCTTTCGTTCCTTTTGTTTAACCATATAATTGATGATATGCAGGTTACAACCCCACTTTTGTTTAAATTGATACCTGCTGTCATGAACCTGGGTGTACTAATGCACTGGTTCCCCTCTGAAAATGGCACACAAATTGAGGTATCTCTCTCTCTCTCATATGCCCCTAATTACATGCAATCATATAATCGCATTTACTCCCAAATAGGTAGAGTGCTTCTGAAACATGTTAGAAATGAGATACAATTTTGTTCTCTCGTTCAGTCATTTGTTGAACACAAATTGCATCACTAGTTTGAAGGCTAGAAAGTTGAAACCCTTCATCATCCACTTTATAGTTACTGTAAATTAATTTGACACCTGGTGGTGTCAGATTTAACTAGATATTTCCCGCCATTGTTTTTTATATTAAAATCTTACTTTGAGGAATACATATTTAATCTATCCTGCTGGATAAGGCTTGGTTATTGTTGTTGTAAATATATCCATAATGACCAAGTATTTTTAAGGCCAGTTGAATTGCAATTACGTTGAAGATAGACATTTCTATTTTCTCCACTATAACTTCTAGCACATTCCAAAGCTTGATTACACAGGCTGTTTCAAACATAAAATATTCCTTGATAGTTTATATATAGTCTCTAATTGCTATTAAGTTGAGCATCCTTGGCTCCATCCCCTACAGCAATATTGGAAAACCAAGGATGCTCTGTTTGGTGCCAAAAATCATTGACAGTATAACAACATAACCTGTCTTTTACTCTTAACAGGGTAAAGCATTGATCACTGAGGCAAACAGAATGTTGTGAGTCTCCGAGTTTTCACGACGTCAAATAGTATAGTGTAAGCAATTAATTACCTACTTTTTTGATGGCAAAAAGAAATAGAGATTCTTCTTTAGTGTTTCTATTGCAAGTTCCATGATGAACTTCAGAAGAAACAGTCAGTATAGTCACTCTCACTCACTTCCATTGAAAGTGAATGGAAAATCTCATGTACATAAGTATATGACTTTTGTAATTCTTTTAGCAAGCAATGTATATAGGAATTTACACGCCTGTCTTGTTGCTAATGCTGATCTGATCACATCATACTCTGGTTAGCCTGTATCTACTGCTATGAAGATCCTATATATGGATTAAATGATTGACAAATTTTTGAAAGGAATTCACTCTGTAACATTTGTTTGAAGATTCACCCAACCTTACATTGTTCTGTAACATGTAAAGACCATTTAATGAAGATCTGTGTTTTTTTTTCCGTCAGTTTAGACGAAATAGCAAATAAAAATCACACACACCGGTACTGCTCACACCCGGGTTCCAACCCAGGAATCAACATCCCCATGTCGCTGAAATTGTCAATGCAACAAATACTGAGAGACATTTAATAATGAAGATGTTTGTGAATGAATATGAATTGTAAACCAATATTTTAGATTAGTGAAGATTGCAGTACCAAACATGTGTAAACATCAAGGTTTTGAAAACCAAAGAGCCCATCAAAATGGTGAAGAGATTGATTGGTTTCGTTCCGGTCAAATGGTTCTCCTTATATAACCTAAAGCCTTGCGAAACTCATTAGCAAATCAACTTCATTTTTTTTGACAAAAGAAAAGAATATGAAACCTCGTTAAAATCTTGTGATGCAAAATCTTCCTTGGGGAAAATCAACTTAACTTATTCAAGGAATAATGCATTATTTTAAAATGTGGTTTTCCATTAAAAATATTATGTTTGGGTTGTTAGTCAGTGTCAGCATTAGTTGGCATTTGTCTGGATTGTATTCTTTTCATTTCATTTGTATTACTTAATATTTTGTTAATTATTATACATATTACATGAGAAATATAATTTAAATTAACAAGAATAGATGTTTCAAATATTAAATCGTATGTATAAAATTTTATGATAATATAAAAACTAGTAAAATTATCATTTGCTCAATATGAGTGTAGTTAAATATTTTGGTGTTTCATAAAAGAAAGCTGTAAACTAGCTTAGAGATTCATCTTGTTGCTGCTTTTATAATTTAAGTTTGGATTACTAAAGGTAAGTAGGTAACCTTAATGCCATTAGGGTCGTCATACTTATGGACTACAAATCCTTTACTTGCTTCATCATTGTACTCAACACCAAATTTGTCATAGCCCTTCAATTAGGTTTAGTGGGTCAAATAAATAACCCTAACTAATTAAGTTTGACTTGAATGCATTTAAATAAAATAATTGATATCCATTGAATCTTTAAGGTAATGAAGTATATGCTTGAATCCATTTTATGTTTTCGTCTAACTGAAGAACTTATATATTGCTAATAGATAAGAAACGATATATCAATATGTGTATAATTGGAGTGCACAAGAATGTGATTTGTCCAACTAGAATTTGTTGCATAAGCTTCTTGATCTACAAGAATTTCATTATTTAAATACTCAATTTTTAATCGTTAACATAACTTTGTCCTTCTAATCCTTCCAAACTCTTTCTCTGAATAATTTGCAGAAGCTCTTTAAGAGTTCGTACAATATTCAAGTCATCAACGTAAACAATAATTAGTTAATTCTAGCTTGCTTTGCTTCCTTCTTCTTCTCCCTCTTTGATATTTCTCCAATTCTCTCATGGTGTCAAACGATTTCTAATTTTTTCACCTTTTTTTGTCACTAAGGCTCTGTTTGGTAAAAAGTAGCGGATAGCGGATGAGCTAGTGGATAAAAAATCATGTATTTGGTAAAATTAGTAGTTAAATTAGCTGATGAATCTAAAATGACATAAAATGACATATTTAATTCATTATTAAATTATTCAATCATTACAAAATATTAAACGTGGATAGAGAGGGAATATAAGAAAATCAATAAGGGTAAAAATGAGAAAAAAAGTGAGACGACATATACTATCCGCTAGTGTTTGAAAAAACACTACTTGAAGTAGCGTTTGAAAAAACATTAAATGCTACCCAAAAAAAGTTAAATGTTAGTGCTTACCAAACACATGTACTCGTCATCCACTATCGGATGAGACTTGTCAAACAAAACCTTATATTTTACCATTTTTTATACGCAAAGTGGTTAGAAATTAGTGTGTTAGTTGTTAGAAAGGAGGGGGAGCGGTGTTCGAACCCCGTACGCCTACATTTTTCCACCAACGATGTCTCTTTCACTCAACCATGTAAGATACCTTTCTTGGACCCATCTTTTACCATTTTAATGACCTAACGACAACCAACTTGGCCAAAATAAATAATTAATGACCTCTCTTTTTTTTGACCAAAATTTATGACCTCCGTAACAAAATATATATATATATATATATATATAACGGTTGTTGCACATAGTGCAATAGTATAAACTATACACCCTAAACTTCACCACCAAATCAAATAAAATATGGCGAAAGGGAAGAAAGATTCTAATTGAAATTGTTCAAGTGGTGACAGTTTTGGGCAATTTGAATAATGGAATTGGCATTTGTCTTAACTGAAACAAGTCGAGAATAACAGGAATATCCCTATTCCGCAATAATCCGTATCAGAGAAGCTAGCCAAACTAGGAGAACGGTTTAAAAAAGCAAAAAAATTCGCCGTTGCCGGGGATCGAACCCGGGTCACCCGCGTGACAGGCGGGAATACTTACCACTATACTACAACGACATTTGATGTTAATGAACCTTTCTGTCCTTTTTTGTAAATTGTAACTGCTTTAGTAGTTTTTCAGTCTAGAGAAGGATTCTTTCCTGCATACGCGTTATCCATACTGAACTCTTTCGTGCGAGGTTCCAAAAATATCAGAAGTTTGAACTTTTAATCTAATTATTATTTTTGGGTTTCTTTACCATAATCTTTTTTTCTTTGACTCATTCTTTACCATAATCTTCTTTTCCTTACAACTTCGTTCGTTCGGTTTGAAAATTAAACTCAAACTAGAGTTCCTACTCATAAGGAAAAATAGAAGAACGATCCTTATATATTAAAAAAAAGTAATATTAAATGCATTATTTTCTTCAAATGAACCTCACGATTTCAACGTTAATCAAAGACCTAACTCAACTCACAATTGTCGAAATTGTTAACCTGTATACCATGTCTCGGATTCGAACCCATGACCTAACAATTGTGTGTGTGAGTTTCTAGTGACTATGACCACTCTGTTTACATATAAAAAAGAGACTCATAATCTAACAAATATTGTGATAAAAAATGTGATATAAGCAAATATTTATATAGTTAAGTTACTGAATAGTTTCATTTCGTTCAATCTAAATTGGAGGAAAAAAAAGGAAATATGATGGAATGTGATTCATGTGTTGCCTTAAAATACAACAAACTTTTAGCTGAGACCTATTTTTAGCAACAAACTTTAAGTTTGATATTAGGTTGCTTTCAGATGCTTTTAAATTATTTTGAATATAAGATAATATAAGAGAAATTTTTTGAAGAGATAGATAAATGCAAAGGGCTAAAGGCACGAGTGTTTTTCCTACCCCAAAGACACAAGTTCCTCATTAACATCATTAAAATGAAAGATATTATATTAGATTCATTAAAATGATCTCATCCCTCTAAATATTTATTTAATAAACAAACAAATGGTTTATATTATGGTCTACCAGTGCACTACATTCAAACTTGTGCATTGTATACTTACTCATTATTTAACGTATCAAAATCAGAAAGTCATTCACTGTTCCAAGACTCAAGAAGCCAAAGCTATAGAACTCTGTCTCTCTCTCTCTCTCTCTCTCTCTCTATCTATCTCACTGTTTCACTTCTGACTTGGAGGAGCTTATGGATTCATGAAATCTTCAATGGCTTTCAACAATATTTTCCCAATTGTTGCATTTTGTGCTGCAATCGTGCTTCTCCATAAAGCTCCTTCTGTTATTGCTGGTGACATAGTTCACGATGACGATTCAACACCCAAAAAGCCTGGTTGCGAGAATCAGTTCGTTTTGGTAATACTCTTCATAAAGTTTGATTCTTTTTCTCTTTTCATTTCTGGGTTTTGACTTTTCTCTGCTTCTTTCTTTCTGTTTATGGAGCTTCAGAATTATAGTGCCTTTCTGTTTTGCATGTTCAATTAGACATGCTTTTGAGATCAATGTTTAGTTTAGTATTTGATTAATTAATAAGTCTGTGCGTTTCATTTCACTTTGGAAGAATTGATTTTATAAGATATGAATTATGATTTGCATGTTCAATAAGTCTGTTTGATTTTGTTAAGCAAAATTTGCCTCTAGACCTAGACCTAGCTTAATTTAGCACTTATAGAATAAGTGCGTATGTATAAGTTATTTCTAAAATAGCATCAAAAATAAAGTCACATTGTTTTTATATTAGGTATAGCTGATTTTAGGAGAGCTTATTGAAATGAGCAGAAAACAACTTATGAACATTTCGTAACTCATAAGTTGTTTCCATAAACTCTACCAAACTATGTTGCACCGACACTTTGGGTTGACGATAGTGTCCGACACTTGGACACTGACACTTCCATTTTCAAAAACATCCAAACATGGCACATAAGCTGCTCCACATCAAACTCAATTTTAAACAAATCAATTATACGTAATCAAGTTGATTCAAAATCCACATTTATAACCAAAGAAACATGTGATTATTTATTGCAAAAGTTACTTATAACTATTATTATTATCAGATCAAAGTGCAAACTTGGGTCGATGGAGTAGAGGATGCTGAATTTGTTGGTGTGGGTGCCAGATTTGGCAGAGCCATTGTTTCTAAAGAGAAAAATGCTCGGCATACACGCCTTGTCCTTTCAGATCCTCGAGATTGTTGCAGTCCTCCAAAGAATAAGGTTATGTCTTTCTTCATGTATGAGCATGTTTTGTTGTAGTACTTTGGTTTGGTTACGAGTGTAGCAGAATACTAAATTTCGCTAGTATACTTGTGTTGTGTTACGAAATTAAACTGTTAAGTTCGCGGGAGATGTCATCATGGTAGATCGAGGCAACTGCACGTTCACAAAAAAGGCAAAGTCTGCTCAAACTGCTAATGCTTCAGCTATCCTCATCATAAATAACCAGAAAGGTAAAAAAGTTTTTTACAACTAAACTCCATTTTTGTGCCAGCCTCGGGACATTTAGACGTATTAGTCTCTACTCTAAGGAAAAATATAAAAGTCGTTGGCCTATTTTGTGTCTTCCACGTAAATCCATGACGAGGGATTACCTATGTAACAGACAATAGGTCAATGATTAGCACAATCAAATTGAAGAATAGTTTTAGAACTTTAATTTGTGTTTCTTTAGTGTAGGGACATTGCCAAAGTTGATAATGGAAATAAGAGTTTACTGTTTTTCTTGTCTCTTTTTTTGTTGCTGGAGATATTTAGTAGTAATACCTAATACATCTTTATTTTTCTTTTGATGTCAAATTTTGTTTTTGTTGTCCACAGAGCTTTACAAGATGGTTTGCGAATCTGATGAAACTGATTTAAACATACACATACCTGCCGTTATGCTCCCACGAGATGCAGGCACAAAGCTGGAAAATATGCTGATGAGTACTTCTTCTGGTAAACTTCCCTTCTAATTCTTTAATAATGTAACGTTTCTTGGGCATATTTTGTGGATATGCTGTAGTTTCTATTTAATACAGTTAGTTAAGTGATGGTCCAACTCTCTGAAGCACCGACACTTCTGGTTGAAAACATGTCACCGACACCGACACCGACACCGATACAGACACTTCAATTACTTCTAAGTTACAAATTACAACCGGTGTCTACATGTCAGTGTCGTGTCCGGTGTCTGTGTCGGTGCTTCATAGGTTCAACATGTTTACTACTGTCTGATTTTTTGTGTTCCCTTTCTGCAGTGTCTGTGCAACTATACTCACCACATCGACCAGCTGTTGACGTAGCAGAAGTATTTCTATGGTTGATGGCAGTTCTTACCATATTGTGTGCATCGTATTGGTCAGCGTGGGGGGCCTGGGAAGCAGCTGTTGAACATGATAAGCTAGTAAAGGTAAGTTTTTCTGATTCCTTTAGCATTTCCTTAAACCGTCTCATTGGTTCTCTTAATATGTTGTTGATCCTACTAACTTACTGTCAAATCTTATTTTTATAGGATGCTTCAGATGAAATCCCAAACACTAGAGACGCGGGCGTTAGTGGAGTTGTAAATATGAATGCAAAAGCTGCAGTCCTTTTTGTTGTAGTTGCTTCGTGCTTCTTGTTTATGACATACAAATTGATGTCGTCATGGTTCATTGAGATTTTGGTTGTTCTCTTCTGTATTGGTGGGATAGAGGTATTAGCTTCCATTACATCAATCTAAAATCTTGAATTTAGCATCTATGTGATGAATTTTTTTCTATGAAGCATTGACACAGACGAACACCAGACACGACATGGACACATACACACAGATACCGGTTTTAATCTGAAAATTATAAATAATTGAAGTGTCGGTGTTGATGTCCAACATGACACATGTCGGTGTCCCTATAGCGAGTGGCCCAGTGGATCTTGGATTGGCTCTGATACCATCTTAGAATTTGGGTTGGGCCTAACTCAATCCTACAAAACCGGCTTGTAAGGTGGGGGATGCCTCCCACTTATATACTCTTTTTCAGGCCATAGGCCATACCACATCTGATATGGGTTTAGGTATCCAATGTTAAGATCAATATCTATCACATTGCACAAGTGCATGTAATGAAAGCTCAGTTTCCATTACCAAATCAAAATTTGCATATTTCCTACTTTTTCCTTGTTATCCTCTGCCGAGCCATCTCTAACATTGTATTTTATTGTATCTGCAGGGCTTGCAAACTTGCTTGGTTGCACTTTTGTCAAGGTGTGATCTATTATCGTTAATAGAAATATTACTTTACGTAACTTATGATTTTTTTTATCTTGGTATTCATCTAATAAGTTTGCCATTCCTTACTTTTCATACAACCTTTTTTGTTTTGAAACATAAAAGATTGGGGATGATATGTTCAAGAATGTTGTGTTCATGCTTGCATCCTTTATGTCCTCTTTAATTGAAGTACTCAAGATGTTACTCCATGAAGTTAGGTTTGTTCAACACATAAAAGATACTAATTTTGCTTTCTCGTACAGGAGGTTCAAGAATGCTGGCGAATCGTATATTAAATTACCTTTCATAGGAGCTGTCTCATACCTTACTTTGGCTGTTACTCCATTCTGTATAACATTTTCCGTTCTTTGGGCAGTTTATCGTACCAAATCATTTGCCTGGATCGGTCAAGATATACTTGTAAGCACAAAATTTTCTCACTAGTCTTAAATGCTTTTCCTCTCCTCTCCACTACATAATAAAAGGAATGAGTGTGCTTGTGGTGAAACAATTTTCTTTTCACAATTGTACTAGGGATATTAAACGTTTCAGTAGCGCGCGCGCACACACACATGTTATATTGTTAATACACTTACAAAGATAACAAATCAGTGAGTGTCCATGTAATGCTCATTTATTGTCTGTTATTCTAACAGGGAATTGCGCTGATAATTACAGTTCTGCAGATTGTACATGTACCTAATCTCAAGGTATTTATTTAAGCTTACACAATCATTATGCTGTGGCTTTACGCAACCTTGTTAGAATCTATGTTTATATTTTTATGTTATATGGAATGTTTCTTTATACTCTGTTTTCAATTGGCCCACCTCAGTGGCCTGGATCTTAAGCGCTCTCGGTCCACGACTGAATTTATTTTGGGTGTTAACATACTCATGTTATATTATCCAATTGTTTTACAAATTAGGTCGGCACAGTTCTTCTCGGTTGCGCCTTCATTTATGACCTATTTTGGGTGTTCTTCTCAAAGAAGTTTTTTAAGGAGAGCGTGATGATTGTGGTTAGTTTTATCTTCATTCTAACTTATGACCACCAGAAACATCCGATGTACTAATTTTAATTTTGCTTACGTTACTCGCTATAGGTAGCCCGAGGTGATAAAAGCGGAGAAGATGGTATTCCAATGTTACTGAAATTTCCGCGCATTTTTGATCCATGGGGAGGTTACAGCATTATAGGTTTTGGAGATATCCTTTTACCTGGAATGGTTGTGGCATTCTCCCTCAGGTTTTATCTCTTTGCAACTGAATATTCTAATTTCTGTAACTATGGTTCCCATATTTTATGGATTGGAATTTGCTTCAGTCAGTTATTGGGAAATTTGCTTTGAGAATAATAACATGAGAAAGGTATGAAACCCATATACTTCAAAAAAAGAAACGTATTCGTGTCGGTACGTATCCAATACTGATAGGCACCTGATACCTCCCAACACGTACCCAAAAAGTATCCAATATTTTTTAATTTTTTTTAAAAAATAAATCACTCGATACTTTTCAGATACTTCTTACCAACTAACAAGGTTCTAAATTGCGGTCGCGGTCGCGTTCGAACTTCAGCGGTTTAATTTGTTTTAATTTTATTGCGATAGCTATTCATGCGGCCGTCGTCGCGGTGTGAATTAACCACAATGATACAAAAAATTAATTAAAATTATTTGTACAATCATATAATATATAATAACTAAAATTAATGTTTTATTCATCATTATAACTGTTGGCCCAAATGGAAAAATCCACCTCTCCTTTTTTTCAACCCAAATAAAAATTGACCCATTTAATCAACTCTACCTTTAACAAATCAAACAAAAAAAAACAAATATTATTATATCAAATAATAAATAAATAAGTCAGTCAAAGTGTCAAACACTGTGTGCAAGAAAAGAATTAAAAAACGCAAGGCAACCAAAAAGCTTGAGTTTTTTTTCTCTTCTCTCTCTCAAATGTCTTCCTTCGGTCCTTCCCAGTTCCCACAAAGCTTGAGTTTTTTTTCTCTCTTCTCAAATCATCCATATGATTTCATCTCTCTCTCTCAAATCTCTTCCTTCCCACACAACAGTCAACAGCAAACACAAACACAAATCAGAGAAGCAAGGAGATGAAGAAGAGGAGAGAGTCAGAGAGTTACGAGAGGGAGGGGAGGGGATAGGATTGAAATGTTTTGCTTTTGCATCTCAAAAATCTTATTTGAGATTCTGAAACTGAAAAGGTAAAGTGTAAAACATCTCTTCCCTTTGATTTTAGCAGAAAAAACGAATCTTTTTCTACTTTTGCTGTTGAACGGAGTTTATCGCGGCCGTTGCGGTCGTAACGGCGTTTCGTCGCGGCCGTAACGGCGTTTTGTATCGTTTTTCTCCGTGATTCTGAATCACTTCGGTGTAGCGGCCCGTAACGGAAACGGCAGCAACCGAGACCGTTTTGTCTCGTCCGTTTTTGCTGTCTCGGACAGTTTTTTCAAACCTTGCCAACTAAAGATACTTCTCAGATATATTTTCTATACTTCTTAGTCTTACCAACTAAACTAAGCACATGATCATCACCCATAACTGATACATTTTTAATACCTTTCAATAACTAAAACACAAAATTATGTTTTTGTGACACATTCATAGAGAAATAATATATTGTGATATGGATGGGAGATAAATGTTCATAACTATGTCTAGCTGATATGATCACAAGTATTTTATTTGTAGAATGTGATCATCATATATCGACTAATGATATGCTTATGTGAGCACAAGTTCTTAACACATCACTTTCCTAATGCTTCTAGTAAATGGATTGTTGGAATTTACTATTCTATAAACAAATGGAAGAGTAAGGTTTATAGCTGCAGTATACTTTACTGCCACATGCAGTTAATGAAAAAGCTTTGATCAATGGTATGTTGTTGCAGATATGATTGGCTGGCAAACAAGACTCTTGCAAGTGGATATTTCTTGTGGGCAATGTTTGCCTATGGCTTTGGTAAGAATCAACTAGCAAACCACCTTGTCTGTTTATTGACTTCAGTGTTTATGAATTGAAGACGGATACATCAGTAAGGCCTAACTGAACTGGCAAATGCCGAAATTGTTAGGCTAACCCGGGTTCAAACCTAGGACCTCACAATTATGTGTGTGAGTTTGAGTTGGCACTTGCGACTCCGTTTACCGACCAAAAAATAAATTAAAACAAACAAGACACATTTTTATTGCTGACTTAAAAGTTGTATCATGATTTGGCAGGTCTTCTTATCACGTACGTGGCGCTAAACTTGATGGACGGGCACGGTCAACCAGCACTACTATACATTGTTCCATTTACTCTTGGTAGTGTTTATGAAAAAGATTATTAATTTGTGTTCATATTTTAGTTGGGTGCTCATGGTTTCATGCATGAATGCAGGGACCTTTTTGGCATTGGGTCGAAAGCGAGGAGATCTGAAGGTTTTATGGACAAATGGAGAACCAGAAAGACCCTGTCCTCATATCAGACTCCAACATAGTGAAGAATCATTCCCTGAATGATATTGTAACTTCAACCTGCTTTGATATATCCTGTTTATGAAACCAACCTCCTTCAATCATTGTAGGGGCTCACATTTGTAGAATTAGTTTGCATTCAGTATATAGTTTGTTTAGAAAGTTCTGCATGATAGAAATCTCTAATTCCTTAATTTTATGAGAAGCTTGGCTTAGTCTCACTGTCATACTACCAATGATTATAAAATCATTGAATCCATCTATTCTGTTCTTGGATTATATGATATATATTGTTCTCACCTCAACTATGCATACCTCCTCTTCTAAGAAAAATAGAGAGGGTGTGCCATTTAAACAAATCTAAAGGGGATGGGTGTATTTTTCTCAGCAAACAAAAGTGATGATGAGTGTTTGTTTTAAAAATACAAATAGAAAAGGTATGAATGTCATTCAACATACAAATGTACAATACAATTGTTGTATGGACTTGAATGCGAGCATGGTTGTTAAACTCTTGAGTTAACTCTTACGAGTCTAGATCACAAAAACAAGTCAACTAGCAGGTAAACTCTCTTTTTTATAAACTCGTACGAGTTCAAGAAAACTCTGATAAAATTGGTAAACTTTGATAAAATATACATTAATTTTGCCTTAAAATGTAAATTAAATGTTGTTAGCTACTTAGGAATGGTGATAGAGTTTGGGGCCTGAAAGTTGAAGATAATATTGAGGTGTTTAATCCAACTCATCTTTTCAAATAAAAAGAAATGAAAAAATATGACTTGGAAGTGCCATGGATGGAAAAAAAAATTGCTACATCAACATTTTTTAACAGAAAAGTTAATAGAGGGACTAAAACGATAGGCGTTAATATTTGCAGGGACTTATTTAAAAAAATATTTTGCACGGACTAAAATCAAATCACCTCATATTTGTAGGGACCAAAAATATATTTAGCCTTTTATGAATAAATGTATATTTAGTCGTTAATGCAGTATGATCTTATCTAGTAATAATGTACTAACACATTTTAATATTGTGATTTGCTACTTTGCTTTATTATGGAATTGGAACGTTGAATTATTGTTGTGTTAACATATATTTTATGATGTCTATATGTCATTTAAAGATTTCTTTGCAAGTAGGTAGACTTTTACGAGTTGAGTCTACATGTACTCCACGAGTCTACGTACACTGTCGAGTTTGACAAACTTGAGTGCGAGTTTGAATCCATAATGGTTCACTTTTTTTTTCCATCTCTCCACTTTTGGTGTTTGAACAAATAACAAAACAGATAGATTAACCAAGGAATTGAACACAATTAATATTTCAAATTGTGGATTCAACACATGTCAACCACAATATTGCAGGTTAGGGTTCTCTCTGGTAACTTAAAATTTCTATTAGCAGAGAGATTTGAGAGGAAAGTGCAGTGATGTGGGATTTGGAAAGCATTTTGTGATGGATTACAATATTACATCATTTAATATGCAGTGCTTGCAATATGAGTAAAATATTTGCTTTGGCATAAAAAGTCAATGTTCATATTCTTTTCTATAGCCTATATATACTCGTGTTACAATGCTCTGTACAAGTTACAACTCTGCTAATTATTGGATCCCAAGAAACAGAGATCCATAACAAAACTCATCATCCCTTACAAATGTAAAGAGACATATATTTATGTTGTAACATTATCAAACATTCTATATGACAAAGATAAGGAAATTTGGATTTCTATTCATTGACTCAGAGATGCTGACAAGAACTATCTCTAAATATACTATCCAACACATTCTACCTGCAAGGTTAAATCTTTGATTCCAGCATTATGTAATAGATTTGAAACCTGAGACTTCACTGATATCTTGTCAGTATCTGTTGAAACATGTAGATGCAGTGTCCCCACTACATCTGTGTTTGTGAAGCTCCATGAATGAAACTTTTGAATTCCATAAACACCCTTTATCTTCAAAACATTAGTTAAGGAATCTTTAAGCTCATGCTCATGTGCCCTTGGAACTCTTTGGAGCAAAATTTCAGCTGAATTTCTGAGTAAAGGTATCACAGATGATATAATTAAAACCGAAATGAAAATTGAGCATGCAGGATCAGCAACAAGCCACCCTTTGTATTTAATTAATAGAGTAGATATAACAACACCAACACTTCCAAGTGTATCTGCAAGAACATGCAAGAATATCCCTTCCATATTGTGATCGATATGGTGATGGTTATGCTTTTGGTGCACAAGTGGAGCATCATGACTATGGTGATCAGCATCAATATGGTGATGACCATGGTGCTGATGGTTATGATTGTGTTTGTGATCGTGATCATGACAATCACCATGGTCGTGGTGGCTGGCGTGATCATGATCATGATGATCATTGGAATGGATACGATGATCATGGTGGTCATGGGTATGGTCATGATGCTTAAAGCTCTGAATGTTGGAATTGTCTGCAATACACTCAGCCTTCCCCTCATGACTTGAGTGATCATGGTGATCAGTGTGGTGATGATGGTCATCATGGCAGTGGGCATGTTCATGGTGATCATGCTGTCGAGCATGGTCATGAAGCTTAAAGCTCTGAGTGCTACTGTTGTCTGCATGACACTC
Organism: Oxytropis ochrocephala; assembly: GCA_020916435.1. Classification (NCBI taxonomy): domain Eukaryota; kingdom Viridiplantae; phylum Streptophyta; class Magnoliopsida; order Fabales; family Fabaceae; genus Oxytropis; species Oxytropis ochrocephala. The sequence continues at coordinate 66,056,870 of CM037095.1, forward strand.
AACTTTCTTCTCATGACTAGAATGGTTGTGATGACCAGGATTACCGGAACACGAATTGTCTTGGCAATCACTAGAAACAGAAATAACTTCTTGATTGCTTTCATTATGATGGTGGGAATGATGACTATGGAGCTCTGAGTGTGAGTGTGAGTGTGAGTGTGATGTGAGCATGATCCACCATGAGCATGATGATGCTCCTCATGAAAGAATATCAAACCAATGACATTGACTACAAGCCCTCCTACAGAAACAACCAACAAACTACTTGTTGATATCTCTTGAGGATCCAATATCCTCTCAAAAGACTCTACCACTATCAATGCTCCCACAAGAACCAGAAAAACAGCATTAGTATATCCCGATAGAACCTCAAATCTTCCCCGACCGTAATTATAGTGGTTATTCGCAGGTAAACGAGATATATATGACGCATACAATCCAATTGCCAAAGCAGCACAATCAAACAACATGTGACACGCATCCGATATCAGCCCAAGACTATTGCTCATAAACCCAGCAACAAATTCCACAACCATATAACCAGCATTGATCAAAAGAAAAAGCGCTATTTTCCTTGACTTTCTCTCACTCAAAATATGTCTGATAGGCTTCATAACCATGTCATTTAACCACTGTGAAGACTCTTCTCCCAACACAAGATCATGTGAATCAAAAGGATCCAAATCTCTAACAGCTATATAGAGCAACAAACCACAAAGCAATAAACCCCAAAGTGAAATATCAGGATAATAGAAAAGTTCCAATAACAAAGTACACACAAAAGTCACCAAAAACTCTCTCTTAGAGTCTTTGAAACTCAACAACTCACCACCACCTCCACCGCCGCTACCGCAATAATTCTCACTCAAAAGCACACCGAAAACAACGGTATTCGCCAAAGGCCAAGCCAAATTCCCAAAGGAAACACCATTTTCATCAGATTCATAAACAAAAAAACTAACAGCAGCAGGAACAAAAAGCACAATTGTAGTAAAAAACAGTGTAATTAACCTAACCCTTTTATAATCCAATTGCTTAGCCGACCCCAAATCCATTGAAATACTCTGTTCATAACAAGCAAGAAATCCAGATATAAAAGGAAGCAACAATTGCCAAACCCTAACACAATTCTCATCATTCTTAGAAAAAGGAAAACACTCAATTCTATCCCAACCAAAAGACAACATAAACAAACCCAAAAACAAGCACACAAACCCACGAATTTCACCCCAAAAATTTCTTTTTGTTCTTCGAAACCAACGACAAGTTACACTCCCCATCAATTCAGCAATAATCATAGTGGCAGTACCACAATACCGAAGAGCTTGAAACCTAAGAAGAAAAACCAAAGCAAGAAGAATCGATTTTGATACTAAAATTCTTTGCTGAGAGTGTGGAATTGAAGAGAAAATGAATAGAGGTTGTTTGAATTTATGTTGATGAAAGTGAAAAGGGCTTTTTGAAGATGAAGAAGAAGGAAAGAGAGAGAAAATTAGGGTAAGGAAAAAGGAGAGAAGTGAAACGAGGAAAGTAAAAGGAAGAGAGAAAAATGAAGGGGAAGAAGAACGAAGGAAAGGGAAAAGGGAATAAAGAGAACGAAGAGAGAAGAGAAGAAGGAAGAGGAATGAGAGGGAATTGGATTTGGATTTCGATTTGGAATTGAAAGAGAATGATGAATTTGAAAGACGGTGTTTTGATTTTGATGGTGTAGGGGTTGGTGTTGTGGATGAGTATTGGAAATTAGGGTTGGAGAAGTAGAGTCTCGGGGTGGTGGTGGTTGTTGTGGTGGTTCGCGGTGGCACTGAGAGACGGTTCGGTCGATTGCGGTGAAAATCAGCCATGGTGGATCTGTGTGTTTGTTGAGTGAAGAAATGGAAAAAGTGAAGTGACCAATACAACAGTGACAATGGTCAACTACTACCACGTAGACCGGAGGACAAAACACGTTTGGGGGGATACAAACGTGGTTTTACACAGTGTGTGGAACCCCGGGTGGTCGGACCGGTCGGACCACGACCCATTGGCAGCTCGGTTCGGTTCCCATATCAGATCGCAGTTGCAAACGACCCGTTGAAACCCACCCAGACTTGGTGAAACCCGCAAGACCCGATGACCCACCCGTGATATGTGACCCAGACCAAGTTATGTATATTTTAAAAATGGGAAAGAAAGTGCAGGGAGCAGGTATCGAACCTGCATCCTTTACATACTACTTGTCCAAACGCGTCTTAAAATTTTAGTGGAATTTTCTTTTTTCATTATTATTATTTTAGAATAATTTGTCAATGAGAAAAATAAAGTTAGACAAATTTGATTGTTCGTAAAGTTTGTAATTACCCGAGTTTGAATTTAGAATTTCCACTTTGCATGTGTGTGTTTGTCACGTGGTATCCAAACTGAAGAAAGACAAATTTGATTGAGTTTAAGGCGATGGTTGAGGTGGTCGAACACTTCAAATGGTTTATGGTAGTCAAAAACATGAAAATCGAACAATGTTGTCGGTAAGTAGAAGTTTATAGTCCACCAAATTCTCATGTTTGTCAATAGTGGCTTTATCGGTATGGTTTTGATTTGAAAAAACTACAAAAAATCACTCAGGCCTTCCACACAGGCCACAACACTTGTAGACTATATGATCTATCAAACACATTTGATGCCTCTTACTCAATGTAAGTTTGTTACAGAAACTGAGAGAGAGAAGGAGAGGGAAACTTGTAACAAATTCTTTCTATTTCTGTTATGTTTTAACTATTACACTGAGAGAGCTATTTATGGACTATCTAAACGTGTGCACAGTTATAGCTTAACCTGTGCACACCTTTACAAAATATTAATTGAATGCTATTATGCTATATGAAACTAATGTAACAGATGCAATATACTACTCTTACACACCCCCCACAAGCTTAGGGTGGGTGAGAAAACGAGCACACATTAAGCTTGTCTCGGTAGTGCGATGAGAGTAGCGATGACAATGGCTTGGTGAGAGCATCACTATCCGAAATTGGCACGGAATGTGAGTGACCTAAAGTTGCTTGGCCATAACTCTTTCTCTCACAAAAGAAACAGATCTATCTCCATGTGCTTGGTCCTAGCATGCAAGACCGGATTATGAGCCATAGCAATCGTGCTTTGGTTGTCACAATGGATGATTGGAGATAAAGTCTTGACATGAAGTTACGCCAACGGTGTTTGAATCCATAGAATCTCTCGATGCGGTGTGAGCGAAGCTTTCGATATTCTCGCCAGCACTTGATCTAGCTACAAGAGATTGTTTTCTTGACCACCATGACACAAGGTTTGGTCCAAAGTAAATTGCACTGCCTGATGTTGATCTCCTATCATCAGGATCAGATGCCCAATCAGCATCACAGAAACCAGTGAGGACAAATGGATCTTTGAGTGTTTCTTTGGTTTGAAAAGAAGTCCATGATGAGCAGTACCCCTTAGATACCTAAGGATCCTCTTTACAACTGTCCAATGTTCCTCTAAGGGATCTGCCATGAACTGGCAACCCTTGTTTACAGAATAACTCACTTCAGGTCTTGTCAAAGTTGCATATTGAAGTGCTCAGATAAAGTGGCATCTTTGAATTTAGAGGAACCTGTTTTTGACAGTTTAGTACTGCTAGCCATAGGAGAAGAGACTGGTGAAGCATCCTGCATATTAGTTTTGACTAGCAGGTCCCGTATGTATTTAGATTGTGTTATAACAGAGAGCCTGATGGCTGCTTGTGAACCTCAATGCCTAAGTCAAGAGTACCAAGCTCTTTAAGTGCAAATTGTTGATGCAGTCTGTGTGTGATGACTTTAAGCAGTGAAGCAGAGTTGCCAGTCAAAATAATATCATCTACATACACTAGGAGGTATGCAACAGTGGCTTTAGCTCTGAAAATGAATATAGATGGATCACATTTACTACTCTTGAACCCGATCGTGAGGAGAGTTGATGTAAGCTTCTCAAACCATTGTCTAGGAGCTTGTTTCAACCCATACAAAGACTTGTGTAGTTTACACACTAGAGAGGGATCCAAGGAGATAAAACCAGGGGGTTGCTCCATATATACTTCCTCATGTAAGGTACCATTGAGGAAAGCATTATTCACATCGAGTTGGTGAAGAGGCCAATTGTAAGTAAGAGCTAAGGTTAAAATAATCCTGATTGTTACAAGTTTAACCACTGGTGAAAAGGTTTCTTGAAAATCAAATCCTTGAACTTGATGAAATCCTTTGGCCACTAATCTAGCTTTATATTTGTTAATGGTTCCATCAGCATTTTCTTTGACACGAAATACCCACTTACAACCTATTGCTTTCCTATGGGATGGGAGAGGTACAAGTGTTCAGGTTTGGTTCTTTTGAAGTGCTGTGAATTCTGCTGCATTGCAGCCAGCCAATTTGAGTCTTGGAGGGCTTGTTTTGTTGTTTTGGGTTCGGTGGAGGTGAGGAAAACAGAGGCAGGTAGCTTAGGTAATGAAATTCCAGACTTGCTTCTGATTTGCATAGGATGATTATTGGGTGGAGGGTTAGGATGTGATGGTTCTGGTGAGGGTGAGGGTGAGTTGGATGGTCCTGGTGTGCCTGTAGAGGGAGTAGTAGTGACTGGAGTGTCACTGGTAGATGGAATGGAAGGTGGTACAGGTGTAGATTGATGTTCAGAATGTGAGAATTGTCTATGGCAGTGGGTAGAGGACTGAGAGTAACAGACTGACTTGGAGGAGTTTGTGAAGGAGAGGAGGATTCAAAGAGAATGGGATATGGAAACCTTATCTCATTGAAGATGACATCCTTGGATAGAATAAGTTTGCCACTAGGAGAGAGGCACTTGTAAGCTTTGTGACTTGTGGAGTAGCCTAGAAAAAGACACTCATGAGAGCGAAAATCAAATTTATGCACATTGTATGGTCTTAGTAAGGGAAAGCATGCACAACCAAACACTTTAAGAAAATTGTAATCTGGTTCCTTATTGAACAGGGCAGTGTATGGTGGAGTGTGATGTAGAGGAGCTGAAGGTTGTCTATTGATAAGGTAAACTGCAGTTTGAACTGCATAGTCCCAGAATTTGAGAGGGAGGGAGGCATGACTGAGAATAGATAAGCTAAGGTCAACAATATGCCTATGTTTTCGTTCAACTATTCCATTTTGGTGATGAGTATGGGGGCAATGATACGGTGTTGAATTCCTGAGTCAACAAGGTAGGTGGAGAAAGGTCTAAATTCACCTCCCCAATCGGTTTGAAGAGCTTTGATGGGTAGGCCAAATTGTTTTTCCACAAGAGCTTTAAACTGTTTGAAAACTGCAAGTGTGTCATATTGTTTCTTAATAAGTATAGCCATGTAAAGCGTGTAGCAGCATCTACAAAGTATTTGGCTTTATTGGTGGATTCTATTGGTGCAGGCCCCCAAAGATCACTATAAATAAGTTCTAAAGGTGTAGTGTAGAGTGTTTGGGAGGGGGGAGCATAGAGTTTGTGAGCTTTGCCCATACAACATGCAGCACAAAATTCTGAAATATCTTTATTAGACATAGGAATGTTACATCTTTGAAATACATTGTTCATTGAAACATGGTTAGGATGGCCTAGTCTTAGATGTCATGTAGTCCTAAGATTGGGGAGGGGGAAGTTACAACATTTATTGATGGAATTGACTGAGAAACAGAGGTATTTCTAGATTGTAAAGTATTACACGATGCTGACATATTAGCAGAATTTGGAGAAACAGGGACAGTGGCTGACTTGGATGGAGGAGGACTTGACTGATGGTGGAATTTGAATGGTGCAAACTGTAACACCCCCTTCTATTTACTACTATTTTACTAAATACAAATCAGAGTTTTCAAAAACTTTTCCACGCACCTCAAGGAGAGTGCTACATTTAATAAAAACATCACAAATATAGCATTTAAAATTCAAACGCATCTAGTGCGTAAAATGCATGTCATATCCAAGCGGGACGAACCCTCAAAACTTGTTTTAAGTTTACAATAATCCATAAGAAGTTTCACAGCACAGCGGAAATAAACCTAGTTCAACATTTTCAGTACATAGTTCAATTCAGTCTAATACATAAAATAAAACAACGACACTACAACCCCCGTCCCTGGTGTTACTAATCAGAGCTGACTCAATGTCCCAAGAAGGCATGGCACCTTCACTCAGAATCACCTGCATGTCGCCACGAGAGCAGGCAACATAAAAGCGCTAGGGTGAGTCTCTTTACATAAATAATAACAAGTAAGATAAGCATGACATTAGGAGAGCATCTAGCAACATCAATCCACAACAATTAATACATTTATCATTCAATTATAATACCAAGAAGCAACAATAATGGATTAACTGAGCATCACCAAAAATTCCTAAGAAGTATGAGTATATGCATGTATGCAATATGCATGTGGATCCATCACCACCTCAATAACCCCGTCGGGTACCCACCTCTTTTGGCCGAAGCCATACCACCTCTTTTGGCCGAAGCCACACCACCTCTTTTATATGCATATGATTCATGTGACACTATGACAATGCATCACAACATCATAAATTTATCACATCAAGTATTAACCCACCTCTTTGGCCGAAGCCCACACCCTCATAAATTTATCACATCAAGTATTAACCCACCTCTTTGGCCGAAGCCCACACCACCTCTTTATCATCACCTCACCACCACACCTCATTTATTAACTTAAATCTCACACCATGGACTAAAATCCCACCTAAGGACCAAAACACCTCATAAGAACCTTTTCAACACCTAAGGGCCATTTTGACACACCCAAGAGTAATTTAGTTCCTAAGGACTATTTTGACTCACTAAAGATTAATTTAGTGCTTAGGGATCATTTTGGAAATCAAGGGACTATTTTGAAAATCAAGGGATTATTTTGAAAATTGAGGAGTTAAGCATCACTTAGACAATTTTGACACAGCTAGGCGCCAAGGGGCAGCCATTTTGGCGCCCCATACCATTCCCAGCCCACACAACACTCACACACGCTCACTGGGCGCCGAGTTTCTAGCAAACTGGCGCCCCCTGCACACATTCCAGCCATGGCACGCACACGCAAAGACCCACACTAGCACCAGCGCCAAATTCCGCAGAATGGCGCCGCTCGCACACCGTGCCACCCCATCACTATGGCACGCACAACACACCCACACTAAGCACCAGCGCCAAATTCACAGAGAATTGCGCCCCTCGCACACACCCGTGCCACCCCGATCCTCTCTCAGCGCCAAATTCCTAAGGAATTGGCGCCCGCACACGCCTTGAACATCTCGAATAGTGACCACAGCGCCACTTTGCCTAGCAAATGGCGCCCTGCTTCCTGCACACACACGCACGCACACCACGCGCGCAAATTCCCGAGAATTGGCGCCTCCCGCACTGCACACACACCCAAAGATGCCCAACACTCACTAGGCGCCATTTCCTTGGGAAATTGGCGCCTCCCTCAAACTCACATAAAACCAACAACAATTCTATCACATTTTTACTCACCAATTCAAGTCTCAATTTAATAACACTCATCTAGACAATTCATCACCATCATTAAATCCACACATTATCACATTTATTCACATTGAAACATTTAATCAAACACCTAGCATGCATATTTCACAACACATTTAATTCCAACAACAAGCATCATAATATCATCAAGTTGAACATCAAATACAACACAACATATGATTAATCACAAAATCCATACAACCAAACCATTCCTAGAGCTATTCCACACACAACACATATCATACAGGTTATTATAGACATAAATGAGAATCCCCTAACCTTGTATGAGTTAGAGCTTCAACCAAACACCAAAAATCAACAAAATGAAGCACCCCCAAGCACAATTCCAGCTGAACCGAAAATTCCTCTCCTTGGGGTGGAAATAGAAATTCAAAAACAATGAGAATGAGATCATAGAACTCATAGAAATGGAATGGGGAAAGAAAATGAGGGAGATTGAGACCAAAAACCCACTTACCAAGAGTCAAAATGAGCAAAACCTTTCCCTCCTCTTCCTCCTTGTTCGCGTCGGCCTCCCCCTCCTCTTCTCTCTATTTTTTCGTTGCCTTTCTTTCAAAATGAGGGTAATGAGACCCTCCCTTAGGGTTTTAGGGGTTTTAGGCAATTGGGCTTGGGTCACTAAGTGACTTGGGCCCTTTATTAGCACCACCCTTTCTACTTATTTAGATACCCCCTGAAAATAAAATAAAATAAACTCTAACTTAATTATTCCACTCATTAAATTAGTCCCCTTTTTGATAAAATAAACCCAACTAATTAATTGATTTAATTAATTGTTGCCAACCTAAATAACTTAATTAAATAAATAATTAAATTATTTTGGGCGTTACACAAACTCATAGAGACCATCATCACGGACTGGACCATGGAGGAGTAACTCATTGGTGTCCTGAGAGAAAACAAGGCAATCTTTAGCATGAAATTGGAAGTAGACATTATTATCAGCTGCAAACCTACTAACACTAATCAAGTTTTTAGTAATAGAAGGAACATGAACAAGGTTTTTCAATACTAAAGACACTTGAGGATTAATAGGTGAAGAAAAACTAGATGATCCACAGTTCTTAACAGACAAACCTTAACCATTTCCAATGTAGATTTGGTCTGGTCCCTCAAATGGTGATTGTTGATGGATGTTTTGTGACTGGTGAGTGGCAGTAATTGATGCTGAAATGTCTGGATGCCATGGTAGCTGAGCATTGTTGGTGGTAGAGGGAACAAATGTAGTCATCAAGGCTTGAGGATAGGGGAATTGTTGAGGGTGCTGTTGTGAAGGTGCTGATGGTCTAGGATTGTAATTTGGTCGATTCCAAGTGTTTTGATACAATGGTTGAGGTGATGGATAGGCATAGGCAAAGGGATTTGGTTGTTGGTTGAAGTAAGTGTTGTTTGGGGTAGGGAAGCTTTGGAAGTTAGTAGGTATTTGTGCCTGAAAATTCTGATTGAACCAATGGTAACACATAGAAGCTAGATGTCCAAATTTAAAGCATACTTGGCATTGTACATTGCCAAAGCGTCCTCTGCCACGGCCACCACGACCTCCACGGCCACCACGGCCGCAGAATCCACCGGAGAAGTTATTATTTTGAAAAGAATTATCAGTTGAGGCATTATTAGTAAAGGGAACAGGATTACCAGAAGTATTTTGCTGCGATTCAGAGTTTTGCACAGATGTAGGCAAGGTGTTTGTCAAATTGATTGACAGAGTTTTGGCCTGAGACTTCTTTTTGAACTTACCGGAGCAAAGTTCATGCGCCAGCAACAGAGCCTCGACCTCTTCAAGTTGATTTGTCTCAAATTTACTCTCAATAACAGAGATAACTGGCGCATACTGGTGTGTGAAATAAGCATGTGCAAGTATACACAGTCACAAACAAGTAATAAAGAGTAAGTAAAGATCGTTCCCACGAGGATTGACTAATTTTTAATGTGTTTGTTTAGCATAGGTAAACTAGTGTGTCTACAACTATTCAGAGATTTGTGGTTGGTTTTTGGAATATAGAAAAAGCAAATTTAAATACACTGTAGAGGATGTAATTTAAGAGAGAGTTGAGATGCTTTTACCATATGAGTTCCTTGTGAGAATGTTGTCTTTGTCTTTTCTGTGCTTGAGCACACAGTGCTTGATCACTTAGTGTAGATACATCAGTTAAGGGTGACTGTACAAGCTCAATAAACCCTTGTTTTTTTGCAATAAAGGGCAAGTGTGTCAAACTCCCTCGCCTCCTTTCAAGTGGTTCAAGTTGCTAAATACTTTCCCTTAGTAAAACCCCACACATGAACAAAGACTATGCTAATTACTTTTGAATTAGCATGGAATTACTAAGTGACTTTGTGGAAAACAAATTTCTCATCAAAGACTTAAATAAACACTTGCCTTTGCTTCTAGTTCTTGAGATCTAGTTGTAAGTCAATCTCTTGTAAATACAACTCCCCTTGTTCTAAGTTAACCTTAAAACAAGTTTAATTCAAGTACAAGAACTAGTAAGTGAGGCACCCTTTTTTGACAACACAATAGTTCTCACGAGTTCATCATATGACTAGAGCATCCCAACTAAGGAATTTAGCTCATCATCGTCCACATAAAGTAATTAAACAAAGCAAGTAAAGAAAGCATTGTAAATAACTTGAAATGTAAATTGCTTAAAAGTAAATTGCTTGAATGGACAAGTCTTGCAAGAAAGTAAATTGCTTGATTGGACAAGTCTTGCAAGAATTTAAATAACAAGAAAGTAAATAAAGAGTAAGATGAAGAACATGAAATAAGAACTTAATATTAATGAAGAACACTTGATTCTCAACTAGGAAGAAGTGAAGAATAGAGATGTCAATTCCTTCTTACCTTCCTCTTAAGTTTAGAGTAATCAAAGTGAAGTAAAAAGACTTGGAAATAAAATGAAGAACAAGATGAACTTTAATCTAAAACTACTATTGTATCTATATGGTATTAGTCGTATATCTATATATTATTGGTCGTATATCTATATTTTTTTACAAGAGATGAAAGAGTCCTATTTATAGATGTAGGAGATTTCCTTCCATGGAGGGTTTTCTTTGTCTTCAAGTATTTGACTTGCTTGTGAAGTATTCTTTGACCATCATGTGACTTATCCTAGTTATTTTGCAGGTGTCAATTTGTTGTCACTTTGAATGGGAAACATTCCTTTGAGTGGGAAACATTCTTTTTGAAGGGGTCCAATTAGTTGATGACATTTGGCTTGGTGTAATGATGATGTTTGTTGTTTTCATCCTATAGATGACTTCTTTGGTAACTTGATAATTGATTCCATGTGATCACTGAGCTAGTAGGAGGCCAGCAAGGCTCTTTAGAACGAAATCAAATTGAGGTGCTTCCAATGTGGGTCTTGTGCTACTTGCTTCAAATGCATGCTTTGGTGTTTAAACACTCGATGCTTAAGCACTTAATGCAAAATCACAAAATCTGCAAAAGTACTCAACAAACATATCAAACATACCAATTTGTATATAAATTGAACTTCTATCTCCTTGATAATGTATTTTATAATTTTCATCTCTTTTTATTGTATTTACAAGTTTATTGCATTGGTTTCAAACATTTATCTAAGTAAAAGACTATGAATAACTCTATATAAAATAGAGTTATCACACCCCCAAACTTAACTTGTTGCTTGTCCTCAAGCAATAACAAAATAACAAGTAGGATTCTTTTGATGAAGAAGATCGGATCATTTCAATTCCTTTCAATCTTTCAAAATGTGATGTTCTCTTAAAAGAACCTTTCTTTCCTCAAATCTCTATGTCTTTGTGCCTTTGAAATTTCATCACAACCAAAGCTATTAAAACTCTTTTATGTGCGTGTGTGATCCATTGAAATTTGATTGGCTCCAAACTAAGCAAAAGGTTTTCTTAAACTTTTGAAACTTTAGGAAAACTTTTGGTAAACACAAAGGTGTTTCAAAACATAGAGTAGACTCACAAGATCCTTAAGCTCGGGGGCTTTAAGTATATCAAAGGGCTTGACATGAGTAGTTTAAAACTTTTTGACTCAATGCTTCTTTTTGATGTTTAAGCATCTACTAGATAAGCACTAGATGCTTCTTAAAACTTATGTTACCCTCTTCACTGACCTCCATGTGCATACTTTTTTCTTGATTTGTTTTTGTTTTTCTTTTTCAAACCAAATGCACTTTGGAACAGGATTCATTGTCCTCCTTATGCATACTTTTCTTTTTTCTTGGTTTGCAAATCAAATGCACTCTGTTTTCGGAACAGGTTCAGTTTAGATATTAAGCAAACATAGTTTTGACACCTTTTGATTTTTTTTTTTTTTTTTTTTTTTTTTTTTAAACTTTATGTGCATTGAGTACTAAGCTCCTCATTTTTGCCTTTGTTTTAATAAAATCTCCCCCAAACTTATTTCTCAACACTCTTCTAAGTTTTTAATAAAACTTTGTTTTTGACCTTGGTTTTCTTAAATTCCTGTTTGTTTCCAGAAAAACTTTTCACTCAGTTTGATCCCTTTTCAAAAATCAACTTTAAAGTGTAAAAGTGATAATAACAATGGTTGTTTTTGAAGTAAAAAGGACTCTTTTTCTTTTCTTTTTCATTGAGGATTTTGGTCTAAAGAGATGCATCAAAATCATTTGTGAACTAGCAAGCTGATCATGCTTCAAAATCTGTACATTCCTACTATTGATTTACTTAAAAACTGCTTCAAAACAGCAATTTTGATTTTTTTGAAAATGCTTTGTTAAGTAAATCTAAAACAAAATGAAAATAAACTCTATTTACAAAAGACTTAACTACTTATCTAACATACTAACAGATATTTAATGAGATATTAAATAAAACAAGCATTAGTAGGTTTAAAATACTATATATATATACCACATGCATCGAATTTGAAGTGCTTCCCCAACTTAAAATTGAGCAAAGTCCTCACTAGCTCTTAAGTTGAGATGAAAACAGGGGAATAGTGTGCAAAATGGGGTGGGGGTTAACATTACATGTGGGATTTATCCATAGTAGCATTAGTTTATAAGTAGCAAAATATATAACAAAATCTTGCATAGTTAATATAGGAAAGCATGTAAAAAGTTTATCAGGGTTTTGCACCACTCCTCGATCTGTTCTTTGCTCCTTGTTGGTGTTGCTTTGGGCTTCGCTTTGGTGCTTTTGGAGTTGTAGAAGACTTGCCGGTGGCTTTCACATCCGTGTCTTTGAAGGTTGTGCAGAGTTAGTGCTTGAGCATCGATGGTTGAGCTCCAATGTATCTCTCTGGTTCCTTTGAAATTTCAAAGAGATGGCTCCATAACTTGATCCGTAAGTCCTTCAAGGTCTCAAAGAATGTCCTTCATCTTGTCTCTTCTTCTTCTTCACCGCTTTCTTTTACGGTTCTTTCTCCTTGGGTTCTTTTGATCCTTCCTCTTGCGCTTTATTGTTTGTTGAATAGTTCTTTGCAGTGGTGACTTGAAAATTTTTGGGTGTTTCCCAATTCTTGCCTTTTCTTGATAGCAAGCTCCGTAGCAACTAATCCTAGAATATCCTCAAGATCCTCGGTGATTCTCGATTCTGCTTGGCTCCTTTGTTGGTGTTTGAATCACTTGCGTGAAGCACCGCTGGTTGCGAGAACACTCGCTCTTTAGCAATCTCTGAGTAGGGACTTCACCGAAGTTGAGACATTGGGGCTTTTGTTAGTGCTTAAGCACGCGGTGTTTGAGCACTAAATTCATTTCTGAAAAACACCGAAAACATCAAACTGCATACAAACATAGTTAATATTTATCAAAAAATTGATGGGTTGCCTCCCACAAGCGCTTGTTTTAATGTCTTAACACTGACTATCCTTTTAGATCAAGGATTTTCAAAATGAATGGTGCTTTCAGTTGCACCATTTGCTCACCATAATACATTTTAACTCTTTGTCCATTTACTTTGAAAGTATTACCCGAGTTTGCATCAAATATGTCAATTGCACCATGAGAATATATCTTGACTAATTTGAATGGTCCTGTCCCATCTGGATTTCAATTTTCCAGGAATAATTTTAGCCTTGAATTGTACAATAGGACCAATCCTCCTTCTTTAAGATCTCTTTGTTGGATTCTTTTATCATGCCACAACTTGGTTTTATCTTTGTAAATTCTAGCATTCTCATAAGAGAAGTGCACAATTCTTCTAATTCATTTAGTTCTAAAAACCTCTGTTTGCCTGCTTGGTCTAGATCAAAATTCAGCTTTTTGATTGCCCAATAGGATTTATTTTCTAGCTCAATTGGCGGTGTGACATGCTTTGCCATAAACTATTCTATAGGGGACATACCTAATGGAGTTTTATATGCGAGTTCTATATGCCCATAATGCTTCATCTAAATGCAATGACCAATCTTTCCTTGTTGGTCCAACCATTTTTCTAGCATTCTTTTTATTTCCCTATTTGATAGTTCAATTTTGGCCACTAGTTTGGGGATGATATGCGATAGAAATTTTGTGTTTAATCCCATATTTTGCAAGAAGATTTTCAATAATTTTATTACAAAAATGAGATCCTTCATCATTTATGATTGCCACTAGGGGTGCCAAATCTAGTAAATATGTTCTTTTGAAGAAATTTACTCATCGATCTAGCATCGGCACTAGGTAGTGCTCTTTGCTTCAACCCATTTAGACACATAATCTACAAAGAACTAAGATGTATTCTTTACCAAAAGAAGTAGGAAAAGGACCCATGAAATCCATGCCCCATACATCAAAAAGTTCAAGTTCAAGAATGTTGGTTCTTGGCATTTCATGTTTTTCGATATATTACCACTTCTTTGGCATCTATCACGAGTTTTTTACTATATAGAATGCATCTTTAAATAAAGAGGGCCAAAAATAACTTTGTTTGTAGTACCTTTCTTTGCTGCTCGTGTCCTCCAAAATGACCTCCATATGGTCTTTGCATGGCGGTGCTCAAGCAACCGCTTGTTGTTCTTGTTCGTGGACACACTTTCTCATGACTTGAGTCTCGGACACATCTTGTATAGGTAAGGTTCATCCCAACGATATTGTTTTACTATATGGAAAAACCTTCTTCTCTCACGATAATCCATCCATGCGGTACAACATTACTTACGGATAGTTAGCAATGTCGACGATACCATGGTGCGAGAATCTCCGGTGTTTGAGCACTAAGTGCAAAAGCACTATATTCTCATTACGGATATTGCTAACAAATCTTCATCCGGGAATCTCTCCTTGATTTCTTGAGTACTGTATCATCACCTTCAAGCCTAGATAGGTGATCGGAAACTTGATTTTCTACTCCCTTCTTATCCCTAATCTCAAGATCAAACTCTTGAAGGAGTAGAATCCACCTTATTAGCCTAGGTTTTGCATCTTTCTTTGCAAGCGGATACTTAATGGCAGAGTGGTCGGTATATACAATCACTTTTGTGCCTACTAAGTAAGATCCGAATTTGTCAAAAGCAAACACCACAAATGCTAATAGCTCTTTCTCGATCCACAGTGTAGTTCACTTGAGCTTCAATTAATGTTTTGCTAGCATAATAAATTGAATGAAACACTTTGTCATACCTTTGCCCTAGGGCGGCTCCTACAAAGAAAGTCACTAGCATCACACATTAGTTCAAAGGTTTGGTCCAATCGGGTGTTACAATGACAGTGTGCAGATGACCAAAGCCTTCTTCATTTCTGAAATGCTTTTATACAAGATTCATCAAAGTTAAATTGTGTATCTAATTGCAAAAGATTACACAGAGGTTTTGAAATTTTGAAAAGTCTTTGATGAATCTTCTATAGAAACTGCATGTCCTAGAAAACTTCTAATCCCTTGACATTGTTGGTGGTGGCGGTTTTCAATGACCTCAATTTTAGCTTTATCAACCTCAAGACCTTTCTTTGAAACCCTATGTCCTAGTACAATGCCTTCTTGTACCATGAAGTGACACTTTTCCCAATTAAGAACAAGATTTGTATCTTCACATCTTTGGAGAATTTGTTCTAAATTTGATAAACATAAAGGAAATGTTTCTCCAAAGACAGTAAAAATCATCCATAAAGATTTCCATGGATTGTTCAATAAAATCGAAAAACAAGGACATCATACATCTTTGAAATGTAGCAGGTGCATTACATAATCCAAAGGGCATTCTCCTAAAAGCAAATGTACCATATGGACATGTAAAAGTAGTTTTATCTTTGGTCCTTGGGATCAATGGCAATTTGATTATAACTTTGAGTAGCCATCTAAGAAACAAGAAAACTCCTTTCCCGCTAGTCTATCTAACATCCGATCAATAAAGGGCAATGGAAAGTGATCTTTCTTGGTTGATTTATTAAGTTTTCTGTAATCCATCTGATTCTCCACCCGCCATCGTTCTTGTGGGAATTAGTTCATTTTTTTGGTTGGCTATTCTTTGTGACTCCCCACTTTCTTGGGAACACATTGTACAGTGCTAACCCATGTACTATCTTCAATTGGGTAAATAATCCCAACATCTAGCCATTTAATTATTTCCTTTTTAACAACCTCTTTCATGATTGGATTTAGCCTTCTCTCAGTGCCTCAATGCTGTTTTTAGCATTGTCTTCTAGATTTATTCTATGCATACAAATAGAGGGGCTAATCCCTTTAATGTCTGCCATTTGCCATCCTATTGCTTTTTTATATTTTTTAAGGGTTTCAATTAAATCATGCTCCTGCTCTAATGATAGATCGATGCAATGATAATCGGAAGTGAATCATTATCCCCTAAGAAAACATACTTTAAGTGTTTTGGCAATTCCTTCAGTTCTAGTTTGGGAGGTTGTTCAATTGAAGGTAAGTTTTTCTTAAGGTTAGGGTCTTCTAAATTTAAAGATTCAAAAGTTCTAGACCATACCTTAGGTTTAACTTCCTCTGTTGTCAGTATGCCTTGTTCTTGCATTTCACCTCGGGAAGTGCATAAGCACTTGATGCTAAAGCACTAGTCAGATGGTCATACTGTTTGTTGAATTGCTTCTGCACCAGATGATCAAGTGAGATAGCAGAACATTCTTCTTGCTCCTCTGCTGGATACTTCATTGCTTTCATCACATTGAATTTCACTTCTTGATCATTCACCCTCATGGTTAGTTCTCCTTTTTGAACATCAATAAGTGTCTTACGGTTGCAAGAAATGGTCTTCCAAGGATTACTGGCACATTTTCATCTGCAACAAAATCAAGAATAACAAAATCTGCAGGAAACACGAATTTGTCAACCTTGACCAGAATATCTTCAACTATCCCTTCTGGATATGCTGTTGATCTATCTGCAAGGGATAATGTTACGATGTAGGCTTTGCATTACCAATTCCTAACTTCTCAAAGATAGATTTAGGCATCAAGTTGATGCTTGCACCTAAATCACATAGAGCTCTCCCTGTATAGTTGTTGCCTATAGAGAAAGGAATTGTAAAGCTACCAGGATCTTTCAATTTTCTTGGAATTTTATTCGTAAAAATTGAACTAACTTCCTTTGACATTGCAATAGTTTGAAATTCACCTAATCTCTTTCTTCTACAAATGATATCTTTCATAAATTTAGCATAATTAGGCATTTGTTGTAAAGCTTCAATCAAAGGAATATTAATGTGCAACTGTTTTAAAACAATCTAAAAATTTATGAATTGCTTCTCCTCATGCACTTTTTTTAATCTTTGAGGAATGGAGGAGGTGGGTGTTCAGTAACTAACCTGGGATTTGGTTCTTTTTGAGAAGTGGAAGCTTCTGGTGCTTCTGCATTTTGAGTTTCTTTTTCTTTTTGAGTTTTTTCTCCCTTATCTACACCTTCATTCTCATAGGGCTCTGTGAGATCCTTACCACTTCTCAGTGATATGGCCTTTACTTGTTCTTTTCCTTGCCTTTGAGATGTGGATGCTTCAGATTGGATGGTAGAACACTGCAGTCTTTGATACATAGCATTTGCTAATTGACCTACTTGAGTTTCTAAGTTTTTATGGAAGCATCTTGAGTTTGCCTTCTTTGTTCTTGTTTCACTTATGAATGATTTAAGCGAGCTTTCTATTGAATTATCATTGGCGCTTTGTTGTTGCCTTTGATAATTTTGATATCCCGGTTTTGGGCTGGTGCTTGAGCTCCCGGTGCTTGAACACACGGTGCTTGAGCAGCTTTGTTATTACTTAGTCCCCACTTAAGATTTGGGTGATTTTTCCAAACCAGGATTATAGGTGTTAGAGTAAGGGGTTGTTATTCCTATTATTATTATATCTATTTTGATCCACATAGTTAATCGACACGGGATTACTTGAGCACTCTTCATAGAGGTGGGCTCCTCCACGATAAACACAACTAGGTGCTCCTTGAGGTGCTTGTTCTATGGTTTGCAATGTGTTTCTGCTTTGGTTTAGGTGTAAATTTGAACTAGGTGTAGTGAAAGTTTTAATCATGTTAGCCAATGTGGCAACTTGAAGCGATTAGGGATGAAATTTCACTAAGTTCATGTACTCCACTTTCTTTTGGGCACTTGCCCTTTCAAGAGAGCCAGCTAGAACTATTCGTTGCTACCCTATCAATTAATTCACAAGCTTCATTATAAGACAGATTCAATAAAACACCCACGATGATGCATCAAGCATAATTACGTTTTGGGGCTCTAATCCATTGTAAAATGTTTCCATCTCAGATAATGACCGCGGACCATGATGAGGACATTTTCTAAGCAATTCCTTCCATCTTTCCCATGCCTCAAACAATGATTCAAAGATCTCTTTGTTTAAAAGATGTAATGTCATTTCTCATCCTAGCATTTTTGATTGGTGGGAAGTATTTTGACAGAAATTTTTCACTAATTCATTCCATGAATGAATTGAATTAGGCTCTAAAGAATTTAACCATGATTTAGCTTTATCTTTTAATGAATATGGAAATAACTTTAGCCTAAATGCATCCTCACTTACACCGTATGATGAAATTGCTACATACTTCTAAAAACTGCTTTTAAATGCTCATGGGGTCATCATGTGAAAATCCCCAAAAGCCGACCAATTGTTTGCGACATTTGAATCATCATTGGTTTAAATTCAAAATGGACAAAGATCAATATGAGGCCTAGCAATGCTAGTCTGCATATTTTGATGATCAAACACGGCATAATCCCTCATGGGCCTATCTCTATCATTAATCATGCCTATAGGGTTCATGTGTATGAATTGATGTCTATGATTTACTCCTACATCGGGAATTGAATTACCTCTCGATGGTGTTATGGCTTGATCCATCATCTTCTTTGTGTTTGGTGCACGTGTTCTTTGTCTGCATATCCGCATGCGGTATTTGTATCTTGTTTGTGGCATCCCTAGTGGTATTCTTGGTTCACCATATTCTTTGTGTTGTTGGATTTCCCTCTGAAGTCTTAATTGTCTCCCGAATCTTCTTTCAATCTCGGATCAAAATCAAAATTTGGTGGTGGTCTTCTTGGCATAGGCTAGTGCTTAAGCACTTGTTCTCGCATGAATAACACTACCAAAAAGCATAAAAAAATAAAAACACTCTTTTACTAACTAAACAAACTAAAAATTATTGGCAATCCCAAACAACGGCGCCAAAAACTTGGTGTGTGAAATAAGCATGTGCAAGTATACACAATCACAAACAAGTAATAAAGAGTAAGTAAAGATCGTTCCCACGAGGATTGACTAATTTTTAATGTGTTTGTTTAGCATAGGTAAACTAGTGTGTCTACAACTATTCGTAGATTTGTGGTTTGGTTTTGGAATATAGAAAAACAGAATTTAAATACACAGTAGAGGATGTAATTTAAGAGAGAGTTGAGATGCTTTTACCATATGAGTTCCTTGTGAGAATGTTGTCTTTGTCTTTCGGTGCTTGAGCACTGGTGTGATCACTTAGTGTAGATACATCAGTTAAGGGTGACTGTACAAGCTCAATAAACCCTTGTTTTTTTTTGCAAGAAAGGGAAAGTGTGTCAAACTCCCTCGCCTCCTTTCAAGTGGTTCAAGTTGCTAAATACTTTCCTTAGTAAAAACCCACACATGAACAAAGACTATGCTAATTACTTTTGAATTAGCATGGAATTACTAAGTGACTTTGTGGAAAACAAATTTCTCATCAAAGACTTAAATAAACACTTGCCTTTGCTTCTAGTTCTTGAGATCTAGTTGTAAGTCAATCTCTTGTAAATACAACTCCCCACTTGTTCTAAGTTAACCTTAAAACAAGTTTAATTCAAGTACAAGAACTAGTAAGTGAGGCACCCTTTTGACAACACAATAGTTCTCACGAGTTCATCATATGACTAGAGCATCCCAACTAAGGAATTTAGCTCATCATCGTCCACATAAAGTAATTAAACAAAGCAAGTAAAGAAAGCATTGTAAATAACTTGGAAATGTAAATTGCTTAAAAGTAAATTGCTTGAATGGACAAGTCTTGCAAGAAAGTAAATTGCTTGATTGGACAAGTCTTGCAAGAATTTAAATAACAAGAAAGTAAATAAAGAGTAAGATGAAGAACATGAAATAAGAACTTAATATTAATGAAGAACACTTGATTCTCAACTAGGAAGAAGTGAAGAATAGAGATGTCAATTCCTTCTTACCTTCCTCTTAAGTTTAGAGTAATCAAAGTGAAGTAAAAAGACTTGGAAATAAAATGAAGAACAAGATGAACTTTAATCTAAAACTACTATTGTATCTATATGGTATTAGTCGTATATCTATATAATTATTGGTCGTATATCTATATTTTTTACAAGAGATGAAAGAGTCCTATTTATAGATGTAGGAGATTTCCTTCCATGGAGGGTTTTCTTTGTCTTCAAGTATTTGACTTGCTTGTGAAGTATTCTTTGACCATCATGTGACTTATCCTAGTTATTTTGCAGGTGTCAATTTGTTGTCACTTTGAATGGGAAACATTCCTTTGAGTGGGAAACATTCTTTTTGAAGGGGTCCAATTAGTTGATGACATTTGGCTTGGTGTAATGATGATGTTTGTTGTTTTCATCCTATAGATGACTTCTTTGGTAACTTGATAATTGATTCCATGTGATCACCGCTAGTAGGAGGCCAGTGAAGGCTCTTTAGAACGAAATCAAATTGAGGTGCTTCCAATGTGGGGTCTTGTGCTACTTGCTTCAGCTGCATGCTTTGGTGTTTAAACACTCGATGCTTAAGCACTTAATGCAAAATCACAAAATCTGCAAAAGTACTCAACAAACATATCAAACATACCAATTTGTATATAAATTGAACTTCTATCTCCTTGATAATGTATTTTATAATTTTCATCTCTTTTTATTGTATTTACAAGTTTATTGCATTGGTTTCAAACATTTATCTAAGTAAAAGACTATGAATAACTCTATATAAAATAGAGTTATCACATACTCCTCGGGAAGGCCTTCTAAAATAACATCGATGTGTTGCTCAACCGGAACCGGATCGCCGACGGAGGCGAGATTATCCATGATCGATTTAATGTGGAGAAGATACTCGTCACTGCTTCGCGATTCAAGAGTGGTAGATCGGATCTCCGTTCGTAATTGTCGTGCCTTTGCGCGCGTTAGTTTCTGGAAATGATCCTGTAATCGCTCCCATAGTTGAAACGAGTGATTACAGCTGAGAACACGAGGCATTATTGTGCTCGAGAGTGTAGACTGAAGCCACAATAGTAACCATTGGTCCTTCCGGAGCCAATTCTGGTAGCGTGGATTCTCTCTGTGAGCAACGTGATCGCCGGAAGTGAGAAATTGTTCTGGAATATCTGGAAAATGAATGAAGCTCTGCAAGTTGTGAGCGCTGATCATCGGTTCAACTTGTTGCCTCCATACGAGAAAGTTTTTCTCATCGAGTTTGTCCGATATCTTCAGCGTGAACGTGATGAGAGTATCAATCGGCGGCGCTGTGGAAAGCGGAACCACCGGTGGAGTATGCGGTGGCGAGCCACCGTGAGAGCTTTCGTCGCCCATGGAACGCTAAACTACTGATACCATGTAAGTTTGTTACAGAAACTGAGAGAGAGAGAAGGAGAGGGAAACTTGTAACAGATTCTTTCTATTTCTATTATGTTTTAACTATTACACTGAGAGAGCTATTTATGGACTATCTAAACGTGTTACAGAATATTAACTGAATGCTATTATGCTATATGAAACTAATGTAACAGATGCAATATACTACTCTTACACTCAAGAGAGAAACATTAAATAGCTCTACTTCTTCACACTGAGGGCTCCCAATCTTTTTGGTAGACGAACTTTATCTCATTCAGCCTACTTAGTGTGTTTTTGGATTTTACTTAAATCAGCAAAAAGATATGACTAGTAGCTTCATTTTGCCTGCGAGTTTGACAAGTTTGGATGCGGTTCCAAACATGTAGTTAATTTTATTTGTCTGTACTTCTCCACACCATAAGAAATTCTTTTGCTTTTCATGATAGCATGTATGACAATTATAGGAGTTTTGTAGAAGGAATAAAATATAAAGGTAAACTTTGAAACACTGAACTTATAAGGTAGTGTGGGCAATTGCCCTTATGAGATAAAAATATTTTAATTAAGAGTCTTTAATAAATTTTATTTTGCCCCCATGAGTGGTGTTGGAAAAACACATGTGCAAGTATACACAGTCCAAAAACAAGTAGTATAAAAAGATCGAACCCACAGAGATTGAAAAACTCTCTTTTAAAATGCAATATAAAGTAATAAAGTGTAAGGTAACTAAATAACAAATAATAGTGGAGTTGATGTGATCACAACTAAGTTAGATAAGAAAGCAAAATATAAGTGTTGATAATGCAAATGAGAGAAACTAGTTCGAATGTCTTCATCAAATAATTTACTTTTAAGTGTTTGATGCAGTATGTGATGCAGCTGCACTGAATGTTGTTGCATTAGTTATGTGTCTTTCAGTCACTTTTCTTCAGAGTTTTCATTACAAGCTTCCTATGTCTAGGCATGCTAAATAGGTTCACTCTTGCCTTTGAAAGTACCCACAGTTTCACCCTATGGACTATATTATCCTATGTCTAGGACTTAGCATGGTTTTCACAAAGTTTCCTTTATGTAAAACAGTTACCCATATTAGTTCTTGAGTTCTTAATTGTAAGACATGTCTGCTCTTACAAATTTACTTATTCTAAGTTGATCAATCCCCAAAATAAGTGTTGAAAATATTATCAAGCAAGAACTAAAGTACAAACATACATACATGCATCATACTTACTTAAAAACTCATTAAATGATTAGAACATTTCAACTAAGAGAGGTTTAGCTAACAATAGACATTGCAAGATAGATATAAACTGAATAGACTATGTTTATATAATAGAAATCACAAAAGAGAAACAACAAGATAGAAGTTACACAAGTTGAAGCCCTTTGTATGAATTCTCCTAGCAATGCACTAGCATTACTCCTTAGCACTATACAAACACTATGAAATCGAAGTAAGGAGGATTTGTTAATTCCTTCCTTTCCCTCTTATAAAATTGAAACTAACTATGTATATTGAAATTTTGATCTAACTTATGGATTGTGATATATTTCCAAATGAAGATGTGAGGTCCTTTTATAGCCTTCAAGAAAGGTGCTTCCTTCCTTCATGTTGAAGTAATCTTGAGTGGATTAGTTGTAGTTGCTTTTCAGAGGTTGATCTCCAAGTTGAAATCTTTGACTAAGTGTATAGGGAGGTCTCATGATGTATGAACATGTGTCCCTATGTTGATGACTCTTCAAAGCTATCCCTATGGCTATGTGTGAATGGTAGGCGCCTACTATATAAAGTGGTTACGCTTTGGGGACCAAGCGGTCGAAGAATGCAAGTGGATGCACATGTAGCTAGTCGCTCATTCACCAAGTAGTCACGATTTGATGCGGGATCAATGCAGGAGCATTGATGCAGAAAAGCATTGATGCGAGGATTTGTAGATCAGACTTGAACAAAACATCAAACATACCACAATATATCCAAAATGGCCTAATAACAACTATAACCATGTCAATCACTCAAGTTATCATATATCACATAAAATACTATATAAATTCTTTATTATTACTTGAAAGAGAGCAATTTACTAAGTTTAAACATATGAAATACTCTATATAAAATAGAGTTATCACGTCATTTATTTTTATAAATGCACATACCAAATTATAAGAGACGCATAATTAATACTAATTTTGTTCTTTTATTCTTTTAATTTTTGTTATTTCGGCTCATTTTAACACTAAATACACAAACAAAACTCTAGTATTTAACCAATATTTGAGTACTATTTTATTTATTTTTCTTAAACACTAAATAAGCTTTTTTTTTTTTTTCTCAAATACCAATTTGGATCTTTACTCTTTTATCGTGAAATTAAGTATATATATATTTTGTAAATTCTTATAATATTTTTTCTAGAAAAATATTAGACTAATTTTTTCCCCTACCATTGAAAATTTCTGGATCCGCCACTGTCCATGTGGAACATACTCTAGGCTTCACGCCATCTAGAATTCCCAAATATTTGAAAGGAATAGATCCAATGCAATACAAAATAAAATTTGATGCAACAACTGAAAAGTTTCATCTATGTGTATGACTAACAAATTGCTTTTAGTTTTGTCCAAAAAAAAAACAAATTGTTTTTTTTTTTTTGAGATTAGAACAAATTGCTTTTGGCAATGTTTACTTTCAAACGAGAAACTAGTTCAAATTAATCTCTTTAAAATAGTCTTAGTCTCCATAAAATACTCACAAAAATGACTCTGGTATCATATGCAAAATGAAGTGAAGGAACAAAAATGTTTGAGTCTGACTCACCTTACATCAATCCAAACGTCTAGTTTCGACAACCTTGTTAGATGAGAATTAAGATGAGAAAATGGGTTAATGAACCACCTTCTCGTAGTTCCTTTGTGGCAAGCGATTTGCGACAAGCGTTTTTGCCACCATTTTTGGTCCGCGGCTAATCCGTGGCAAATGTTGTTTTGCCACGGAAATTTGTACATTTGCGATGGAAATGTCTGTGACAAATCAGCGATTTTCTTGTAGTGGTAGAACTTCCAGTGACTAGCACTAACAGTGAATTAGAACATTATGCACGAGCCTGACTTACATCACTAAACAATAATTAGTAATAATAACTAAAGGTTACAATGGTAAATGACAAAAAATAAATTAGAGATATTATAATATTATGCAAATTATGAATTCCTAAAAAAAAGGAGAATTAATAGGCATTTAAGATAAATAAAAACTGACGCACAAAATTAGGAACCTAAAGAGAGGGAATTCCAACACTTCTTCTTCTTCTTCCTTATACGCTTCTTCTTCTTCGTTAATAGGGTTTTGCTTATTCTGGGTTTTTGCTTTAATTAACTTCCAACAACAAACGAAAACCCATTGAATCTTCTTCTTCTTCTTCCTTTAGAAACCCAGAAGCAAGCTTCTACGGAAAGCACATCGCAAGAGGGAAGACGCAGGCTTCTACCCATTACCTGGTTCGTTTTTGGTTTTTTCCTTTATTCTTTCAGTTTCATGCTTTTCGAATTTGTAGGCAACGACACCTAACCAACATTGTTCAATATTGTGGTTAGTGATTTTTTAACCAGAGTACTGTATTCTTGCGGTTAGCTTTACAATTTCGGTACTAACCATAATACCGTATTCATGTTGTTAGATTCGTAACTACGTTAGCGGGATAAAGTGCATAACTAAATTAGAGAGATAAAATTAGTTTCATATTTGTGAAAAGAACGCATATATGTAACGTTTAATAACCATACATGCTCCATAGTGCGGTTAGTGGATTAATAACCAAGGTTACCTATTCCTGTGGTTTGTCACTTAACTAACCTATGCTTAGTTAATTGGTGGCTAGTCACTTAACTAACCAAGGTTACCTATTCCTGTGGTTAGTCACTTAAATAACCATACATGTTCCATCATCAATCCCGTATTGAGCCATCAATCTTGTAATGAAGCTTGAAGGTTGTCAATATGGCGTGAAAGATATTAAAGGAAGAAACTTGTACAAAAATATCGAAATATTGAAGGAAGAAAGATAAGAAAATGAAGAGAACATGAAACAAGTACAAAATTATTGAAGGAAGAAAATATGAAAAAGTGAGGTCTGAAGCTTGAAGGTTGTAACAATGGCATGAAGAAAAAAAAGAAGCGTGAACCGTGAAGCTGGATGATAGAAACGTGAAAATCAAATGGTTGAGAAATAGTAGGAGAAAAAAAGGAATTGAGAAAATAATGGGAGTTATAACTTTAAATTAAATGTGCCATAATAATAGGGATTTATATTATTAATAATTAATTCGATTTATTTAATAAACATCAATTTTTTGATTGTACCTAAACTACCCTCCTTAATTACCAACCGTAGGATATGTTTTTATTAAAAATTTGATCAACCTTAATCTCAAAAAAAAAAAAATTGATCAACCTACGGCTCCATTAATTTAGTTACTATAACTAAAGACATGGTTTAGTGATGTAAACCTTAGCCCTTCCAATAAGAAATATGATTTTGTAATTTGATAGACAATGAAAGTTGTTACATCCAAATTATCACGTTTAGTGATAATAACAAATTAAAAAACCATTTTTAGGGACATATGTGTTTTTAGGGATTAGAAATATACTTGTATAGAATACTAGGTGAAAAGGTCAAGATATTAGGGTTTTAGAAATTCTTCAGTCACTGAGCTAGAGCTACTTTATCACCACCTTCTGACAAAAAGGGCACGTGGTAGCACGAGTGAGGCCACGTCAGGCATGAGTCGCTCAGCTACTGGTGCTTTGTCAACAACTTCTGACATAGGAAGACATGACATTTTCTTGACCTCCGATGCAAGATGGTTTGTCAGACACGAGTTGTTGAGCGACTTGAGTCATTGGTGAGGGCCAAAATCCATTCCTATAAACAGGAGTGATCACAAAATGAAATCTCACATTTTTCTTTTTCTTCCACGTCCATTTTCTTTCTCCAGAAGTGTTCTTGAGTTTCTGTTCGAGTTCAGATGTGTTGCTTTCGTTCAGGTCGTTTTAGTATGGATTAGGATCTCTGCACCTGTGGAGCTTAGGAGCCCATTCCCTTTTCTTCTTCTTCTTCTTCAAATCAGTAAGGTTCCTACTGGTTACCTCAATTATTTTATGGTTCTTAGTATGCTTTGTGGTTGCAGCTTTGGTTGATCCTCCACATCAAGATAAAAACTACTCCTCCGTCCCAAAATATAAGACCCCTTTTTCATTTTTACTTGTCTCAAAATATAAGGCCCCTTACAACTATCTAGATACATTTATTACCCTTTTTCCAAACATATCCTTATTAATAATACCAAATTGTGTTGGTATATGAAAAGTTAACATTAAATGTTGGGGTAATTTAGTAAAAGTCATACCAAATTTTAACATATTAATTACACCAACAACTTTTCTTAATAACCGTGAAAAATGAAATGGGGCCTTATATTACGGGACGGAGGGAGTATTATTTGTAATAGTGTGATGGTGTAAAAGTGTATTTCTAGCAAAAATCTGGCTAAGGAAAGACTTGGTGTCTAAAGATGCGTTTGATTCGCTAAGCAGTAAGAGACTGGACTGGCCAAATCCAGTTGTACCCTATTTGATTTGAAAACTGTTCACAGTACTGGACAGAAATGAGGGCAAGGGACTGGACAAATACCCAAATTCCTGTACCTCACAAAACCACCGTACAACTTTCTGATCACTCAAAAAAATACCAAAATATTATTTTTATTTCCTATTCGATAATTTTTCTCTCTCATCTATTCTCCCTCCCTCTCTCTCTTATCTCATTCCTCCCTTTCTCTCTCTCTCTCTCTCTCTCTCTCTTCCTCCTATCTCGTTCTTCTCTATCCTTTTTTCCACCACTCTAATACATTCTCATCTTATTACTTATCTCCTTCATCTCTCTTTCTCTCCCCCTCGCTACCTTTCATCTCTCTTGTACCTTCTCATCTCATGAACTCTCTCCTCTCTCTTCCATCTTCTCCATCATACATTGTTCTTTATAATTTTTTAACTACATTATAATATATGTTATATAAAATCGTTATAAACATTAGAAAGAGGATTATAGTAAAATTTACATTTGTTTGCTTGTGTTGTCCATTGTTCACCAAACAATGTACTGGACAAAAGTTTGTCCAGTGCTGTCATGTCCAGTACTGTTCAGTCCAATCCAGTATTGTCTTGTTTGCAAATCAAACGGACCCTAAGTGTGTCTATTAGTGACCCACCTCTTTTTCCTGAGAACTTATCTAGTGCATTATTTACGGTCTACAATCACTATACCAATATACGGTACAATTCAATTATGGTTTTTATGAGTTTAGTTCACAGATATCTTAACCTCGGCTGTTTTAGGATTACGTTGGCCTCTTAGGATTCCCTGTGATTTAGATTTAGAATATTCTGAAGCCTAAATATGGTTGTTGCGGGTATTGTAGAAAAGATGTTGTTGATTGTTGTTTATGGTTGCTATTCTATAAAGTGGGAGAAGGATATCATATTCGTTGGGATGGTTAGCATAAATTTTTAATTTAAGTATGTGTAGAGTGACCTAAGCTCTATAAGAGTTAAGGAGTCAGCGATACCTAAAGATCATTTGACTACTCTTTTAGAGTACGATTAAGTGAAGTTTAGGTCGTCGAGGACCGGTTGACACATAGAAAAGTTCCATATCATTACTTGATTGATTAAGCGGTTAATTGATTTCTTGAGATATTATTATTGAGGCTGATTGTATTTCTTTTTGGTTTGCTTTGATTGTTTAAATGTTATGAAGTGCTTGTGTTATTATATGTTGAACTGCTGAAATGTCTTATTTATATAGCTATTGTGAAAAGTATGATTTTACCTTATGATACGAATATAAAGTATGATGAGAAAACTAAGTTGAGATTGAATAATGGACTTAGGTCTAGAAAGTGAGCCAAAGTCATAAAGATATAAAGGGGAGTAAACACTTCACCATACATAGTGCAGGAGATGGTACAAGGTCAAGTCTTTGACCAGGTTCTTAGTAGGACATATATATTTATTGTTGAAGTGATGCTAGGTTTAGATTACTCTAATCAGTTTTTGGTGGAGTATGACTTATAACACTCTGACTCCGTTGTGACAGTTAGGTGGTGTCGTCGAAGCATAGTAGGGACGTTAGTGACATTATGTTGTGGCTAGAGTAGAGTTTAAAAGCATACATAGGATAATGAATGCCCTATCAAGAAAGAACACAAGTTGATCATTAAGTTGTGGCCAAAGTCAGCATATAGTATTAATACATATTGGTGACTAGATAGAATTTGAAAGAGGAATTAAAGAATAAATTGATTATGTGTGTGTGTGTGTGTGTGTGTGACATGTTTAAGTTATGTTTTACCTTATCTTCCTATTTTCTGACTTATACATGTATCTAAGTTGTTGTGTGTTTCTCGTATATTGGTTCGTATCATTTAGATTTGATCGAGGAGCCAATTGTAGCGAAGGATGGTGCAATTCCATTCTCAACAAACGCAGGAGACATCGAGGACGCTAGTGTAGTATGATAGAGTCAAGTGTCTCACTAGGAGACCCTAAGTTTGTATAACCAATGTGTCAGACTTTTAAAGTCTACGTCAAAATTTTTCTCTTTTGAACATGTGTCGTGTTTTCTTCTTTAGGCTTTATGTGTACTCTGATATGTAGTATTTTGTGGTACTCAGATAATCCACTTAGATCAAATGGTAGTGGAACCCAGTTGGGCCAAGTATCAATATGAAAGCTTAGTGGTGCCAGTTGGACCACATATTTTGTAAATTGGTTATGTTGTACCATCTACATGTATAATATGTTTTTTCTAAATGGATGTTTTAATTTTTAAATTTACACATTGTTCTGGACTGGCCGAAGGCCCAACCCACTCAAGACCGCACGCTCAGCCCAATCCGTGGGAGGAGCAGATCAGCGCTCGCATGCTCTGATCTGACAGCCCAGATTGCTCCGTACTGATCTAACGGCTATTGACCACCCACTCAATAGTATATATAGGGGTCCACCACTAACAAGGTAATTCTTCTGACTTAGGCGTCAAAATGCAATTGACAGTACACTCGGGCGGAGTGTTGAAGGCGATCAACAGATGCAGATTCATCTTCAACTCTACCCTACGGACGAACTACTACAGATCATACATGTTTTGAGAAATACAGGGAGAGTAATTAAGGGTTACTATGATGAGAACGAAGTGTCGTCTCAAGACTAGTCTTTATTGAGAATTTGTGTCGAAAATGATGTTGTGATTCCTATGAAAAGTCGTTCACTCTTATAAAATTCATTGAAAATTAATCAAATCAGCCTCCAAAATATGATTTGATGAAGTTGAAGATGAGTCCAATTAGAGCTCAATTTTTGTTATCTTCACAAAATCCACACAACTTCAGGATCTCCTCCTAGGAGAACAAGGTTGTGAGGCTAATGTTGTACTCCAAGGATATTTGTTTAAAATACACACGATCATGTACAAGTGGGATTAAACTCCACCTAGTCCCCCACCCTTTCTATCATAGTAATAGACAATCTAACAATTTCATATCCTCAATAAATAGATTAAACTTAGCCATATTGGATTAAACTCCACCTAGTTCCCCATCTTTTCTTTCATTATGTGCAATTACATTAAAATCCCCTGCTAGACACCAACCCTCCTTTGGAAAACCCCTTTCTGACATTCTCAAGTCCTCCCATAACATTCTTTCTTAGCAATGTTTCAAGGTGAATACATGTTCATATTGTTGGGGATTTGATAATTCAAGATGAACAAAATGACAATACTTGGATAAATCTGAAGTCGTGTAAAAACACTTTCAGATTGAATCAAATTTCGGGGTTCAACCAAAATTGTTCAATCGGATAAAATCAGAAGATTAATTCTAAGAGTTTTGTTCTTGTGTATGTTCTTGTTCTATGACTTTCAGAACCAGAGAGAATGATCTAAGGAAAAAAAAACTTTGTATGTTCCTTAAAAAACCAGCAGTTTATAACAGTTTTTCGCATAAAAACTGTTTTCAACGTCTTGCGCCTCACTGGCGCCTCGTTCTCGCTCCATGCGCGCTTACGCTAACACGAGCGTGAAATCGCGCGCTGTGGCGCCTCGTTCGCTTCACATGCAAGCTTGCGCTTAAGTGGCGCCTAAGTCACGCTCCATGCGCGAATGGGCGAAACTTCGCCAATCTTGCAAAACTTCGCGCTTAATCGCCGCTTAAAGCGCGGCGGCGGTGAGGCGCAACCAACAAGATAAATCGCATACATCTCATTTTATTACATTAAAACAAGCGTGCACTCTTATTTTAACATAATCATGAGATCAATTACACTAAAATATCCAACAATCCTCCCTATTTTAGTGTAATTACCGATCAAATTACCAAAGTCATAGCATACTACAAACTATTGCATAAATGAAATATCGTGACGATTGAATTTCATCTTAGCTTATTACACATTTCAAATATTCGAATATCGAGGTGTCACTAAGGATTGAACCCTTTCTATTCACCTTGAATACATGAAGGTAATCCGCACAATAGTTTAAAACATTACTCTTACTTGACACTAGTTTACTAGCTTTGTGTCCCTATCCTTCATAAGCATATCAAAGCCAAGTCCCACTTCTTGGGCGGCTAAACTTCATGCTTATATAGGTAGTTCTTTTCTTTCTTGCACTGCAAATGCAATTTTCAAAAAGAACCATTAAGAAGTTATACTTCAACCTCCTTAACTTACGAACCGAACACATACCTTTTGGGATTCTTTCGATGATGTGTTCCAATCTCCACATGTTAAGCTTTCCACATTGAATTCAGCACCTAATGTCATATTAGATGGGAATTGGGTATCTTAACATAAGAAATGTCAGATGGACTTTAATCCTAATCCCACAGCCGACCTTTTCACGAGATCTCTACTTAACCCTTTGGTTAAATGATCGGCCAAATTATGTTGAGTTCTTACAAACTCCACTGATATCACACCATGCATGATTAACTCCCGAACCATGCTGTGTCTTACTCCCAAGTGTCTAGACTTCCCATTATACACTTGACTATATGCCTTAGCCAACGTAGCTTGACTATCACACCTGATAGACATGGGAGGTAGAGGTTTGGGCCACAATGGAATCTCATATATCAGATTTCTTAGCCATTCAGCTTCTTTACCAGCTGCTGCTAAAGCTATAAATTCAGATTCCATTGTTGAATTTGTAATGCAAGTCTGTTTCTTGGATGCCCAAGATATAGCACCTCCTCCAAGGAGGAATACCCAACCACTTGTGGAAGAATGATCTTCCATATTGGTTATCCAACTTGCATCAGTGTAACCTTCAATGACTGAAGGAAACCCAGTATATGTCAAACCATAACCAATGGTTCCCTTTAAGTACTTGAATACTCTATTCATGGCTTGCCAATGATGAGAACTAGGATTACTTGTAAACCTACTAAGTTTACCAACAACATAAGCTATATCAGGCCTAGTACTTATCATTGCATACATAAGTGATCCTATCGCCCTTGAGTATTCAAGTTGAGACACCGCTACACCTTTATTAGGTAATAACTTCAGTTAGGATCAATGGGAGTACTTAGGAGAACAATCTTTAAAATTAAATTTCTCCAATATCTTCTCAATATAATGTGATTGAGAGATGGAGATACCATTGTTTCCACGTTTGATCTTTACTCCTAAGATCACATCCGCCTCCCCCATGTCTTTCATATCAAACTTAGAAGACAAAAATGCCTTAGTTTCATCAACTTGACCTTGAGTGCACAAAGATCAACATGTCGTCTACATACAAACAAATGATAACTCCTTTGCCATGAGTATCAAACTTGTTTGTATAGACATTTATCCGCTTGGTTTAGAACAAAACCACTAGATAGCACAACCTCATCAAATTTTTGATGCCATTGTTTAGGTGCTTGTTTCAAGCCATAAAGAGATTTCATCGGTTTGCACACCTTATTTTCATTTCTGGCATAACAAACCCTTCAAAGTTGCTTCATGTATATCTCTTCATCCAATTCACCATTTAAGAATGCGCTACATCCATTTGGTGAATCACCAGATTGTGGATAGCAAAGAAGTGCTAACAACGATCTAATGGTGGATATCCTAGCAACAAGAGCATATGTATCGAAAAAATCAATACCCTCCTTTTGCCTAAAGCCTTGGATCACCAATCGGCTTTGTACTTGTCTCTGATGCCATCCACTTTCATCTTTCTCCTAAAGATCATCTTACATCCTAATGGTTTACATCCGGAGGTAAGTCAACCAATTTCGAGTATTATTTTGCAAGATGGAGTCCATCTCACTTTGGATTGCTTCTTTCCGAATGCAACATCCTCGCCATTGCTTCACTAAAAGTCTTTGGATCTTCCTCAACATTGAGGCAATATTGATATTGAAATTCAACATCATTCCTTGACCCTTCAACCAAATAAAGTTGAAAGTCATCACCAAATGACTTAGCCTTTCGTGCTCTCGTACTCTTTCTCATTTCGATTGCTAGTTGAAGGTATATCCTCATTATTAATCGAGACTTTCGACATGGAATTCATGTCCTTTGGCCTAGGTATAGATGTAAACCTTTGTTCATCAAAGATTGCATCCCGTGACTCTATGACCGAGTTCACAACAAATGAATCATTAGATTCTAGCACATAGAATCTATATGCTTTAGAATGCTCAAATATCCAATAAATATGCGATCTATACCTCTTTCACCTAAGGTTTTCCTTTTAGGTTCTCAGTAAGTCGACCACGACCCTACATCCCCAAACTTTGAGATAACTCAAATTTGGTGTCTTTTAATGTGCAAAGTTCATATGGGGTAACCTTATTCCTTTTGTTAGGAATTACATTCAACAAGTAATTTGTCACAACATAGCCTCTCCCCAAAATCCTTCACTAAGACCTGAATAGGATAACATAGAATTCACCATTTCTTTCAAGGTTCTATTTTTCCTTTCGGCTACACCATTCTGTTGTGGTGTATAGGGAGCTGTGACTTGATGTATTATTCCAAAGAGATTGAAAATATACTGGGATCATAATACTCACCTCCCTATCCGTCTGAAGAGTTTTGATCAACCCATTTTGATGAAGTTCTACCTCATTCTTATAGATTTTGAATTTCTCAAGAGCTTCATCTTTTGTAGTTAATAAATATACATAACAATACCTAGATGCATCATCAATGAAAGTAACAATATATTTTTTATGACCTAATGATGGGGTAGCATGCAAATCGCACAAGTCACTATGAATAAGGTCTAAAACTTTAGTTTCACTCTTAGCATCCTTAAAAGGTTTCCTAGTGATCTTAGTCAACATGCAAGTTTTGCATTTTTCAATGTTCATATCAAAAGGAGGAATCATACTTGTTTTTGACATATCTTTTAACCTTTTGTAATGAACATGTCCTAATCTAGCATGCCAAATTTCTGATTTTGTCACATTAGTTATAGAACTACTCGAGGCCATACAAACAGATTCATGAGCAAAAGGAACATCAATGTTTAATTTAAACATTCCATTACAACGATAACCAAATCCAACAAAAGAACCATGTCTTGACAAGATGTACTTGTCACTTTCAAGTACTTGCTTGAAACCACAATTATTTAAAACCATACCGCATAATAAGTTCTTACGGATACGGTACAAATAAGACATTATCCAAATACGGACTTTTTCCTAAGTAAAAACTAAAGTTACACAACCTATTCCTAGGATTGGTTCATCGCAACATTGCCCATCTTCACAATAGAGCCATCATCAATTGGTCTAAATTTCTTGAACCAACGACGATCTTTGCACACATGGCTTGTTGCTCCGAATCAAACCACCAAGCAACGTCATCATCCTCGCATAGAATGCCTCGGATATTAGTGATACATAATTTGAATTCGTATTCGAATTAAAATTATTCACAACAATCTGACCTTGTTGCTTTTCGGGATCATTCGATCCACTTGGACCAGACCTTGTTCTTTTCTTTGAACACCCTGATCCTCTTTTTAGATGACCAGGTTTCCCACACTTCCAGCATGACAATTTTGTCTGTTTGTTTGGACCTTTGTTCTTATTTCCTTGAAACTTTCGTTTCTTACCTTTACCATTGTAATTTTGCTTAACTGTTCCACTTTCCTCTACCATATTAACGGAAGAGGAACTGCCACACTTTTATCATTGGGCTTGTCATTTTCCGAGCCCTCGGTGACTCTTCAATCATGAAATGACTAATGAGTTGAACGAGTCAACTCTTCCTTCTTATGCTTCAAGGTGTGCTTGAAGTCTTTCCAAAAGAAAGCAGTTTATCAATTATTGATGAAACTGCAATGGATTCATCCATTTTCAAATCATGTTGAGTAAACTGACCCAAAATTCGCAGCAGTTCATTATATTGTTCCATAACAGGCCTTGAATCAACCATTTTGTAATTAAAGAAATTACTAACCAGGAATTTGTTACTTGAAGCATCTTCTGCCATATATTTGGTCTCAAGAGAGTCCCATAATTCTTTAGCATTCAACATTTTGATAAATATCAAAGAGAGAGTCAGACATACCATTCAGAATGTGTCCACGACAAATGTAATCATCGTTTTCCCATTTCAGACGCTTCCTTGTTTGATCCAGAGTTTCGGTTTCCAGATACACCGGCATCGGAGTACTCAGCACATACACCACCTTCAATGTTGTCAAGAGAAAGTGCATCTTTTTGCCATCTTATGAAGTCCTGCCTTTCAAACTTGTCCAATTTCGCAAACTTGCTTGTCATCTTCGAATTATCGTTCGTCATTTCGAAAATTTGATTCAATCTTTTGTTGGGGATTTGATAATTCAAGATGAACAAAATGACAATACTTGGATAAATCTGAAGTCGTGTAAAAACACTTTCAGATTGAATCAAATTTCGGGGTTCAACCAAAATTGTTCAATCGGATAAAATCAGAAGATTAATTCTAAGAGTTTTGTTCTTGTGTATGTTCTTGTTCTATGACTTTCAGAACCAGAGAGAATGATCTAAGGAAAAAAAAACTTTGTATGTTCCTTAAAAAACCAGCAGTTTATAACAGTTTTTTGCATAAAAACTGTTTTCAACGTCTTGCGCCTCACTGGCGCCTCGTTCTCGCTCCATGCGCAGCTTCGCTAACACAGGGCGTGAAACTGTCGCTTAAGTGGCGCCTCGTTCGCGCTTCACACGCAAGCTTGCGCTTAAGTGGCGCCTAAGTCACGCTCCATGCGCGAATGGACAGAAACTTCTGCCAATCTTGCAAAACTCGCGCTTAATCAAGCCGCTGCGGCGGCGGTGAGGCGCAACCAAAGATAAATCGCATACATCTCATTTTATTACATTAAAACAAGCGTGCACTCTTATTTTAACATAATCATGAGATCAATTACACTAAAATATCCAACACATATTGTAGTATTGAGAGTTGCTTCAAAAAGCACACACTCCTAGGAAACCATTACCAAAAAACAAAAATTGAATAAAAAAACATGTTCTCCAAAGCTTATCAGCAGAGAGATCCGACGATGGTTTGACAATCTAGACGAAATCGCTATTCGCCCACATGCAAAAAGAGAGGCATAACCTGACTCATACAGTTTTTATTCTTCTGAACACTATTTTTGTTGGAATATTTCTTAAATTAGGTATCATCATATTTTATTTTTTCACATTGATTTTTTTACACATTTAAAATTTATTGTATCCTTACATTATATTCATGTCCCCTCTATTGGTATGCTCAAACAAAAGTGATCTTTTAGTTGCTATTAATTAATATTGAAACTTCCTTCCTTTGGTAATTTTCAAGTTGGGTTTTCTTTTCCACATCTTAAAATTTTGATGTGATCTATAATACCAATATGCATAATTAAGAGAGAAAAATGATTTTTGATACATAAAAATCGACAATAAAGTGAATGGTTAACGCAATTCAAACATTATTAATTACGTTCAATGAATGATTAAGGATATATCCAGCGTCCAAACTCATTAAATGTAATTAATCACGAATTGGCACATAATTAACAATTTGTTGGCATTGAAACTTACATGTAATTGAACACTTGAAAATCTTGGTTAACCGTTTTCAAATTTGAGGTTAATTCCATTCAGTGAATGGTTAATGAGTTCCGCCACATGTTATATCAATTAATCATCCACTAAACGTAATAAACCACATATTTGAACTTTGTTAACCAAATACTTGGATGTCAATTTTTTGTTCAAATAACTCAACTCATAAAAATATAAAGTTCAAGGAGTTTCATTAAATGTTTCAGCTCTCTTGTATGATTATTTTTCTCATTTTTAAATATTATATATAATAAAATATGAAAAAAATATCAATAAAAAAACATTGCAAGGAAAGGGAACTGCGAGGCATTTGACATTGCATTTTGCAACTTTCTTTATTCATAAACTTAACATAGCAAAGGAAAATGACAGAAAAATTTCAACCCAACGATTGAATGCTTTGTTATACAATGCAAGAATTAGATTCCATTTTATGGAATTTTTCATTGGAATTTTATGCAAGTGCATCTAGACGAATGAACACCAATGAGGAGAATTACAACTCTCTATTCTCAATTAGTGTTCAAGTTCCTGTGTCAGAAAACAATTGTTTTGTGTAAATGAAAAAAAAATTATCAAATAATGCAGAATAAAATTTAAGAATTAAATATGTTGTTTGTCCTTATAAAATCACGATTGTTCAACTTTAGTATTTATAAACATTTAATTCATGTAAAATACGACATCCATGTGTTTTTAGTCCTGTTCAAGAGACTAAAATCACATTTTTTTTTGTTGAATATAAGGACTAAAAATAAATACTTTTTATATGAATTGAACGGTCGTGATTTTGCTGGGAAAAACAACATATATTTTTATCAAATATATTTAGATTTGGTTCTACTTGCCAGCATGCATGTCTTCTTTGTTACAAGGGACTCCATTTCATTTGTACATTGATACTTCTTCTCATATAGTCTCTGAATTTCTTCTTTGACAAACTTGATCCTCTTGAAATCAAATATTAAGACAAAAATGAGACTTATTTATAAGAAAATTTGAGTTTGATTTGTATTAGCTTCTTTTGTACAAAAATAATGTTTCTTTTTGTAACTTTATATGAATTTAAAAGAATAACTAATAAAAAAATAAACCTAAACAAATATGCATTAAATGTGTTTCATGGAAAAATAAAAACTTGTGTGAATACATTCACAAATACTAACATACCTCATGCTCCTTAAGAAAGGTTCTAGGTCTATTTTCCTTCAATCCCTGTAATATAATAAAAGGAATATAACCATGAATCAGAAGATATGCATAAAATATTTATATAAAAAAAAACTTTGATTTTGAAGCTATGTGGATTGAGAAAATGTTTTTTTTAGACACTTAACTTAAAATAACAAGCGCGTTACCTGTTTTCATTTTGTTTTCTGTTTCCATAGATTTGTGACGAAAACCGGAAACAAAATGAAAATAAGAAAATATTTTTGCGTAAAAAAGCGAAAAAAAAGATATGAAAATAGATAATTTTTTTAGTAAAAACAAGTACTTAATTGATATAAGGAGAGAGAGAGAGAGAGAGAGAGAGAGAGAGAGAGAGAGAGAGAGAGAGAGAGAGAGAGAGAGAGAGAGAGAGAGAGAGAGAGAGAGAGAGAGAGAGAGAGAGAGAGAGAGAGAGAGAGAGAGAGAGAGAGAGAGAGAGAGAGAGAGAGAGAGAGAGAGAGATGAACCTTGGAAATGGGTGGCTCCTTTGATAGCAATTTTGTAGTTTGTTTGGCTTTAGAAGCTATGGTGAGCTGCGAAATAGGCCCCAAAATTAAAAGGGTAAAATAGGAAGAAAAAGAGTAATTAACTGTAGTTAGTTATTATTACCTTGCTAAGTAATTCTGTTGGTGGTTCATTTAGAAATCTCTTGTCATTTGGTTCCTATGGAAAAAAGTAATTAATTACAATGAAAAACATAGACAAACATGAAAATTTTACAATAATAAACAATGTATTAAAAAAATTACAATAATAATCATGTGTTCAATGCATTACCAATGGAAATACTTTGATATTTCGAAAAACACCTCTTTCCCCTTTACTTGAAACTTGCTGATCACACACAACAAACATACATATAATAATCAATAACTTAGAAGGGAAAAAAAGGAAAAATTGTGCTTGCGGTTTTAAGTTTATTTAAAATTCTAGATTCGTCTTTTAAGTTTTTTTCTCATTCAAATCCTTCATTTTTTGTTTAATGTTTGAGGTGGATTCTCAATTTGAAACAAAAAAAAAAATACAGGGGATCAATTTGAAATGGATTTTTCTTAGAATTTATAATTCCCACTTTGAAACATAAACAGAACATAAAAACTTAAATGAGAAAGAAAAAAAACTTAAAGAACGAATCTGGAATTTTAAATAAACTGACCCAAGCGCAATTTTATAAAAAAATAATAATAATTTGCACCTATAATTCTAGAAGCCTAGAAGCACAAAATGTTAATGATTACTTACCTTATCATTAGAGCTACCTCGGAGTTTGCTAAGGATTTTGCTCTTGTCCCACCTTGAGCCAACACTAGTGTTTGTCCCGTGAAAGAAATAGAGCAAAATAAGCGGAAAGTTATAATTGTTCCTTAACATGCACTCAAAAAATACATGCAAGATGTTACCTTGTTGTTTCCCTACTTGACATGGAATTTCCATTCAAAGTACTTCCTCCCTACAATGGAATCATCATATAAGAGGAATATCAATGCTTTATAGTACAAATTATATCATTTTTTCAATACATTCCATAAAATGTTATGCATCGAAAAATAACAATATAACTAAAAAAAATATGAACTACTTGAAATATGTTATTTGTAGTGTTTTCATCTTTGAGAAGACTATGATGGACCAGGACTCAAATTCCTACATCAATAGGGAAAACACAAAGTCACACAGTCAATAAATCTTGACTATTAGAAGAATATCAGAGTATTCATATTTGAGTTCACAAGTCGACTTTGAGATATAATTTTAAATATGAGTTGTCTGATCTAGCTTCATCTAATGGCCAAGATCAACAATAATTACATGACTTTGTGACTTCAGAGAATCCTATTCCATCAGACCCTCTAAAATCTGCCACGACGTAAAAGAAAACTACACATTTACATTATATGATCAAGTACTTAATAATTTGTTTCACGAGTAAAAACTTTATAATACTTACTTTTTTATTTAAGGGTCGCGCTTTAGTCACCGGAGAACTTGGTTTTGTATGTTCGCCTGATTCAGTATTAGTTCTAGACCTATCAAAAAGGTTCAAAATGACTCACTCAACATTTTATGACATGAAATGTGGTATTTCACTATGAACTCAGAAGTAGTTGATATACTTGTGTCTTTGTGCTCTGAAGGCTGTTTGCAAATTAGGTTGTCTAGGAACTGTAACATTTCGTTTAGAAGCTAAATTGACTTCAGCACGATCAACCTACATCACAATTCAAATTGCCAAATTTGGAGACCAATCCATCTTTAACTTTCGTTGTTGATCGATATTTCAGCTTTTTCTAATAGTGAATTTAAACAACAAGCTTGGTTACCTCCTTAGTTTTCTTATGCGCAAAAAGAGTTTGATGCTTCAGCCGAGCAACCTGTCATGGATACCAAAAACCCCAACAAACTAGTTACAGTTATTATGTGTAAAATAAATAAGCTAGTATGCACCATCGATGTAGAGACTATTTACACTGTCAACCAATAAAAATTCACTATATGTGTCACTTTCAAAATGTTCTAAAGAATCTCTACAAATATCTAATTAATAGTGGTGAGATCGATATGATTAAATGTACGTGTAAACCTTTTTACACTATCAGTGCATACTATTTAAATTAAATTCTAAAAAATTCAGGATACCTTGCTCAAGTAACCAGCTTCAAGCTTCTGCCTTTTGGTCAATAGGCAATCTGTGGATAAAGAATTATTTTCTTTAAACCTGCAAGAAAGTAAGTTCATAAATATTTATTATATATTATAAAATCAAAGGAGGGGATTTGAACACAAATTAATTGATATACCTTCTGGAGGTTTGAATTAATGGAGGGTTCTTCAACTTGGCCAAATGACTTGCTGTTGGTTTCATAAAAGTGAAAACTTTAGATTTTGATGAACTTGATTTGCTCACAGACTTTGTTTTACCATCTAATAATGTATCTTGTATTGTTTCATTACAATATTCAATTTCTGAAAACAAAAATATTTTTAGTTACTAAATCATAAAATGACTACAAAATTTAGAAAATCAATGAGAATTTAAAACTAATTTAATAAATAAATAAATAAAAATTAAAGAATTGTATTTTTTTTTTAGTCCAAACATGCCATTGAATTGAGGCATAGGTTCATTTTCTGGAAAGGGAAACTTATAATAATATATTCATTTTGACAGCAATACAAAACCATTATTTAATTATTATTATTATTATGTAATCCAAACATGCCCTTGAATTGAGGCATAGGTTCATTCTCTGCAATAAAACTTTTTTTTTTTGACAAGATTCTCTGCAATAAAACTAATAATACTCACTTTGACAGCTATGCAAAATCATAACAAACAAAAACTAATCTAAACCTATATATAAAAAATAAAAATAAAAATAAAAAAACTAATCCAAACATGCCCTTGAATTGAAATAGCTTCATTTTCTGTAAAAACTTTGTAATAACCATTTTGCAGAAATACATAATCATCTCCAACAAAAACTTATAATTAATCAATAATCATTCCATCAACAAAGTTCAACAAATTGAGAAAAACATTACCTCTGCTATTATTGTCTTCAATTGTTGAAACTTGTTCATGCTCCAAACAAGGAACAATGTCCTTTTCACTTCTCAACTTCATAATAAATGCTACACACAAAAAATACACCAAAAAAATAAATAAAAAAAATCAACCCCATTTTCAAATAAAACAAAACATGATAATTTTTTTTTTGATTTTTCCTATGATTCTTACGTGAAGGAGGATAACTATTTGCATATTCAAACCATTGTTCTGCTTCAGAAGCATCCAAAAAGTTCTCTGCTTTTGAAAAATCAAAGAACATAGGAGCATCAAATTCATAATTATCATCAATTTCATCATCCTCGTACAAACAATAATCCTCAACCTCAATCTCCACGAATTCTTCTTCCATGTTTTTTTTCTCTCTCTCTTCAGAGACTAACTACCCATGATCATAAAAGGATCCAAAATTTAAAACCCATTTCAGATTCACAAACAAGTTTTGATTTTTAAATGTTTCCACAACTTGGGTCTTCGTTGTTTCTCACAAAATTTGAACTTTGAAATGAAGAAGAAAGTTGATCATGGAAATTTTACATCGTAGAATCACGTAACGATCTCTCTCGTTTCTCTGGGAAAATTTTATGGAAGATTTTCCCGGAAAACAAGAGAGAAAGTTGGGGAAGGGTAATTAATAAATTAATTTTTAATAATTAATTTATCGGTTATGTGATTGAATTGATGATTATGTGGAATCTTGAGAATAATGATTGAATTGAAAGAGAAGGATGAAAATGGAAGAGAAGATGTTGTCGGAGAAAATGGCGAAGATTTCGTTGGTAATAATTGATGAATAGGAAGGAAAAGACAGAGAGAGAAAAGAAAAACAGAGTTGAATTATTTTTTTTATCAGTTTGGTTAGTTTTGGCTGTTTTATATGGCGCCTAAGTTAGAACAACCGATGAAAATACTAAATTTTGAAATTTGTAATTTTTTTGACTGCAACACTTTCATCAAAAATGGCAATTTCTATACAAAGTACTCCCTCCGTCCCATATTATATGACTTTTTAGGTAAAAAATTTGTCGCATAATACATGACTTTTTAGAATTCCAATACAACATTATTTTTCTTTTTCAGTCATACCTTTCATTATTTCATATATCTCTTATTATAATTCTGTTTTTTATGTTTCCAATATCATTAATGAAGGACAATTTGGTAAACTAACTCACAATCTCTCTTTTTCATACAAAATTAATTACTTTTTTTAATTTGTGTGCCACAACCTTAAACGACTTATAATATGAGACAGAGGGAGTAGGATTTAAGCTCTGTTTGACCAGTGGGGGATCCAAAATTAAAAAATAGGATGTTCTTTTAATGACACTAGACATGATTATTACCACCAAGGCATGATGGTGTTCGTGTTTCTTCAATGACACTAAGACATGATGTATTACCACCAAGACAGAATGTTTG
This sequence comes from Oxytropis ochrocephala, assembly GCA_020916435.1. NCBI lineage: Eukaryota > Viridiplantae > Streptophyta > Magnoliopsida > Fabales > Fabaceae > Oxytropis > Oxytropis ochrocephala. The sequence goes on from CM037095.1 coordinate 66,099,751, forward strand.
GGGTGTATTACCATTAAAGCAGGATGTTTGGGTGTTCTCGGGAACACGGGGAACACCCCCTAATCCGCCACTATGTTTGATGTGTCTCAACTGCTAGTGGATAGTGGATGAAACTAGCAAGTGAAGAGTTCGTGTGTTTGGTAAACACTAGTGTTTAGTATTTTTTTGGTTAGTGTTTAGCGTTTTCTTAGACACTACTTCAAGTAGTGTTTTTTTAAACGCTAATGGATAGTGTGTCACTTTATTTTTTTGAGATTTTTACCCTTTAATTAAATATATTTTTATGTTATTTTATATTTATCAACTATTTTAACTGCATTGTCAAAAAAACTTTTTTAATTGCTAGTTTTATCAAGCACATCATTTGTTATCAGCTAGTTTATCCGCTATCATCTATCTCATCCGCTATACCCTAACTTATCTGCTATCTGCTAGCTCATTCGATATTTGTTCATCTGCTATCCGCTAGTTTATTCGCTATCAACTACTTTTTACCAAACAGAGTATTGATTTATATTTATATACACAACAAGTGTATAAGTGTTTTACGCTATCTACCAATTACAATCGTTGAAAAGAAGTTAGCCAATTGATAATCACCTTATACTAGGACACATGTCCGTGCTATGCACGGAGAGGTGATTAACAGACCTACATATGTAGTTTCGAAAAAAATCAACATTTATTAGGGGGCATAAAAATACGCAACACATATATATAAGACGAAGAGGCAACAATAGCCCTTGATGGGATGAAGTCTAGGCGTTTCCAAAAGCTCATTATATAGATGACTCATTCTACACTTGTTCGATGCACATGACGTGGTTATAAGTTGTGAAAAAAAATTAAAAAATTATGTATTACAAACTTAGTGGTTGATACGAATTGATAATTTACAACTAAACATAGAATAGAATTTTTATGTTAACGAGTTGTCTTTTATATATGATATATTTGCGAAGATACGAACCAATGCATGATGGTGATTTAGAATGTGAGAAATGTAATAAAAACACTCTTTAACAATAATGAGGGCAATATAGTTCAAAAAAATGGATGTCAACTATTGGTTAAAAAAATGGCATTGAAATTTCGTTGTAGATATTAACTAACCAACGATTATGTTATATATAATTTAGAGCTTGTCGTATTTACCTTCCAGGAGATAGATACGAATTCCAGCAAATTTAGCATCGTATTTATCTAGATACGATTCCCTCCTAGAAGCTTCAAAAATAGTAGGTCGTATTTACCTTCATCAAACATAAATCCATTGCATCGTATTTACCTTATTCTGAGATAAATATAATTCATTTTTTTTAATTTTTTTTTGTTTTTTGTCAGGGAAATCGTATATATAGGTAAATACGACTTGAAAAAACATAAATCGTATTTACATATTACAAACATAAATCTGGTTGGTTCAATTTATGTCAGGAGTATGTCCGTCTAAAAATATAGAGTGGGGGTATATTGGTAAACAGTGGGAGTAAAAAAAAACCAAAATAATATGTATTTAACAATGAGAGATACATTTTGATAATAAAAAACAATGAGTGCTGGGGAAAAAAAAAATGGGACATTAATTTTTGCTAGATTAATAATGGACATAAAGTTTGTATTATTTGCAACTAATGTTATCAAAAAATGCCTCCCCAAATTGATTAATAAAGTAGTCAGTGTAAAGTGTATCATACTATAACACATACATGACTAAGTAACATACATAAAGGGACTTATTAAAAAAAATTAAAATCGTCAGTGTAAAGTGTACCATACTATAACACATACATGACTAAGTAACACACATAAAGTGATTTATAAAAGGAAAAAAAATTGGTCAAAAAAAAGGAAAAAAAAAAAGAAAGGGAAAAGGGAAAAAAAATTTGTCGTCTAAATGTAGTTGTTGTCTTAATATATAGGGGATGTCAATCATTCCATGAAATGTTTTTTTCTAAAAAATAATAATAATAACAATACATGGGTTAAAAGCCTATACACCGTATTGTACATAAATACATAATACATGAATTAAACTAACCACTACCAAAATATCACAACTACTCTTCCTTCATTTTTTTGTCATATCATCAAATTCAATGACTATATATTGTCTATATTGACTTTTAACACTTTTTCAACTTTTTAACACTTCTATTTCTTTTTGTCAAAAAAAAAAACCTTCTATTTTTGCTCTCTCTTTTGAGTTACTTTTTCTTTTTAACTATTCTCTTTAAAAAAAATAGAAATACTTGTCACTTATATTTAATAAAATACGAGATAAATATTTGCCACTTATAAATATAAAATCTATCTTTCTATATCTATACATCTGCAGTAGTGTTAAAACTCTTGAAGGAGAACTTTACTGCAAATTGTGGTCCTATCCGAGTTCGAGAAATTAGTCTATACAGTTGCGCACAAAAGATATCCGATTTTTAAAAAAACTATATCTATCTATCTATACATTCAAAAACTAACCACTACCGAAAAACCATAACTACCCTTCCTTCATTTTTTATTTATCATAATATATCATCAAATTCAATTTTATTCATTGACTTTTAACATTTTTTGAACTTTTAACTTTTTAAAAATTTTCAACTTTTTAACACTTTTAGTTCTTTTATCTTTTCCTTATTACGTTTTTCTTTTAACCTTTCTCTTTATAAAAAAAGAAGTGATAAATATTTATCAGTTATATTTATATTCTAAAAAAATGTAGGGTCAATATTTTTCACATATAAATATAAAAAAAGACAAATAATTGTTACTGATACATAAAAAATACTTAACAGATATTTGTCATTGAAAATTATTTGTCACTTATAAATCTATATATACAAACTAACCAGTACCAAAATAAATTAGTTCGAGGATTAGGTTATAAGGATGTGCTCTTTGAGATGGATGTGATTGTAACAAGTTTAGTTCAATTCTCAAAGCTTGTAAGAAACCTTTTTTCTTTTTTTAATTGCAACTCTCATTTTGAATTTGCTAGAAGGAACGCAAACAATGTTGTTCATTCTCTTGCGGGGGTGGTTTTGTTGTTTACCAGCCCTCAAGAACACTTTTAAGTTTCATCATGTATTTTCGATATGATAATGAATAACTGCACTAAGTGCTTGTTGTATAAAAAAATAACTACCTTTCCTTCATTTTTTTATCATATCATCAAATTCATTAGCTATATTATCCATTGACTTTTAACACTTATGGAACTTTTAATTTTTAACACTTTTTCAACTTTTTAACACATTTATTTCTTCTCTCTATTCTCTATTATGTTTTCTTTTAACTTTTCTCTTTATAAATAAAGAAGTGCTAAATATTTGTCACTTATATTCTAAGAAAAATATGGGATAAATATTTGTCACTTATAAATATAAAAAGGGACAAATAATTGTTATTGATAGATGAAAAGAAACTAGACAAATATTTGTCATTGACAATTATAAATTTTTGTACAAATTATAAATGAGACACTTTTTTATATTGGTGTAAGAGGGAAAACATAGTCACACAGGTTTGTATTATAATTAGTTTAATTTTCAGTTTTGTGTGTTTATGCTTAATTACCAACTTGATTCACATATGGATTACAAGGATGAATCTACGAGCACTTTTAGAGGCCTTCGTTTTAGTCTAGGGAGCTAGACTTTGAATATCAGAGAGTTTCCACAGGTTAGTCGTTGGAGGGCTATTAGAGGAGGTGACATGGGATCCTTATGTTGGGCACAGAGTTGGCATGTTGTTGAATCAACTAGTATTCTTCTAAGACTTCATACGTTGTGGTCCAAGTATGAGGCCATATATTCCTGATCGGGTCCTCAGGCAGTATGGCTGCATTCAGCAGATGTCGTACGACCTAACATATATTAGGTAGACGTCTGTGAGTCTAGAGTTGGAGGATCATGAGATTTGGATGGAGTTCGACGAGCATAAAAGCTTGATGATGCAGTTCTAAAGGGTCGCCCAGACATGGTTCATGGCTATATGGAGTGCTAGAGGGTCTCCCACCTGTACTTATACCTGTCAACATACTACAACCCCCACCGCCATCACCATCACGTGAAGCAAAGCATGAGGCGCAGCTAGTGCTAGATCCAGTATGTCAAATTTTCTTTTATGATTTTATTGAGTTTTTATGGTTTTTTTAATACATGATATTATATTTTTAGCAAGAACAACATTGGGCTAGGGTATTGGAGATATATAGTTGAAAAGATGGAATGGCAGATTGCACAATGAACGTGGACTTGCAACTTAGTTTAGGAGCTGCTCACCATTTCTAGACCACCCATTCAATTTAGAGGGATTACCTATCAGCGGATATAGCAAATTTCTGACCCCACGAGCGACCTTGTAGTTCTTCAGAACTTTAATATTTTGGATTGTTTATTTTTACATTTTGTACATGACTATGAATTACATGTTAACTTTACTATGGATTGTTTATAGACTCGTTTACACTAACTCAAAATTGTAGTTTTATTGATAAAAAGAGGGTCCGTACATCACAAAGGAACGACAACACAAACAGACATAACAAAACACAAATGACAAACACACGATTAGCAGTAATAAAATCACAACGGGAAAAATGATCTATAGGCCTAGCGGATGCATATTGGTCTATATCGTGAGAACGGGAAAATGATCTCGTCAACACCTCGGGTTGTATCGACATACGACTCTATAGGTCCAATGGATGAATATTGGTCACGAGTTTTATCATTGCTCGTCAATCGTCATCATTTTGGTGTTTAGTAAGAGAAATATGTTGGTGTGAATTAAATGGGGCTAGATGTGCCTATTTATACCGAGTGAAGTGTGGTTGGGTGTTTGTATTGGTCGTTGATCAAAGTTATGGATCAGAAATCTAGACTGTTGTAATTCTATCTGTTGAGACACCTTTACCACAACAAATGTCATCCACTTTTTTTCCGACACAAAGGATGGAGACATCAATGACTATAAAGTACTTTGATTGAATCTAGGTCGTTGATCAAGATTGTCTGTGGAATCTAGGCCACCAAAATTCTATCTATTGATCAAAAATGTCGGTGGAATCTAGGCCACCAAAATTCTATCTATTGATCAAAACTGTCGGTGGAATCTTAACCATTTAACATAGGAAAAAAACTATTAAAACATGATTCTATTTCTGCATGGCCATGACTTATCCCACTCCCCCTCCTATTCACCACACACCCCGACCCTCAAAAATCCTAAAAACTCCCCTACTCAAAACTCCTTTCTCCCACAGTCATCCTATCTCTTCTTTACTTCACACCCCCTCCCTTTTTCACCTTCCCACTTCCTCTCACCCCCACTGTAACGCCCCAAAAATAGTTTAAGTGTTTATTTAATTAATTAATTAAGTAGTATATGGTGGGTTGTATTAAAATAATAATAGGGTAATTAATTAATTAAGGTGGTGTGTTAATTAGGTTGTGAGTGGTGGAAGAAACTAGAGGGGGTGTAAGTAATAAGGCCCAAAGGCCATTTGGGCCTAGGGTTAATGAGAATAAAAGAGAAAAATTGAATTAAGAAGAGGAAGCTAGCCGCTGGAACAGAAACAGAACGCAAGAAAGAAGAGAAAAGAAAGAGAGAGAGAGAGGGAAGGAGAAGCGCGAAGGAGAAGAGGGAAAGAAGAAGAGGAGATCGTTCGTGTGTTGCTGTGGTTCCGTACGTGTTTTCTTCATCTTCTCCGGAGCTTACGTATTCGAGGTAAGGGGAGTCTCGCGTTATAAAGGTTCATATAATGATTGATATGTGGGAGGGTAGTTCTACGATGCCTAGGGGTATTAGTTATTGTGTTTGAATCTTTGTTGAATTGTTGTTGTTGTTGTTGTGCATTTGAGATGAGTTGTGATGTTTGTTGTTGGTGATGATGTGTGCATAATTGTTGTTGAATGATTGAGTGATGAATTGATGATAGAATCGAATAGTGAAGAATTGAATAAATCGAATAAATTGTTGCGGGGTTGTACGATGGATTGCTTGTGGGTTTGTGGTGTTTTCCTTGATTTGAGTGATTGAATGAGGGAGTAGATGTTGATGATGGTTTGAAGAATTGTTGATGTTTGATGATTGAATTGATGAATAACTTTGTTTGATGTCGATAATGTGAGGAAAAGATTTGAAAATGTGAGAGTTGAGTGAAGAAGTGAATTTTTCTCGAAATTTCGCATAATAATACATCGTCACACCGACCGGGCGCCTCACTGCGCTTCAGTGGCGCTTCACACGCGATCAGCAATGCCCAAATTCTGAGTGTTTACGTCCAACGGCGCCTCACTCTCCACTTCGCTTCATGCGCCAAATGCGCGGTGCTGTTCTCAACTTTGTTTTTCATTGTTTTGTCACTGTTTTGTAAATTGAATATCTTTTGAACCGGGAACCCGATTGAGGTGTTCTAAGATGCGTTGGAAAGCTTATTCAGAGGCCTAACTGAATATTCTACTTTTAAGGCAAAATAAAACGTTTATTGTTGCTGTCTTGCTGTTTTTAATTGTTATATGAGCTGCTGTTTTATAAAAAGGAAAATGTGTTGTTTTCGCTATTAAAAGGTGAGGTTTATCTTAATTTGAATATGTGTTCCCTAAGCTTAAAATGCGATGTTTCCTCGAGTAAAATGTGGTGTTTGTCTAAATCGAAAGGCGATGTTTTCTAAATGTAAATGGGGTATTTTTCTAGATGGAATGAGGGTGTCCTCTAAAATCTAATGTGATGTCTAAATTGATTTGAATTGATAATGATTCGTGGAATAGGATTTTGATTCGACTCCAAGCGTTATACTACTAGTGTGCTATTTGACTATGGCTAGACTGTGGTTTACCGCTAAGGCCAGAATTTCTTTCACTGGTGTATTTACAAGTAGTATCGGTTACCTGAGTAATCCCATAGTCTAGAAATATCAAAAATACTTGCAAATGTGGCCAACGTCTGTTGCAAGTAGTATCGGTTACCTGAGTAATCCCATAGTCAATTAGTCTTACTATTTTATAACCCATGAATATATAAAGGGTAATTGTATGTTGATATGTATCTTCTTTGTAAATGATCTTTGTGAAGTTGATGTGAGTGTGTTGTGTGACGACGATGTGAAGTTGATGTGAGTGTGTGTGTGTGTTGTCTAATTGATGAGTGGGTCATTAGGACCAAAGTGAAGATAATGATAGTGATGGGTCGGTTATGGCCAAAAGCGACGGTGATGTTATAAGCGACGATAAAATGTTATAAGCGATGTTATGACGATGTAAGTGACAGTGATGATGTGTGGAACTAGTGTGTGTTGTGTGTTCATGGAGTCTCATGCATTTCATATGCACGACAAGTGACGATGAAGAGGCTGCGGTCTAAGCGACGAAAGGCTGCGGTCTAGCGACGATGTGCCACCAGGCAACAAATAAGCGACGATGATAGTACCACATGCATGTTTGCATTCTCATAAATGTGCATAAAAGTGATGTAGTTACTTGTTGGTGTGTTTGCTATGTTGTTCGCCGATGTTGTCTGTGATGGTTGAAAAGCGACGTTGGGTGTGTTATGGTAATTATAGATGTTGTTCTCTAATATATTGACTATTATATTTGCCTTTATCTTTGTTTGAAGACTCACCTTTACGCTTGAATGTTACTCTATCGTGGCAACGCTGCAGTACCCGCAGTGAAGGTCTTCTTTGCGCTTCTCGTTAGCATTGTTGGGGTGTCTGTAGTCGCTCTCTCGATCTGTAGTAGCACCTAGGGGCGTAGTTGAAGTTGTTAGTTTATTAATTAACCGCTGTTTTATGATTATGTTAATGATGTGAGACGTGTTTGAGCGTTGTTTAGTGAGCTATTGTTATTTCATTGCGACGAGATTATTTTGAGGTTTAAATTTTATGACATGAGGAGTTTTATAAATGACGACGTGGCACTTCTTTTCTATCGAATAAATTTGTATTTTTGAAAAAGAAATTACTCTGATAATGACGTGTAAATTAAGGGTAGAAAAGGGGTGTTACACCCACCCCACCACCACCTCCCACTTACCAACACCACCATCTTTTCCTCCCTCTCACCACAACCACCGCCACCACCACTACTACAACCACCACCACATTCTCTCTCTCACCACCACAACCACCATCACCACCTTCTCCCTCTCACCACCACTACCACCTTCTCTCTCTCACCACCACCACCACCTCCCTCTCACCACCTCCTCTTTCTCTCTTTCACCGTTACTCAATTTTTTTCTCTGTATTTAGAGATGGTTCAGTACTATAGTATCGATCAATTTAAATTTTTTGGAAAACACAGTTCTGACACTATAGTACCAAACTAGTACGATTCAATAGTACCTGACCTTTTTTTTCAATTTTATTTAAAAATAGATTTAGTGGGTATGATACTATGATACCGTATTGGTTCGACATCATAATGTCGTACCTGTTAAAAATCCTGCAGCGGGGGTGTTTGGAAAAAATTGTGTCATTGAACTATGAAACTGTACCAGGGTCAGTACCATGGTGTCGTACCAGTGAAATCCCAGAAGAAATGACAATTTTGGAAGATTTTTATTCATTAAGGATATTTTGGTCACTTTATAGGGTTTGGGGTGTGTGTGGTGAGTAGGAGGCGGAGTGAGAAAAGCATGGGTCTTTTTACATAATCTGCTAAACTCCGGTACCACCATCCAGAAAGAAAAGGCCAAAGTCACGACTTATCATACTTCCCAAACTACCCACCATACACCCGCAACGCAATCCCTAAAAATATCAAAAATACCCTCACGTGGAAGACACTCCCAAACCCCCACGCTGCGCTTAGACGCGTACGACAACATGGAACCGTACCAATTCACTGACATACTTCCGGACCTGTAAAAATGTTATGCGATTGGGGGTGTGTCACAAGGTTCGGTACCAGGTTCGGTGTCAGGCTGTCGAACTCATGAAATCCCAAAAACAAGAGACGTGCTTGAAAGATTTACTCATTAAGGATATTTTGGACATTTCATTAAATTTGGGGGTGTATGGTGAGTAAGGGGAAGCGGGAGAAGCATGGGCCAAAGGCCTAAATAGCAAAGGCCCAACCCGGAAAGAAAAAGCCCAAGTGTACCCCTACGACCCACCGCCATCCACAAACTGAAGCGCCACCGCCATATTGCTCTCGTCTCCAACCTCTCACGCTTTCGCTCACTTGCTGAACGACAAAGACATTCTCAACATCCAATCACTCACCTCTACTGCTTGAATCCTGAACGGTAAGTTCCTCTTCTCTTTCAGAATCCCTAAATCCCCCTTTTCTATATCTTATCTGCCTGCTATTTCCTCTTTTTCCAATAAATTTCATTTTCTTTATGCTATGTTTCTCTATTATCATTACCTTATTATTATGCTCAGTTCATGGTTTTTCTGTTGATAATTTTTAATGCTCTGTTCATGATTATTTCTTGTGATGTTGTTTTTTGATGGTCATTGTTCATGTTACAAAATCAATATTTGAGTTTAGCCTTTCAAAATAGGATTAGCATTCCGTGGCAAAAGTCTACCTTCCTTTGTTAGTTTTGTTTTAGAAAACTTAAGTAGGAAGATGCTTTCACAAGGACAATTTTGTCATGTAGATATGATATATATCTTATCATGTTATTATCTTGTGCGTATCAAACACATGATATGATAAAATAATGCTATCTTTTGTGTATCAAACACAGGATATGATAAATTTTTGCCTGTCCCTATCTTGTTCTCTATCCTATCCTGACCATCAAAAATACCCTTAGGTGTTTAGAGAAGTTAAATGAGAGGATTTGTTGGAAAAAATTGATATGCCAAATTATACTTTTTAGCAGGGTTGTCAAATAGTGCCGGCAATAGTGGTGCTATAGTGTAGCGGGATTTGAACAAACTTCTATTGCCCGCAAGCTGCGATATGCCTATTAGTATTGTCAAATAGAGGTTATAGTGGCGCTATAGCATAGCGGAATTTGAGGAAACCGCTGTTTTCCAGAATCTGCAATTGACAACACTGGTTTTTAGAAACATTTGGGTAGTTTTTTAAAATAATAAAGAACAAATTTTGATTTTTTTAATTTTTCAAAGAGAAAAAAATGTTGTTATGAAACCAAACAAACGAATATGAGCATCAGACTTGTAAACCACTGTAGCCCACTTGATATTTCACGGCATGCCTTTGTTTTCTTACATTTCGTACCGCAAAGCTTCGTACCGAATAGCATCGCTGTTTTTAAAAATAAAAGAATGTTTTTGAAAAGTGTAGCATAATTTTAAGATTTCAACTTATATGAGAATCTATTGTTTGAAAACTCAGAGATATTGTAAGTTTCCTTTTAAGCTGTTTGCGATAAAGATGTATGTTTTAGTGTTTTAATAATGGGTAATTTTAGGTATGCAAATTCATGTTTCATTATATTTTTTTTTTTAAATTTAAATGTGGGTGAAATAGCATATTGTAGACTTGGAGTCAGCAAGATGTAATTCATATCTTAACATTTGTAATTTTGTCTTGTTATCATGTTTTGGTTGCTTGTGCAGTGTTGTGATCCTTATTGCTTAAAAAGAATTGAGATTGAAGTCATTCACATCAAAGGGAACTACCATATTAGAAGTCTTCTCTATAGGTGTTTGGGATTTCTGAAGGCAGATTATCTTGAAATTGAAGTTTTAACTTGTAAGCATAAATATGTCGACTTCTCTGTTACAAACAAAAGAACAAGCAGATAAGGTCTCAGTTAGAAGCAACCCCAAAGTGCCAATCTTATGTGAAGAATGCAAATCTAACCCTTCAAAGTACAAGTGCCCTGGTTGCTCGATCCAATCATGCAGTCTTCCTTGCGTAAAATCTCACAAAGAGCGTACTGGATGTACCGGCAAGAGGAACCAGACTCAATCTGTTCCTCTTTCTCAGTTTGATGACAATGTCTTGTTATCTGGTACTTACTCTTCAAACTTTGCTTTCTGTATTTGGATCTTGAGAACCGTTTTGTCAAGTTGGTTGCATTAGCCGAATAATCTTTATTCGTTTCCTATTTCGTCCGAGTCAACCAAAAGGATCTTTTGATTTTGGTTGCTTGGAGCTTCCATAAGTGATTTTTACATAAGTTCTTGCTTTAACCTAAAGTTCAATGTTCTTATTTGGATTACATTTTGAGCACTTTTGGACTAGGTAGTCAGAATTGAGATCCTATGTAGGAACGGGGAGGGGTTAGAAGATCGTGAATCGTGTGATCCTACAAACCAGATCACGATTTTGATTACCATGCTTTTGGATTTTCCTTAGCATGCTGCTTGATATTGTTTTGAAATTGTCAGAAATGTGTACAACCGTGCATCTATAGTTCTGTTTGCGAGTTCTACTAATTCCCCCAATATCTGAATCTCTGTATTTATTTTATGGTTTCCTTCATCTAGATTATAATTTGCTGGAGGAGGTGAAGAGGGTGGCTGAAGCTGCTCAGAGAATGAGAACTAAATTGGGAATGAATAATTCTTGTAACTTACCTCATCCCCTCAGAGTTCTACGAAATGCTGCTGGAAGCCGGAGAACCAAACTATTGTTTCTTCCTAACGGAATGTCAAAAAGAGCGAAGAATCAGTCTCGATATGAACATAGGTATTTTCATCTTTCATCACAAACATTTGTTGTTTTAGGAAGGAACTATACATTATAAGAATATTTCATGTTTCATATTTAGATTGCTGAGATGGAATTTTTTGTTTCAAATAAATTTCAAAAATGTTTATATTTTGCTTTCAGGAAGAAGTTTATATCTTGGACAATTGAATGGCGTTTTCACTCGACAAATATTGTTTTACACGACCACGGGTAAGCTGCTTAGATGATATTTTTTGGAATCAGATGCTGCACCTTACCTTCTTATTGCATGCTTAAGAGTTTAGAGAATAAAATTTTAAAAGGATATCATGCTCATTTCTTCCAGAGTCAGTGAAGATACAACCTTTTGCTCCGTTCTAGAAAAACACCTCAAACCGGGTCCTTGGAATCATCAACTAAAGGAATTTTGTCAAGACCAACCGGATCGTCTCAAGCTTTTCATTCGTAAATACCCGAAGGTGATTTTTTTTACTTTCTATGTGGTTTAATTCCAGGATATAGGCGGCAGTCTATGAAGCACAAACACAACCACCAGACACACAAACGCCGATTTAATTTGAAAAATACAAGGAACTGAAGTGTCGCGTCGGTGTCTGACATGATACGTGTCAGATAGTAGACACTTCTTCAACCAGAAGTGTTGATGCTACAGAGCTCATAGGTTATTGATCGTATCAGACACCAGACATGTCTTCAACCAGAAGTGTCGATGCTACAGAGCTCGTAGGTCATTGATTTACTACATTAATGTTCGACTTTGTGTTAGTTATAAATTTCATCTTGTTCATGTTAATATAGGGTCCCAAGTCACCCTTCAAAGAGTTGGATATGAAAGCACCAATTAGACAGCAATTGGCAAATATAGTCATTTTGGAGTTTCCTGTTGTTTTTGTTTTCTTGCCGTCACACAATATCGATTTCGAAGTTATTGAGGATGTCAATCCCGGTATACATAAACCACTGCAGAAAGATACTGAATGCGACCCAAGTCCGAAAGGTGTATCATTTAGAGAGGAGGTGATAGAAGATGATGACAACAACTCTGCAACTCCTAAGGTTTTTGATCTCATGAAGCAAGTTGAATCAAGTTCATCACATCAAGTAGTTACCGAAAATACAAATTCCGAGAAGGCACCAAATGATTCATTAGATGTACCCATCTTTGAAGAAGACATTTTGGGTAATCTTTCACCCTCTTTTCTGAAAAACGAGGAACTAACATTTCCCGGAGATAGGACATTTGACTTCGATCCAGGTTTTCCGGATGATGTCTTGGCGGATCTCATGGCTCACCTGAATGCCGACGACTTCCTTGACTTTGCTAGTGACTTTCCTAAGAAAGCAGAAAACGAAATTCCAGAAACTGAGTTTGGTGCCGATGGGTTGTTACTCGCGCCAGAAGAATTGGAGGAAGGGGAAATTCCAGAATAGTTGGTAGCTATATAGGTCACTTCTGATGAAGTATTGGGCATTTTGGTTGTTATCAAATTACTTCAGGTCAAATTTTGGTAGTGAATTTTACTTTTGTTAGTTAAATACTTTGCAAGAAAAATTGATCACATTTTTTGAAGTTTTGACAGTTTTTCCATAGATGAAGTAGGCTTTTATGAATGCTGTTTTCAAATTTCTACACCAGCAAATTGGATAAATTTGTCATCCACCCCTTGTTAAATTAAAATAAGTTACTAGTTTTTCACTTATTAAGAATTCTTCACAAATGTGCAGAGGTGTTTATGGAAAAGTTAATTTAGAGTTTTTTAAAAATGAATATTGAAATGTAGAAGTTTTTTTTTTTCAATAAATGCAAGTTCAATTCTTATAGTAATATTTTTTTAATATCGGTTATAAAATAATTTTTTTAACCAACCACTTGATCAATGCGCATGGCATACTCAACAAAAAAATATTGGCTAGTATTGCATATAATTAATTTAAATTTTTTTGTGTCTGTTGGAGAATTGCAAGATCCAAAATACCTGGAGCAGTTAATAAAATATAAATATCACTACAAGAAATTTAAAACAGCTATGCTATTTAATACATCGATACACCAATGTCCAGATTTGACGGAAAATAGACATTAAACAAAAAACTTGCACCAGCCGGGAATCGAACCCGGGTCTGTACCGTGGCAGGGTACTATTCTACCACTAGACCACTGGTGCTTGTTGATACTGAGCAGTAAATGTTATATAAATATCCCAGGTTTTCATAATTTAATTAATTACCTAATTATAACCTACCACCGTACTTATATTATGATTGATGAGAACAATTCTGTTCAGTATTTAAACTTTTTTTTATAAGCGTTCAGTATTTAATTGATTAGCTCCCAATAAATCATAAATATTGACACAATTTTTTTATTTAGATTAAATATGCTTTTTATAATCAAAGTATTAATAATGTGGGAATGAAGGAAGTGGAAATGAGATGAATGGAAGAGAAGAGTGTATTGCCAATTTTACTCATATTTTAGACTTAACTAGGGGAATACGTGCGTTGCAGATTTGACTAGCGGATGAGAAATAACTCTGTTTGGCAAATGCCATTCGTTAGCGGATAGCAGATTTGACTAGCGGATGAGAAATAAATGTGTTTGGTAAGCACTATAGTTTAATATTTTTTGGGTAGTGTTTAGTGTTTTTTCAAATGCTACTTCAAGTAATATTTTTTCAAACGCTAATTATAACATATAGCATCTCACATTTTTTTTTTGCCATTTGTATCCTCATTGTTTTTCTTAAATTATTTCTCAATCCTCACTAAAATAAATAATTTTATATCCCTAATTTTCACGTCATTTTACATTAATTAGCTTGTTTAACCGCGAGTTTTACCAAACACATTATTTGCTATTAGCTAACTTACCCGCTAGCTCATCCGCTATTCGCTATCTGCTCACACACTATCCGCTATCCGCTACTAGGTGTCAGGATAGGTTGGGGTTGGTCCGAGCTAGGCTTTGCATAGCCTGAGCCTGACCTACGTTAAAAATATTAGCCTTGAGCTGGCCCATGACCTGTAATAGATCGACTTTTGGAGCCTAGTCTGGCCTTTCCGAAAACTTGTTTAAAATCCCATTTCACCAATTCTTTTCGAACACCTACAATGTTTGAGTAGTGTAGACGTTGTAAATAGTCTAACAAGCTACAAGATTCAACAAAACTTTTTACAGAATTATCTTTATATGATATTTTATTTAAATTTTAATCCATAATAATAACTTTAAATATGTTAAAAGTGATGTAGGTCAATATTTTAAATAAATAGAAAATGTAAGAAAAATTATGAGCTAACACATAGTAGAAAATTTAATATAATAATAGTAGTAAAAAATTATATTTAATTAAGGGCTAATCTGGTAGGCCTGGAAGGATTTTTTTGATAGCTCGTAACTTGACCTTTTTAGCTAACTAGGTTTTTTAAAAAAGCCTTGGTATTAGCTATTTTAAAAGAAAGTCTGTCTGGCCTGGGGGGTCTGATGTAGGCTGGGCCATAGACCCTTGTAGGCAGACCTATTCCCCTATCTGCTACTTTTTACCCAAACAGACCCATAACGTTTTTTAAAACGCTACTTAAAGTAGTGGATGAACTTATAACTTATAATGTTTTATTTTTTCTCTCTCCCAATTTTCCTTATATTATTTTAATTAATTTTTTTTATTTATTCTTAATTAAATAAATCTTCTTTCTCTTACATTTAAGCATTAGTTACTAATGGATATTTATGCCGTTTTATATTTATAAGTTAGTTCAACCAGTAATTTTAACAAACACTTTAAATTCAATCAACTAGTTTATATCTTCTAACTTATTTGCTATCCGTCTTTTTTTTTTTACCAAATAGGGTTTTAGAATACAATTTTTTATTTTTTTTGTTGAGAGAGCCTTAAAATACAATTTAATCACATATAGCATAGCAATTAGAATTACTAAAACAGTTACTTTGAGAAAGTTAACTTAACTTTCTCTTAATTTGATTGGATTTTGAATGAGAAGATCAGATCGAATCAGATCAAATTGAATAGACTAACTTGACCATACAATTAGAAATATTGTTGTTTTGCCATTTTTTCTCCTTAATTCACCTCCAATATATAGCTGACGGTTGCTAAGAATTCAAACCTACAAAAAGACACATAGCAATCATAAATTAATGAAAATAAATACTTTACCATAAAAGTGCAAATTCAAATCAAAACTCATCAACCACGTGAGAGGCCTATTAGTCCAAAATTTCTCGCTTTTTAATGCAAATAATTTCACGCTTTTTGAAGATAGTGCTCCTACTCAAAGCAAAGAAAATCTCCGGATTTCAAACATGTAACTTATTGAGTAAAAAAACAAAATAGATAACTTTGTATATTACTATGTGATCTTGTCATGTGACCCAAACATATCGAGAATCTGTTTCTTCTCTATTGACAACAATATGAAATAGTAATTTGATAGAAACTACGTGGAAACTTAATATAAACATAAAAAAAGTGAAGTGTAAACCAAAACCCTCAATGGTGAGCGATGTCGGAGCTAGCATATATTTTAGGCTTAAATACTTGTTACCCCCTATAAATGCAGTCATTATCTATTTACCCCCTGCAAAAATAAAAAGTTTAAAAGCATCATGCAAAATACAATATTTTTCAGTTACACTCCTACTATATATAAAATTATTCATTTACCCCCTGAAAAGAGGGGATTACTGAATAATTTTATATTTTGCAGGGTGTTTTTTAAAATAGGAGGTATTTGGTTAGATATTGCCTATATTTGTAGGGGTAGCAAGTATTTAAGCCTATATTTTACGGAGTAGCTAAATATAAAGAAAAATAATATATAATTTTAAAATTAATACATTAAACTTGGGTTAAATATATTTTTGGTCTTTATCAAATTTTGGTTCTCAAATTTCTTTTCATCAGTTTTAATTTCTCGTTACTTTTATGATAAAAAAAGTCCTCATAACTTTTAATAATGCTAAGAAACCAAATAACTATTTAGAAAAGTTGAGCTCGGTAAAGCTTCAAAGAGTCATATTTGTTTGGCCTAAAAATAATAAGTTTGAGAAATTTTCCATCCATTTGTTGCATTTTTTTAAATGAGAATTTAAAATAATCTAAAAATCAAAATTAATTAAAATAAAAAGCTGTTTTCACTAGGTTACATAAGCACCAAACAATTTTTGTTTCTTAAAAATCTCTAAAATTTAATTTCTACATAATTTTTTTGACAACATTAATCTCTACATTATTTAAAATTAAAATCACATATTTTTAATTTTTAATCTATAACAAATGGCCCCACAAACATACCCCACAAACATATTGAGAATCTGTTTCTTCTCCCTTGACAACAATATAGCAAAAAAAGTATTCTTTCTTTTTGAGAAAAAGAAAAAAAAACTCACTCACTCCATCCTGATCTTTGATACCTTTGGCCTTTTATTTTTTTCTAAAATAACAGTATTTTTAAAAATCCAATATACAATTCAACAAACTTTTCTAATGATACTTTTCATATTTATTGAGCCTTTTAAAAACTCAAAACAATTATTAACTCATTTATTTTGATTTCAATATTTTCAAAACAACTACAAAGAGTTTAATTTAAAAAAATAATAGACAATAACAAATAAAAAACAAAAAAAATCCAGAACTTTATGTGTTGTTCACAAGATACGAAGATGATCCGAAAGGAAAGGAGAAAATGGTAATAATAATAATATACAAAAAAACAAAAAGAAAACAAAAATACACTCTTCTTGTCTTCTTCTACTTCTTCCTCACATCTTCTTCCTTCTCTTCCCTTCTTCACTCACTCTTTCATCAACCACACAAACCAAACCCTTTCAATTCCATTCCCACCACCATTTCCGGGTCAATCAATGACCCAAACCCAAAAACCCGAATCCCTAACAACAAAATCCCAAAATTCAAAAACCCCATCTTCTATGAAACTAATCGTTCCATTACAAGGTGTAGTTCAAGGCCGTGGAGGACTTCTTCTCGGTAGTTTAATACCTTGTGCTCTTTTTTACTTTCTTCAATTTTACCTTAAACGACGTCGTTCTGGTAGTTTTAATAACCCTCCTTCTTCTCCTCCTCCTCCTACACTACTACCTCGTTCTTCTTCTCGCTCTAATTTATCGACACGTGGATCCATTTCTAAAGTTCGTGTTTCTAAACTTGCTAACCTTGTTTCTAAACCTGATGATAGTCTTTATTATCTTGGATTAGAAAGGGTTAATGATGATCCTTATGATGTTGGCGTTAATCCTAATGGAATTATTCAGCTAGGTTTGTCTGATAACAAGGTTGGTTCTTTCTTTTCTTTTTTTTTTTTTTTTTTGAAATTTCGGATTGTACGATGTTTATGTTTTTTTTATTTTTAATGTTGAATGTTGATTTTTTTTTTGTTGTAGTTGTGTTTGGATTTGATTGAGAAATGGTTGATGAAGAACTTGGAGGGGTCGATGATGGGGAGTGGTGATGTGAGTTTGAGTATTAATGGGATTGCGCCTTATCAGCCATTTGATGGATTGCATGAATTGAAAATGGTGAGACAATTTTATTTATTTATTTATTTATTTATTTGCTGTAATTGCTCTGTATGGTAATATTGCTATCTTGCTGTGGTGATGTGATGTGATGTTCTGCAATTGCGTTTAGTTTTTTCCTAACAAATAAACACCACACACATACCATCACATAGTCACACTCTCGAACTCGATAGCTGGCGTCTCCATGTCGCGGAGTTGTCAATGCAACTAGCACCGGAGGACTATGGTTCGTTTGTTTTAGCTTTTGATAAAATTAGTTTTGTATATATTTGATATTTCAACAATTTTATTTATTTATTTATTTATTTATTTGCTGTAATTGCTCTGTATAATATTGCTATCTTTCTGTGGTGATGTGATGTGATGTTCTGCAATTGTGGTTTAGTTTTTTCCTGACAAAAATAAACACCACACACATGCTATCAACACCCACAGTTAAGTTCGAATCCAAGAGCCGACATTCTCATGTCGCTGGATTGTCAATGCAACTAGTAGTGGAGGACTATGGTTTGTTTGTTTTAGCTTTTGATAAAATTGATTCTGAAGAATTGATTTTAAAAAATTGAGTTTAAAAACCGACTTGTGTTTGACACTGATATTTTAATAGTGAGTTTAAAAGAATTGATTTTGTTTGGATGGTAAATTTTGAATCACTTTTATGGTATAATGTGTAGAATGTTGTGGGTCCCACACCAGAATTGAATCATCAAATGCACAAGCTAGGAATTGTTGACTTTTATAAAAAACAATTCTACCCACCTATGATCAATTTTATCTACGTGATTCTATAACCTATTAAGCACCGACAAAGACACCGAAAAATACAAGTAGTTGAAGTGTAGTGTGTCATAGATTAGTTATTCTTAGATGTCAAATAGTTTATTTATTGATTAATTTGGTTTGTTATATCAGTTTTCTGTTTCACTCACTAGCTGTTTAGTAGTTAGTTTGTAATTAGTTAGGCTGTTAGTTAGTTTACATCCGGTTATGAGGTTGTTAGCTGATCCTCTAACCTCTTCTTCTACAATTAGCTTTGTATAGAATCCGTTAGATTTTCTCCAATCATAATTGGTAGATACTTTATTGGTTTTGGTTTTGAAGCTTAGATAATGCACAAATCAACTTATCTTGTTCTTAGTTATGTTTGATTAATATAAATATTAGTTTTTAACTTTAGGAGAATGAAAGGAACAAGGATCAAAGTCTAGATTACTTCACTTGAATTGATACCAACTTATGAATCAATTACTCAAAAAATTCAAGATATTGAGTAAAGGTTCATGGATAGTTTTATATGATTCTTAATATAATGTGGGATTGAACTTCTAAGTCTAATATTATCATTATACTTCCCTCTCAGAGCCAATGCTAGTTGAGCTACAAGCTAGTTATCTGAAAGGTTTTTATTAAAAAAAGTCTTATTATTGTTAGTGTATCGTCTCATTATGTTAAATGAAGAACTTGAGCTTATATAAATGCCTGCTTTCAAAATTTTCTATTTAACATACTGGGTAAATGGTAATTGTTGGATTTTGAAGAAAGATACCTTCATCTTACTGCTGTAAATGGTTGTTTCAAAATTCTCTATTTGTCGTCTTAGTGCGGGTAATAGGGTAGTTTTAGTTCAATGGATGAGTCGTCAAAGAAGACAAGATTGGATTATGAACGAAATCATTAGAGAAAGTTGGAATATAATAGTCAATTGTAAAAAAGATGCTGAAGTCTTGTCTTAGTGGTTTTGTCATTTGTGGAGAAGATTTGTAAGGGGGTAAACCAAATAGAGGATAGTCCATTAGTTGGAAAAATAGAGGGAGACCAAGGAAAACTATAGGTTAAACTATTAAAGAGGTTTGGATTGAAATGGTCTATCATTAGACATGATTCATGATAGGATATTATGATTTTGTTTGACCCCAGTTAGTGGAAAGGGTTGCAATTTTAGAGTTATTATTGTCTTGAAGTTTTGTATTTGGCCATCTTTGGTGTCAGAGTTGGCCATTATTCTATAACCCTTTCATATTTATTGTTAAGAGTCTCACATCGAATGTGATATGGCCTGAAAAGTAGTTTATAAATAAGAGGCATCCCTCACTCTACAAGCTGGGTTTTGTAGGGTTGAGTTAGGCCCAACCTAAATTCTAAGATGGTTCTAAGATGGTATCTGAGTCTATCTAAGATCCGCTGGGCCATCCGCAGTTGGGCAACTTGAGTCACACTCCAGCTGCCAGCCCTGGCGTGATGGGGGTGTGTTAACAATTCACATGGGATTTGATAAATAGTTTATAAATGGGAGGCATCCTTCACTCTATAAACCAGTTTTATAGGGTTAAGTTAAGTCCAACCCAAATTCTAAGATTTATAATGTTCTATATTCAGAATTAGTTCATTGAGGGCGAGCCTTGGCACAAGGTTGCTGCCTTGTGACCTATATAGGTCACATGTTCAAATCTTGAAATTAGCCTCCACTTGTATGGGTTAAGGTCACGTACATCTACCCTCCCCAGAACCCACTTGGTGGGAGCCTCGTGCACTAAACTGACCATTTTATTTTAAGATTTAGTTCATTTAAAATCATGCTGTTGTTATTTGTCTGTTAAACTTTTGTTGTTTGCTTTGATTTTGAGGCCTTAGCAGATTTTATGCAACAAGTTATGGGAGGATCAGTGAAATTTGATCCATCTAATATGGTACTAACATCTGGAGCAACTCCTGCAATTGAGATACTATCCTTCTGCTTAGCAGACCAAGGAAACGCATTCCTCGTCCCTACACCTTATTATCCAGGGTAAATCGACGACACTTTCTCGAAACCTTCTACTCCCAATTTCACATGCCAACGTCAAAAAACTAATTATTAAAATGAAACTATGCAGCTTTGACCGGGACGTGAGATGGCGTCCAGGGATAGACTTGATACCTGTTCACTGTCGAAGTACCGATAATTTCAATCTAAATATAACCGCTCTCGAACAAGCGTATAGTCAAGCAAGAAAACGAGGTGTCAAAGTTCGTGGAATTCTCATCTCCAACCCTTCAAATCCCGTCGGCAATATTTTGACACCAGAAGTTCTTGGCAGTCTTCTAGACTTTGCTGAAGATAAGAACATTCATATCATTGCTGATGAAGTATTCGCAGGCTCCACATATGGAAGTGAGAAATTTGTGAGTCTAGCTGAAATTCTCGATTCGGAATATATCGACAAGAGCCGAGTTCATATAATATACGGTCTATCGAAAGATCTCTCACTTGCAGGCTTTAGAGTTGGAGTTATATATTCATACAACAAAACCGTTCTCGATGCTGCCAAAAAAATGAGTAGATTTTCGTCGATATCAGCACCAACACAAAGGTTAGTTACTTCAATGCTTTTGATAGACGATTCATTCAAGAGTACACGAAACAAACCGGAATAGAATACGACAAGTGCCACGATGAATTCGTTGATTGTTTAAGCGAACTAGGAATCAAGTGCGCTAAGAGTAATGCTGGTATGTTTTGCTGGGCTGATATGAGTGGATTAATAAAACCTTATAGTGAAAGAGGAGAACTTGAGTTATGGGAGAAGTTTATAAGTGTTGCTAAAATCAATATAACTCCTGGATCAGCTTGTCATTGCATAGAACCGGGATGGTTTCGAATTTGTTTTACGACGATGTCATTCGAGGAAATTCCTCTAGTTATTGAACGGATTAGAATCGTTGTTGACAGTTGTAAATCTTCTAATTGAAGTTCCATTATTTTTTGATGACATTTTAGTTATTGCCTTATGTTGCTAGAAATTTTGGAAATTAAGGAAAGTATACATCTCTAGTTGTCAACTTTAACAGTCATGCAGAATACAAGATTTTGTTACATTGCAGAAGAAATATTCTCTTGCTGAACAAATTCTCAGCAGAAAAAATATATAGTTTGCAGCAATGACTGACTTAACTGAGTAAATTAAAAGAGTTTGGTTTTAAATCAATAGGCATATGAGGATTTTGGTGTGTAGCGGTTTTTTGGTCAACTTGAAAGTGTTGGTTCATGGTTTAACTGGTTGGCTAACTTCAGTTTTTCTGCTTCCGTTTGGTTGAAGAGAAGGAGGGAAGAGATAATCTTTTCTCTCTTCTCTCTTTTTATTGTTTGGTACACTCTCTTCCCTCTTTCGCTCTTCCCTCTTTCACAAACAAATACATTCTTAGTGCAATAAAAATACATTCTCTCTTCTCTCTTTCTCTTTCTCTCTCGCTTCAACCAAACAATAGAGAGTCATTCTCTCTTCTCTCTTCCCTTTCTCTCTCGCATCAATGATTGGAATTTTTTCGATAAAACCCCTCCCTTCCTGGACTCTTTGTTGGCTAAGGAAGTAATGGGCAGTAGTGGGCTTATCCCAGTCTAATTGGCATGTTATAAAAGTACATGAATACATGATAAGAAAATCAAATAATTTTTCTTTTTTGATAAAACAGATCAATAATTTATCATATCATGTATTTTACCCGAAAATAAAGTTGCATAACTACAAAGTTATTGGCATGTTTTTTTTTTGACAATGGAAAACTCATATCATTTCATTCAAAATCAAAGAGATAATACAATTCGGACTACAATCAAAGGTATGGGAGCTAGCGAAATTCCTTGATGCTCTAGCAAGTGTATGAGCAACAAAGTTGGCTTGCCTCTGAATAAAACTAACCGCATAGTTTTGTGTAAGTGTCAAAAAGTTCTTACAATAGGATATAATAGTGCCGAGCTCAGTAATGGAACTACACCTTCCGTTGATACCATCAACCACTGGCTTACAGTCCAGTTCAATGGTGACTCTAGGGATATGCATCTCGCGAAGCCAAGTAACAGCAGCAAATAAGCCTAATGCCTCTGCTTCCTGCGGATGCGGGGAGCCGAAGTACCAAGCTGTTTTTGCCTTAACAAAGGAACCACTACTATCCCGAATGCACATACCGAAACCGAAACGATTATCATCAAACAACGCCGCATCCACGTTGCATTTCATCACATTCTCGGCTGGTTTTTCCCAGCGGCGAAAGGCTGGCCAGATCAGCTGGAAGGAAGCGGACCGAATTTCTTTGTAATTCTTTGCGGCTTTGTCAGTTACTGCACTTCTTCTGCCGCCAGTGCGAAATTCGAACACCGGGCTATTGATAGTCGACGGGCTGGTTTTGCATTATTCTCCCAGACCTTCTCGTTCCTCCGCTTCCAAATACACCAAATTAACATTGCTACACTGTTGTGAGCCACAATAGACTCCGCTGCTAGCAACCGAAATAAAATCTCCTTGAAGCTATTGTCGTTGTTATTCCTGTGTGTTGTCTGTTTGCCATAACCCCGCTTGTCTCCAGATCGTTTCCGCTTGAGAGCACCCAAAAAATATGTGCCAATCACTCTCTTCCTCATGTTCACACCAAGGACACTCCTCGGGACAATTCACATGACATCGGCGTAGATTGAACCGGCTTGGGAGTACCCCCCGAGCACATCTCCACAAATGAATTTTCACCTTGTGAGGAATTTTAAGACGCCAAATTAAATGCCAATCTCCTTGAATACGCAAAGCCGAGGTGTCCTTAAACTCATTCATGTACACATAGTAGGCGGATTTAACCGAGTAGGCTCCATCTCGGCTCTTGTTCCATACCAGCTTGTCATCTTGTTCTCGGCCAAGAAGGACCATTGCCTGGATGCGTTTCTTGTCATCTTCATTGAATAATTGATTCATCAACGCAACATTCCATAGTCCTCCCGTAGCATCAAACAAATTAGCCACTTTTAGATCCTCCCACCCCGAAACCACACTAGATGAAACATACGAACTCGGCCCTCCTTTCACCCAAGGGTCCTTCCAAATATTGATAGAAGTGCCATCCCCAATTTTCCAACGTGCTCCAAGTTTAACTAATACCTGTGAAAGCGTGGATGCTACGCCATACATAACTGGGATTATGGCCCAAGCGAGCCCCCAAGAAGTCCCCATTTGGGAAATATTTAGATTTGAAGACGCGGGTTACTATAGCATCTTTGTTGGTACACAACCTCCAACCTTGCTTCCCTAGCATAGCCAAATTAAAGCCTTGGAAATGAAGAAAGCCCATTCCCCCAAACTCTTTGCGCATAGATAATCTCTCCCAACTCAATCAATTTATTCCTCTGCGAGCTCCACGATTAGAACCCCACCAAAAAGAATTTATCATCCTCTCCATCTCCTCCCCTAGAGATGTCGGAATCAAGAAAGTGCTCATGCGATGGCGGAATGGCTCGAGCGACCGCTTCACCAAAGACTCTCCCTACTGCCTTGGACAAATGTCGTCCCGACCATTGTCGAACCTTACCCCACACCCGATCCCGTAAGTAGCTGAATAACTGCTTTTTACTCCGGCCAACCATCGACGGCAAGTCGAGGTACTTCCCGGTGCCAAGACACTCTATGACTCCCAAAATACCAACAATCTCATCTCTGACCTGTTGCTGAGTGTTTCTGCTAAAGTAGATTTCTGATTTCTGGAAATTGACAGATTGCCCGGAAGCTTTCTCATAAGTCTCCAAGACACCCTTGAGTCTAGTGCTCTCCTGAACATTGGCCCTGCAAAACAAGAAACAGTCATCCGCAAAAAGTAAGTGTGTGAGGATAGGGGCCCCTCTACACACTTTCACTCCATGAATCTCACCTCTCGCCTCACACTTTTTAAGAAGAGCTGTAAGACCCTCTGCACACAATATAAATAGGTAAGGTGACAGTGGGTCACCTTGCCTGAGTCCTCTCCCAGGTGAGACTGAACCATCTTTTTCTCCATTCATGAGAACTGAATAGTGTACCGTTTCAACACACATAGTCATCCACCGTACCCACCGGCCATCAAAGCCCAGCTTCTCAAGTACCCTCTTCAAATATCCCCAATCAACCCGATCATAAGCCTTGCTCATATCTATCTTTAACGCCACAACTCCCACCTTTCCACGCACCTTACACTTCAAATGATGAATAGTTTCAATGGCCACCATAACATTATCTAGGATAGAACGATTTGCAACAAAAGCGGATTGCTCCAATGACACACACTTATAAAGAACAACTTTCAATCTATTAGCCAATACTTTGGATATAATCTTATAAATGACATTACAAAGTGAAATTGGTCTAAGATCTCTCATAGTTACTGGATTATCAACTTTGGGAATTAAGACAATGTTTGCATCATTGAGCATCGGAGGGAACTCACCCTTGTCGAGCCACGCTACTCCTGCATGAAACAACTCCGGACCACATAGATTCCAAAACCTTTTAAAGAATGCTGGGTTCAAACCATCCGGGCCCGGGGCCTTATCCGAATGCATTTGGAACAAAGCTTCTTTAAACTCTCCAATCTCAAAACGACTAGTCAATTTCGTATTATCCTCCACCGTCACTACCGTCCTCAAACAATCCACAACCGGTCCATACTCCCCAACCGACCCCTCAAATAACGACGAGAAATAACCATTCGCCACCTCCCCCAACTCACTTTGAGTTTCAGCCACAGTACCATCATCACGGTTTAATCTAGCAATAGCGTTACAGCGACGACGGGTGCTGGCCATTGCGTGAAAAAATTTAGAGTTGGTGTCACCATCCTTCAACCAATGAACCTTAGCTCTTTATTTCCAGAATGCCTCTTCTTGAGATAGCAAAGTACCAAGCCGCATATTTACCTCCTTATAGCGCTCCATGGACTCTTCATCTACCAGTCCACGCAACCCCTCCAATTCCTCCTTACACCGCTTAATGTCAATTCTATACCGAGATCGCAACTTCCTTCCCCAACTATCAACCGATCTAGTACAATTCTCCACCCTCTACATCAAGTCCAGATCCCCATCACTAGACCAACTGCTCTCCACTACTAGCGGAAGTTATTGTCATGTTTTAAAAGTACTTTTCAGGACCAAACGAATACCAAAACAAGATGGAGAATCAAAAACGCCGCATCAAGACGACAAACAACAATAAGCCGCGCTCAGACGACAAAATAAAGAAAAAATATGAAATAAAAGCTAGATCTAAAACCACCCCTCTCATGGGTGAGCAAGAAGGAAGAGATGATTATATATCTTGTGTCTGACCAACATTTGTTGAGTCAACATGATAAAATAAGATAATCCAATCACTTAACGTATCTTCCCTCTCTAGTTAACAATCTTATTTTGAATTTAGTTGGGTTTTAAAACCAGCGGGATAAGATAACAACATAATTTCTTCATTCAACTTTATAATATATATATTTGAAATATAAAAAATGAATGTAATAAAAATATATATACTAAATAAAATATAGTGTAGGATTAAAATTCTATTGATATTAAAATAAAAATTTAAAAGGCTTAAATATGTTTTTCGTCATTGCAAATATAGCGATTTTTTAAACAAGTTTTTGCAATTTTTTTTTCTAAAAAAGGTCTCTGGAAAATAACTTTTTTTAAAAAAAAAACCCTTATGTTGTTAGCATTTGCTGACGTGGCTAGCAAAGCTTCATATCTATTTTATTTTTAAAAAAGTCCCTGAAAAATAACTATTTTCAAAAATACCCTTTTGTTATTTTCTTTTATTTTAAATTGCTAACTTGAATTTTTTTTCCTATTTTACCCTCACCCTCTATTCCTCCCTATTTGTCCCTCTCCCTCCCTACTTGAAAGCATTTTTTTGTTTCCACCTGCAAATCATTGAAAAGTGAAAACATAATGAAAACAAAAAGCAGTTTTAATATTTTAATAGTTGTAATATTTTAATTTTTTTAAACCTAATGTTATATATTCTTTTGATTAAAATAATTTTATGATGAATTTTTATTTTTATATTCATGTTTGAAAGTGATTTTGATTTTTGAAAATTTCCTAACTGAAAACTGGTTTTGATTTTTGTTTTTGAATTTTTAAAACTCAAAACAGAAACTGGTTTTGGTTTTTGAAAATTTCAAAACAGAAAACCACCCTGAACGGGGCCTTAGCCTACAAAACGTTATTTACTTTTGAGTTTTATAGTTTACAGTTCTCCAAAAGTTGGGAAATTCACTCTATTCAATAACAAAAAGAAGCATAATAGATTACTTTTGTGATCTTTGTTCCTTTCGTCCATATAGCTTGTAACTTTACTGTTAGTATTTAATCCTCTTGAACTGCAAAACTGCAAAACTATATTCACATTTTCTGTTTCCACTCTAAATAAACAACAAAACTGCTTTTTGTTTTCATTATGTTTTCACCTTTCAGTGATTTGCACGTAGAAATAATAATATAGTTTCAAGTAGGGAGGGAGGAGGGCGATAAATAGGGAAGAAGAGAGGGTGAGGGTATAATAGAAATATATATCCAAGTTAATTTTAAATAAAAGAAAATAACAAAAGGGTATTTTTGAAAAAAAGTTATTTTACAGACACATTTTTAAAAATCAAATGCTAACAGAATACTTAATAGAAGAGTATTTTTTTTAAAAAAGTTATTTTGCAGGGACTTATTTAAAAAATCACTATATTTGCAGCGACAAAAAATATATTTAAGCCAATAAAATAAGTGATAAAAAGTAAAATTATTACTACAAAATATAAAAATATAAAATTAATTAATTTTTTTTTTTAAAAAATAAGATATAGGATAGAAATCACAAGGGTAATTTTTCATTACATATAATTTATATATATATATATATATATATATATATATATATATATACATATATAATTTTATTTTTATTGCTGTCAATTTTTTATTTTATTATTTATCAACTTATCTAAAATATATACCAATCCAGCAAAGGGATTAGTCACTGCGTTCGGCAGAAGATATCCTGGTCTCAACCAAAAAAAACTTATCTAAAAGATATAATAGAGTAACATATGTTATCTTTGTACTAATAAAAGAGTAATATATTATATTATATGTTATCGTATTTCTTTTCAGGTGCCTATCAAACGCATGACATGATAGTGATTATATTGTCCTCCTCCTCCTCCTTCTCATATTCTCCCTAACCTCCATCCCTTCGCCATCCACCTCCAACCCATACTCCTCTTCGCCCACACTATCCTCCATCTTCTGAAGTTGACAATACACCATTTTAGTAAGTTTGTTCTCTCTGCAATACCATATACGCTTTTTGAATATACGCTTTTTGAACGAGAACATTCTGGTCTCGTTCTTTTATTCCCTTTCGCATCTTCGTTCAATTCGGTATCTTAGTACCACACGTGTATTTTTTAACACACTGAATACCTTGGCACCAGAAAATTTCAGTATTTTAGTACCCGACATGTATAAGATAATACAAAAATTACACATCCAATATTTTGGTACAGAACAATTGTGGTACTAAGGTATTAGAGATGTGTGTTTTTGAATTGTCTTATACACCGTCGGTACCAAAGTACCAACATTTTCCAAACTAAAGTACTGAAACTGTCCGGTACCAAGGTACCAGATGATAGCCAGATGTAGAACTTTTGTGTGTGTGTGTGTGCAGAAAACAGAGAAGGTGAAGAATGGTGAAAAAGGTGGTGGTGGCTACGGGAGGGGGAGGGAGGTTCGACGTAAAAAAGGAAGAAGGAGATGGTGGTGGTGGTTAGAGGGAAAAGGAAGTGGTGGTGGTGGTGGTGAGAGAGAGAAGGAGGTCCACTACCAGTTTATAACACTTTTTATTAGTTTACAGTACTTTTTTGTTAGTTTTCATCTTGTGATTAATAGAATAGAAATATAAGAATTTAAGACGTGTAAGATCCTTCTCATGGATAAACATCAAAAGAGCTGTGAGATGTATTTTTTTCCATATTTATCGAGTGATTATCCATTCATATATACATGCTTTTTTGATATAACCAGCACACTCCACTTATGAAGAACCTAATAATTTAGCAAATGATGAGTTGTTTCAACGTAAATGTGATCCTATATAAATCATGTGTCATGTTTCAATGTTGGAATAACAAAGACTTCTTCCTATCATACATTTTTATAATGGGCTCTCCATCTTGTGTTGGAATTCTCTTATTAAGTACTCTAACTATTATATATTCATGTCTTGCCGTGGAGGTTACTTATGATGCTAATGCTCTCATTATTAATGGAGAAAGGCGTCTTATTTTTTCTGGTGCAATCCATTATCCACGAAGCACTGTGGATATGTGGCCTGACCTTGTTGAAAAGGCCAAAGATGGTGGCCTTGATGCCATTGAAACTTATATATTTTGGAATAGTCACGAACCTGTTAAGGGTGAATATAATTTCTCAGGAAATTTAGATTTTGTCAAATTTTTCAAAGTCATCCAAGCAGCTGGACTGTATGGCATTTTAAGGATAGGTCCTTATGCTTGTGCAGAATGGAATTATGGAGGCTTCCCAGTGTGGTTGCATAATATGCCCGGGATTCGCAGATGAGAACCGATAACCCGGGTTTTCAAGAAAGAAATGCAAATTTTCACCACAAAGATTGTGAACATGGCGAAAGAAGCAAAGTTGTTTGCGTCACAAGGAGGACCCATTATTCTCGCTCAAATTGAGAACGAATATGGAAATGTCATGAAGGATTATGGAGATGCTGGAAAGGCGTATGTCAAATGGTCAAGACAAATGGCTCTAGCACAAAATATTGGTGTTCCATGGATCATGTGCCACAGAGAAAGATGCTCCTCACCCTATCATCGATACTTGCAATGGATATTATTGTCACGAATTTACACCCAATAACCCAAAAAGTCCGAAAATGTTCACTTTGAAAAATTGGATTGGTTGGTTTCAAAAATTTGGCGAAAGGGGCTCCCCATAGAAGTGCCGAAGATTCACTTTCTCGGTTGCGCTTTTTCCAAAATGGCGGGGTATTGAATAATTACTACATGTACCATGGTGGAACCAACTTTGGCCGCACATCAGGGGGACCATATATAACAACATCTTATGACTACGATGCACCGCTTGATGAGTATGGGAATTTGAATCAACCTAAATGGGGACATCTTAAGAATCTTCATGAAGCAATAAAACTAGGCGAAAATATTCTTACTAATGGAACAAGGACTGAGAAGGATCTTGGTAATGGAGTCGACATAACAACATACACTAACGCTTATTTCTTTGGAGCAAGATTTTGTTTCTTGAGCAATAACAACAACAACCGTGATGCAAATATTGACCTACAAAACGATGGCAAATATTTTGTGCCTGCTTGGTCTGTGACCATCCTTCAGGGTTGTAATAAAGAAATTTTCAATACTGCAAAGATTAACAGCCAAACCTCAATGATAGTCAAACATAATGATGCTGCTTCTGCTAAGCTCACTTGGGCGTGGAAAGAGGAGCCAATGAAAGACACCATGAATGGAAAGGGAAGCCTCACATCACATCAGCTTCTCGAGCAGAAGGAATTGACCTTGGATGCTAGCGACTACTTATGGTATATGACTAGTGTCAATATCAATGACACCTCCATTTGGAGCAACGCAACTCTTCGTGTGAACACTATGGGGCATACACTTCACGGATATGTTAACAGGAGGTATATAGGATACCAATTTAGCGAATCAGGAAGTAATTTCACATATGAAAAACAAGTTTCTCTAAAGAAGGGAACTAACATCATAACTTTGCTTAGTGCCACCATTGGGCTTGCAAATTATGGCGAGTGGTATGATAAGATAAAAATGGCATAGCGGTGGCCTGTTAAATTGATCGGGAAGAATGATACGACTATGGATTTGTCGGCCAATGTTTGGTCTTACAAGGTTGGTTTGAATAGTGAGAGAAAACGATTCTATGATTTGAAACCACGTATTGGTGTATCATGGAATACTAATTCATCGTATCCTGTTGGGAAACCCATGACTTGGTATAAGGCAAACTTCAAAACTCCATCTGGAACAAACCCTGTGGTGGTCGACTTGCAAGGTTTGGGTAAAGGACATGCTTGGGTGAATGGACACAGCATAGGTCGTTATTGGCCTTCTTATATTGCTCCCACGAATGGGTGCAGTGACACATGTGACTACCGTGGAGAATATAAAAAGGAAAAGTGCAACACCAATTGTGGCATTTCATCACAAAGATGGTACCACGTGCCAAGGTCATTTTTGAATAATGGCATGAACACATTGGTTTTGTTTGAAGAAATAGGTGGAAATCCTCAAAATGTTTCCTTCCAAACTACTATAAGGGGAATGATTTGCGCTAACGTATACGAAGGTGCACTGTTAGAACTATCTTGCCACAGTGGACAATTAATCTCGAAAATACAATTTGCTAGCTTTGGGGACTCAAAAGGACAGTGCGGTTCCTTTGAGAAAGGATCTTGGGAGGCTACCGTAGCCATTCCGTGGTCGGCAAAGATGCATAGGAAAAAATAGTTGTGGATTTACCGTGACAAGAGAAAAATTTGGTTTACCTGGTTGGGTTAACAAGCACTACTAATGGTATACCAAGATTAGCTGTACAAGCGAAATGTTGAGCCAATCTTTTATCCAAATCAAAGTAGAGATTAAAAGTTTCAAATGTAAATTAAAGTTGTATTTATACAATGATTTTTTTTATTAAAGCATAGTAAAAACTATGAGTATATGCTAATAATAAATCATGTTAATTTTAAAGCTAGGTGTGAATCACAAATTCAAATATAGTTGTTTTATTTAGTTTCTAGCATAAGACTTTCTACCAGTAAAATAATTTTAGAAAAATATTATTTGATCAGAATAGCAAAAGTTAGCAGTATAAAGTGAGTAGAGTTATGTAATGTTGCTTCAGTTTTTTTAAAATTTAATCGCACGACAATTTTAATTTTAATATAAGGGAAAGTAATTGTGAGGGAGACGTGCAAAACTAACTTTTGATTTTGTGCTGTAAAAATATCTAAAATAACGTAAAAATTACAATCAAGTTCTCAAAGCTTATGCCGATTTTGATTGGGGAAGCTGCCTCGACACGAGGCGCAACACAACAGGTCACTGTGTTTTCATAGGTGACTCCTTAGTATCTTGGAAATCAAAGTAAAAACAAGTGGTCTCACGCTCATCAGCAGAGGCTGAGTACCGTTCTCTGGCTAGTGTGGCAACTGAAATCCAATGGCTCAAAAATCTCCGAATTGATTTCCAAATAGAAATAGGTCCTGCTATTGTGTTCTCCGATAGCCAGTCTGCAACACATCTAGCTTCAAATCCTACCTTCCATGAACGTTCAAAACACATAATTGATTGTCACTTTATTCGAGAGAAAGTTTTTTCCAATGTCATCCAGTTAATTCATGTGAAGACTACTCATCAGCTTGCAGACATCCTTATAAAGCCGGTTATTGCTACATTGTTTTTTAGCTTGTTATCCAAGTTGGGAATCCACAACATGTACCTCCCAACTTGAGGGGGAGTATTAAATCAAGTGCGATGTCTTATTATTATTATTATTATTATTATTACTACTACTATTATTATTATTATTGTTATTATTATTTTGTCTACTTAGATGAAATGACAAATAAACACCACACACACACACTACCAACTGCTCATTACTCGGATTCGAACCCGGAAGCCGACGTCTCCATATTGGGAAATTTGCCAAGACAACAAGTAGTGAGGGAGGGACTTAGAACCATACTGGGGAATTGTACTTGCATTTTGTATCATGTAATACAATTTTAATTTTTGTATGCAATCTTGAGATCTATGATCTAGAAAAATTGCATAGTTCTCAAGATGTCTTCAATTTTTCTTTCTCTCTTTTTCCTTTTACACAAGCATTTGTTTCTTGGCATCAACATATGGAAACTTAATTACACCATTAACAAAAAAACATAAATTTTTTGACAAATGAAAAACATGACTTATATATTCGGTAAAAATCACGATAGTTTTTATATTATATCATGAAGTGTAAATATGCTCTATTTGATAATGTCAATCCGCTAGTTTATAGCAGATTAATCTTTTGTAAGTGTTTAGCACGACTAGCTTAGAACATTTTTTAACTACTAGCTAATCTACAGGTGCATGTGCATTAACTAATAGTTTTAAATGATTAAGTAAAACATGTGAATATTTTTAATAATTTATACAAAAATAATAAAAATTAAATAAAGCCATATGCCATTTTTATTTTGATTATTTACCCGAGTGTGGTAAAATAAACTGCAAGAGTGTAGTAGAAGCACAAGAGAAATCGAGTTCAAAAGGTAGTGTTATGTTTTAAAATTCAACACCATAATCTCTACATCATGTTTTAGTTGATTTATTTCTTTCAATCGTGGATGAATCAATTGACTAATAAATAAATAAATAATATTAAATTTTGAGGAAAAAGTAAAAAAATATATTTATAAACAATTCTAACTAAATCAACTAGAGCATCTCCAATGCACGTTTTTTAAGCCATTCATTGCTTATATAAGACAACCACTTAGGGTAAGGTAGAAGTACATTTCATCATACAACTGGAAACAAGGTTCACAAACTACTTAAATGTGTAGACATTTTCGTTAGCTTTCCAACGCATCTTGGAACATACAAATCGGAGTTCCGAATTAAAAGTTATAAATAAAACAAGTCGGAGAACTGATTTAAAATTTCTCACGCACCAAAGACCGCTTGCTCATAATTCCAAGGGTAATATTAAGGTTATTTCGGTTACCATAACCTACTGATCTCATTTTGAATGGGAATTGGTTTAGAAACCGTGATCGGGAACTGACCCCATCAACATTTGGTTCTGTAGCCAATACTGAAATTGCACTACAGCTTACTAGATCGGATTCATGGCATTTCAAAATGTGGCTTTGAGGAAAAGAACCTGATCAATACTTGCAGTTATCTGAAAGAATGTCTCTAACTGCGACATAAGTTGGGGCTTACTCTAACCATAAGGTAAGGTTATCGTAAAACCGTATTTCGATGAATCGATAGACCGACTAATCAATGGTCGATTTCGGGGTTCGATTAATCTTAACAGATCTTACGATCATCGACATTATTACTGCCTCAAGGCTTTGCTTAATTGTAGTTCCCTGCAGGACCTACAATAACTTCCACTGCAATTCTACAATTGCACCGAGTTCATTGACTGAACAGTCGCCCTTAATTTCCATGAACCAACTTGACTGCCCATTGCTTACTTCGTACACTATCTCGTAGCCCTTCGCTCCGCCAAGCGTGCTCGATAAACCGAGAAGGCCGAATTCCTATGGTTTAGGGTTTGGACATTTTTCGGCCGAGGCAAATAATTGTCATCATTCTCAGTAACTCACATGAAACATTGAGTGGATCCTGACTCAATACTTCACGTAATATACTGAAAGGTTCTGACATTTAATTGTCTAAGTCCCTAAGCTGACTCGATCTAACCTTTTGACCACAAGGTCTCTACGTCCGACGAGGTCGAATCGCTTCGATACCAAAATGTAACACCTCATATTTCTATCAAGTAGAAATACTAAAGCGTACTTAATGGCATACATCAGAGATACATTTCCTGCTTAGATTTACATCTTTACAAGAATAGCGGAAACGATACATAACTTAGAATAAGTTCAAGTTAAAAATTTGTAAACAAAGATACAAGGGAAAACCATAATCTAATAATAGAAGAACTACGTCTTCCATTTCCTTCTCGAACACGCCATCCACTCGTGCCATAAAGGATCTTCTTTCCCTGTTACTCTGAAAAACAACAACATTTGTAGGGTGAGACAACTTGTCTCAGTGAGTCTTACCGTGACCCCTTACCTATCACTCGGTCCATTTATAAAACCATAATTAGTAATTCAAAAAGAATTACAATAACAATCAATCATGTGTAATCCGATAAAGGAATTACATAAGAGTTCATAGTCCGATTCTTGATGACTATGTACAACTTAAATTACTTATCTATATTTCATAGCCCAATTCTTGATGGCTATGCACTATCCTCTTTATTAATCACTTGTGACATGTCACCAACAACCTAAAGAAGCTCGAGTGACAAAATCACAATATACACATTTAAAAGTTTTAGCACATCACTCCGCAAGCTCGAGTGAACCCCCATAGCTAATAGGAGCGCAAATCCTAAGAGCAGCATAAATATATGAACGGGGCCTAGGTCAAGGGCTCATGACTTCCCTCACCTAGCATGCTAACAAAAACAGGGTCGTCACCCCGACTCGATATAATATATATATCACACCCGCATTGGGCTCCTATACTAGATATAATTTATATATCACACCCGCATTGGGCTCCTATACTCGATATAATATATATATCGAAACATAACTCAATGCATAATATGTGGTGATAACATATTATTATACGCACACGCTCATGAAAATCCGTCCCAAAGAAAAAATTGAGTTATAAAACTTTTGGTTCCCACTGTACTCTAGATTTTCCTGGTTTTTCAAATGTTCAAAACATTAACCGTTATTTCAAAACCACTTTGAATTTGCATAAAAATTTATAACGAAAATTCGGCAGAGTTTCCTCTGAAATATGGACATCCCAAAATACAATAATCACCTGTAAAACCAGTCCAGACATCAATTTGTTCAAAAATCATTAATTCCCTTTACATATACAAAATTTACGGTTTTCAAAAGATTTGAGAATTCAACCGAATTACACCAAACAACTTTAAAACCACAAACCAAACAAACATTATCATCCATATACGCTATGGGTGGTTAGGAAAAGGATTTAAAAGAAGTTTGAAGCAGAGCGGAGCGTCGAAACGAAACATCGGGAATTGGGAACATAGGAACTTCTCAACTCAATGCCCAATTCCGTTCCGTTTCGTTCTCCGATCGATCCCAAACTGTATTTCAATCCGATTCAACCACGCACAACTACAGCACACATATATTCAGTCCAAACATAACAATTCAAAAATCAAATCATTATGGTTTCGTTTTAAATTTTCAAACACGCATCATTTTCGTAAAATAGCGTTTTTGACTCTAAAATTCTCGAAACTCCAAATTTCGAAAACCGTTCAAACATAACATAAACAACATTTTAAAATTCCCTAAACGTGAGTAAAACTCACCTCGTGTGATGAAAATCACACATAACCGAAACTCTCCGAAGCTCAATCGATCCGTAACACACTGTCATACCCCAATTTTGTCCTACTAGTTGAAAATCAAAAAAAAAAAGATTGTATCTTTGTAAATACTCAATGTTAATAAGCATTTTTCTCGTTTTTAGAAAACCCCAAAATATGTGGCTCGTTTTGTAGGTCTCGGCTGCACAAATGTGTTCGTCATCAATTTAGCATTTCTTATTCTCACCGTGCGCGCGTATTCATTTCGAATCGTATGCTCGTACCTAGTCTCGTTGTTGCGTATTATTTCTATCTGTGCGCGTATTTCGATTCTTGTGTGCGCGCGCTCGCGTCTCGTCATTTACGCGTAATGGTTTCGCTATTTATGTTAGTGGTATTTAGTTGTTGTTAGTAGTTATCAAAATAGGAGACATCACCAAGTAATCAAATGTAATATATTTATTTAAATCTGTCCCCTTTGTACAAAAAAAGAATCAAATAATTATACATCAAATAAACAAAGGAAGTCAAACAAAAAAAAATACAAAACAACAAAGATGCTGTTGTTGCTGCCGCAGGGGTATTTTGAGCTACTAGCTCAAACTTCCTTCTTCATGTCCCCTTGTTTGGTACTCATTTTGGGCAAAAACATCTCAACTTTAACAGCACTACCACCTTGCCTTAGCCGCTTTGCGCGCCTCTCTCTCTCACATCAGATCTGGCCGCCTTGGTCTCCCATGGGTTTTGTTCCCCTGCTCAAATACCACACCTACACCACACCAATACCCCAATATAAATAGCAACACACAGACACAGCAAAAAGGGAACACAACACAGAGCACATACACGCTGCAAACAAAATACACACACAGACAGTGAAGAAAACGAAAATCAAAGGAGAGGGGAGAACACAGAGAAAACATAACTGAGAAGAAGAAGGAGAAGGAAAAAAAATACAAGCACAACTTATCTTTTTCAGTCACTGCAACAACAATCACTGTCGTTTTCTCTCCTTCTCTCTCCCTGGACCGTCGTCACCACCACGCCGGAACCACCATCACGCCAGAACCACCACCGCGCCGAAACCATCACGCCAGAACCACCACCGCGCCGAAACCATCACACCGGAACCACCACCACGCCGAAACCACCACCAAACCGAACCACCATTCGCGACCTTCCACCTTCATCGTCGCCCCCCCGTCGCGCGCCGCCCAGACCGCCGTAAGCTTCTCTCTCTCTCCCTCTCTGTCTCGCCGTTTTCTCTCTTTCTCTCTCTTGAAGACTCTCTCTCTCTGTTTATGGAAATGAAACGATGCTGAGGGAGAAAGTAGGTTAAGTTCTTTGCTTATCTCAGCATGGGCTGGGTTTTGGGTCTCCTTGTTTTTTTTTTAAGTTTTTGTTTTAAATCTGTTAGCTACTTACACCCCCTCCGTTAATAATACCACCCCCTGTAATTAATCACACCCCCATGTTTTGATTACAGCCCTTTTTTTAAATAAAATGTGGACTTATGTTTCCTTTGGTTCTCATACTTATGTTTAAAAATATTGTCAAGTTGATTTTGTTGTTGTTCCTTGCTTGATGATGTTTAAGAAATTGTTGCTCACATGTCATTAGTTTAACTAAGATCATTCTATGCCTATAATCAATTGTTTACTTGTTTTCGATGCTACTTAAATTGTCTTGACTTAACTGTGTGCCGTTCCCTCAACGTGTATGACCTCCTAATGAAGACGTAAGCCTGCATGCCTGTTGTAGCATAGAGTCATTAGGGTAAATGCACTTCTCCTCACACACACACATTTGTTTTGAGAAATTCACCTTGCATCCTTGACAATTGAATCTTTGATTGTATCGGCATGTTTAGTCTTAGTTGATGTGTGACATATGCATGATTATTTGATTATTGAATGTGTTTGAATTTTGTAGCCAATTATTGATAATAACTCCACCCTTTTCCCAAAAGTCATTCAAACTCTTTTCTAATTAACACAAGTTATTAGTGACTATCACCCAAAGCTTTGGCTTGTTTGATTGTCATGAACGCTATCATGAGTTATTAGTAATGATCACTCAAAGCCTTTGCTTGCTTGATCATTATGAAAGCTCTTCCCTTCTCCAAACCCTTTCAAACATTTTCATCTTAAAATTAGAACTACGCCGCTTTGATTCCCATTTGGGATACGTAGGAGCGAGTCTCGTTCTCGTCAGCGCAATAAACAAAAGTCATTTTCATAAAACAAACGTCAAACCCATTGTTGCTGGTGGCTAATCGTAACCTTTGTTCGCCTAGTCATTGGTGGCAATGGCTTTTCCTAAAAGAACAATAAGCGGTGATCACCCATAACCTCTCATTAGTTTGATCATTCGTGCCAATCAATCTCTTTTCAAAAATCATTTTCAAAAGAACAAATAAAAACGAGTCGCTACTAACAGTCAATCGAAACCTTTGTTCGTCTGACCAGTGGCAGTGACTCTCATTTTCAAGAGTACTTAGCGGTGGTTACCCATAACCTTTGTTAGTTTAATCATTCGCTGAATACTCGTCCTATTTCGAAAACTCATTAAACAAGATAAAAAACAAAAACCTTTTCACGACAAACAAGAACTACGTAGCTTTGAATTCTCCATCGCACTAGGAGATACGTAGGGCGAGAAGCCAATTCGCGTCAGCGCCAAAAATAAAAAAATTTATTAAGTTTTCTCGGTTATCTCCAAATAAGAAATAAATAGGCAAATCTAGGTATCTTTCAAATCAAACGTTAAAACCACACACTTAATTAAAGGTTCCTCTCGAGAGAGGACGCGTGGGGTGCTAATACCTTCCCCGCACGTAATCGACCCCCGAACCTATATCTCTAGTTTTCAAAAGACCATCTGCCTTGTTCAAAAGACCTTTTTTCAATGTTTTGGTCTTAAAATTAAAATATTGGTGGCGACTTCAAAAATTTTCCACGTTGTACACTGAGAAATCCAAACAGGATTTTTCGGGGTGCAACAGCTGGCGACTTCACTGGGGACCTTTTTTTAAAAAGACGAGGGTCAAACCTAACTAATTAAAATGTGTGGTTTAATGTATTGTTGATTTGACTAATACCTTGTTTGCCTTCATTTTTATTGTTTTTTTCTTCTTATCATTGATTGTAGGCATATGCCTTTGTCTTCTTCTATGTTTATTCCTTATTTCTTCTTCTACTCCTTTTCTTATTGCTTATGCCCGTGCATTCTTCCAATCCCCATGACCCCTTCTTCTTCGCTCCCTTTTCTTAAGGTAAGCTCATGCATTTCCCCCTCTCTTATCATGTTCCCCTTCTCGCCTCCCTTTCTTAAGGTAAGAAGTGCAATGTTGTTGGCACCCTAGGCTAGTTTATATTGGATTGATATTGAACCCTAGGGTAGACAAACATGTTATTTGCAACCTATCTCTGACTCGCTCTGGGTTTTCATTTCGTGGGGTAGTGCTAGGAAAATGCCCTAACACACACTACACTTATACCTTGTGATTACATGTTTTGAGTGGGACCATAACCTGTGTCCGCAAAACTTAGGAGAGTGGATTCGAGTAGTGAGAGCCCATCGGGACCTTTGTCCGTTTGGCTACTTATGAAAGTTTCAACCAGAGTTGTGCTCTTTCATGATGCCTCACACCTAGCGGTTTCTTTGCATTTGTGGGGAGTTTTGTGAAAGTGGACGTGGCTCTGTGGCCTTGTGAGGAGTGAATAGAGCTACATGGGAGGATTACCCTTTAAATTGCCCTAGATCGTAGGTCTCACCCTTTTAGGTCACAAGGCGTTTCCAAAATTGTGTGTTGCATTATTACATCTAGTTTAATTCTTTTCCTTCAACAATTTTCAAAAAACAACAAAATCAAAAATAATATATTTTTCCTTCTCTTTCATAAATACCTATATGAGGTGGCATGTAGGGTATATCGCCTCCTAAATTTTCAAACCACTACTGTAAATATCTTTCTTTATGAAAATAATATCCTCATCATCCGCACTTTGCATCATAACATCATGCATTACATAAGCAAAATTCTAAAAAAAAAAATAATAATAATAAAGTCATGTGCATATGCACCGCATTCATTTACTCATTCATACTTGTACTCATAAAAATGTTCTACCAACGTAAAAAGAAAGGCAAGTTGGTTCGCCAACACCGACATCGCACTCGTCTACAAGCAAGATTGATGGCTAGCAATCGTGATTTCGAGATTGAGGACCGCCCGGTCAAGATGAGTTGGTGTGGAGATTCTTAACCTCGAGCAGTTGGTGATAACTCATATTTATATGAGTTATTTATACTTATTCAAAGATAAATCATGCAAGTTCTCTAGCAATTGTAGGTTGATTCTATTAGTTTTCTCGTTAGTTTATTGTTTCTTAGTTAGCTAGGGGCTAAATTACGAGTTCTGTGGCATTTTGGCACCAATTGGTGCCTTTGTGAGCATTTTGATGCTTTTTGTGCTTGTGCAGAAATTTAGAGCCGAACGTCGCAACGCCCTCACCACGCCCGAGCAAGGGCAGCAGAGCAAGAGTGAAATATCTCGCTTTATGGCGCACTAGCAATGATGGTTAAAGATTCGAGAAAGTCGAAGATCTTCTATTCCCCATGTCTTGACAAGGATGATGACGATCTTAGCAATCGCATGATGTCGGTTGAAGTAGTGCGAGCAGGCTTGGTAGGTGGGCAAATGACATCGCAACATGTGACCCATTTGGCTATTTAATGGAAGACTTGTCTCTCTCTAGATATGCATACACACACCGCATCATACCACCACACCTCCATCATCTACCTTCCTCCATTGTTGAAAGAGTTCTCAAAACGAAGTTACGGACACGAACTTCGGCTTTTTGAACTCTACTCAACTCCATTTCCGATCATAACCACTACTATGAAGCTCGACGTTGTAACGTCTCTGGTGCATCGCATGCGAGAAAGTTACTTAGGTGTATCTTTTGCACTCGCTTTCTTTTCGATTATGTATGGTATTTTAACTTCTTATCTTTCTGTAGAGATGCTCAAAGCATGAGCTAAACATTTTGTAGTTGGGTTGTTGTTTTGCATGTAATGAATTTCTAGTTAAATGTTATGAAGTATTGACGCTTACATGTTTTAAATCTTTGCATGATAATATTTCCAAACTTGTTTTGAGACTCGATCACTTAAAATAGGTAGATTCATAGGTACATGGACATGGTCTATGAAAAGAACTCAAAGATTTATATGAACGAAAAGGTGCACTAAAGACATTTAGGCATTTTTATCTAAGTCTAGACATAGAAAGGATAAATAGTTCATAGAACATTCTTTGTGGGTGCTTAAAATACGAGAGTGGGCCTATTTAGAACCTGACATAGGACCTCTTATACTTGAAACTCGACGTTTTGTCTTTGAAAAGCATAGCTCTTTTGCAACAAATGTTCAAACGTGGCCACGTCTATACTGAGAATAGCATTTGTACGTAATAACGTGTAAACGTTATAACGTCTGACTAGAGAGGAATTACTTGCATGCAACAACCCAACTCATTCTCATCCATATTCACAACCACTATCTTATTTACTTGTTTTATTTATGTTCCTAGTTTTAACACCAACTTTTAGTGCCGATTTGTTACTTGTTTCACTTGTGTTTTAAGACTTGAACTTTGAAAGTACAATCAATCCTCGTGGGAACGATCTCTTACTTATATCCACTCTATTACTTGTACGACGTGTATACTTGCACTAAATTTGCGAATACCACACTATTTTACACGCAAACAAGTTTTTGGCGCCGTTGCCGGGGATTGTAGTAACTTTTATTGTTCAAAAGTATTAAAACACAAGTTGAAAGAATTTTACTGTGTTGTTTGTTGTTTCTGTGTTTGAACAGGTAGACGCTACAGCGTATGCTTAGTTCCAATTCAAGCTCTAGTTCAACTGAACTAGGGAGTGAATTTGCATTGTGCTTTATGTCTGTAGTTGTTGCACCCCGAAAAATCCGGTTTGGATTTCTCGATGTACAACGTGGGAAGGTTTATGAAGCCGCCACCAATATTTTAGTTTTGAGACGAAAACATTGAAAAAACGTCTTTTTATACAAGGCGGGTGGTCTTTTCGAACACAAGAGATGTAGGTTCGGGGGTCGGTTAGGTGCGGGGAAGGTATAAGCACCCGCACTCTCCTTTCTACCGAAGGGAACCTTTAATTTGATGTGTGGTTTTGAAATGTTTGATTTGAAACGATCGTTCTACTTCTTTTCTTTTCTTTTGATTGAGAAAATATTTTATTGGAAACGAGAAAAAGAATATTTTTGGATATCCTTGAAAAGCGGAACAAAACAAGGATTTTTAAAAGCGTGCTTGACGGACAGAACCCGCTCCTACGCACTTCCTCACCGAGATGAGGATCAAAGCTACGTAGTTCTCGTTTTGTGCGTCCAAGACGGCTTTAGTGAAAAAGAAGTGTGTTTTTGCGTCCAAGACGGCTTTAGTGAAAAAGAAGTGTGTTTTGCGTCCAAGACGGCTTTTTTTGATTTTCTTGAAAAGAAGCGCGTTGGTGTTTTTTTTTATCGTAGGGGTTCTCGTCCGAATCAGCAGTCCACTAACCCTAAAACAAAGACATCCCGCCCGCATTTTGACGACGTGCCCCCTACTTATTGAAAAAACGATCTTTTTTGATTTTCTTAGGAAAAAGGTTTATAATCATTAATTATTTGTTTTATTTCTCACAAGTATCCTAAGACGTTTGAGCTGTACAGCTCCGGTCTCAGGACGCTAGACAACATCGGCCGTTACGTCCGACTTGCCTCCTTATGAGTTTTGAAAAAGGTTATTTATTGATTTGATTAACTTGTGAAAGCGATTTGAAGGGTATTGACTCTTGGAAAAAGCCTTTTGAAAAAGATTTATTAGAATGGTTAAGAAAAGAATTTGAGGGTGGCATTGGCCACAAAGAAAAGAAAGTAGAACATTCAATCAATTTTCAAGTCAAAACCAAGGTACAATACTTACCAACTCGCACGCAAAGTAATCAACAATTAGAACACAAGTACACTCATTACCACTTACAACACAATACATAAGAATGATGTTGAATCATCCACAATTAATGGTATGTCTATGTG
Organism: Oxytropis ochrocephala; assembly: GCA_020916435.1. Classification (NCBI taxonomy): domain Eukaryota; kingdom Viridiplantae; phylum Streptophyta; class Magnoliopsida; order Fabales; family Fabaceae; genus Oxytropis; species Oxytropis ochrocephala. The sequence goes on from CM037095.1 coordinate 66,143,072, forward strand.
AGACCGACGACCATCAAGTGAGTTGCCAAGAGATGCTCATGAGAGAAGGATTGCGAAATTAGGGATCAACTTTTAAACCCTAGGCCGAATTGAACACAAACACAAAGGGTATTCACAAGTTGCTATGAGCAATTAACAAAGAGAAGCACAAACTTGCATTGGAAATTAAAAGCAATTTGAATCCTTTGAAATAATCTTCCACACTACTAGGCATATGCACTAAGCATGAGTGGGGATCCTTTTACACATCATCAACAATTAAAACAATCAACTCAAGAATGGAAGGTTGAATCATATTTAAACAATCCTCTCACTTAGGTTAAAGTGCATGAAGCACAAGTGAGCCTCATATTGCCAATCATCAACCAACAACAAATGACAAGCAAATTAGGTCAAAGCAAACTTAAGAAAAATCACTTTAAATTCTACTTCAATTTGGTTTTACAACTAAAATCACAAACACTAATTCACATCCTAACTTGCAAAGCAAAACAACTTTGAAACAATTTTTTACTTTTTTCAAGACTTAACAACAATTATTTTTGTGGTTCAAGCATATCAACTAGGCACATAATGGACCACAAGGCCAAGCCTATTGTAGCTAAAACCCCATTTATTTCATGCAAGAATAAAAAGAATGAACAAAACAACAAATCCCTAAAAGCTAGCATGAAACCGAGGGCCTATTTGCCCAAAAATCATCAAATTCTTTCATCAAAATTTACTTAATCACATAAATAAACATGCATACATGATAAACAATAAAACAAACTAAAGCCCCCAAAATTGAGTCCAAACCGAAACCATATTCACAAAAATCCAAGTCTAAAACATCAAGATTCAACAACAAGCATGGTTTATCATTAACTCACAAAATTAGTACACAATTAATCAAGCATTAATCAACTCAAATCATTTAATGAACAAGAATATTCAAAGGATCATGGATTAGGCTCAAAGTTGAGGCAAAAAGAAAAGGAAAATATGCTTTTATTTGGTGAAAATCACATGAGCAAAGATTAAATCACAAGAACACCACATAATCACATATAGTCACAAGAACAAATTATTTAGTGGGTGATGGACCAGCTCTCACCCACAACAGCCCCTAATCTACATTTAAAATGATGTTATGAAATGCAAATATAAGTTGAAAAAGGTTTTAATGCAAGGAAATTGATGAAAATGCAAAGGGGTTTAGATTATACCTTAGCTTCAAGCTAAATAAGAGTAGAAATGAAGATCAAGAGTAACAAAACACCAACAATCCTCAAAAGCTTAGCAAGAACAGCCACACAACCTTGAAGAAACAACCCTTTTGATGATGTCAAAATGGAATCAAGGATGAAAGAAAGAAGGTATATGAGTATGGAAGTAGTTTGAAGTGATTTGGTGGATGAAAATTGAAAAGAGAATGGAGGAGGAGGAAGAAGAAGGTTTCGGCTGTGGGAGCTGGAGAGGAGAGCTGATGGTGTGCTAGGTTAGAAAATGAATGAGAGTGTGTCCATGTGAGTCTCTTATTTTTGGGTTTTTATATGAAGGCCATTTTAAGGGTATTTGTGACAATGTGCTTTTGTAAACCACTAGGATTTGAGATAGAATTTAAATGGAGGGTCAAGATTGCAATGCACAAGGATTAGGGACACTCAAGAAACACAAATCAGCTGGTGGTGAAGAGGTACACACGGTTTTGGTGAGGGTTTTGGAGAGCAAAAATTGTTGAGGGCATTTAGGTCTTTTTACATTGAGTTATGGCCTAGGATTTGATCACAATTTTTAATCAATGGCTAAGGATCATTTCACAAGGATCATGGGCATGAAAAAGCACAAAAATAGGCTGGAATGGAGCTGGAATTCGCAGCACACAAGTGAGAGAATGAGTGGAATTGCAAATGGTACTATTGTACTATACATGATCATTCAAAATTCAAAAGAAGATAGAATATTCCTTTCTAGATTATTCTTCTAAATTCATGCCATTTTGGGCCATATCCCATGATTCAATGATTGGGCTCTGAATTTCATGACTTCACCAATCCCAAAATTGATTTAGTACCCCACCCGGAGAAAAATGACCATTTTGCCCTTTTGTTCAAAAATCGAATTTCATGCAAAAATATTCCAATGATGAACACAAATGCACAACTCCCCTCATTTGAACCCAAATAAATTCCTCAAGAGATGCATAGTGATTTTTACTGGGAAATTGTCTGTTTTAGTGAAATGACCAAAATGCCCTTTTGGTCAAAAACCCTAATTTTGCCCCAAAATTCAACTTTTTGCATTGAACATGTCTCCCCACTCCAAACATCATTTTAAAAACAATGAGATGACTTTTAGAACCCAAAAATGCATGCCCAATGGCTTTTCCTGAGAATTTTCCTCTTTCTGTGAAATTACCAAAATACCCTTTTTGACCTAAAAACCCTAATTAGCTCAAAAATGCATTTTCATTCTAAACATGATCCTAAAACCCTTGGATGACTTTTAAAACTCTAAAATGCATGCCAAGCCTTAATTTATTTATTTTTGGTTGAAAATTAGGGTTTTGACCTGCTTTGACAAAATTGGGGTATGATGAAGAGTGTGTTTTCTTTGTTGTTATTATTATTATTGTTTGTGTTGAGTGATTTGAAAATATATATATATATATATATATATATATATTCCACTTTATGCCATGGACCATTGGAGTTCTTACTCTATGCAAGAATTGAATGCTCAACAACAATATTTCAATTATGATTTCCATGAGAGTGAATATGAAAGGGGGTCATTATGAGGAAAATTCCATGCCCATGACTGCCCAAAATATGGATTATGGAATGGGAAATGTTATGTATGAGCAAGATTCATATTCTCAAGCTCAAACAAGAGGATTATATGAGAACAACTCAATTCAAAGAACTCTTAACTCATTCCATTGAATATATGAAGGTGCATCGTGACAACTTTGAAGCTTCATGTAAGAATGTAGAGGCTCACATTAAGACGATTATGGAGCATCTAAAAGAAGAGAGTTGTATTGAAGATGTGGTTGAGCAAGAGGAAGAAAAAGAAAGTGTAGAATATGAACGTGAATGTGGTCATTTGGAAATAGTGGAAGAAAAACAAAAATATTGTGTAGTTGTAGAAAAGAAAAAAATCAAAAAGCAGTGATTTGAGGAAGAAAATCCAAGGTTGAGGTATGAAAAGAGTCATGTGACAATTGAGATTCAACCTTTGGTAATTGAAGAAAATAATCCCCATAAAATGAACGTCAATTTTTTCAAGTGAGGGAGAATTCCTACCCCAAATGTTTATTGGTTGATGCATGGGAACACTTGCTTCCATATGCCAAATACATGGGATTTCTGACCAAAAAGAGAAAGCGGAAGGATGATGTCTTCTTCTTGTCCTATTATCCACCCTAACTTGGGTTTTGAATTCCAAGTCTGGCTGAAGACTCTTAAAGCAAGCGCTCTTGGGAGGCAACCCAATGATTGTTGATTAACCAACACTTTTTGTGTCTTTTAATTTTTGTTTTGTAGGAATGAAGGCTGAAGAAAGGAGAAAGTAAAGGTGGTAGGCGTTATAACGTCTCGAAGATACACTAGACGTTGGCACGCCTCATTGTCCGGGCAATGTTTAAATGAAAAGAAGAAGGAAAAGAAAAAGACAACCGCTCAAGCAAGAATCCCCACTAGCAGAGTGGAAGCATCGGTCGTGCTCTCAACAAGTAATTTAGCCCTATTTTTAGTAGTAGAATAGTTGTAGTTTTCATTTACGTAGAAATAAATAAGCGCCCAACGTGATAACGTCTGCTTTCAATGTTGGATAGTTAATAGTCGATAATTTGTTTGTTTGTGTCCTGCTTAAATGTTCCTCTCCCATTTAAAAAAAAAAAAAAAACACAAAGCTTTTTATCATTAAGCGGTGAGGACACTTTGCTTAACTCTAAGTGTGGGGAGAATTCCAAAGAATTCTAAGTTTTTGTTTCGCTTTGTACAAGCATGAAATCAAATGAAAAATCGGTTTGTGTTCCCACTCTATTAAGCATTGAAAATAATTCTCTTTGGGCTAAATCTAGTGATGAATGTGTATGTGTGAGTAGGCGATGCATGCTTAGATGAATAGAATTGATTGGCTCCCACACAAACTCTGTTTTGAGGAAAAACCTAGTTAGCTAGGGAATATTTTATGCTGAAGCTAGTTTTGGTTGACTATGGTGATTGTAAAACTTGATTAAAAACTGAGAGTAGCAGTAGAAGCTAAGTTTGGGGGTGAATCAAGTTGTACTAAGGCTGGGTGCAAAGACTGCAGGATGGTTAGTGCAGGTGTAGTGTGAGTGCAACGTTGTAACGTCTACCCGTAACGTTATAACGTATGCCGTGTGTGTTGTGTTTTGTGTTTCAAACGTTATAACGTCCCACCTATAGACGTTGTAACGTCTACTCCAAAAAGACCAAAAAGAGTGTGTTGTTGTAAATAAGTGGAAAATCCACAAGTGCTTTGTGTTTTGCTGCAATACCCTGAAACAAATACTGGGCAACCCAATATATGAAGTAAAAAAAAAAAAAAAAAAAAAAAAAAAGAAGAAAAAAAAAAAAAAAAAAAGAATTCCAAGTGGAATGAATCAAAGGAAGCTGCTCAGTAATGAGGGGGTTGCAGTCATTTGCGTGTGTGGATCCAGAAAAATAGTTGCACTAACCTAGTCCTAGCACCCAATTAAGACCCTTTGTCATGCTTCAAATAAACCCCATTTCTTATGTGAAAATGTTAGCCTATTCTCTGTTTTGAAAGATGTTTTGCTCTCACCAAATGGAAACCACTCTTTCATAGGTCGGAATAACTTCAACCTAGCTAGGAATGGAATTAATGCAGAGGTCACACACTCACTTTGGGCGATAATGAATCTAGAATTTAATTGTGCATTGGTGCGTGAGTGTGTAGAGAATTAGCCCTTGAGAATAATTTTTGATCAAATGATTGAGTAGAATGCAACTTTCTTTGGTGTAGTTGATTTCATGCATTTACTGTTAATTTTGTTTTGTCTTGATTGCTTGAGGACAAGCAATGATTTAAGTTTGGTGTGATAACTCATATTTATATGAGTTATTTATACTTATTCAAAGATAAATCATGCAAGTTCTCTAGCAATTGTAGGTTGATTCTATTAGTTTTCTGTTAGTTTATTGTTTCTTAGTTAGCTAGGGGCTAAATTACGAGTTCTGTGCATTTTGGCACCAATTGGTGCCTTTGTGAGCATTTTGATGCTTTTTGTGCTTGTGCAGAAATTTAGAGCCGAACGTCGCAACGTCCTCACCACGTCCTCGAGCAAGGGCAGCAGAGCAAGAGTGAAATATCTCGATTATGGCGCACTAGCAATGATGGTTAAAGATTCGTAAAGTCGAAGATCTTCTATTCCCCATGTGTTGACAAGGATGACGATGCTTTGTAGCAATCTGCATGCGGTCGCTCGTAGTGAAGTGCGAGCAGCTTGGCTTGGTAGGTGGGCAAATGACATCAGCAACATGTGACCCATTTGGCTATTTAATGGAAGACTTGTCTCTCTCTAGATATGCATACACACACCGCATCATACCACCACACCTCCATCATCTACCTTCCTCCATTGTTCAGAAAGAGTTCTCAAAACGAAGTTCTGGACACAGACTTCGGTTTTTTGAACTCTACTCAACTCCATTTCCAGTCATAACCACTACTGTGAAGCTCAGACGTTGTAACGTCTCTACAGACTGCATGCAGGAAAGTTACTTAGGTGTATCTTTTGCACTCAGTTTCTTTTCGATTATGTATGGTATTTTAACTTCTTATCTTTCTCAGAGATGCTCGGCATGAGCTAAACATTTTGTAGTTGGGTTGTTGTTTTGCATGTAATGAATTTCTAGTTAAATGTTATGAAGTATTGACGCTTACATGTTTTAAATCTTTGCATGATAATATTTCCAAACTTGTTTTGAGACTGATCACTTAAAATAGGTAGATTCATAGGTACAGACATGGTCTATGAAAAGAACTCAAAGATTTATATGAACGAAAAGGTGCACTAAAGACATTTAGGCATTTTTATCTAAGTCTAGACATAGAAAGGATAAATAGTTCATAGAACATTCTTTGTGGGTGCTTAAAATACGAGGAGGGGCCTATTTAGAACCTAGACATAGGACCTCTTATACTTGAAACTCGACGTTTTGTCTTTGAAAAGCATAGCTCTTTTTGCAACGAATGTTCAAACGTGGCCACGTCTATACTGAGAATAGCATTTGTGCGTAATAACGTGTAACGTTATAACGCCCGACTAGAGAGGAATTACTTGCATGCAACAACCCAACTCATTCTCATCCATATTCACAACCACTATCTTATTTACTTGTTTTATTTATGTTCCTAGTTTTAACACCAACTTTTAGTGCCGATTTGTTACTTGTTTCACTTGTGTTTTAAGACTTGAACTTTGAAAGTACAATCAATCCTCGTGGGAACGATCTCTTACTTATATCCACTCTATTACTTGTACGACGTGTATACTTGCACTAAATTTGCGAATACCACACTATTTTACACGCAAACAGCTGGCTCAAGAGAATCAGGCTTTGAAGACCAAAGTTCAGGCTATGGAAGCGCAGATGGCCGAAGTAATGAGTATGCTACAAAATCTGAGGGGTGGGGCTGTCGCTGGGGCTGCCACTGTTATGAATCCTGAAGGGGTTGTTACTTTCGTTTCTCCTCCGGTGACCGCTGAAGTTACAACTACTCACACTCCTCCCGGACCAGGGGTCAGTCACTTTGCCCATTCTCCAGGGGTGAGCGGACAGAATCACCCGAATGCACAGGCATGGGGATGCCAATGGGTTATGTGCCGTCCGCTGCTGAAGCTATTCCTGTGGGGTCGAGTCAACCTGCCATGGTTATACCTAGTGGAGCTGCTATTGGACCACAAATTCATACTCCTAATCCCGGTATTGTGCTGCCAAGAAGTTCACCTAGTCATACTCTGGGAGTTGCCGTAAATCCTCAAAATATTGTCCATCATATGGGAAACCCCGCTCGATATGGGGTTATTATCACGATGCGGGAGCTATCCACAAGGTCATTTGTTTGAGAACACTCAAAGATAGGGATCGGTATCACTTGCTTGAAGAGCATTTAAGAGCTATGGAAGGATCGGGTACTAGAGCCAAGGATGCCCGAGATTTGTGCCTTGTCCCAGATGTCGTCATCCCTCCTAAATTCAAAGCACCTGACTTTGATAAATATCGCGGCACTGGATGTCCATCGAGCCATTTGACAATGTATGTTAGAAAAATGGCCGCTTATGCTCATGATGACAAGGTGCTCATTCACTATTTCCAGAACAGTCTGACTGGGGCATCGTTAGATTGGTATATGCAGCTACAATCCTCCGATATTCACAGTTCGAAGGATCTCTCTAAAGCATTCCTGAAACAATACCAGTATAACATGGACCTTGCTCCCGACCGGTCTCAATTACAGCACATGAGTAAAGGAGATAGAGAATCATTCAAAGAATATGCTCAAAAGTGGAGGAGCATAGCTGCTCAGGTGAAGCCGCCATTGACTGAAAAAGAGATGGTGTACATGTTTATGGAGACTCTTCCAGTGTTGTATTATGATAGGTTGGTGGGGAGTGTTTCATCCAGTTTCTCAGATATGGTTGTCATTGGAGAACGATTGGAGCACAGTGATTACGCGCAAATGAAAAGATTCTTTGGAGGTTTTAACAATTCTAGTGGACAAAAGAATCCCTTTTCCAACTTCCCCAAGAAGAAAGAAAGGGAAACCAATGTTATTACTGCAGGGGGAGGCCCATCTTTCACTTTCTCCACAACAAATGAGTGCCATTTTTCTGTTCCCACCTCGGCCACAACAAACTAATTCAGGTCACAGAGCCCAGAACTATCAAGAGAAGAGGCGTGCGAGTTTTGATCCGATTCCGATAACCTATACTGAGTTGTTCAATCACCTTGTCTCAAAGAATTTGGTCAATACTCGTCCCATGAAGCCTATGCAACCTCCCTTTCCTAGGGGATACAATGCTGATGCTACTGTAGCTTTCATAATGGAGGGGTCGGTCACACGGTGGAAGATTGCAAGGCTTTCAAACATGTAGTCCAGGATTTGATTGACGCCAACTGGCTCTCTTTCAAGCGAGAATGGTCCAAGCACAACTACAAACCCCTGGCTTGGGACATGGGATACCATCCGCTAATGCGATGAAGAGTCTCGTGGGACAAACAATGATAAAAATGTTGAGTGTATCCGCACTCCTCTTGAAAATATACATCTTTGAAATGCGTCTTAGTTATGGTGTTATCAAGAAAGGTCATGTATGTGTCTTGATCCTTCATGTGTAGCGCTTTGCGAAGTTTTTAAGCCGCTTTGCAAGACTTGATGGATCGTTATGTGGTTCGAGTGGGAGTGGTTGAAAAGGAAGAAAGTGTGTTGATGTTGCGATCCTCTCCTTTCCGCTATGTGGAAGTAGCCGAAGAGTCCTTGGAAACTTCTTTTCAATCTCTCGAGATTGCCAATACTGTGTTTGGAGGGAGTGAATTGCCATCGCCCGTGATAAAGTTGTCGAAAGATGAAAAGATGGTTGCAAGGATCATGATGGGTCAGGGATACCAGCCGGGACGTGGTTTGGGAAAAGCAGGACAAGGAATTCTTGCTCCTGTCCAGCTGAAAGAAAACAAGGGTCGTTACGGGTTGGGATACCACTCAAGTGAGGCTGAAAGGAAGAAGTTGGCTAAAGAGAGAAGAGGTGAGTGGTTGGCCAAGCTGGGAGGCCAGGACCCACGGTCAAAGAGGATCCCCATCTGTGACATCCGTTAGAGCTTCAAGAGTGCAGGGTTACTAGACCCAGATCAAATTACTGCTGTTGAGGACGGTTTAGAGGATGAAGAGGGCAGCACCAGCTTAGTCCGTCGTTGCCTTGCTAAGGAAGAGCTCAAAAATTGGGAAGCTGTCGACTTGCCCATCACTTTTAGTGCAAAGTAATGATTGTAATGCACTCCTTTGGCTCTGCCCAAGGCCTCAGGATAGCTTGTTAGGGCATGCATGTTTTTATTTTCAATGACACCATCATCAATAAAAACACTTGTTTTGAATTCCATCAATAAAATCTCTTTTTCTTCATTTATCTTTTCTTTTCTTGCGCTTTATTTTGTTTGTTTCGCTTTTCATTCTACTTTCTGCTTCTACGAATGCAGATCAAAAGTAATTATCTCTGAAAATAACAGTGCCAATGATTCCTATTATGACTTTGATCACCCAATTAACTAAACCGAAGGGGTGTTGAGGAAGGCCGGGAAACTCCTCCGAAATTGATGAGACTAATAGAGCGGGAAGAAAAGATCATTCACCTCATGGAGAGTCGATTGAGATAATCAACTTGGGTACAGAAGAGGATAAAAGAGAGGTTAAGGTCGGTACTGCCATGGAAGATAGTGAACGTAAAAGGCTAATCCAACTCTTGCATGACTACGCTGATGCCTTTGCGTGGTCATACAAGATATGCCAGGGCTAGATACCGACATTGTTGAACACAAAGTTGCCGCGTGAAGCCGGGTGTCCACCGGTCAAACAGAAATTGAGAAGAATGAAACACGAGATGTCATTGAAAATCGGGGACGAGGTAAAAAGCGCTTTGATGCGGGGTTTCTAGCGGTGGCCAAGTATCCACAATGGGTAGCAAATATCGTCCTGTTCAGAAAAAAAGATGGCAAGGTCGGGATGTGTGTCGATTACGAGGATCTCGAGCGAGCTAGCCCCAAAGATGACTTCCTCCGCCCCATATTGATATTCGGTAGACAAGATGCGACCCAACATTCTCTATTCTCCTTCATGGATGGATATTCGTGGTACAATCGATAAAAATGGCTCCGGAAGATATGGAGAAACCACCTTCATAACTCTCTGGGAACGTTACGCTACAAAGTGATGCCTTTTGGACTCAAGAATCTCCAAAAGTGCGACTTATCGAGAGGGCAATGGTGACATTATTCCACGACATGATGCACAAGGAAATTGAGGTGTATGTAGATGATATGATTGCAAAATCCAAGACGATGAGGGCACATTGTTAATCTGCAAAAACTCTTCGAACGTTTACGGAAGTTCAAGCTCAGATTAAACCCAGCAAAAAATGCACCTTCGGTGTGAGATCCGGAAAGTTACTGGGATTTATCGTCAGTCAGAAAGGGATAGAGGTCGATCCAGATAAAGTCAAAGCAATCCTTGAAATGCCAGCACCAAAGACTGAAAAAGAGGTCCGTGGTTTCCTTGGGAGACTGAACTACATCTCAAGGTTCATATCACAATTAACCGACACTTGCGAGCCTCTCTTTAAGCTGCTGTGCAAGAACCAAAAACTAGAGTGGAGCGATGATTGCCAAAGAGCATTTGAAAGGATTAAAGATTATCTTCAGAACCCACCAATTCTGATGCCACCGGTGTCCGGAAGATCGACCACTTATCCTATATCTAACCGTGTTGGACAATTCGATGGGATGTGTGCTGGGGCAGCATGATGAATCGGGAAAGAAAGAGCATGCTATATACTACTTGAGTAAAAAATTCACTGACTGTGAGACGAGATATTCAATGCTAGAAAAGACTTGTTGTGCTTTAGCATGGGCCGCTCATCGTTTAAGACAGTACATGCTGAGTCATACAACTTGGTTGGTATCTAAAATGGATCCAATCAAATACATTTTTGAAAAAGCCGGCCTCTCACGGGGCGGATCGCTCGTTGGCAAATGTTATTATCAGAATATGATATCCTGTATGTCACGCAGAAAGCAGTCAAGGGCAGTGCACTTGCCGAGTACTTAGCATGTCAGCCGATTCTAGACTACCAACCAATGCGACATGATTTTCCTGATGAAGATATCATGGCACTGTTCGACGAGGGGAAGTCCCAAGAAAATGAAAGGTGGAGGATGATATTCGACGGTGCGTCAAATGTATGGGGGCATGGGGCGGGAGGCGTGTTGATATCTCGACAACCGCTTCATTCCCCATCATCGCAAGACTAAGCTTCTATGTCACAAACAACATAGCGAGTATGAAGCATGCATTTTGGGTATTCAAGCAGCCCTAGAATGGAAAGTTAAAAGGCTAGATGTGTATGGGGATTCACCTTGGTTATTCATCAAGTAAGAGGCGATTGGGAGACCGAGATCCCAAACCGATTCCTTATTGTGATTATGTGCAAGAGTTGATGGAGTCTTTCGACGCGAAATCAACTTTAAGCATATCCTCGAGATGAAAACCAGTTGGCGATGCATTGGCAACACTTGTCTTCCATGTTCAATGTTAATCGTGACAAGAGTTTGACCAATATCGAATTCAAAGACCGAGAGCCTACTGCGCATCATTCTTGCACAACAATAGATGAAGAGTCGATGACAAGCCATGGTATCATGATATCAAACGAAGACATCACTAATCGTGAATACCCACCGGGGCATCGAGAGAATGACAAGAGAACTCTCGAGAAGATTGTCAAGAATTTCTTCTTGAGTGGTGAAGTTCTCTACAAAAGAAACTATGATATGGTTCTCCTGAGGTGTGTTGCCAAAGAAGAAGCCGAAAGAATCATGAGAGATGTGCATGAAGGTTCGTTTGGAACCCACTCCAGTGGACACTCCAGTGGACACACTATGGCTAGAAAGATTTTGAGAGCTGGCTATTACTGGTTGCAAATGGAGTCGGATTGCTATAGTTTCGTGAGGAAGTGCCACAAGTGCCAGATCTATGTTGATCACATTCATGTACCGCCTGCTAAATTGAATGTCTTGACTACGTCTTGGCCGTTCTCAATGTGGGGCATGGACGTCATAGGTCCAATTGAACCTAAAGCATCAAATGGGCATCGTTTCATCTTGGTCGCCATTGACTATTTCACAAAGTGGGTTGAAGCTGCCTCCTATTCAAGTATAACCAGTTCAGTGGTTGCCAAGTTTGTCCAAGAAAGATCGATCTGCCGTTACGGTCTTCCCGACAAGATTATCACTGATAATGGCAGCAACTTGAATGTTGAAATGATGAAGGACACGTGCTCGAGTTCAAGATTCAAATCACAATTCCTCCCCGTACCGTCCCAAGATGAATGGGGCGGTTGAAGCGGCCAACAAGAATATTAAGAAAATAGTGCAAAAGATGGTGGTGACTTACAAGGATTGGCATGAAATGCTTCCTTTTGCGTTGCATGGTTACCGCATTTCGGTCTTGCAGATTCAACCGGGCAACCCCTTTCCTTTGGTATATGGGTCGAAGTAGTCCTCCCAATTGAGGTTGAGATACCCTCCCTGCAGGTACTAATGGAAACTAAGCCGGAGGAAGCGAGTGGGTACAAGCTCGCCTAGATCAACTAAATCTCATTGAGGAGAAGAGAATCACACCTTGTGTCATGGGCGACTCTACCAAAGAAAGGATGAAAACCGCTCGACAAGAAGGTTCGTCCCAGAGAATTCAACGAGGGGACCTAGTGCTCAAGAAGATCCCGCCTATTCAAAGTGATCCCCGTGGAAAATGGACTCCCACCCATGACGGCCCATATATAGTCAAGAAAGCCTTTTCGGAGGAGCGCGATACTCACAAATATGGACGGCGAAGATCCGAGGAACCCAGATTAATTACGATCGGTGAAGAAGTATTATGCCTAAAAGAAATAGACGAAACAAGAGAAAGGTAAGCCAAGTAAAAATAGCTCGCTAGGTTGAAAACCCGAAAGGCGGCCTAGGCAAAATCGGAGCGACCGGTGGATTGAAAACCCGCAAAGGCGATCCAGCAAAAAAATTAGTCGAAAGCTTGGGCATGAAAAGTAGACAAAGGCATACAACACCCCGAAAGTCCGGATAAGAGGGTGGTCAAAGTCATGGAAATAAATGGTTGGCACTTGTCCCCGCAGACTGACGACAAATAAATTAGCTTCTCTCTTTTCGTGTCTTTTGTAGTTTAAACTTTCAAATGTATTGAGCGATCGGCGTAGTAACTTCTCTGCATCGACCGACTTTTACATCTATAAAGTTCTCTCTTCTCATATCTGCTTGTTTTTCTATTTCCTGCTTTTTCGCCCAAAATAAGCGTTTTATGATGATGGTGACATTGATCAGAAACATGTGCATGAATCATAAAGCATCACAATCATTGCGAAATTTCTAGAAGTCATGGAAAGGAAACAACTTTTCAAAGCAAATTAAGTTCGCAAGCAAACAATTATGCTCGTAATCATTCTCAAATGACAAAATTATAAAGCAAATCTGCACTTGGCTCATACGCCACCACAATCCTAATCGGTTCCACAGTTGTGTCACGGGTTGGTCGAACCAGCAAAAGAAAAAGCCAAAAGAGCAAAAGAGCAAATGAAAAAACAGATGATCAGAAAAAAGAAAGCTGATCAAGAAAAATCAAATCAAAAGGAAAACCTCAAGAGTGTTCCGCCACATGCATCATTACACCAAAATCATAGCATTTCATGCACTCGCATAACATGCTCTCAGATAACATGCCTTTGCATAACATGCACCCATGCTTCATGCACCATCCTCGTGCATCAACCGGCGTATGCGGTACCTCAATTCAATACGCCAAAGATTGGCCATCTCAATCGATCCAATCAACGATTTGCGAATCCGCCCAAGACCCACGTGTCCCTTCAGACCAATGCGTCCGCCGGATCCCGTCGTTATCGAGCACCGACGAATCATCGCACTCCTAGGGTCCTTCGGTTTAGTTCAAATCAACGGTCCAAACAAATGACTTTGAACTCGACCTTCATTTCGCCAAGTCATCACTGAGCATGACGGATCGGCCCCCCAGACTTCGTGTCCTTCAGACTAGCTGTGCCAGTATAAAGCATAGCGTAAGTCCATCAAGGTAAAAGGTATCAGTCCCACAACTTGATATTGAACCTCAGGCCGCTCGAACAGGCCACCTGCAGAGCCCAAGTGCTCCTTCAGAGCCACAAGTGCTCCTTCAGAACTCAAGTGTTCCTTCAGAGCCACAAACGCTCCTTCTTTACTGCATTCTTTATCACTTTCTTTATTTCCTACCAGTGTCGGCCTACCAGAGGTCGATACCATCTTTACTGCTTTATTTCTTGCTTTTGCTGCCTGAGGCCGCTCGAACAGGCCACCTTCAGAGTCCAAGTGCTCCTTCAGAGCCACAAGTGCTCCTTCAGAACCCAAGTGTTCCTTCAGAGCCACAAACGCTCCTTCTTTACTGCATTCTTTATCACTTTCTTTATTTCCTACCAGTGTCGGCCTACTAGAGGTCGATACCATCTTTACTGCTTTATTTCTTGCTTTTGCTACCTGAGGGCTAGCACCAATTGATTTTCCACTGTCTTTATCGCTTTCGCCAGCTTACTGAGGGCTGGTACCAAGCTTATTTTCTGCTTTTGTCGGCCGAAGGCTGACACCCATTCAAAAAAAGAAAAATTCGGATTTCCCCAAATAAAGAGGGGCAGCTGTCATACCCCAATTTTGTCCGACTAGTTGAAAATCAAAAAAAAAAAAGATTGTATCTTTGTAAATACTCAATGTTAATAAGCATTTTTCTCGTTTTTAGAAAACCCCAAAATATGTGGCTCGTTTTGTAGGTCTCATTTTGCACAAATGTGTTCGCTCATCAATTTAGTATTTCTTATTCTCACCGTGCGCGCGTATTCATTTCGAATCGTATGCTCGTACCTAGTCTCGTTGTTGCGCGTATTATTTCTATCTGTGCGCGTATTTCGATTCTTGTGTGCGCGCGCTCGCGTCTCGTCATTTACGCGTAATGGTTTCGCTATTTATGTTAGTGGTATTTAGTTGTTGTTAGTAGTTATCAAAATTGGAGACATCACCAAGTAATCAAATGTAATATATTTATTTAAATCTGTCCCCTTTGTACAAAAAAAGAATCAAATAATTATACATCAAATAAACAAAGGAAGTCAAAAAAAAAAAAATACAAAACAGCAAATATGCTGTTGTTGCTGCCGCAGGGGTATTTTGAGCTACTAGCTCAAACTTCCTTCTTCATGTCCCCTTGTTTGGTACTCATTTTGGGCAAAAACATCTCAGCTTTAACAGCACTACCACCTTGCCTTAGCTGCTGCCTGCCCTCTCTGCTCACTGCATCTGCTGCCTTGGTCTCCCATGGGTTTTGTTCCCCTGCTCAAATACCACACCTACACCACACCAATACCCCAATATAAATAGCAACACACAGACACAACAAAAAGGGAACACAACACAGAGCACATACACGCTGCAAACAAAATACACACACAGACAGTGAAGAAAACGAAAATCAAAGGAGAGGGGAGAACACAGAGAAAACATAACTGAGAAGAAGAAGGAGAAGGAAAAAAAATACAAGCACAACTTATCTTTTTCAGTCACTACAACAACAATCACTGTCGTTTTCTCTCCTTCTCTCTCCCTGGACTGTCGTCACCACATGCCGGAACCACCATCACGCCAGAACCACCACCGCGCCGAAACCATCACGCCAGAACCACCACCGTGCCGAAACCATCACGCCAGAACCACCACCGCGCCGAAACCATCACACCGGAACCACCACCAGCCGAAACCACCACCAAACCGAACCACCATTCGTGACCTTCCACCTTCATCGTCGCCCCCGTCGCGCCACCCGCATCGCCGTAGTAAGCTTCTCTCTCTCTCTCCTCTGCTCTCGCCGTTTTCTCTCTTCTCTCTTGAAGACTCTCTCTCTGTTTATGGAAATGAAACGATCTTTGAGGAGAAAGTAGGTTAAGTTCTTTGCTTATCTCAAGATGTAAATTTTGGTTTTGGGTCTCCTTGTTTTTTTAAGTTTTTGTTTTAAATCATAGCTAGCTTTACACCCCTCCGTTAATAATACCACCCCTCGTAATTAATCACACCCCATGTTTTGATTACAGACCCGCTTTTTTAAATAAAATGTGGACTTATGTTTCCTTTGGTTCTCATACTTATGTTTAAAAATATTGTCAAGTTGATTTTGTTGTTGTTCCTTGCTTGATGATGTTTAAGAAATTGTTGCTCACATGTCATTAGTTTAACTAAGATCATTCTATGCCTATAATCAATTGTTTACTTGTTTTCGATGCTACTTAAATTGTCTTGACTTAACTGTGTGCCGTTCCCTCAACGTGTATGACCTCCTAATGAAGACGTAAGCTTTGCATGCCATTGTAGCATAGAGTCATTAGGGTAAATGCACTTCTCCTCACACACACACATTTGTTTTGAGAAATTCACCTTGCATCCTTGACAATTGAATCTTTGATTGTATCGGCATGTTTAGTCTTAGTTGATGTGTGACATATGCATGATTATTTGATTATTGAATGTGTTTGAATTTTGTAGCCAATTATTGATAATAACTCCACCCTTTTCCCAAAAGTCATTCAAACTCTTTTCTAATTAACACAAGTTATTAGTGACTATCACCAAAAGCTTTGGCTTGTTTGATTGTCATGAACGCTATCATGAGTTATTAGTAATGATCACTCAAAGCCTTTGCTTGCTTGATCATTATGAAAGCTCTTCCCTTCTCCGAAACCCTTTCGAACAGTGTTGTTAAACCCGGACCGGACCGGCCGGTCGGACCGGTTCGACCGGGAAACATGAGATAGCTCGGTTCGGTTCGCTGATCAGACCGCTCCTGCAATTGAACCGTAGTTGACTCGGTCAACTCGCCTCAACTCGGAGAAACTCGCCGTTGACTCGGTGACCCGCTTGACCCGTTCAAAGTTGATTGTGGCAGATAAATTCGTGCATTCTTATTAAAAAATGCAGAAGTGGGGATCGAACCCCAGCCATGCTATCTCTACAAGGGAAGCCTAACCATCTGGGCTGTAATATATTGTTGTCATATCTTCTAAATACATAACACTTAATGCATATTATATTTCCTTTTTTAGGAAACACTACTTTTAATGGTATATCCTTTATTTCATGACTTGATTCAATTGTGACATAAATGTTTACAAAATAAATCTTAAAAAAAATATAGTTTTGAACAAAAATAAACGTTGATACAAAAATAATTAATAAAATCTTAAAAAATATATTGTAGTTATTAATATGTTATATTAAAAATAGGTTTTTTTTGCATTTTTAGGGTACGAAAAGAAATCATAGTTGTGTGATGTGTGATTTTATACACAGTATGCCTATTTTTAACAGTCTCTAGTACTATCACGGGTCATGCGGGCCAACTGCTGACCCCTCGGTCCGACTATTGACCCAGTGACCCAATAACCTGACCGAGTCGATCACCGAGTCGGTTTTAATAACATTGCTTTCGAAACATTTTCATCTTAAAATTAGAACTACGTCGCTTTGATTCCCATTTGGGATACGTAGGAGCGAGTCTCGTTCTCGTCAAGCGCAATAAACAAAAGTCATTTTCATAAAACAAACGTCAAACCCATTGTTGCTAGTGGCTAATCAGAACCTTTGTTCGTCTAGTCATTGGTGGCAATGGCTTTTCCCAAAAGAACAATAAAGCGGTGATCACCCATAACCTCTGTTAGTTTGATCATTCGTGCCAATCAATCTCTTTTCAAAAATCATTTTCAAAAGAACAAATAAAAACGAGTCGCTACTAACAGTCAATCAGAACCTTTGTTAAATCGACCGATGGCGATGACTCTCATTTTCAAGAGTACTTAGCGGTGGTTACCCATAACCTTTGTTAGTTTAATCATTCATTTGAATACTGGCCCTATTTCAAAACTCATTAAACAAGATAAAAACAAAAACCTTTTCACGACAAACAAGAACTACGTAGCTTTGAATTCTCCATCGCACTAGGAGATACGTGGGAGCGAGAAGCCAATTCTCGTCAGCGCGCCAAAAATAAAAAAATTTATTAAGTTTTCTCGGTTATCTCCAAATAAGAAATAAATAGGCAAATCTAGGTATCTTTCAAATCAAACGTTAAAACCACACACTTAATTAAAGGTTCCTCTCTCGATAGAGAGGGCGCGTGGGTGCTAATACCTTCCCGCATACGTAATCGACCCCCGAACCTATATCTCTAGTTTTCAAAAGACCATCTGCCTTGTTCAAAAGACCTTTTTTCAATGTTTTGGTCTTAAAATTAAAATATTGGTGGCGGCTTCAAAAAATTTCCACGTTGTACACTGAGAAATCCAAACGGGATTTTTCGGGGTGCAACACACACGAACCCGCTCCGAAACCGTTCCCAAAAGCTCCAAAACCGAATTCTCAGCTCCCTCAAACCGAACCCAACAGCCCCAAATTCTTCTGTGGCATCAATCGACTCGAATCCACCATAAAACTCGTACCCAACACTCCCAAGCAAGTAGTTGAGCTTCCCACGATCAATACGAAGCTTTCAAGTCACCCAATTTCGATTTTTCTCCACTTTGAGCTCTAAGGTTCAACAATGGTGATTTGAGTTAGAGAAGAAATTAGGGTGTGAAATTGGTATCAATAGATAGAGGAAGAAAAATGGAAGAAAATGAGACAAAGATCACTTACAACCGTTGAGAATCTGTGGAGATCTCTCCTTTCTTCTCCTTCTCTTCCTCACGTCCTTCTCCTCTCTCTCTCTGGTTTCACGTTTCTCTCTCTCTCTATTCTTTTCTTTCTTTTTCCTTCTTTCTCTTTATTTCTTTCTTTCCTTTTCTTTATTCACTTAAGTGAGGAATGAGAGGGTGTTTGGATATTTTTGGGTCTTTGGATCTCATTTAGTGTGAGTGGAATAAAGACTAAAATACCCCTAGTGTTCTAATTTCCACTCAATTATGTATTTAAATTATATACTCAAGCAATTATAAATTGCTTCCGTGACAACTTCACATCCGTGACTTGATTTATTACCTACTCGAGTAATAAATCACTCGTTAATTTCTTAATTCGAAATTAACGAAATTAGGGATGTTACCCAATGTATTTATGGTAGAATGATATATTTTAATAGAAAATTATGGATTATTTAAAAATTGCTTATCTTTTACCATTGGAGCAAAATCTGTCTAGATTGTTCAAAAATTACTTAGAAATAATGTGACACTGTGTAATAATTTTATACTTGCTATTTAATTTAAAATGAGTTGCTTATTATTTCTGCATTGGAGATGCTCTAAATGATATAATTTGGTTTAGATAGAGTTTAACTCAATGTCAAATTGGTCAATTTTTTTTTTATTTTTTTATTTTATCAGGTAGACCCAATAGTGAGACTACTAAAATCCTAGTATTAGCCCCATTAACAAAAAAAATATAACTTTTTTAAAGTAAAAGGTCTCATATAGTGATGAAAAGACTAAACTTAAAAATTATAAATTGAAGAAAAATTATTGTAAAAAAAAATCTTGAAGAAAAATTAACAATAACTATAAAAGTTTGCATTAGGTCTCACCCACTAAAAAATAATTTTTATCGTCCCAATAAAACACACCCATGCAACGTTTTTGTCTATTTCTATCCAAGTTGTATAATAAAGAAATAACAGTTTGTTCGGTACCTTTCCTTGCTTCTGATTTGTCGGGTTGGAAGTTGGTAGTTAGATCTCCTGAGGTCGTCCACTTTAGTACCCAAATTTGAGGGGGTTGGTACCTGCAAACACTCTGATACCAAAATTGGCGATCAGAAATTGGTGAGAGGTCCAAACGAGATATGTGTACCTAATTTATGGGGATGATGTTGTATTCATAGATGCGGGAGGGGGTTTCCCTTAAGCGCTCACTGAGTCTGAGCCGTTGGATATGCATGGGCTGATTTCAGTGTGCAGACTGCGCTGTGGTTTGCTGGATCGCTCTCTGGATCGTTAATGGGCCGCCACAGATTGGGATGGGCCAGTCCGGAGCAGTTATCCCCAAGTCTGGGCCGAGTCTCGATGAGTGGCCTCAGCTTGATTGTCTTTGACTTGCTCGAATTTAGACTCGACCACGACCGGTTGTTCCACTGCGAGGATCAATCACCTTATTTTCGAGGTTACCCTCAAGTCGGTGTATAGACCTTAGCAACGTGGTACCTTGCCCCCTAGATTTCCCCCAAGTTGACTCATAGTGTCTCGTCGAGCTTGCGAACCGTCTTTGCCTTGGCCATGGGTTTGCGACACATGGCAGTTGTCATTATTGTCGTGACCTTTGACTGAACTGAGGCATCATGTCATAATGACTTCTCGTTTTAAGCATCCTGACATTAATTTTATTGGAAGAGGTGCGACATTTCGACTTCGCGCCCTTTGAGTGCTCCTTGCCCTTATAAAGAGGAGGAGATCCCATTTTTCTTTCACTTACAAAGTTTGTTGAAATTGCTCTGGCTGCCGAGGTGGAATTCTGGTGATCCGACGTTGAGAAATTTACTTGCAACGTTCTTCTTCTGCCGGAGATCCCAGTTTTCTGGTGACGACTCGTCGTGGGTATTCATCTGAGTCCGTCTAAGTTCTTTGAAGTTCATTTAAGTTCGTCTGTTTCCAGGTTAGTGTTTTTTCCTCCTTGCTCTTACGTTTCCTTGTTTCGTTGCCGCGATCTACCTCTGCTCGGTCTATATTCCTAGGACCAGTGGATCCGGTTCTATTGGGGGAAGGGTTTTTCCTCCCGTGGCTGACCTTGAAAGCCAAGGGAGGGTTCCTGGCGACCCTTACCATTTGGGTTTCCACCAAGCTTTGTAGGATCAGATCGATTTGGGGACCCGCCCCTGATTTATCTGAGTTCGAGAAATACATTGGCAAGGAGGGACGAGAGTGGGTCCTTCAGGGTGTGTTGGGAAATGAGCCGACCTGCCATGCTCCGGACGAGCTTAAGTTCTTTTTCTACTCGGCCATTCTTGAGAAGATGCGGACCAGTGCCTCCATTTTCTACGGCCTTCCAGAGCGAGTTTTGAGGTACTTAAAGTTTCCCCTACCTCGTGATCCAAATGGATGTGGCTTCGTGAAGACTTTTAAATTGTCATGGGACCCCTGAAGCATACTTCCACAATAAAAGTTTTCTTTACTGTCTTTGAAGTCTTCAGAAAGCTGGAGCTCGAAAGCGACAAGGAGAGACAAGGAATCGTAGGAATCAGAGGGGATCAACAACATGGCCTGTTCGAACTTGCTTCCGAGTCTGTGAATGTTTTCAAAAGCAAATTCTTTTATGTTGCTCCGGTGAATGATGATGCGGGTAAGGCGATGGTGACACACGATTAGCGAAGCAACATTCTATCATACAATTTCCCAGCGGTCTGGAACTAGGCTCATTTCGAGTTCGAGGGGTTCGTGTGTGCTTGCCATGAGAATCTGTAACACCCTCATATTTCTATCTAGTAGAAATACTAAAGTGCACCGTTTAGCATACATCAGAGATAAATTTCCTGTTTAGATACACATCTTTACAAGAATAGCGGAAACGATTACATAACTTAAAACAAATTCAAGTCATAATCGGATACAAAGATAACAAGGGGAAACATAAACACGAATGGAAAAACTAAATCTCCAATCTTATATCCGAGCATGCCACCTACTTGTGCCATACGACCTTCTTCTTTCCTTGTTTCTCTGTAAAACAACAACAATTTGTAGGGTGAGATAACAAATCTCAGTGAGTTTTACCGTGACCCCTTACCTATCACTCGGTCCATTTTTTTTAAAAAAATCTTATTAACTTCGTGATTTAATAAATAAACCACACACATAATTGATTGCACAATACCGACTGCCCTCCGACTAAATCCCGGTAATAGTGCAATCATAACTTTTTAGCATAACACCGACTGCCCTCCGACTAAATCCCGGTGAACCCCCTTCCAAACAGGAATTTGCCTAATGGTAAAATTTTATAGGGCCTAGGTTTAGGGCTCATGACTTCCCCGCTTAGTATGCTAACTCTGTGGGTCGTCACCCATACTCGACACAATTCACATATATCGTACCCGCATTGGGCCGTCTCTTATACTCGAAATAGTTCATATACCGAAAACATAATTAAATCTATGATATGTTATAATACCGTATTATCATAAGTATAAACTCATGAAATCAGTCCAGTCAACATTTAAGTTACAAAACATTTGGTTCCCACACGTACTCTAGGTTTTATGGTTTTTCAAGAGTTTTGTAAATTCAACCAAACCAAACCAAACGTCTGAAAACCACATTCAAAATATAGCAATATCAATCCAATATTAATCACAGTTGGTTGGGAAAAGGATTAGAGGAAGTTTGGAGTCGAAAGGAGCGTCGAAAAGAAAAATCGGAAGTCGGAAATAAACTTGACTTGTTTTTGTTTCGTTTCGCTCTCCGTTCGTATCCAAACCGTGTTCCAATCCAATTACAACCTACAAACAGAACTTATGACACCAATTTCCAGAAAAAACCACATCAATCACAACAATCACATCAAGTAATTCATCTCGAGTTTTATAATGACACAAACCGACTCTTTTTAACACACAACATGAGTGCAGAATTTCCTACAGCAGTGCACCTACTTCGACAAACGATTTAGATTTAAAATAGCAAACGACATCGGATTTCTACAAAAGACCATTCATTGAAAAGCTCTTTGAGTGTAGTTTCTACATGTATTATCCATTTTTCAAAACAAGGCTCCAGTTGATACAGTTTTTAAAAATACTACACTGATGTACAAAAATCAGACAGAACTTTTTGCCCAACTTGCAACTCAATTTTCTTTCTAATTTCTTAATGAAATTTGGTGAAACCAGTGCCAATTCCGTAGATAATTAAGTCTACTTTCCAATGAAACAAGAATCATTCAAAACGGAGTTCAATTGAGAACACACGACCTAAAACACTGAACCTATATCCAATTTAATTCCAGAAATTTGACCTAACTTTGGAGACTCATATTGAGCTACACAACTCCAAATTGAACCAAACCAGTGCCAAAACGACCGGCGTTAAGTCTACTTTCAAAAAACAATCAGTCACATAATTTTTGGACTAACCGAACAGTCCCAGTTTTAAAAGAACCGAAATCGTGTCCGCACTGCGAAATCGCGAGTTCGTGACCAATTTGCGGTTTTTGCGACTCAAAATTTTCGAAACAAACGCAATCTCAATGATAACAGAAATCATACAGTTAACACACATAAAATAAAATCCTAAGCGAGTAAAACTCACCAATCGTAATGAGAATCACGAGAAACTGAGTCTTTGACAAAGCTCAATCGTTCCGAAAACGACCCGAACTCGTTCCAACTCTTCCAAATAGCTCCCAATTGAAAAAACCAGCAGTTCAACCCTCTCCCCCTACTGTTCCACAAACCAAACAGAAAGGTGAAACACTCTTAAGCTTCCAAATCTGAAACCCAAGCATTCAAAACCCTAACTTGAGCTTCTCAAACCTTAAGCTAGCTTCAGGTATGCTCAAAACTTCATCTCCTCCACTTAGAGCTCCAATGGGCCAACAATGGCAAAAGGAGATTGAGAAGGATTGAGCTTATGAAACTTGTACCAATGGAAAGAGAATTGAAAATGGAGTGGAATGGAGGAGAAAATACTTACTTGCCATGGGAGGATCAAAATCCCTATCTCCTTCTTCTCTTCTCTCTCTCTCGCTAGGTTTTCTCCTTTCTTCCTTTCTTCTCTCTTTCATTTTTCTCGGTCCTCTCCTCTTTCTCTCCACTTCTCTCTTTTCTCTCTCTTACTTTCCCTTTATTTCTTTTCCTTTTCTTTGTTTCTTTTCTTTCTTTTCTGTCGTGTTCTCTCTTTTCTTTTCTTTTTTTTTCTTTTCTTTTTATTTCACACAAGTGAGGAATGAGAGAGCATTTGGATATTTTTGGTGTCTTAGAGCTCATTTAGTGTGAGAGTTATAAAGACTAAAATACCCTTAGTGTTCTAATTTCCACTCAATTATGCATTTAAATTTTATACTCAAGCAATTAAAATTGCTTTCGCGACAACCTCATATTTGCGACTTGATTTATTACCTACTCGAGTAATAAATCACTCGTTAATTTCTTAATTCGAAATTAACGAAATTAGGGATGTTACAATAATGAGAATCAACTCGAAAGCGAGGATGCTCAGACACTAAAATTTCTGATGCATTAGGTGGCCAAGTTCCCCAAAAAACTAAGAGGTTTGAGTGTAGCACCATTCTTGAAGTCGACTCCGAGTCACTCGCAGCCCTGGGTGCGACACTTGGTAGAAATTTTACCTTATTTTGGCAATTGTCGGCGTTCCAACCTCAGATTTATTTCTTTTTCAGATAAGATGACTGCTTCAAAGTCGCTTGCTGGCTTCATGGCCTTGGCTGAGGAAGAGGAGGAGGAGTTCCAACCTCTCGTTCATCATTCTCAGGCCCAAAATGTCGCTGGTTCGAGCTCGGCTCCTGCGACTTCCTCCATGGTGGTTGGGGATCTTGTTAAGATGTCTCTCTGTCTCTCGCCCCGATCTCAGGTGGATAAGAGGAAGGATAATGATTCAAAGGGGAAAGTTCCTACTAAAAGGAGCCTGACCTTGGCCGATGGCTCCTCTCCAAGAAATGTAAGGGCACTCAACTAAGGGGTCTTGGCCGAGCTCACTTGGAGGATTTTGAGGCATGTGTGAAGGTTGGGAAGCTTGGAGCTGATCTCTTTATGAAGTGGAACGAGTATGCTGCCCATCGTGAAGTAGGTAACAAACTTGAAGCCAAAATACTCTGGTTGGAGGGGGATTTGTTAGATGTCACCGAAAAAATAAAATACTGTCGTGACGTTCTCTGATCAGTGGTCGTACGCAT
Source organism: Oxytropis ochrocephala (assembly GCA_020916435.1). Classification (NCBI taxonomy): domain Eukaryota; kingdom Viridiplantae; phylum Streptophyta; class Magnoliopsida; order Fabales; family Fabaceae; genus Oxytropis; species Oxytropis ochrocephala. The sequence goes on from CM037095.1 coordinate 66,167,799, forward strand.
GTCAAAATAATTAAAAAGAATAAAATATAGTAACTATATAAGTAACCTTGGTCCGAGAAAACAATAAGAGAGGGTTTTTTTTAGGAAAAGAGTTTTGATGTTTAACGAAAAAAATCAATTAAAGAGAGGCAATCAATCAATTGGTTTCGGGCGCGTTTATTGGATTTATTGTCAGTTCTAAAATAAAGATTTGTTCAAGGTTCGATAATTCTTGATTGATCATAAACTAACTGACAAAACATTTGTTAGTTCATACGAATTCAAACCATTTTAAAATAAGCGTGAAAAGAAAGTGTTCAACCAAGAGAGAAAATCAAAAGTGAAGATTTGACACTCCTCATTTGGATCACATCAGCGCCACTCTATTGGGCATCCTAGATGCACAACCACCTTCTAAAGTACTTTATAGGGCCACATGTCACCTTGCATATGGAGGCTAATTTTGGTTGGTGACATGTCAAATCATACATTTTGACTAGTGGGAACAATAAAATATAATATCTTCTTCTTAAGGCATATATCTCAATCTCCCTCCACATTCGAAACACATTATCCCTTCCACTTTTGAAATTTTTTCTGGTTCTAAGAGTTACAGAAGCGAACACTCTCTTCTCCATTTTGATTGCAAGAAGAAGCTCCATCTCCATTGAAGAAAAGTTTCTACACAAAAATGCTGCAAAGCGATGCCACAACATTACAGGATTGATACATCCAAAGGAACTTGAGTAGTATATCTTCTATTCAATTTTCTTTCCTTTGTGTTTTCAGTAGTATGAATATGATTACCATCATCATTTGCATGCTCTTGTTAATGCTCAACATGAGTTAAACGCTTTGTAGTTGGGATGCTAGAAACTTTGTAATTATTTTGTAATAATTTGATGTTATATATTGATGTTTGCATTTTAATTCGTGCTTTAAACTTCTTTCAAAATTATTTTGGAATTGGCCAACAAAGATAGGTATATTCATAAATTCAGACATAGTTTATGATTCAAACTCAAGGTTAATGTGGGTGAGAGATCTGCATATCCTATATTAAGTGAATATATTCTCTCTAAATTTTAACAAACCATCTTATTATAACTTTAATTAAATTCTGCATTATCCTATACAATTTAAACAGTTAAGCCTCAATTTACAAATTAACGACAAGTGTAGGTCCTATACTTTTGTTAGTTTTCATCTTGTGATTAATAGAATAGAAATATAAGAATTTAAGACGTGTAAGATCCTTCTCATGGATAAACATCAAAAGAGCTATGAGATGTATTTTTTCCATATTTATCGAGTGATTATCCATTCATATATACATGCTTTTTTGATATAACCAGCACACTCCACTTATGAAGAACCTAATAATTTAGCAAATGATGAGTTGTTTCAACGTAAATGTGATCCTATATAAATCATGTGTCATGTTTCAATGTTGGAATAACAAAGACTTCTTCCTATCATACATTTTTATAATGGGCTCTCCATCTTGTGTTGGAATTCTCTTATTAAGTACTCTAACTATTATATATTCATGTCTTGCCGTGGAGGTTACTTATGATGCTAATGCTCTCATTATTAATGGAGAAAGGCGTCTTATTTTTTCTGGTGCAATCCATTATCCACGAAGCACTGTGGATATGTGGCCTGACCTTGTTGAAAAGGCCAAAGATGGTGGCCTTGATGCCATTGAAACTTATATATTTTGGAATAGTCACGAACCTGTTAAGGGTGAATATAATTTCTCAGGAAATTTAGATTTTGTCAAATTTTTCAAAGTCATCCAAGCAGCTGGACTGTATGGCATTTTAAGGATAGGTCCTTATGCTTGTGCAGAATGGAATTATGGAGGCTTCCCAAAGTGGTTGCATAATATGCAGGATTCGATGAGAACCGATAACCCGGTTTTCAAGAAAGAAATGCAAATTTTCACCACAAAGATTGTGAACATGGCGAAAGAAGCAAAGTTGTTTGCGTCACAAGGAGGACCCATTATTCTCGCTCAAATTGAGAAACGAATATGGAAATGTCATGAAGGATTATGGAGATCTTTGGAAAGGCGTATGTCAAATGGTCAAGACAAATGGCTCTAGCACAAAATATTGGTGTTCCATGGATCATGTGCCACAGAAAAGATTCTCCTCACCTATCATCGATACTTGCAATGGATATTATTGTCACGAATTTACACCCAATAACCCAAAAAGTCCGAAAATGTTCACTGAAAATTGGATTGGTTGGTTTCAAAAATTTGGCGAAAGGGCTCCCCATAGAAGTGCCGAAGATTCAGCTTTCTCGGTTGCACGCTTTTTCCAAAATGGCGGGGTATTGAATAATTACTACATGTACCATGGTGGAACCCAACTTTGGCCGCACAGCAGGGGGACCATATATAACAACATCTTATGACTACGATGCACCGCTTGATGAGTATGGGAATTTGAATCAACCTAAATGGGGACATCTTAAGAATCTTCATGAAGCAATAAAACTAGGCGAAAATATTCTTACTAATGGAACAAGGACTGAGAAGGATCTTGGTAATGGAGTCAAAATAACAACATACACTAACGCTGCTGGAGCAAGATTTTGTTTCTTGAGCAATAACAACAACAACCGTGATGCAAATATTGACCTACAAAACGATGGCAAATATTTTGTGCCACAGTGTCTGCGTGACCATCCTTCGTGGTTGTAATAAAGAAATTTTCAATCTTTGCAAAGATTAACAGCCAAACCTCAGTGATAGTCAAACATAATGATGCTGCTTCTGCTAAGCTCACTTGGGCGTGGAAAGAGGAGCCAATGAAAGACACCATGAATGGAAAGGGAAGCCTCACATCACATCAGCTTCTCGAGCAGAAGGAATTGACCTTGGATGCTAGCGACTACTTATGGTATATGACTAGTGTCAATATCAATGACACCTCCATTTGGAGCAACACAACTCTTCATGTGAACACTATGGGGCATACACTTCACGGATATGTTAACAGGAGGTATATAGGATACCAATTTAGCGAATCAGGAAGTAATTTCACATATGAAAAACAAGTTTCTCTAAAGAAGGGAACTAACATCATAACTTTGCTTAGTGCCACTGTTGGTCTTGCAAATTATGGCGAGTGGTATGATAAGATAAAAACAGGCATAGCAGGTGGCCCTGTTAAATTGATCGGGAAGAATGATACAACTATGGATTTGTCGCCCAACGCTTGGTCTTACAAGGTTGGTTTGAGCAAGGAGAGAAAACGATTCTATGATTTGAAACCACGTATTGGTGTATCATGGAACACAAATTCATCGTATCCTGTTGGGAAACCCATGACTTGGTATAAGGCAAACTTCAAAACTCCATCTGGAACAAACCCTGTGGTGGTCGACTTGCAAGGTTTGGGTAAAGGACATGCTTGGGTGAATGGACACAGCATAGGCCGTTATTGGCCTTCTTATATTGCTCCCACGAATGGGTGCAGTGACACATGTGACTACCGTGGAGAATATAAAAAGGAAAAGTGCAACACCAATTGTGGCATTTCATCACAAAGATGGAACCACGTGCCAAGGTCATTTTTGAATAATGGCATGAACACATTGGTTTTGTTTGAAGAAATAGGTGGAAATCCTCAAAATGTTTCCTTCCAAACTACTACAAGGGGAATGATTTGCGCTAACGTATATGAAGGTGCACTGTTAGAACTATCTTGCCACAGTGGACAATTAATCTCGAAAATCCAATTTGCTAGCTTTGGGGACCCAAAGGACAAAGTCATGGTTCCTTTGAGAAAGGATCCCGGGAGGCTACCAGTAGCCATTCCGTGGTCGGCGACATGCATAGGAAAAAATAGTTGTGGATTTACCGTGACAAGAGAAAAATTTGGTTTACCGGTTGGGTTAACAAGCACTACCAATGGTATACCAAGATTAGCGGTACGAGCGACATGTTGAGCCAATCTTTTATCCAAATCAAAGTAGAGATTAAAAGTTTCAAATGTAAATTAAAGTTGTATTTATACAATGATTTTTTTATTAAAGTATAGTAACAACTATGATTATATCCTAATAATAAATCATGTTAATTTTAAAACTCGGTGTGAATCACAAATTCTAATATAGTTGTTTTATTTAGTTTCTAGCATAAGACTTTCTACCAGTAAAATAATTTTAGAAAAATATTATTTGATCAGAATAGCAAAAGTTAGCAGTATAAAGTGAGTAGAGTTATGTAATGTTGCTTCAGTTTTTTTAAAATTTAATCGCACGACAATTTTAATTTTAATATAAGGGAAAGTAATTGTGAAGGAGACGTGCAAAACTAACTTTTGATTTTTTTCTGTAAAAATATCTAAAATAACGTAAAATTACAATCAAGTTCTCAAAGCTTATGCCGATTTTGATTGGGGAAGCTGCCTCGACACGGGCGCAGCACAACAGGTCACTGTGTTTTCATAGGTGACTCCTTAGTATCTTGGAAATCAAAGTAAAAACAAGTGGTCTCACGCTCATCAGCAGAGGCTGAGTACCGTTCTCTGGCTAGTGTGGCAACTGAAATCCAATGGCTCAAAAATCTCCGAATTGATTTCCAAATAGAAATAGGTCCTGCTATTGTGTTCTTCGATAGCCAGTCTGCAACACATCTAGCTTCAAATCCTACCTTCCATGAACGTTCAAAACACATAGAAATTGATTGTCACTTTATTCGAGAGAAAGTTTTTTCCAATGTCATCCAGTTAATTCATGTGAAGATTACTCATCAGCTTGCAGACATCCTTATAAAGCCGGTTATTGCTACATTGTTTTTTAGCTTGTTATCCAAGTTGGGAATCCACAACATGTACCTCCCAACTTGAGGGGGAGTATTAAATCAAGTGTGATGTCTTATTATTATTATTATTATTATTATTATTACTATTATTATTATTATTGTTATTACTATTTTGTCTACTTAGATGAAATGACAAATAAACACCACACACACACACACTACCAGCTGCTCATTACTCAGATTCGAACCCGGAAGCCGACGTCTCCATATTGGGAAAATTGTCAAGACAACCAGTAGTGAGGGAGGGACTTAGAACCATGCATACTGGGGAATTGTACTTGCATTTTGTATCATGTAATACAATTTTAATTTTTGTATGCAATCTTGAGATCTATGATCTAGAAAAATTGCATAGTTCTCAAGATGTCTTCAATTTTTGTATGCAATTTTAATTTTTCTTTCCTTTTACACAAGCATTTGTTTCTTGGCATCAACATATGGAAACTTAATTACACCATTAACAAAAAAACATAAATTTTTTGACAAATGAAAAACATGGCTTATATATTCGGTAAAAATCACGATAGTTTTTATATTATATCATGAAGTGTAAATATGCTCTATTTGATAATGTCAATCCGCTAGTTTATAGCAGATTAATGTTTTATAAGTGTTTAGCACGACTAGCTTAGAACATTTTTTAACTACTAGCTAATCTACAGGTGCATGTGCATTAACTAACAGTTTTAAATGATTAAGTAAAACATGTGAATATTTTTAATAATTTATACAAAAATAATAAAAATTAAATAAAGCCATATGCCATTTTTATTTTGATTATTTACCCGAGTGTGGTAAAATAAACTGCAAGAGTGTAGTAGAAGCACAAAAGAAATCGAGTTCAAAAGGTAGTGTTATGTTTTAAAATTCAACACCATAATCTCTACATCATGTTTTAGTTGATTTATTTCTTTCAATCGTAGATGAATCAATTGACTAATAAATAAATAAATAATATTAAATTTTGTGGAAAAAGTAAAAAAATATATTTATAAACAATTCTAACTAAATCAACTAGAGCATCTCCAATGCACCTTTTTTAAGCCCTTCATTGCTTATATAAGACAAGTATTGCTTACAAAAAGGTAGTATTAGAGTTGGTCTAGGTGGCCTCACCTCTTGTTTAACTTTAAAAACAATAGATTAGATAGAAGATATGACCCACAAGCACCGTATTTATGGTAGACTGATATATTTTAATAGAAAATTATGGATTGCTTAAAAATTGCTTTTCTTTTACCATTGGAGCAAAATCTGTCTAGATTGTTTAAAAATTACTTAGAAATAATGTGACACTGTGTAATAATTTTATACTTGCTATTTAATATAAAGTGAGTTGCTTATTATTTCTCCATTGGAGATGCTCTAAATGATATAATTTGGTTTAGATAGAGTTTAACTCAACGTCAAATTGGTCAATTTTTTTTTATTTTTATTTTATCAGGTAGACCCAATAGTGAGACTACTAAAATCCTAGAATTAGCCCCATTAACAAAAAATATATAACTTTTTTAAAGTAAAAGGTCTCATATAGTGATGAAAAGACTAAACTTAAAAATTATAAATTGAAGAAAAATTATTGTAAAAAAAAAATCTTGAAGAAAGATTAACAATAATTATAAAAGTGTGCATTAGGTCTCACCCACTAAAAAATAATTTTTATCGTCCCAATAAAACACACCCATGCAACGTTTTTGTCTATTTCTATCCGAGTTGTATAATAAAGAAATAACAGTTTGTTCTGTACCTTTCCTTGCTTCTGATTTGTCGGGTTGGAAGTTGGTAGTTAGATCTCGTGAGGTCGTCCACTTTAGTACCCAAATTTGAGGGGTTGAGATGCAAACACTCTGATACCAAAATTGGCGATCAGAAATTGGTGAGAGGTCCAAACGAGATATGTGTACCTAATTTATGGGGATGATGTTGTATTCATAGATGCGGGAGGGGGTTGCCTTTAAGCGCTCGCTGAGTCTGAGCCGTTGGATATGCATGGACTGATTTCAGTGTGCGGCATCGCGTAGTTTCTTTGGATCGCTCTGGATCGTTAATGGGCCGCCACAGATTGGGATGGCCAGTCCGGAGCAGTTATCCCCAAGTCTGGGCCGAGTCTCGATGAGTGGCCTCAGCTTGATTGTCTTTGACTTGCTCGAATTTAGACTCGATCACGACCGGTTGTTCCACTGCGAGGATCAATCGCCTTATTTTCGAGGTTACCCTCAAGTCGATGTATAGACCTTAGCAACGTGGTACCTTGCCCCCTAGATTTCCCCCAAGTTGACTCATAGTGTCTCGAGCTTGCGAACCGTCTTTGCCTTGGCCATGGGTTTGCGACACATGGCAGTTGTCATTATTGTCGCGACCTTTGACTAAACTGAGGCATCATGTCATAATGACTTCTCGTTTTAAGCATCCTGACATTAATTTTATTGGAAGAGGTGCGACATTTCGACTTCGCGCCCTTTGAGTGCTCCTTTCCCTTATAAAGAGGAGGAGATCCCATTTTTCTTTCACTTACAAAGTTTGTTGAAATTGCTCTGACTGCCGAGGTGGAATTCTGGTGATCCGACGTTGAGAAATTTACTTGCAACGTTCTTCTTTTGCCGGAGATCCCAGTTTTCTGGTGACGACTCACCGTGGGTATTCATCTGAGTCCGTCTAAGTTCTTTGAAGTTCATTTAAGTTCGTCTGTTTCCAGGTTAGTGTTTTTTCCTCCTTGCTCTTACGTTTCCTTGTTTCGTTGCCGCGATCTACCTCTGCTCAGTCTATACTCCTAGGACCAGTGGCTCCAGTTCTATTGGGGGAAGGGTTTGTCCTCTCGTTGCTGACCTTGAAAGCCAAGGGAGGGTTCCTGCGACCCTTACCATTTGGGTTTCCACCAAGCTTTGTAGGATCAGATCGATTTGGGGACCCGCCCCTGATTTATCTGAGTTCGAGAAATACATTGGCAAGGAGGGACGAGAGTGGGTCCTTCAGGGTGTGTTGGGAAATGAGCCGACCTGCCATACTCCAGACGAGCTTAAGTTCTTTTTCTACTCGGCCATTCTTGAGAAGATGCGGATCAAGCCTCCATTTTCGGCCTTCCAGAGGCGAGTTTTGAGGTACTTAAAGTTTCCCCTACCTACTGCATCCATATGGATGTGGCTTCCTGAAGACTTTTTAAATTGTCATGGGACTCTTGAAGCATACTTCCACAATAAAAGTTTTCTTTACTGTCTTTGAAGTCTTCAGAAATCCCGAGCTCGAAAGCGACAAGGAGAGACAAGGAATCGTAGGAATCAGGGGGGATCAACAACATGGCCTGTTCGAACTTGCTTCCGAGTCTGTGAAGGTTTTCAAAAGCAAATTCTTTTATGTTGCTCCGGTGAATGATGATGCGGGTAAGGCGATGGTGACACACGATTAGCGAAGAAACATTCTATCATACAATTTCCCAGCGGTTTGGAACTAGGCTCATTTCGAGTTCGAGGGGTTCGTGTATGCTTGCCATGAGAATCTGTAACACCCTCATATTTCTATCTAGTAGAAATACTAAAGTGCACCGTTTAGCATACATCAGAGATAAATTTCCTGTTTAGATATACATCTTTACAAGAATAGCGAAAACGATTACATAACTTAAAACAAATTCAAGTCATAATCGGATACAAAGATAACAAGGGGAAACATAAACATGAATGGAAAAACTAAATCTCCAATCTTCTATCCGAGCATGCCACGTACTTGTGCCATACGACCTTCTTCTTTCCCTGTTTCTCTGTAAAACAACATTTTGTAGGGTTAGATAGCTGTAGCGATCGAAAAATCCGGGAAAAGATTATTCGAAGTTCGAAAGGAAGTAGCCACCGAAATTCTAGTTTAAGGGCAAAATTAGGGAAATCCCTTTAGTTTTAGGATAAGGCAAGTTTAAAGGTTCGGGAGTCGTTATGCATGGGGAAGGTATTAGCACCCCACAACATCCTTTGTCTAATTAGTTATACTTTATTAATATTTTACCCTTTTATTTATAGAGAAAAAAAACTTAATTAAATTTTTAGTTTTTAGAGCTTGACAAGAGTGTAGACTCTTGCTCCTACGTACCTCTAGATGCAATAGAGGAATCAAAGCTACGTAGTTCTTCCTGAAAAAGGTTTGTGGGTTGGTATTTTTTAGTGTAGGGGTCCTAGGACTCTTTGAGTCATGCATGACCATCGATCTCTAGGCGACGACTAACCCGATTGTACAACCGACTTAGTCCCCTACTTTTTGAAAATGATTTTTGAGTTTTTTTTTGAAAGAAGTTGGTTTGATATGAGGTGGGTTGATTTTAGAATAGGTATTCTAGGACTCTTGAACTGTACAGCTCATTCGTCCTAGAACGCTGACTAACTCGGTTGTACAATCGACTTAATCCCCTATTTTTAGGAAAAATAGTTTATTCGTATTTTATTAAGTTTTGTGGATTACCGAATCAGATGCGACTCATTGGTCCTAAAATAATGACTAACCCGGTTGTACAACCGACTTAGCCGTTTATTTAATTTCGAGAGAAAAAGTATTTATATTTGAGTTGGAAAAGAATTAAAACGGAGAAGGGGGGTGAAAATTGTAAAATGAGGTTTTATTAGTCGCAGGGGTTGTATAATTAATAAGAGGTGTGAAAAGTAAGCCCGATTCAGATAGGAGAGCCCAAGTATGCTAAACCGGGCTTAAGTGGGGAGGTGTGCGCGCGTGAATTGAAGGGGTTTTAACAGAAATCTGAATATTAAAAATAAAATTAAAACAAAATAATTAATGGAGACACTATATAAGCCTAAGATAGGAAACCCTAAACCTAATTTCCATTCTTCCTTTCCCTTCCACATAGCAGCCGCCGCTGCCAAGAGAGAGAGAGAGAGAGAGAGAGATTCTGGGCGTAATTTTCGCCGCTACCTGAGGAGAGAGAGGGAGACCGCGTGCAACCAGAGTTTTTTGGGAGAGAGAGGACGCAAAGGTCACGCCTGGACGGCGAGGGGGACGTGGTGGTTCGGTTTAGACGGTTGAGGGCGGTCCACGGTGTTAGGCATGCGTGGGCTCTGGTTTTGTGGGGTGGTTTCGCCGGAGAAGAAGACCGGAGCTCCGGCGAACCACCCCTGAGGTTAGTTTTTTATTATTTTTGATTCTGTTGGATTTTAGAGTTTTCTCTGGTCTGGATTTTAAAGTTTTGATTCCTAGCTTGTTCCTAAAAAACGAATATGGTCTCGTTTCTGACTTTTCTAAAAAACGGATCTGGTTCCTATTCCCTTTTTTTGTAGAGAAAAGAAAAACAACATGATTTTATACAGCTTAAACCTTGTTTGAAGACAGATCTGATTATTATTCATTTTAGCAGAAATTACTTAAAATCAGAACAAAAACTTAATTTTCAACTTGACTCAGATTTGAAACATTATATAAATTGTTCTCTGGTTCGTTTTTGACGTAAACAAGGGTCTGGGTTGTTATGCGAGCAAATATGTGATTTTTAGATCTAACAACAAGCACAACTAATAGGACAGATCATGCATACTGTGATTATGTTTTTTTTACATAATGAACCAACCCGTTATTCTAGCTTCTGTTAGGCTGCTAAGTGCACTATTTGTAACTGCAGCAACTGCTAGTGCATTCTCCCTGAACTGCTACTGCTGCTACACCTTTTTTTCAAATCCGCAATTTAGAACCGTGTTTAATGGATTAGGGTTTCGATGTGAAACTCTAATCCTATTTTTGGGTGATTTTCGCAATAGTTTTCTACCTTGGTTTCTGTGTGTTTTGGACTGTATTTGGCTGTTTATTTATAGTAGAAAATTAGGTCAGGACATTAATTGTTTTGATTGTGTTTTGATCTGATTTTAAGGTTTGGGTTTGGGCTTGTAGGAGATGGATACTTGGTGAGCAAGGAGAGAAGCTAGGGTTGGGGGTTGTTTAGAAGGCTGATGGCTCAAAAGCTACTCTACTGGATGTTGTTGCCCTTTTTTATTTCATTTTCAGATTTATATTTTTTTATATATTTTGTATTACAATTTTTTGCATTTTGGACCTTTTTTTGGACTTTTAGACACTTATACATTGTAATAAAACTAAATTACATTTTTTTTCACATTTTTGGACTAAATATTGTTTAAATAAATTAAATAAACAAATCAATTAAAAAAAGATGTCGGGCCAAATACAAAGACGAGAACGGGCCAGACTAGACAAATACGCTAAAACGAGGCCCAAATAGAAGAAATGGGCTTGTTAACTAACAACACTAAAATTAACTCGGAATTGCATTCTTAGGCCTGAATGGAAGAGATAAGCCAAATTTTGAGAAAAATGACTTTGGTAGACCTACTTATGTATGACTAAAACCAAATACGGAGATTAGATTGAAGAACGCACGAAAAGATCGATCATTCGCGTGCATGCCTAATTTAAACAACGATATTTCGATTTAGTTGAATGGAGTGATTGAAATTTGTTCGGGTTAGTAACCGAGACGCTATACTAATAATTCTCGCAATCATGCGACTCCAAAACACGACTATAATAAAAATAAACGACTAAAACAACAAAAAGAAGACGGACAAAATTGGGGTATAACAATAACAAATCTCAGTGAGTTTTACCGTGACCCCTTACCTATCACTCGGTCCATTTTTTTTTAAAAAAAATCTTATTAACTTCGTGATTTAATAAATAAACCACGCACATAATCGATTGCACAATACCGACTGCCCTCAGACTAAATCCCGGTAACAGTTGCGTTCGTGTGGTATTCGCAAATATAGTGCAAGTATACACGTCGTACAAGTAATAAAGTGGATATAAGTAAGAGATTGTTCCCACGAGGATTGGTTTGCTTTCAAAGTTCAAGTTTCAAAACACAAGCGAATCAAATAACAACTTGACACTAAGAGTTGGTTTGAATGCTAAGAATATAAATAAAGCAAGTAAACAAATGTTGGGTGTAAATATGGATGAGAGTGAGTTGGTTTGTTGCATGCAAGTAAATCCTTTCTAGTTAGACGTTATAACGTTTACACGTTATTACATACAAAATATTTGGTTCCCACACGTACTCTAGGTTTTACGGTTTTTTAAGAGTTTTGTAAATTCAACCAAACTAAACCAAACGTCTGAAAACCACATTCAAAAACATAGCAATATCAATCCAATATTAATCACAGTTGGTTGGGAAAAGGATTAGAGGAAGTTTGGAGTCGAAAGGAGCGTCGAAACGAAAAATCGGAACTCGAAAATAAACTTTACTTGTTTTTGTTTCGTTTCGCTCTCCGTTCGTATCCAAACCGTGTTCCAATCCAATTACAACCTACAAACAGAACTTATGACACCAATTTCCAGAACAAACCACATCAATCACAACAATCACATCAAGTAATTCATCTCGAGTTTTATAATGACACAAACGACCCATTTTAACACACAACATGAGTGCAGAATTTACTACAGCAGTGCACCTACTTCGACAAACGATTTAAAATAGCAAACGACATCGGATTTCTACAAAAGACCATTCATTGAAAAGCTCTCTGAGTTTAGGTTCTACATGTAATATCCATTTTTCAAAAAAAGGCTCCAGTTGATACAGTTTTTAAAAATACTACACTGATGTACAAAAATCAGACAGGACTTTTTGCCTAACTTGCAACTCAATTTTCTTTCTCATTTCCTAATGAAATTTGGTGAAACCAGTGCCTATTCCGTAGATAATTAAGTCTACTCTCCAATGAAACAAGAATCATTCAAAATGGGGTTCAATTGAGAACACACGACCTGAAACACTGAACCTATATCCAATTTAATTCCAGAAATTTGACCTAAATTTGGAGACTGATCATAACTTGAGCTACACAACTCCAAATTGAACCAAACTAGTGCCAAAACGACCGGCGTTAAGTCTACTTTCAAAAAACAATCAGTAACATAATTTTTGGACTAACCGAACAGTCCCAGTTTTAAAAGAACCGAACCTGTGTCCAAAATTGCGAAATCAGTGAGTTCGTGATCAATTTGCGGTTTTTGCGACTCAAAATTTTCGAAACGAACGCAATCTCAATGATAATAGAAATCATACAGTTAACACACATAAAATAAAACCCTAAGAGAGTAAAACTCACCAATCGTGATGCGAATCACGAGAAACCGAGTCTTTGACAAAGCTCAATCGTTTCGAAAACGACTCGAACTCGTTCCAACTCTTCCAAATAGCTCCCAATTGAAAAAACCAGCAGTTCAACCCTCTCCCCCTACTGTTCCACGAACCAAACAGCAAGGTGAAACACTCCTAAGCTTCCAAATCCGAAATTCAAGCATTCAAAACCCTAACTTGAGCTTCCCAAACCTTAAGGTAGCTTCAGGTATGCTCAAAACTTCATCTCCTCCACTTAGAGCTCCAATTGGTCAACAGTGGCAGAAAGAGATTGAGAATGATTGAGCTTATGAAACTTGTACCAATGGAAAGAGAATTGAAAATGGAGTGGAATGGAGGAGAAAATACTTACTTGCCATGGGAGGATCAAAATCCCCACCTCCTTCTTCTCTTCTCTCTCTCTCGCTAGGTTTTCTCCTTTCTTCCTTTCGTCTCTCTTTCATTTCTCTGGGTCCTCTCCTCTTTCTCTCCACTTCTCTCTTTTTCTGTTCTCTCTTTTCTTTTCTTTTTTTTTTCTTTTTATTTCACACAAGTGAGGAATGAGAGAGCATTTGGATATTTTTGGTGTCTTAGAGCTCATTTAGTGTGAGAGGTATAAAGACTAAAATACCCTTAGTGTTTTAATTTCCACTCAATTATGCATTTAATTTTTATACTCAAGCTAGCAATTAAAATTGCTTTCGCGACAACCTCATATCTGCGACTTGATTTATTACTTACTCGAGTAATAAATCACTCGTTAATTTCTTAATTCGAAATTAACGAAATTAGGGATGTTACAATCACCCCAACTTGGGAATTTTGTCCTCAAAATTGAACAAACATACCTCAAGAGAACAAATACGGATATCTAGTCCGCATATCGTCCTCCCATTCCCACACACCACTTTAACAATTGGAATCGTTCTCGTCCGAAACGTTTTCTGTCTATGTTCTATGATATAACTTGGATAAGGTTGTAATGACAGATCCAGGCAAAGATCAATCGTTTCTTACTCAACGGTTGACTTGGATCCAAAAGGTACTTCCTGAATTAGTATACAAGAAACACTTCATGTAGATTGGACAATACAGAAGGTAAAGCTATATGATAAGCCATTACCCATCACGCTCAATACTTTGGAAAGATCCAATATACCGAGAACTGAGTTTTCTTCGTCCGCAATGCTCTACCGGTACAATGGTTGATGCAACTCTTACCGGATCACCAAATTCACGTCCTAATGGCCTACTCCTTTTGTCGGCATAATCCTTTTTGCTGACTCAGAGCTATTTCCAATTCTAGAAAACATCCTTCACAATCAGAATCCTAATCAAACGGCTGACCTTCACGAGTTAACCGAGTGAGTGGAAGAACTAATTGTGAGTATTCTCGGATAAATCTACAATAATAACCAGCTAGTCCTAATAGACTCTTTACTTCGGTGACCGACGATGGTCTCTCCAAATCCAATACAGCTTCTACTTTACTGGAATCTATTGCCACAACCGGCTGGGATATCAAATGTCCCATACACTCACTACAGACATCCAAAAATCTCTCTTCAAAGGTTTAACATATCACTCCTTCTCTTTGAGTACCTTCAGAACAATGTGGAGATGCTGATCATGATCCACAATGGTCTTAGTGTACACCAAGATGTTATATCAGTGAAAATTTCAACAACTAGTCTAAGTACGGGTAGAAACCTCGGCTCATGTAATCCATGAATACCTCATGAGCATTAGTTAGACCAAAGGGCATCACTACTCACTCATAATGTCCATATCTAGTATGGAAAGTCATCTTCTAATATCTAAAGCCCTAACCTTAATCCGACAATAATCCGTCCTTAGACCAATTTTGAAAACAATGTTGCACCTCGAACCTGATCAACTAAATCTTCGATTCTTGGCAAAGGGTACTTATTCCTAACCGTAACTTTGTTCAACTAGCGGTAATCCATACACGACCTCTTGTTCCCGTTTTTCTTTTCAACAAGTAACACAGGAGCACCCCAACTTGTAGTAAACTAGGGAACATTACCTTTCGGTCTTATTAGATACAATACTATTAGAACTTCGGGTTAAACTCTGTCACTACTAGTGACCATTTCCATGAAATAAACTTCTTGGAAACTACAATGGTTATCATTCTAAACTGGTGTCTAGGTATCTAATATTAATTACTGGGAGTCCTCTTTCAACATCTCAGGCCTCTATTGAAGTTATGTTCTACAACCACTTAGGTGAGGTAGAAGTACATTTCAGAATACAACTGAAAACAGGGTTCACAAACTACTCAGATGTGTAGACATTCTCGTTAGCTTTCCAACGCATCCTGGAACATAAAAAATCGGAGTTTCAGATTAGAAGTTATGAATAAAACAAGTCGGAGAACTAGCGAAAATTCCTCACAGACCGAGACTGGCTTTCTCATAATCTCGAGAGTAATAATAAGGTTATTTCGGTTAACATCACCTACTAATATCATCTTGAATGGGAATTGGTTCAGAAACTGTGATCGGGAACTGACTCCATCAACATTTGGTTCCGTAGCCAATACTGAGATTGCACTACATTTTACTAGGTCGGCTTAATAGTATTTCGAAATATGACTTTGAGGAGAAAGGAACATGATCAAGACTCGCAGCTATCCGAAAGGATGTCTCTAACTGCGATCTAAGCTGGGGTTTTATTCTAACCTTAAGGTAAAGTTAACTGTGAAACAATATTTCTGTAACTGATAGGTTTATTAAGCACCAATCAGGGTTTCGGGGTGTCCATTAGTCTTATTAGATCAGAAGATACTGCCACTATTACTGCCTAAAGGCTTTGCTTAACTCGCAACCCTCTAGACTACCTACAACGATTTCCACTTCAACTCTATAATTGCACCGAGTTCATTGACTGAACAGTCACCCATAGTTTCCCCAAACAAACCTGGCTGCCCATTGCTTGCTTCAGAACACTATCTGTAGCCCTTTGCTTCTGCTACGTGCTCTGATAAACCGAGAAGGCCAAAATTCCTATGGTTTTTAGGGTTTTGACATTTTCGGGGCTGAGGCAACTAACTGTCATCGTTCTCAGTAACTCATATGAAACATTGAGTGGATCCTGACTCAATACTTCACATAATATACTGAAAGGTTCTGACATTTAATTGTCTAAGTCCCTAGCTGACTCGATCTAACCTCTTGACCATATGGTCTCTACGCGATACGACGAGGTCGAATCGCTCACGATACCAAAATGTAACACCTCATATTTCTATCTATTAGAAATACTAAAGTGCACCGTTTAGCATACATCAAAGATAAATTTCCTGTTTAGATATACCTCTTTACAAGAATAGCGGAAACGATTACATAACTTAAAACAAATTCAAGTCATAATCGGATACAAAGATAACAAGGGGAAACATAAACACGAATGGAAAAACTAAATCTCCAATCTTCTATCTGAGCATGCCAGCTACTTGTGCCATACAACCTTCTTCTTTCCTTGTTTCTCTGTAAAACAACAACATTTTGTAGGGTGAGATAACAAATCTCAGTGAGTTTTACCGTGACCCCTTACCTATCACTCGGTCCATTTTTTTAAAAAAAATCTTATTAACTTCGTGATTTAATAAATAAACCACGCACATAATCGATTGCACAATACCGATCGCCTCTCGACTAAATCCCATGAATAAAGCAATCATAACTTTTTAGCATAACACCAACTGCCCTCCGACTAAATCCCGGTGAACCCCCTTCCCAATAGGACTTTTCCTAATGGTAAAATTTTATAGGGCCTAGGTTTAGGGCTCATGACTTCCCCGCCTAATATGCTAACTCTGTGGGTCGCCACCCATACTCGACACAATTCACATATATCGTACCCGCATTGGGCAGTCTCTTATACTCGATATAGTTCATATACCGAAAACATAATTAAATATATGATATGTTTAAGTATAAACTCATGAAATCAGTCCAGTCAACATTTAAGTTACAAAACATTTGGTTCCCACACGTACTCTAGGTTTTACGGTTTTTCAAGAGTTTTGTAAATTCAACCAAACCAAACCAAACGTCTGAAAACCACATTCAAAACATAGCAATATCAATCCAATATTAATCACAGTTGGTTGGGAAAAGGATTAGAGGAAGTTTGGAGTCGAAAGGAGCGTCGAAACGAAAAATCGGATCTCGGAAATAAACTTGACTTGTTTTTGTTTCATTTCGCTCTCCGTTCGTATCCAAACCGTGTTCCAATCCAATTACAACCTACAAACAGAACTTATGACACCAATTTTCAGAACAAACCACATCAATCACAACAATTACATCAAGTAATTCATCTCGAGTTTTATAATGACACAAACCGACCCTTTTTAACACACAACATGAGTGCAAAATTTCCTACAGCAGTGCACCTACTTCGACAAACGATTTAAATTTAAAATAGCAAACGACATCGGATTTCTACAAAACACCATTCATTGAAAATATCTCTGAGTGTAGTTTCTACAAGTAATATCCATTTTTCAAAACAAGGCTCTAGTTGATACAGTTTTTAAAAATACTACACTGATGTACAAAAATCAGACAAAACTTTTTGCCCAACTTGCAACTCAATTTTCTTTCTCATTTCTTTATAAAATTTGGTGAAACCAGTGCCTATTCCGTATTTAATTAAATCTACTTTCCAATGAAACAAGAATCATTCAAAACGGAGTTCAATTGTGAACACACGACCTGAAACACTGAACCTATATCCAATTTAATTCCAGAAATTTGACCTAACTTTGGAGACTCATAACTTGAGCTACACAACTCCAAATTGAACCAAACCAGTGCCAAAACGACCGGCGTTAAGTCTACTTTCAAAAAACAATCAGTCACATAATTTTTGGACTAACCGAACAGTCCCAGTTTTAAAAGAACCGAACCTGTGTCCAGAATTGCGAAATCAGTGAGTTCGTGACCAATTTGCGGTTTTTGCGACTCAAAATTTTCGAAACGAACGCAATCTCAATGATAACAGAAATCATACAGTTAACACACATAAAATAAAACCCTAAGCGAGTAAAACTCACCAATCGTGATGAGAATCACGAGAAACCGAGTCTTTGACAAAGCTCAATCATTCCGAAAACGACCCGAACTCGTTCCAACTCTTCCAAATAGCTCCTAATTGAAAAAACCAGCAGTTCATGTTGGACTATATGATAACCTTAGAGGGGGTGAATAAGGTTATATTCTAAAATGAAATCTTTTTCTTGTTTTCGAAAAATTTACGATGCAAGTTTAAATCAAATGCGGAAAATAAGATTTAAACTATATGCAACACCTAAACAAGCTATAACAATGGCAGAAACAATTACAGTGATATTGAAAAATTAGCGCGATAATATCAAATACAACGACAGTTAACAATAATAACGAAAACACAAAGTAGAGATAAGGGAAAGAAGTACACCGTGATTTTAGCGAGGTTCGGGATAAAAGCCCTACTCCTCGGCCTCCGCTTGCAACCTTTGGACTTTGGTAATCACCACTATATTGTGAAGATACTTCTTCAGTGTTTACAAGCAAGCAACTTCAAATACAACAAACCTCTCAATTTTCCCCAAATTGAGAACCCAAGCTTCCCGCTAAGGATTTCACCGATTCAATCTCCCGATTGAATGACTCAAGAACGCTATCCCAAGATTTCACAAACAATTCAATCTCCCCGATTGAATTACCCAAGAGTTTGAACTCCTAGGATTTCTCGGCAAACAAGAATAGCAATCTTACGGATCAAACTATGATCCAATCTCTCAAACAATATGATTCAAAGCAGCTTAAGAGAGATGATGTGATTGGAACCTTTGAAATTTGAAGAACGTGTAAAGATGAAACTTATGAAAGATCGAGTTCTTCAAAGATCTTTTGATGCGATGGATTTGAATATGAAAATGAAAGAATGAAAAACCTTTAATTTGAAGAACAATAGAAGATGATTTCTATGAATGATCGGTTCTTCAAAAAACTTTTTCTTTTGGTTTGATTTACGCTTTGTTTTTCACGATGAAATGATTTGTCAAAAGGGTTCGGTTTTATCGTGAAAACCCTAGAGCCTTTTATAGAGAATATGAAAATATGACCGTTGAAAAGATTTGTAACATCTTGTTGTGATAAGTGAATAATCGATTGATTTCTTGAAAGGAATAGGATGAAAATCGATTTTGCTTTCTAAAAGAAAGTAAGAAATCGATTTCTTACTTAAAGAAATAAGAAGGAAATCGATTACTTGCTTGAAAGCACAAAGTCATCAATCGATTGTTTTCTTTCTAAAACAAGTTCTTTTATAAACAAGCAAGCTATGAATCGATTGTTGGCTTTACCAAAGAAGTGGGAAATCGATTTCTTTCTTCCAAGGGAGGAGGGAAATCGATTTGTAGCTTTAAAATACAAAGGCAAATCGATTTTTGACTTTAGAGAACAAAGGGAAATCGATTTATGGCTTTAACAACAAGTAGAAACCAATTTCTAGATTCATGTACAAAATTCTTTACTTCAAAAACAAATTCTTTTAAAACTTTTCTTTAAAAACAACAAATCATGATTCAAACTATTAATTTAAAACAACTTGTGTCTAATCTAATAAATCATGATTTTATAGAAAACATTTTTCCAAGACAGTTCTATTTTAAAAGATCATCTCTCAACTACAAAGAATCATAAAGTTTAAGTAGAAGAGACCTTACATATGTCTTAAGCAAAGCGAATAACAAATAAGTCCTTGGATGGATTTGGTCCTTGCTCACTTCACCTTTAAGCTTCTATCCTTTAACTTGACACGCCAAGCGCCTTTGATCATATCTATGTGCATTGTTCACCTTTCTCGCGCTTAGACTCACTTTGTAACCATTAGCAAACATATTGTAATTTGTTATCATACAAAACAAAGAGTGTTTGACCTTGGTTCAACAAACTCCCCTTTTTGATGATAACAAATTACCTTATGCATAGGGAGGCGATAAACAAGAAATAACGGCATAAGCTTTCCTAAGCATAAGCATTAAGAAAATAAACAACTTACATGCAAGAGAACCAAACATAATGAGTTAAATAAACAAACAAAGAAGACAAAGAAGACTTTTCTCCCCTTTGTTTTCATCAAAAGGAGGGAAGACACGCAAGATGTATAGCATATAATATAACAAGCACATAGCATCTCAAAAATACATCACATAATCACAAGCTAGCAAAATCAAGCATACCGAGCTCTCTCTCCGAATCTTACAAAATTG
Organism: Oxytropis ochrocephala; assembly: GCA_020916435.1. NCBI lineage: Eukaryota > Viridiplantae > Streptophyta > Magnoliopsida > Fabales > Fabaceae > Oxytropis > Oxytropis ochrocephala. Next base: position 66,188,037 of record CM037095.1, read on the forward strand.
CGCTTCGGCTAGTGGTTTCGTGAAGATGTCTGCTAGTTGGTCATCGGTGCCTACAAATTTTAATGCTATGCTCCCCCTAGAAACATGGTCTCTAATGAAATGATGTCTTATCTCTATATGCTTAGTTCTAGAGTGTTGGATGGGGTTCTTAGCAATGTTAATGGCACTAGTGTTATCACATAGAACTGGCACATTATCATATAACAAACCAAAATCCTCCAAAGTCTGTTTCATCCACAAAACTTGTGCAACACAATTTCCAACCGCCACATATTCTCGCTTGGTGGGTGGACAAAGCAACACTGCTACGCTTTTTACTAGACCGGGAAGTCAAACAAGGTCCTAAGAAATGACAGTTTCCACTAGTACTCTTCCTATCTAATGTACAACCAAAGAAAATCAAGCATCACAAAAACCGACCAAATCAAATTGACTCGATTTCGGGTACCACAGTCCAAAATCTGTAGTTCCCTTAACATATCTAAGAATCCGTTTTACAGCTTTTAAATGTGATTCTTTGGGACATGCTTGAAATCGAGCACACAAGCACACAGAAAACATAATATCGTCCTGAATCGGGAAGCGATTAAATATAAAAGACTACCGATCATACCTCGATACATTGTTTCATTTACCGGTTTACCTTGTTCATCCTTGTCCAATTTGGTCGCATGCGCCATTGGAGTGCCAATTGCCTTGGCATCACTCATGCCAAATTTCTTTAGTAACTCCTTTGAGAACTTATTTTGACCGATGAATATTCCATCTTTCATTTGTTTCACTTGAAGTCCCAAAAAGAAGTTTAACTCCCCATCATGCTCATTTCAAACTCACTAGTCATCATGTCGAAAACTCCTTGCACAATTCATCATTAGTAGATCCAAATATAATATCATCAACATAAATTTGAACTACAATGAGATGTTTGCCTTTGGTTTTAAGGAATAAGGTAGAATCAATCTTACCCTTCTTGAAACCATTTGCAATTAAATGTTTGCTTAATCTCTCATACCAAGCTCTAGGGGCTTGTTTCAATCCATAAAGGGCTTTGTCAAGTTTAAAAACATGATTTGGATTTTCAAAATCTTCAAAACACAGGGGTTGTTTTACATATACTTCCTCTTCTAAAAATCCGTTGAGGAAGGCACTTTTGACATCCATTTGGTGTAGTTTGAAATCCATGTGACTAGCAAAGGCTAGTATAATACGAATGGATTCCAACCTAGCCACTTTGGAGCAAAAGTTTCTTCAAAATCCACCCTTCAATTTGATTATAACCTTGAACAACTAAACGACTTTTGTTTAATAAAATAACACCATTTTCATCAAGTTTGTTGCGAAAAACCCATTTAGTTCCAATAATAGTTCTATCAACAGGTTTTTCGACTAAATGCCAAACTTTGTTTCGTTCAAATTGTTCGAGTTCTTTTTGCATTGACACAACCCATTCTGGATCACCTAGAGCTTCTTTTATGTTACTGGGAACTGTTTGAGAGACAAAGGCACTATGAAAGCATAAAAGATTTAGAGAAGAACGAGTTGTTACCCCCTTTGATGGACTACCAATAATTTGCTCCATGGGATGATCTCGAACTGATTTCCAAGCTTTAGGCAAGTCATCATGCGTTCTCCCATAGAGATGATCGTCAGTGTCTTGGGGCTCTCGTTCCAATTCAACTGTTTCTTGAGGTTCTGCTTGCATCTCCTTTTCTTTGATACTTTCACTATTAGGTTCAGGCATTCTTCTTTTGACCACTTCAACTACCTCATCCTCATCATCAACTTTCTTTGCAAAGGGGTTAGTCTCATCAAAAGAAACATGAATAGATTCTTGCAAACATTTATCAACTTTATTGTAAACGATGTAAGCTTTACTATGACTAGAATAACCCATAAAAATACCTTCCGTTGATTTTGCATCAAACTTACCCAACTTATCCTTTGTATTTAAAATGTAGCACTTACTTCCAAAAACTTTGAAGTATGAAATATTTGGAGTTCTACCATTCCACAATTCATAAGGAGTCTTGTTGAGAGATGGCCTTAGATAGACTCGATTTAGCACATGACATGTCAGATCAACTGCGTGACCCCAAAAATATTTAGGAAGATTGTGCTCATTTAGCATTGTTCTACACATCTCTTGTATGGTCCTGTTTTTTCTTTCCACCACGCCGTTTTGTTGAGGAGTCCTTGGAGCTGAGAAATTGTGATCAACACCATGCTTTTCACACCAAGTTTTGAATGATGAGTTTTCGAATTCTCCTCCATGATCGCTTCTAATTTCCTTGATAGCTAAGTTTTTCTCATTCTCAGTAACTTTCTCACACACTTAGCAAACTTGTTGAAAGCATCACTTTTATTAGCAAGTAAAATAGTCCAAGTGTATCTAGAATAATCATCAACAATTACAAACACATATTTGGCTCCTCCTAGACTTACAACATCAATTTCACCAAATAAATCAAGATGCAACAATTCAAGCACATTTTTGGTAGAAATAACAGGTTTTGATTTGAAAGAAGTTTTATGCATTTTTCCCAATTGACATGCATCACATAATTGACCTTTTTCATACTTAAGTTTGGGTAAACCTCTAACATGTTCATTTGCACATAATTTAGATAGAAGTTCCATACTAGCATGTCCTAAGCGTCTATGCCACACATGTAACGCCCCGAAATAATTTAATTATTTATTTAATTATTCATTTAATTATTTATTTAATTAAGTTATTTAAGACTTGCAACATTTATTTAAGTAGATTTATTAAGTTGTGGAGAAATATTAGAATTGATTAATTATTGGAGTTTTATTTTATTAGGAGGTGTTTAAGTATTAGGGAGTGGTGGAATCAATTGAAATGGGAGGTGTAGATAGCATTATGGGCTTTTAATGGATGGGTGTGTGAAAGCAAAAGAGAGGGGTGCAAGTAAGGGTATGAGTGGGCCTAGAGTTAATTAATTAATGAATGAAAGGAAGGAAATGAATTAAAGGGAGGGGGGGACGGCTGGAAAGGGAACCGAGAGAGTAAAGGAGAGAAAGGAGGGGAAACCATGGGAGGAAGAAGGAAAGGAAGAGGAGAAGAAGTGGAGAGAACTTCTCCATCTTGGCTCAAGGTGAGGACTTTTTGGTATCAATCTTCTCCATTTTTCCTCCTCTAGCTATTGATGTTAGTTTCAATCCCTAATTCCTATTTGTTGTTGTTTTGCCATTAATGGGGTTTCAAGCTCAAAGTTGGAATTGGTGATGGTTTTGGTGTTTCTTGGGCTTTTGGAGGATAGAGGACTTACATTCTTCAATTTGCAAAGGTTAGGGGATTCTCCATACATCTTTTATAGCTTGTAGGATGTGTATTATAGTGAGAATAGCTCTAGGAATGATTGTGTTGATTGTATGTTGATTGTATGTTGATTGTATGTTGATTGTATGATTGATGTTAAATGCTTGAATTTGGTTATAGCATGTTGATTGTTGTTTTGGAAGCATGAGTTGTGATATATGCATAGTGTATGTTTGATGATTTGGCCATTTGAGCATGAACAAGTAAATATGATAATTAGCATTAATAATTCATTGGCTATGTTGGTGTGGTTATGTGAGGATTAATTTGTTTGGAAGAAATTAGGTTTTTGAAGTGTGTTGGGTATGGGTTGGAAGGGGGGGGCGCCAAATGCCTAGCATTTTGGCGCCTGGTTGCTGAAACTGTGTGTGTGTGTGTGGCGGGGGGGGGCGCGATTCTTTGGGCAACTTGGCGCCGGTGTCTGGAAATGGTGTCTTTGCGCGCCATCTTGCGCGCGCGCGCAAACTTACGCGCAAGAAGGCCAAGGCTTGATCAAGACTGCGCGCCATCTTGCGCGCGCGTCCCTGCGCGTAACCTCGCGCGCACACCTCTCACTGAAGGACAGAAACTTTGAGAGTTAGAGCGACCTACCCGCGCGCTTCTTGCTTGCGCTCTTCTTCTGCGCGCCCGATGTGCGCGCCTCCAGTGGGGATCTTCCAAAACCTTGTCTTTGTTGAATTCCTAAGTTCTTAAATTTATTTTGGTGTGTCAAAATGGTCCTAAAGTGAGGAGAAAACCCCTATGGGGTGGTGTTGGTTCTTAGGTGAGAATTAATAAATACTTGGTGAGGTGATGCTAAATATTTGGTGAAGAGATGCTAAATGATCGGTGAGGTGGTGTTGATAATTTATGATGTGATAATAAATAATTGATGTGGTGTGCTCGGTGTGGAGTGATGCATTGTCATAAAGTCGCATGAATCATATGCATGGCTTCGCCAACAGTGATGGAATACCGCCCGGGAGGTGATGAAATACCCTTCCGGGAGGTGATGGAATACCTCCGGGAGGTGATGAGATACCCGACGGGGGGTGTGGTGAATATGGATCCACATGCATGTTGCATACATGCATATAATCATACATTCCCTAGCTGTTTGTTAATGTCCAATTAATCTGTTATGGTTGCTTGCGTGATATCTCATGTGAATGGTAAATGCCTTGTTCTGTGAATCTCTATTGCTAGCTAGTTCTTACTATACGGCTTATTTTACTTGTTATAATTTATGTAAAGAGACTCACCCTAGCATTTCTTGTTGCCTGCTCTCGTGGCGACAAACAGGTGATTCCGAGTGATGGTCTTTGTGCCACAGGGTTTTATTGAGTCAGCTCTGATAGTAACACCGGGGTTTGGGGTCTCAGTATTATTTAGTTGTGGTTATGTATTGAACCTATTTGAACCTATGTATTGAGTATGTGAACTCAATTTTATTTCCGCTGTGCTGCAAACTATTAATGGACTAATGTAAACGTTAAACAGGTTATTTTGAGGATTGTAACCCACTTGACTATGTATGCATGATACGCGTTGATGCGTTTGGACTTTAATTATGTTTTGATGATGTTTTATTTGAAAAGTACCACCCTCTTCGAGGTGCGTGGAAAGTATTTTGAAAAACTCTGATTTTTAATTAATTGAATTAGCATTAGATATAAGGGGTGTTACACAAAGTGGTATCGAGCGTGCAGACCTCTCCCGATGCGGTGTGGTTCGAGGACGAACCAAGCGGAAGCCCCAGTGGGCATGTGACATCCGGGTGAGGAGGGCGGGAGTGATCGCCGTGCCCAAAAAGGTGGCATGGCAAAGAGCGGCTCTGGCGGCTTCAGCGAAGGCGGGCGCGTGAATGAACCGAATACGCACCGGAATGAGAGGATCCCGAGGTCACATGCGGTATATGGGGTACTGCATGATTGAAGGAAGGCTTAAAAGAATTGATTTGAACTACCTATACCAACAAGGTGCATCTTCTTTTTCGGAGCTCATCCCATAAGAACTCCATAGTTAAGCGTGCTTGGCTTGGAGTAGTAGTGGGATGGGTGACCTTCTGAAGTTTCCTGGAAAGCATGCAAGTGAGGACAAAACATGCCAAAAAGACTGTGTGTTGGTTAGTGAGGCGATCGGCGCTTAGAAGCGATGCAGGATGTTACAACACATCCACATCATCAAGTAAAGAAGGCATGCATACAATATCATCACCAACGAGTGTCAAAATCAACATAATAAACATTGTTTTCACGAAAACCGACAATGTGAAAGTTAGAAGCTTCATGCACAATAAGACATTTATCTTTTGAGAAATAAACATCAAAGTCATTATCACATAGTTGACTTACACTTAGTAAATTAAATTTAACACCATCAACTAGTAAAGCATTTCTAATTTTGATTGTGTTTTCCTTACCCACACAACCTTTACCTATTACACGAGCGGTTTCATTATTGGCAAACTTCACAGATCCACTAGCCTTGTTGCTTAACTTCAAGAATAGTGAAGCATCACCACCATATGCCTTGAGCACCCACTCATCAACCATCCATACATTTCCCCTTTTGGATAGTCTACGCACCTACAAAGGAAAAATTAAACACTAGTGCGAGGTACCCAAATTTGGTTGGGTCCATGGAGGTTAGTTCTCAAGGGGTTTGTTTTCACAATCCACCTTGGTTTCTTGCAAGGTATAAGATTGCCAAGCTCACATAGTTTGCGAATAGGACATCTAAGAGAATTATGATTTCCTTTTTGACAATAAGTGCAAGAGAATGAATTACGTGTCGTACTTGAAGAAGCATGTACTACAAATACCATATCCCTTTTAAAATTTGGGAGAGCTGGACTCACCTTTATAACCAATACCTCTCCTATCAACATATTCATGTTGAGAGTTAAATAACTTGGTCAAGGTATTTTCACCAACCTCAAACCTTTTTAAAGAATCTTTTAAATTTTCATTTTCGATCTTGATTTTTTCAAAAATTTGTTTAAGCTCTAGAAATTCAAGGTTGAAAGGTTTGGCATTTTGTAGCTCCTTTTTCAATCTAGCTATCTCATTCTCAAGCGTCTCGATTTGAGTAGACATGCTTTTGTTGCTCTTTTTCAAATTCATAGTTTTTATCAAAAGATTTTCATGTTCAATATAAAGAGCCTCAAAAGCCTCACTCACATCTTGACACTACTATCATCATCACAAGAATCATCGTAATCGAAAAGAAAGATTAGAATTTGTTACCTTAGTTGAGTCACTCGCCATGAGACACGCAAGCTTTGAAGCAATCACTTCATCATCAGTTTCACTGTCACTGCATCTTCTGAGATTGTCCCATGTATCATCAGGAGAGTAATCTGCTGCAAGACCAACAACGTTAGCAACTTCCTCTTCTTCTTACATTCCACCCTTCACCCTCGCCTCGTGTCATCCCATGTAGCCTTCATTGCTTTCTTCTTTGGGTATTTGTTCTTAAGTTTTGGACAATTAACCTTGAGATGACCCGGTTTGTTGCATTCAAAACATCTTGGTTGGTCGTCTCCTTTCTCATGACTATCACCTTTGTTATACCCGGATTTCTTTGAAAAATCACCTTTCCTAAACTTGTTGAACCTCATGAATTTTTTGAATTTTTTAGCAAGCATAACCATGTCTTCTTCATCAGATTCATCATCAGATTCAACCACTTTCTTTCCTGATTTAGAAGACTTTCCAGCCGCAAGAGCAAGAGACCTTTTTCTTTTACCGCTTCTTTTTCTTGGGTTTTCTTAGCACCCAACACTACTTCAAATGCTAGAAGAGACCCAATTAAATCTTCAGTAGGTAGAGTACCAATATCCTTAGCTTCAGTGATAGCACATGTCTTAGGAAAAAATTCACCAGTCAACGACGCAAGTATCTTTCCATTCAAGTCCTTTGTAGAATACTTTTTACCAAGTGCTCTCAAGTTGTTAACAATTAAATTCAGCCTCCGCATGCATGGCGAATGAGCTTTTCACCTTCCTTCATCTTGAAAGCTTCATACTCAGAAGTAAGAACTCGGATTTTTGTATCTTTTACTTGGCTTGTACCTACATGAGTAGCTTCTAGACAATCCCAGATTTCCTTAGCAGTCTGACAACCTTTTACCCTACCATATTCTTCTTCACATAGTGCAAGATGTAGAATGTTCATTGCTTTGGCATTCAAGGAGATTTTGTCAAGTTCGGACTTTCTCAATTCACTCAAGTCAATGGAATAAATATCTTCTATAGGTACTTCTTCAAATTGTACGGTGGCTTGAGATTTGGTAGTATCTCCTCAAAGCAAAGAACAACACTAGGTTTAGTAATCTTGATTCTCATAGGCGTGAGTGGTCCATCAACAATGATCCTCCATAAAGTGAAATCTATAGCTTTGCACATGACATTTCATTCGACTACTCCAATAGTCATAGTTAGTCCCATCAAACAGGGTGGCCTATTGAAGGACATCCTCTTTCATAAAAGAACCCATAATCAAAAAATTGCGAGATGTTAAGCTCTATATGCAATTACCACTTTGATACCAATTGTTGGACTATATGATAACCTTAGAGGGGGGGGTGAATAAGGTTATATTCTAAAATGAAATCTTTTTCTTGTTTTCGAAAAATTTACGATGCAAGTTTAAATCAAATGCGGAAAATAAGATTTAAACTATATGCAACACCTAAACAAGCTATAACAATGGCGAAAAACAATTACAAATGATATTGAAAAATTAGCGCGATAATATCAAATACAACGACGCTTAACAATAATAATAACGAAAACACAAAGTAGAGATAAGGGAAAGAAGTACACCGTGATTTTAGCGAGGTTCGGGATAAAAGCCCTACTCCTCGGCCTCCGGCTTTGCAACCTTTGGACTTTGGTAATCACCACTATATTGTGAAGATACTTCTTCAGTGTTTACAAGCAAGCAACTTCAAATACAACAAACCTCTCAATTTTCCCCAAATTGAGAACCCAAGCTTCCCGCTAAGGATTTCACCGATTCAATCTCCCGATTGAATGACTCAAGAACGCTATCCCAAGATTTCACAAACAATTCAATCTCCCCGATTGAATTACCCAAGAGTTTGAACTCCTAGGATTTCTCAAAGAAACAAGAATAGCAATCTTACAGATCAAACTATGATCCAATCTCTCAAACAATATGATTCAGCAGTTAAGAGAGATGATGTGATTGGAACCTTTGAAATTTGAAGAACGTGTAAAGATGAAACTTATGAAAGATCAGTTCTTCAAAGATCTTTTGATGCGATGGATTTGAATATGAAAATGAAAGAATGAAAAACCTTTAATTTGAAGAACAATAGAAGATGATTTCTATGAATGATCAGTTCTTCAAAAAACTTTTTCTTTTTGGTTTGACGGCTGCTTTGTTTTTCACGATGAAATGATTTGTCAAAAGGGTTCGGTTTTATCGTGAAAACCCTAGAGCCTTTTATAGAGAATATGAAAATATGACCGTTGAAAAAGATTTGTAACACTGTTGTGATAAGTGAATAATCGATTGATTTCTTGAAAGGAATAGGATGAAAATCGATTTTGCTTTCTAAAAGAAAGTAAGAAATCGATTTCTTACTTAAAGAAATAAGAAGGAAATCGATTACTTGCTTGAAAGCACAAAGTCATCAATCAATTGTTTTCTTTCTAAAACAAGTTCTTTTATAAACAAGCAAGCTATGAATCGATTGTTGGCTTTACCAAAGAAGTGGGAAATCGATTTCTTTCTTCCAAGGGAGGAGGGAAATCGATTTGTAGCTTTAAAATACAAAGGCAAATCGATTTTTGACTTTAGAGAACAAAGGGAAATCGATTTATGGCTTTAACAACAAGTAGAAACCAATTTCTAGATTCATGTACAAAATTCTTTACTTCAAAAAACAAATTCTTTTAAAACTTTTCTTTAAAAACAACAAATCATGATTCAAACTATTAATTTAAAACAACTTGTGTCTAATCTAATAAATCATGATTTTATAGAAAACATTTTTCCAAGACAGTTCTATTTTAAAAGATCATCTCTCAACTACAGCAATCATAAAGTTTAAGTAGAAGAGACCTTACATATGTCTTAAGCAAAGCGAATAACAAATAAGTCCTTGGATGGATTTGGTCCTTGCTCACTTCACTTTTAAGCTTCTATCCTTTAACTTGACACGCCAAGCGCCTTTGATCATATCTATGTGCATTGTTCAGCCCTGCGCTTAGACTCACTGTAACCATTAGCAAACATATTGTAATTTGTTATCATACAAAACAAAGAGTGTTTGACCTTGGTTCAACAGTTCAACCCTTTCCCCCTACTGTTTCACGAACCAAACAGCAAGGTGAAACACTCCTAAGCTTCCAAATCCGAAATCCAAGCATTCAAAACCCTAACTTGAGCTTCCCAAACCTTAAGGTAGCTTTAGGTATGCTCAAAACTTCATCTCCTCCACTTAGAGCTCCAATGGGTCAACAATGGAAAAAAGAGATTGAGAAGGATTGAGCTTATGAAACTTGTACCAATGGAAAGAGAATTGAAAATGGAGTGGAATGGAGGAGAAAATACTTACTTGCCATGGGAGGATCAAAATCCGCACCGCCTTTTTCTCTTCTCTCTCTTTTGCTAGGTTTTCTCCTTTCTTCCTTTCTTCTCTCTTTCATTTCTCTCGGTCCTCTCCTCTTTCTCTCCACTTCTCTCTTTTTCTCTCTCTTACTTTCCCTTTATTTCTTTTCCTTCTTTCTTTCTTTCTTGGCAAAATAGCACCTGAGGTCCCTTAATTTATTTTCCGTTTTCGTTTAGGTCCCTTAACTTTTAAAGCTTACGTTTAGGTCCCTTAACTTTTTAAAACGTTTCACTGTAGTCCTATTTAACGTTTTACCACTAACACCGTTAAACAGTGTCTGATGTGGCCATTACAGTGCCTATGTGTCATAATCCATGTCATTTTTAATTATTTATTTACTGCCATGTCATTTTTAATTTAATTCTTAATAAAAATAAAAATAAATAGAATGGGTTATAGAATGGGTTATAAATCGACACTTGGTAGAAATTTTACCTTATTTTGGCAATTGTCGGCGTTCCAACCTCAGATTTATTTCTTTTTCAGATAAGATGACTGCTTCAAAGTCGCTTGTTGGCTTCATGGCCTTGGCTGAGGAAGAGAAGGAGGAGTTCCAACCTCTCGTTCATCATTCTCAGGCCCAAAATTTCGCTGGTTCGAGCTCGGCTCCCGCGACTTCCTCCATGGTGGTTGGGGCTCTTGTTAAGAGGTCTCTCTGTCTCTCGCCCCGATCTCAGGTGGATAAGAGGAAGGATAATGATTCAAAGGGGAAAGTTCCTACTAAAAGGAGCCTGACCTTGGCTGATGGCTCCCCCTCCAAGAAACAGAAGGGCAGCCCAACTAAGGGGGTCTTGGCCGAGCTCACTTGGAGGATTTTGAGGCATGTGTGAAGGTTGGGAAGCTTGGAGCTGATCTCTTTATGAAGTGGAACGAGTATGCTGCCCATCGTGAAGTAGGTAACAAACTTGAAGCCAAAATACTCTGGTTGGAGGGGGATTTGTTAGATATCACCGAAAAAATAAAATACTGCCGTGACGTTCTCGATCGTGATTAAATGCATGTCAAAATAATTAAAAAGAATTAAATATAGTAACTATATAAGTAACCTTGGTTCGAGAAAACAATAAAAGAGGGTTTTTTTTAGGAAAAGAGTTTTGATGTTTAACGAAAAAATCAATTAAAGAGAGGCAATCAATCAATTGGTTTCAGTAGCGTTTATTGGATTTATTATCGATTCTAAAGTAAAGATTTGTTCAAGGTTCGATAATTCTTGATTGATCATAAACTAACCGACAAAGCATTTGTTAGTTCATACAATTCACACCTTTTTAAAATAAGCGTGAAAAGAAAGTGTTCAATCAAGAGAAAAATCAAAAGTGAAGATTTGGCACTCCTCATTTGGATCACATCAGCGCCACTCTATTGGGCATCCTAGATGCACAACCACCTTCTAAATTACTTTATAGGGCCACATGTCACCTTGCATATGGAGGCTAATTTTGGTTGGTGGCATGTCAAATCATACATTTTGACTAGTGGGAACAATAAAATATAATATCTTCTTCTTAAGGCATATATCTCAATCTCCCTCCACATTCGAAACACATTATCCCTTCCACTTTTGAAATTTTTTCTGGTTCTAAGAGTTACAGAAGCGAACACTCTCTTCTCCATTTTGATTGCAAGAAGAAGCTCCATCTCCATTGAAGAAAAGTTTCTACACAAAAATGCTGCAAAGCGATGCCACAACATTACTGAGTTGATATATCCAAAGGAACTTGAGTAGTATATTTTCTATTCAATTTTCTTTCCTTCGTGTTTTCAGTAGTATGAATATGATTACCATCATCATTTGCATGCTCTTGTTAATGCTCAACATGAGTTAAACGCTTTGTAGTTGGGATGCTAGAAACTTTGTAATTATTTTGTAATAATTTGATGTTATATATTGATGTTTGCATTTTAATCCGTGCTCTTGCATTTTATTAGTTTACATACTTTTTGTTAGTTTTCATCTTGTGATTAATAGAATAGAAATATAAGAATTTAAGACGTGTAAGATCCTTCTCATGGATAAACATCAAAAGAGCTATGAGATGTATTTTTTCCATATTTATCGAGTGATTATCCATTCATACATGGTTTTTTGATATAACCAGCACACTCCACTTATGAAGAACCTAATAATTTAGCAAATGATGAGTTGTTTCAACGTAAATGTGATCCTATATAAATCATGTGTCATGTTTCAATGTTGGAATAACAAAGACTTCTTCCTATCATACATTTTTATAATGGGCTCTCCATCTTGTGTTGGAATTCTCTTATTAAGTCTAACTATTATATATTCATGTCTTGCCGTGGAGGTTACTTATGATGCTAATGCTCTCATTATTAATGGAGAAAGGCGTCTTATTTTTTCTGGTGCAATCCATTATCCACGAAGCACTGTGGATATGTGGCCTGACCTTGTTGAAAAGGCCAAAGATGGTGGCCTTGATGCCATTGAAACTTATATATTTTGGAATAGTCACGAACTTTGTTAAGGGTGAATATAATTTCTCGGAAATTTAGATTTTGTCAAATTTTTCAAAGTCATCCAAGCAGCTGGACTGTATGGCATTTTAAGGATAGGTCCTTATGCTTGTGCAGAATGGAATTATGGAGGCTTCCCAAAGTGGTTGCATAATATGCAGGATTCGATGAGAACCGATAACCTGGTTTTCAAGAAAGAAATGCAAATTTTCACCACAAAGATTGTGAACATGGCGAAAGAAGCAAAGTTGTATGCGCCACAAGGAGGACCCATTATTCTCGCTCAAATTGAGAACGAATATGGAAATGTCATGAAGGATTATGGAGATCTTTGGAAAGGCGTATGTCAAATGGTCAAGCACAAATGGCTCTAGCACAAAATATTGGTGTTCCATGGATCATGTGCCACAGAAAAGATGCTCCTCGACCTATCATCGATACTTGCAATGGATATTATTGTCACGAATTTACACCCAATAACCCAAAAAGTCCGAAAATGTTCACTTGAAAATTGGATTGGTTGGTTTCAAAAATTTGGCGAAAGGGCTCCCCATAGAAGTGCCGAAGATTCAGCTTTCTCGGTTGCACGCTTTTTCCAAAATGGCGGGGTATTGAATAATTACTACATGTACCATGGTGGAACCAACTTTGGCCGCACATCAGGGGGACCATATATAACAACATCTTATGACTACGACGCACCGCTTGATGAGTATGGGAATTTGAATCAACCTAAATGGGGACATCTTAAGAATCTTCATGAAGCAATAAAACTAGGCGAAAATATTCTTACTAATGGAACAAGGACTGAGAAGGATCTTGGTAATGGAGTCAAGATAACAACATACACTAACGCTGCTGGAGCAAGATTTTGTTTCTTGAGCAATAACAACAACAACCGAGATGCAAATATTGACCTACAAAACGATGGCAAATATTTTGTGCCTGCTTGGTCTGTGACCATCCTTCAGGGTTGTAATAAAGAAATTTTCAATACTGCAAAGATTAACAGCCAAACCTCAGTGATAGTCAAACATAATGATGCTGCTTCTGCTAAGCTCACTTGGGCGTGGAAAGAGGAGCCAATGAAAGACACCATGAATGGAAAGGGAAGCCTCACATCACATCAGCTTCTCGAGCAGAAGGAATTGACCTTGGATGCTAGCGACTACTTATGGTATATGACTAGTGTCAATATCAATGACACCTCCATTTGGAGCAACGCAACTCTTCGTGTGAACACTATGGGGCATACACTTCACGGATATGTTAACAGGAGGTATATAGGATACCAATTTAGCGAATCGGGAAGTAATTTCACATATGAAAAACAAGTTTCTCTAAAGAAGGGAACTAACATCATAACTTTGCTTAGTGCCACTGTTGGTCTTGCAAATTATGGCGAGTGGTATGATAAGATAAAAACAGGCATAGCAGGTGGCCCTGTTAAATTGATCGGGAAGAATGATACAACTATGGATTTGTCGGCCAACGTTTGGTCTTACAAGGTTGGTTTGAACAGTGAGAGAAAACGATTCTATGATTTGAAACCACGTATTGGTGTATCATGGAACACAAATTCATCGTATCCTGTTGGGAAACCCATGACTTGGTATAAGGCAAACTTCAAAACTCCATCTGGAACAAACCCTGTGGTGGTCGACTTGCAAGGTTTGGGTAAAGGACATGCTTGGGTGAATGGACACAGCATAGGCCGTTATTGGCCTTCTTATATTGCTCCCACGAATGGGTGCAAGGTGACACATGTGACTACCGTGGAGAATATAAAAGGAAAAGTGCAACACCAATTGTGGCATTTCATCACAAAGATGGAACCACGTGCCAAGGTCATTTTTGAATAATGGCATGAACACATTGGTTTTGTTTGAAGAAATAGGTGGAAATCCTCAAAATGTTTCCTTCCAAACTACTACAAGGGGAATGATTTGCGCTAACGTATCACGAAGGTGCAATTTGTTAGAACTATCTTGCCACGATGGACAATTAATCTCGAAAATCCAATTTGCTAGCTTTGGGGACCCAAAGGACGGTCATGGTTCCTTTGAGAAAGGATCTGGGAGGCTACCGGTAGCCATTCCGTGGTCGGCGGCATGCATAGGAAAAAATAGTTGTGGATTTACCGTGACAAGAGAAAAATTTGGTTTACCGGTTGGGTTAACAAGCACTACCAATGGTATACCAAGATTAGCGGTACAAGCGACATGTTGAGCCAATCTTTTATCCAAATCAAAGTAGAGATTAAAAGTTTCAAATGTAAATTAAAGTTGTATTTATACAATGATTTTTTTATTAAAGTATAGTAACAACTATGATTATATCCTAATAATAAATCATGTTAATTTTAAAGCTTGGTGTGAATCACAAATTCTAATATAGTTTTTTTTATTTAGTTTCTAGCATAAGACTTTCTACCAGTAAAATAATTTTAGAAAAATATTATTTGATCAGGATAGCAAAAGTTAGCAGTATAAAGTGAGTAGAGTTATGTAATGTTGCTTCAGTTTTATTTAAAATTTAATCGCACGACAATTTTAATTTTAATATAAGGGAAAGTAATTGTGAGGGAGACGTGCAAAACTAACTTTTGATTTTGTGCTGTAAAAATATCTAAAATAACGTAAAAATTACAATCAAGTTCTCAAAGCTTATGCCGATTTTGATTGGGGAAGCTGCCTCGACACGAGGCGCAGCACAACAGGTCACTGTGTTTTCATAGGTGACTCCTTAGTATCTTGGAAATCAAAGTAAAAACAAGTGGTCTCACGCTCATTAGCAGAGGCTGAGTACCGTTCTCTGGCTAGTGTGGCAACTGAAATCAAATGACTCAAAAATCTTCGAATTGATTTCCAAATAGAAATAGGTCCTGCTATTGTGTTCTCCGATAGTCGGTCTGCAACACATCTAGCTTCAAATCCTACCTTCCATGAACGTTCAAAACACATAGAAATTGATTGTCACTTTATTCGAGAGAAAGTTTTTTCCAATGTCATCCAGTTAACTCATGTGAAGACTACTCATCAGCTTGCAGACATCCTTACAAAGCCGGTTATTGCTACATTGTTTTTTAGCTTGTTATCCAAGTTGGGAATCCACAACATGTACCTCCCAACTTGAGGGGGAGTATTAAAGTTATTACATGTGTATTTAGTTAACTATGGTCAACTGTAGCTAGTTAATTAATTTTACCTTAGTTAACTTAACTATCTGTTTAGTTGGTTAGTTAGAAAGTTGTTGTGATCTAACTTGTAATCTGTTAGATCAGTTTTCTTTTCAGTTAGCTCAGTTGTATTTGATCCCGTTTTGTACCCTTACTTTCTCATTCAATGAAGAACTACATTTTGTTCATTTCTCTCTGATTCACTATTCAATAAATCAAGTGTGATGTCTTATTATTATTATTATTATTATTATTATTATTATTATTATTATTATTATTATTATTATTATTATTATTATTATTACTATTATTATTATTATTATTGTTATTATTATTTTGTCTACTTAGATGAATTTATATGACAAATAAACACCACACACACTACCAACTTTGCTCATTACGCGATTCGAACCCTAAGCCGACGCCTCCATATTGGGAAAATTGCCAAGACAACCAATAGTGAGGGAGGGACTTACTGGGGAATTGTACTTGCATTTTGTATCATGTAATACAATTTTAATTTTTGTATGCAATCTTGAGATCTATGATCTAGAAAAATTGCATAGTGCATTAACTAATAGTTTTAAATGATTAAGTAAAACATGTGAATATTTTTAATAATTTATACAAAAATAATAAAAATTAAATAAAGCCATATGCCATTTTTATTTTGATTATTTATCCGAGTGTGTTAAAATAAACTGCAAGAGTGTAGTAGAAGCACAAAAGAAATCGAGTTCAAAAGGTAGTGTTATGTTTTAAAATTCAACACCATAATCTCTACATCATGTTTTAGTTGATTTATTTCTTTCAATCGTGGATGAATCAATTGACTAATAAATAAATAAATAATATTAAATTTTGAGGAAAAAGTAAAAAAATATCTTTATAAACAATTGTAACTAAATCAATTAGAGCATCTCCAATGCACGTTTTTTAAGCCATTCATTGCTTATATAAGACAAGTATTGCTTACAAAAAGGTAGTATTAGAGTTGGTCTAGGTGGTCTCACCTCTTGTTTAACTTTAAAGAAATATTTGTTTGTATAAGCAATGCATAAAGTTGTGCTTATGATTTAAAAACAATAGATTTGATAGAAGATATGACCCACAAGCAATGTATTTATGGTAGAATGATATATTTTAATAGAAAATTATGGATTATTTAAAAATTGCTTATCTTTTACCATTGGAGCAAAATCTGTCTAGATTATTCAAAAATTACTTAGAAATAATGTGACACTGTGTAATAATTTTATACTTGCTATTTAATTTAAAGTGAGTTGCTTATTATTTCTCCATTGGAGATGCTCTAAAGGATATAATTTGGTTTAGATAGAGTTTAACTCAACGTCAAATTGGTCAATTTTTATTTTATCAGGTAGACCCAATAGTGACACTACTAAAATCCTAGTATTAGCCCCATTAACAAAAAAATAACTTTTTTAAGGTAAAAGGTCTCATATAGTGATGAAAAGACTAAACTTAAAAATTATAAATTGAAGAAAAATTATTGTAAAAAAAAATCTTGAAGAAAAATTAACAATAACTATAAAAGTTTGCATTAGGTCTCACCCACTAAAAAATAATTTTTATCGTCCCAAAAAAACACACCCATGCAACATTTTTGTCTATTTCTATCGAAGTTGTATAATAAAGAAATAACAGTTTGTTCTGTACCTTTCCTTCTGATTTGTCGGGTTGGAAGTTGGTAGTTAGATCTCGTGAGGTCGTCCACTTTAGTACCCAAATTTGAGGGGGTTGGTACCTGCAAACACTCTGATACCAAAATTGGCGATCAGAAATTGGTGAGAGGTCCAAACGAGATATGTGTACCTAATTTATGGGGATGATGTTGTATTCATAGATGCGGGAGGGGGTTGCCCTTAAGCGCTCGCTGAGTCTGAGCCGTTGGATATGCATGGGCTGATTTCGGCAGCGCGATCGCTGCCGTGGTTTCTTTGGATCGCTCTGGATCGTTAATGGGCCGCCACAGATTGGGATGGGCCAGTCCGGAGCAGTTATCCCCAAGTCTGGGCCGAGTCTCGATGAGTGGCCTCAGCTTGATTGTCTTTGACTTGCTCGAATTTAGACTCGACCACGACCGGTTGTTCCACTGCGAGGATCAATCGCCTTATTTTCGAGGTTACCCTCAAGTCGGTGTATAGACCTTAGCAACGTGGTACCTTGCCCCCTAGATTTCCCCCAAGTTGACTCATAGTGTCTCGAGCTTGCGAACCGTCTTTGCCTTGGCCATGGGTTTGCGACACATGGCAGTTGTCATTATTATCGTGACCTTTGACTGAACTGAGGCATCATGTCATAATGACTTCTCGTTTTAAGCATCCTGACATTAATTTTATTGGAAAAAGTGCGACATTTCGACTTCGCGCCCTTTGAGTGCTCCTTGCCCTTATAAAGAGGAGGAGATCCCATTTTTCTTTCACTTACAAAGTTTGTTGAAATTGCTCTGACTGCCGAGGTGGAATTCTGGTGATCCGACGTTGAGAAATTTACTTGCAACGTTCTTCTTCTGCCGGAGATCCCAGTTTTCTGGTGACGACTCGCCGTGGGTATTCGTCTGAGTCCGTCTAAGTTCTTTGAAGTTCATTTAAGTTCGTCGGTTTCCAGGTTAGTGTTTTTTCCTCCTTGCTCTTACGTTTTCTTGTTTCGTTGCCGCGATCTACCTCTGCTCGGTCTATATTCCTAGGACCAGTGGCTCCAGTTCTATTGGGGGAAGGGTTTGTCCTCCCGTGGCTAACCTTGAAAGCCAAGGGAGGGTTCCTGCGACCCTTACCATTTGGGTTTGCACCAAGCTTTGTAGGATCAGATCGATTTGGGGACCCGCCCCTGATTTATCTGAGTTCGAGAAATACATTGGCAAGGAGGGACGAGAGTGGGTCCTTCAGGGGGTGTTGGGAAATGAGCCGACCTGCCATGCTCCAGACGAGCTTAAGTTCTTTTTCTAGGACTCTTTGAACTGTACAGCTCACTGATCCTAGGACGCTGACTAACCCGATTGTACAACCGACTTAGTCCCCTACTTTTTGAAAATGATTTTTGAGTTTTTTTTGAAAGAAGTTGGTTTGATATGAGGTGGGTTGATTTTAGAGAAGGTATTCTAGGACTCTTGAATTGTACAGCTCATTCGTCCTAGAAACGACTAACTTTCGGTTGTACAACCGACTTAATCCCCTATTTTTAGGAAAAATAGTTTATTCGTATTTTATTAAGTTTTGAGGATTACTGAACTGTACAACTCATTGGTTCTAAAATAATGACTAACCCGGTTGTACAACCGACTTAGCCGTTTATTTAATTTCGAGAGAAAAAGTATTTATATTTGAGTTGGAAAAGAATTAAAACGAAGAAGGGGGGTGAAAATTGTAAAATGAGGTTTTACTAGTCGCAGGGGTTGTATAATTAATAAGAGGTGTGAAAAGTAAGCCCAGTTCGCATAGGAGAGCCCAGTATGCGAAACTGGGCTTAAGTGGGGGGAGGTGTGCGCGTGAATTGAAGGGGTTTTAAACTTAAAATCAATATTAAAAATAAAATTAAAACAAAATAATTAATGGAGACACTATATAAGCCTAAGATAGGAAACCCTAAACCTAATTTCCATTCTTCCCTTCCCTTCCACATAGCAGCCGCCGCTGCCGAGAGAGAGAGAGAGAGAGAGAGAGAGAGATTCTGGGCGAAATTTTCGCCGCTACCTGAGGAGAGAGAGGGAGACCGCGTGCAACCAGAGTTTGGGAGAGAGAGGACGCAAAGGTCACGCCTGGACGTCGCGATAGTGGGGAATTTCGCGGCGGTCCGACGGCGAGGGGGACGTGGTGGTTCGGTTTAGACGGTTGAGGGCGGTCCACGGTGTTAGGCATGCATGGGCTCTGGTTTTGTGGGGTGGTTTCGCCGGAGAAGAAGACCGGAGCTCCGGCGAACCACCCCTGAGGTTAGTTTTTTATTATTTTTGATTCTGTTGGATTTTAGAGTTTTCTCTGGTCTGGATTTTAAAGTTTTGATTCCTAGCTTGTTCCTAAAAAACGAATATGGTCTCGTTTCTGACTTTTCTAAAAAACGGATCTGGTTCCTATTCCCTTTTTTTGTAGAGAAAAGAAAAACAACATGATTTTATACAGCTTAAACCTTGTTTGAAGACAGATCTGATTATTATTCAGTTTAGCAGAAATGACTTAAAATCAGGACAAAAACTTAATTTTCAACTTGACTCAGATTTGAAACATTATATAAATTGTTCTCTGGTTCGTTTTTGACGTATACAAGGGTCTGGGTTGTTATGCGAGTAAATATGTGATTTTTAGATCTAACAACAAGCACAACTAATAGGACAGATCATGCATATTGTGATTATGTTTTTTTTTACATAATGAACCAACCCGTTATTCTAGCTTCTGTTAGGCTCCTCAGTGCACTATTTGTAATCTGCAAAGAATCGCTAGTGCATTCTCCCCTGAATCACTCATCGCTTGCTACACCTTTTTTTCAGATCCGCAATTTAGAACCGTGTTTAATGGATTAGGGTTTCGATGTGAAACTCTAATCCTATTTTTGGGTGATTTTCGCAATAGTTTTCTGCCTTGGTATCTGTGTGTTTTGGACTGTATTTGACTGTTTATTTATAGTAGAAAATTAGGTCAGGACATTAATTGTTTTGATTGTGTTTTGATCTGATTTTCAGGTTTGGGTTTGGGCTTGTAGGAGATGGATACTTGGTGAGCAAGGAGAGAAGTTAGGGTTGGGGGTTGTTTAGAAGGCTGATGGCTCAAAAGCTACTCTACTGGATGTTGTTGCCCTTTTTTATTTCATTTTCGGATTTATATTTTTTTATATATTTTGTATTACTATTTTTTGCATTTTGGACCCTTTTTTGGACTTTTAGACACTTATACATTGTAATAAAACTAAAGGAACTTGAGTAGTATATCTTCTATTCAATTTTCTTTCCTTTGTGTTTTCAGTAGTATGAATATGATTACCATCATCATTTGCATGCTCTTGTTAATGCTCAATATGAGTTAAACGCTTTGTAGTTGGGATGCTACAAAACTTTGTAATTATTTTGTAATAATTTGATGTTATATATTGATGTTTGCATTTTAATCCGTGCTTTAAACTTCTTTCAAAATTATTTTGGAATTGGCCAACAAAGATAGGTATATTCATAAATTCAGACATAGTTTATGATTCAAACTCAAGGTTAATGTGGGTGAGAGATCTGCATATCCTATATTAAGTGAATATATTCTCTCTAAATTTTAACAAACCATCTTATTATAACTTTAATTAAATTCTGCATTATCCTATACAATTTAAACAGTTAAGCCTCAATTTACAAATTAACGACAAGTGTAGGTCCTATACTTTTGTTAGTTTTCATCTTGTGATTAATAGAATAGAAATATAAGAATTTAAGACGTGTAAGATCCTTCTCATGGATAAACATCAAAAGAGCTATGAGATGTATTTTTCCATATTTATCGAGTGATTATCCATTCATATATACATGCTTTTTGATATAACCAGCACACTCCACTTATGAAGAACCTAATAATTTAGCAAATGATGAGTTGTTTCAACGTAAATGTGATCCTATATAAATCATGTGTCATGTTTCAATGTTGGAATAACAAAGACTTCTTCCTATCATACATTTTTATAATGGGCTCTCCATCTTGTGTTGGAATTCTCTTATTAAGTACTCTAACTATTATATATTCATGTCTTGCCGTGGAGGTTACTTATGATGCTAATGCTCTCATTATTAATGGAGAAAGGCGTCTTATTTTTCTGGTGCAATCCATTATCCACGAAGCACTGTGGATATGTGGCCTGACCTTGTTGAAAAGGCCAAAGATGGTGGCCTTGATGCCATTGAAACTTATATATTTTGGAATAGTCACGAACCTGTTATGGGTGAATATAATTTCTCGAAATTTAGATTTTGTCAAATTTTTCAAAGTCATCCAAGCAGCTGGACTGTATGGCATTTTAAGGATAGGTCCTTATGCTTGTGCAGAATGGAATTATGGAGGCTTCCCAGGTGTGGTTGCATAATATGCAGGATTCGGATGAGAACCGATAACCCGGTTTTCAAGAAAGAAATGCAAATTTTCACCACAAAGATTGTGAACATGGCGAAAGAAGCAAAGTTGTTTGCGTCACAAGGAGGACCCATTATTCTCGCTCAAATTGAGAACGAATATGGAAATGTCATGAAGGATTATGGAGATCTTTGGAAAGCGTATGTCAAATGGTCAAAGACAAATGGCTCTAGCACAAAATATTGGTGTTCCATGGATCATGTGCCACAGAAAGATGCTCCTCACCCTATCATCGATACTTGCAATGGATATTATTGTCACGAATTTACACCCAATAACCCAAAAAGTCCGAAAATGTTCACTGAAAATTGGATTGGTTGGTTTCAAAAATTTGGCGAAAGGGCTCCCCATAGAAGTGCCGAAGATTCAGCTTTCTCGGTTGCACGCTTTTTCCAAAATGGCGGGGTATTGAATAATTACTACATGTACCATGGTGGAACCAACTTTGGCCGCACATCAGGGGGACCATATATAACAACATCTTATGACTACGATGCACCGCTTGATGAGTATGGGAATTTGAATCAACCTAAATGGGGACATCTTAAGAATCTTCATGAAGCAATAAAACTAGGCGAAAATATTCTTACTAATGGAACAAGGACTGAGAAGGATCTTGGTAATGGAGTCAGCATAACAACATACACTAACGCTGCTGGAGCAAGATTTTGTTTCTTGAGCAATAACAACAACAACCGTGATGCAAATATTGACCTACAAAACGATGGCAAATATTTTGTGCCTGCTTGGTCTGTGACCATCCTTCAGGGTTGTAATAAAGAAATTTTCAATACTGCAAAGATTAACAGCCAAACCTCAGTGATAGTCAAACATAATGATGCTTTGCTACGCTAAGCTCACTTGGGCGTGGAAAGAGGAGCCAATGAAAGACACCATGAATGGAAAGGGAAGCCTCACATCACATCAGCTTCTCGAGCAGAAGGAATTGACCTTGGATGCTAGCGACTACTTATGGTATATGACTAGTGTCAATATCAATGACACCTCCATTTGGAGCAACGCAACTCTTCGTGTGAACACTATGGGGCATACACTTCACGGATATGTTAACAGGAGGTATATAGGATACCAATTTAGCGAATCAGGAAGTAATTTCACATATGAAAAACAAGTTTCTCTAAAGAAGGGAACTAACATCATAACTTTGCTTAGTGCCACTGTTGGGCTTGCAAATTATGGCGAGTGGTATGATAAGATAAAAATGGCATAGCGGTGGCCCCGTTAAATTGATCGGGAAGAATGATACGACTATGGATTTGTCGGCCAATGTTTGGTCTTACAAGGTTGGTTTGAATAGTGAGAGAAAACGATTCTATGATTTGAAACCACGTATTGGTGTATCATGGAATACTAATTCATCGTATCCTGTTGGGAAACCCATGACTTGGTATAAGGCAAACTTCAAAACTCCATCTGGAACAAACCCTGTGGTGGTCGACTTGCAAGGTTTGGGTAAAGGACATGCTTGGGTGAATGGACACAGCATAGGTCGTTATTGGCCTTCTTATATTGCTCCCACGAATGGGTGTAGTGACACATGTGACTATCGTGGAGAATATAAAAAGGAAAAGTGCAACACCAATTGTGGCATTTCATCACAAAGATGGTACCACGTGCCAAGGTCATTTTTGAATAATGGCGTGAACACATTGGTTTTGTTTGAAGAAATAGGTGGAAATCCTCAAAATGTTTCCTTCCAAACTACTACAAGGGGAATGCTTTGCGCTAATGTATACGAAGGTGCACTGCTAGAACTATCTTGCCACAGTGGACAATTAATCTCGAAAATCCAATTTGCTAGCTTTGGGGACCCAAAAGGACAGTGTGGTTCCTTTGAGAAAGGATCTTGGGAGGCTACCGGTAGCCATTCCGTGGTCGAAGCAGCATGCATGGGAAAAAATAGTTGTGGATTTACCGTGAAACGAGAAATGTTTGATGTACCGGTTGGGTTAACTAGCACTACCAATGGTATACCTAGATTAGCGGTACAAGTGACATGTTGAGCAAATATTTTCTCCAAACCAAAGTGGAGACTGAAAGGGTCAATGTAAAAGTTCTTTTTATACAATGATTTTTTTTATTAAATGGTATAGTAACATTAGTGATGATTATATGCTAATTTTAAAGCTTAATGGTGTGAATTAATTTCCAAAGTAGTTTTTTTTTTAGTTTCTAGAAATAAAACTTTCTACCAGTAAAATAATTTTCGAAAATATTATTTGATCTCGATAGCACAAGTTAGCAATAGAATTTGAGTATAGTTATACAGTGTCGCTTCAGTCTTCTTAAAATTTAAACACATAGATTTACCATCAAAGAAAAATTAACCGCACGACAATTTTAATTTTAATATAAGGGAAAATAATTGTGAAGGAACATGACCAGTCCATAGATTTTTGTTAACCTATGAAAAATCGAACAAACCCCACTTGCATATATCTCAATGGTATGGTTAATAACTTTTGATTTTGTGCTATTAAAAACTTTAAAATAACTTAAAAATTACAATCAAGTGTGATGTCTTAATACATTATTAACTAGCGCGCAGCGGCACTCATGTGCCCGTCGCCTTCCACTTTTGATATTGCGCTACAGTTGATCTTTTAACTAGTCATAGTTTATTGTGTTTTGAACTGGGTTAGCTCAGTTCAAAAGGGGTTCACTTCAAAGGCCAAATAAGCACATTGCTGTAAACTGCTATGCACACCCTTCAGATCCAACGATAGTTCTCTACTCAATTAGGTCGAAAGGTCAAGATCACACTTCATATCTTCTCGGGTGCTTCCATACGCCTTGGAATCTACGTCAGTCATCAACAACACTTATAAATATGTGACTTCTCATTGGCCGTTATTGAGGAAATGTTTGTTGTATGATATTTTGTATTGAATCTTCTCCATCCCATGGTATTTCAATTTGGTTCGGGATCATTACCATATCGTCATACTTAGTTGGTTCAATACCATTGCCAATGCGCATAAGAATTTGTGCAAAACCATGATCTTGCAATGCGCACATATTTTGGTGCAAATGTAGGACCTTTGTGTTGGCCCATATATGAGAATTGAATAACAGAAGCACTTGGCAAAAGTCTCCTCCCATTATCATCATTTTTCCTCCAAATAGAGCATTAGAATCTAAAGTATCCTTTAATATTCGATCTAACGCTTCCAAAGCATATCTATTAGTCATAGGAGTTTCATCTCAAATGATTACTATTGTTGCTCTAAAAGTTTTGCAAGATCAAATTGTTTACTTATTGAGAAAAAAGATGATTGTTACAAAGTGCTAGGATTCTTAAATAAAGAGTGTGCAGTTCGTCCACCAGGTAATAATGTTGCAGCTATACCAGATGTGGCTACTGCTAAAACAATTTTTCCTTTACTTCTCAAAGTTGCAATTATAGCTCGATTAAAGAATGATTTACCTGTACCTTCTGCCCCTCCACAAAAAAAAAACCTGACTCTGATTACGATCAATGACACTCATGATGGTCTTGTAAGCATTCAATTGGTCATTTTTTTAATCATTGTACAGATTCCACATCCTCTAAAGGTATTGGACCAATAACTCTAATGTAATGTTGATGCAGGCAAATTGTAATTTGTGATGGATTTGCCGTATTGAATTAGAAGGTCGTTCAAATCTCTAGTAACATATTAGTGACACTTGATCCCATTCTACTGGTTGATGAACGATAATCTTCGAGTATAGTTTAGGTAACTAAATAGACCATTTAGTTACCATCACTAAAAGGACAAATTGGGCAACTACCAATTAATAAAAACATAATTTTACAAATTAAATAAATTTTGGATTTTCTAGTTATTAGCCATTAAATATTGACTGCAATTAAAAAAAAACGTGCTTGATTTATGCCACAAAAATAGGAATGAGTTACCACTACAATTAAAAAAACGTGCTTAATTGCGGCTAATTTATTACTAGCCACAGAATCAAACAGTTCTAGTTAGTTGTTTCTAGCCGCCTAATTACAGAGCTTTGGTTATTCATATATAGTAAGCAACGGATCGTTATAAAGTTTAATAACCACAAAATTGAACAACAATGGTTAGTTGTCTATATAGAGTTTAATAAGCACAAAATTGAACAACAATGGTTACAATGAGAAAGAAAAGATTTATGTACAAGTAATTGTGTAAAACTGATATTGGTCTCATGTTCATCAACCTCGTAGTGAGCCATCAATGGCGTAACCGAATAACGTGCTTCGATGACTTGCTTCAACAATGGAAACAGGTTCAACGTTTAAAAAAAACCAATGAAATGCTAACTTTAAATATATAGGAAGCCAAATTCTTACTTAAAATATTTATACCATAAAAGTAAAAATTTGGAAAAAGAAGAACGCATGATGATCAACGATAATACACTTATGGTACTCTCTGTTTACAAAAATAAATATACCATAAATATAAGAATTTTGTTGGAGTATGAATATATATATATATATATACACACACCAATGGAACCAGGAGTATGAAGAATGAAGAACGCTATGATAGAACGAACACAGGAGGAAGATGACGAAGAAAAAAAGGAACCAACGTGGATGAACGAATGAAGGAGAAAAAAAAGGAAGAAGAAGAAATAATAGGAACAATAATTAAAGCAATTTAAGTGTGAATTAAAACTATCCCTTGAAAATAGGAATCAGAATATTTGTTAATTTAATTTAATTAATACAATAAATATATGAGAGTACCATAATACCCCTATTAAACTATAACCATTAGATGCAATTTATTTAAAAATTTGATCATCCTACGGCTACCATTAATTTAGTGACCATCACTAAAAACTTGACCATCACTAAAAACTTGGTTTAGTGATGTAATCCAAAGCCATAATCTTCTATCATATTTGTGAAAAAATCATTCCATTGGTGCCTAACATCAGTTGGTTCACAAAAAATTAATATAGTCACAAACAACCTCCTTAAAGCGTATGGCATTTTTATATATACAGTATAAATTCTATCAATAACTTTAACATTTGACCTTCTTCTACACCATTGGTTATTCTTACTATCCCAACAATAATGCTCTGGAATCTCTCTGTACAAATAACTTCTAGCTTGTGGTAGTCCTCGTTTCTGAAACTCGGTGACATACATGTAACTTTTAACCTATCCGAGAACCCATTTGCTAATGGCATCATCTTTAAATGGTTCAAATTTGGCTCGAAATATTCTTGTCAGCAAGTCTGGACGATCTTGTGGAGTTTGTAAAGGGCTAAGTTCAAATGATATTTCAGTCCAATTAGGATTACAAGTCAATGTTAGGAAAATATCAGGTTTACCATCGTTAAACATAATAGCCATTCCATCTTCGTACCGTTGTGTCATGTCTCGACGACTACCAATAAACGAGGATGGCAATATTGTTCTTTGTCCAATATTGTCTACAAAAACCAAAAAAGAAGTGTCAAATATGGTTGTTGAGATCGATTCATATATATATATATATATATATATAAGTTTCACCTATATGCAAAGCATCATGCAAACCTTGGTACATTTCAGAGCAAATAGTACCTGATTCAATCTTAACATAGTTGTCTAGAACATCTACACTATATCTACATCTACACTATAACCACAACCATGCATTTATCTCCCACATCCCTTTTGGTTCATTACCCAGCCACGCATCATACCAGAACTTCACCGTATCCCCATCACCCAACTTCTTCTTCTCCACTCCAAGCCGTACCCAACCGAGTCCCATCCCCTAATAGAACCAAGTCTCCACCACAGAGAATTCTTTTTAATGCTCCTTGGATGAGATACCGAGTCAAACCAAGCCCCATAAGAACCATACCTTGCTTCCAAAACCCGTTTTCATAAAGAAGGTTAATTTTTGGTTAGTAATCTCCATCTCCATTTAGCAAGGAGAGCAACATTGAAAGGATAAAGATCTTTTATTCCCAAGCCTCCTCTATCCTTTGGCTTGCAAATGTGATCCCATTTAATCCAAGCCATTTTCTTATTTTCCCCATCAC